>CM045555.1:27197750-28440467 GCA_024721245.1 Mitragyna speciosa
ATTACAGTTTGCCCCCCTGAAAGTGGGGAAACCTACACTTTGCCCCCTTCAATGTGAAAAACATGCATTTGTACCAATATTTTTGGGTTAAATTTTTTTTATTAACTTAATTTTGCATAAATTGTTAAAAGTCTAAATTGCCCTCACAACAAATATACCTATAGCTACTAAAACTTACTTATTTTTCCTATTTTATCCATTGCATGTTTATCATACTCGTATAATATGCATTTATACAAATAATTTTAAAAAATTAATATTTAAAAATACTTGTACATGCTTTTTAACTAACCATATAAAATATACAAAAAATTTTGTTGTATTATACTTCATGAATAATATTTCAAGTTGTCACAAAATTTTAAAATTTGTGTAATAGTAATGATACATCTTTCGCATTATATACAAAACAATAAAGATTTATATCCAAATTTTTATACATGCATATATTAAGCCAATAAGATCATAGAATTTTAATTAATGTGATATCTTGTACACCAATAAAAGAGTTAAAATTGATATTAATGTAACATAATGTAATATCTTATATACAAAAAAAGAGTTAAAATTGATATTAGTAAGCATATTATATTAAACTTAATATAATATTCCATGCACAAAGCAAAAAGCTAAATTGATATTGATGTAGCCTAATATATTAAAAATTTTATCATTTTATTGGTTATATATATATAGACACATACATACATGTGCAAAAATTTAGATATAAGTCATTATTGTTTTGTATAGAGTGCAAAAAATATATCTTCATTATTATTATACAAATTTTAAAATCTTATGACAAATTGAAATATTATTCGTGAAGTATAATATGACAAAATTTTTTATGCATTTTATATGATTAATTAAAAAGTATGCAAAATTATTTTATAAAATTATATATATGAGCATGATAGACATGTATGGAAGAAAAAAAAAAAAAGTAAGTTTTAGTGCCTACAAGTACATTTATCAATACACACGCAATTATAAGAGCAATTTAGACGTTTAACAATTTATGCAAAATTAAGTTAATAAAAATAACTTTTAACCCAAAAATATTGGTGCAAAGTGTATGTTTTTTACATTGAAGGGGGCAAAGTGTAAGTTTCCCCCACTTTCAAGGGAGCAAACTGTAATTAACCCAAAAAATTATTGAACCACAACCGTTAGGCAAGCAGAATAAGGATAACATAAAGTTTTCCATAAAGATAAGCTACCAATGTACAATCAAAATCTATCATCTATCCTTCCAATTAAGGACCAAAACATTTGAGTACGGTAAAGCAAATTCACTAAAAGCGCTTCTATGGAGAATAAATCATTGGGCTAAGGACTAAATTGGCTGCAACTACGCTGCTACGGCACTGACGGAAGGAGATGGAAATCCCATAAGATCTACCTGAACTTGCTTCGCTTAGGGGCACTGCTACTTGGACCAGCTCTTGACTTGCCAAAAGTCTTCATCTTCCTTCTGCGTCTCTCAGCTTCACTGTCTGATTCATCCCCTTTCTCCCTGTCTGCATTGCTTGCCTCCCTCTCCAACTCTTCCCACGTCTTTCCTTTCTCTTCCTCTGACTCGTTCATCCTCCTCTTCATCATCCTCATCCTCAGATTCCACGAGTGATTCGCTGTCAGAATCTTCATCTTCTGAGTCAGACTCAGGCTCAGCTTCTGATGGCTCATAACCTTGATCTGAATCCTCAGATGGGTCAGAATCTGAGTCAGTACCTTCCAGGTTCAGAAACTCCCAGCCACCTTCATCTATAAAATGCTGGGGATCATCGATGATGCTTTTCAGTATATTAGGCCAATTAAGATTCAGCCTGCTCTCATAGTACTTGAGGTCTGTGGCGTCCAGCCATTCCTTAATCCCATCAAGTGATGTGGAAGGGATTGAGTCTATCCGTACATTGGGACGCTTGAAGTCTTTGAAAATAATTGCCATATCAAAATTCTTCTGCCCAAGGCCGACTCTTTCTAGATTTACAATCTCAATCTCACTAAGGGTAACAACAAGGAAAGGAGTCTCTATCAGCTCAACCAAACAGCTTGAAGTTGGAACAATGAAAGTTGAGGATTTATGAGGGACTCCATGGAATCCCAATTCTCGCAGAGGTTGATCGAACTCCAGGTCAAGCCCTTTAAACTGAGGCTGCCCCCAGAGATCATTCACCCGGTTGACAAAATTCTGGAAATCCATGTTGATTTTGTTCTTGCGATTTCTCTCCCTCTGTTCTTCTTCGATTTCATCGGGATCATAGGTGGATCTCTTTCCCGCCCCAAGCGTTTGGACCACATCCATTACCTCGATATAGAACTGAACGTCCTTGGTTTTCTTATTTCCCACCATTATGTGATTATGGAGATGAAAGTGTAAAAGGGTAATCATCTCTTTCTCAGCAGGCTGGAAGAAGGCATGCTTGATATTACCATACATAATGTCAACCCTCTCGTCTTGCCTTGAGGTTGAATACCTGAAAACATTCAATTTGGGTTTAGACATAGCAATTCTCTGTAATTAGATGTAATAAAAAGGAGAGGAGAAATATACCTGAAACCATTAACATGAGCTTCAAGAGAACCAGTCAGCTTTCTTCCACGACCACCAAAAACTGGACGAATCCATAGATCAGACAACCTTATCGGCTTAAATCTGTTTCCTGCAAGTACAAGTTTCTCCTGGGTAACCAATGTTGCCCTTTCAGCTTTTTCAGACTCCCGTGCAACAACATTTCGCCTAAGAGTTTTAATTTGCTGCACCACTTCACTTATGTGCCTTGGATCCTTTGAACGGAATGAGACCTCCTTCAGGAAAATAGCCCCCTGATTTTTCAAAGTGTTGGCATCATGAGGAGTGAAAGGAGTACCGGGCACATTAAAGATTATCCTAATATAACAATTTCGATTAGTATCCTGCTGGCTGGAGACAGTTTTCACAGTAGCAACATGGAAAGGAACCATGATACCATATATAGGCACAAGAACAGCCTCATTTTTCTGGTCGACTTGTATCATCATCTCTCTAGGAGGTGGTAGATCGTTTACACTTTTGTAAGCAATTAGCTCACTAGAGCTCCTCACAGAAGTCCGATTATTTCCATTGACCGAATCTCCACCCGCAAGACGCTGAAGTGTTTCTTCATTCTTCTGGCGGGCAAGTTCAGCCTGGTGCTGCCTTCGGAGTTCTTCCTTTGACATCTCCTGGTTGTCTGACCGTAGCGTTGCCTTTGAATATAAGGGTACCTTGGCATTAGAGTCGGTTCTAACTTTTGGCAGTTCTTCTTCTTCTTCTTCTTCTTCTTCTTCTTCCTCCCCTTCATTGAAAGAGTAAGACACATCCTTAACATCTTTCGAACTCAACTGAGTCACCACATCGTGACCATCATTTGTAACAATAACTGTATCTGCAAGTAATAGTGAAAAATTTTGACATTTAGGATTGGCCGTCTTAGTTTGCAAATTCTGAAAACCAAGTGCCACATTAAAAACCATCCCTGGTTTAAGCAATCGATCATTCTTTGCATTAAGACTCAACCCTGACTCACGAAACTCGATCCCAATGCCTGTCCCAGCAGATTTAGTGAGGTTAGGCAACAATTCAGGAGCATCCCTCTGGACGCCCGCAAGAGCTGCCTGATAGACAGCACCAACTTGATTCCCAGGCTTCAGTGCTCCAATTGCTGCTTCATGGGCCTTAAGAAGAACTTCATAAGCCTTGCTCTGTATTGTGTCAGCATCAATAAGAATTGTTCTTGCAATGTTAGAACAGTAACTGTTATACCTTGATCCTATTGCACAGATGATCACACTGCTTGAATCATAAAAGAGATTATCGTCATTGCTTGAAGCACTGGGCCTGAGATCAAACTTCCCACCACTCTGGAAGATTGGTGGGTAGCAAATATCCACATTCTCAGCCTTCAGCTTCACCTTGATTCTGGCAGGATCCAGAATAACCCTTTCTGTATCCTCCATTAGTGCCGCATGAGTAACTTTCTTTTCTTCATCAATCGCCTTCTCAAGTTTTGGGACAACAAAGCTCTTCATTACTGAAGCACTCAAGTATGCAGATTTCTTAATAAACATTATCTCATTCTGGTACTTAACAGCAAAAATTTCAGACAACCCATTAGTAACATCGCATAGCTGAACGCCAGAGTTCTTTAACTTATTGGCCCAATTTTCCAAAAGCATCCCCTCAGGAGTTTCTCTCGCAATATATCCAACTGTGGGTGCATTGCGACCATCTGATTTTGCTTGTAAACACATGGCACGGAGAATAGCATCAATTTGGCTGGTCCCGTCATCACCTTTTTTCTTCACATGAATCATGACGTCTGTTCCAACAGCGTCTTTAGCAGATCCTTTCACAGTCTCAAGTAAGCTGGCCTTCTTCTGGCTGCAAAAGAAATGGGTCTGTTTACTTCCAAAAACCATTATAGTCTCTGGAAATTCATATCCAAGGAGCCAAATGTTTAGCGCCGAAGACTTCAAATAACGCAAATCCTCTGAAGGAGGAGGTGTAGCAATTGCCAAAATATCAGCAGATCCCCACAGCTCATCTTTGTGTTCATTCCAGTGTGAGTAAAGGGCCTGCAACCTTCTAGAGAAAGTATTCAAATCTATGGCATATGGAGCTCCACCTGCATTTCCATTTGCAGGTGGACCATTGCGCTGTTCTGCCATGTCGCATCAACCGCTGCAACAAAAAACTATAAATGGAAAAATGTTAGAAGTACTTCTTTATTTCTTTTCAGAAATAACTATTCGAAATAAAGACACATCAGAAAGTAGGGAAAATTCCAAATAATAGCATCATATATAAAAGCTCCTCCTGAGGAGTTGACAAGAATGGAAGTTCCAAATAACACAGACAACATGTCATTACTATATCGCCCAGTTATAACTTTTCACAATGACATCACATGTAGATGTTAAAGGAAGCTATCAATTTATAACAACTTACTTGCTTTTATTTTCCTTTCTTATTCTGTAACAACCCAGCTTTTAGTTAGGGAAACGGTAAACTGTATTAAATAAAAAACATAAATAAAAAAATTTGTTTTTCAGGATCTAATTAAACAAATTCTCAAGCAACCTTCGAGATTTTGGATATTTCTACTTATCCAGGTTCCGCAAAAGAGTGGGAGATAAACAGCATTGTCCAGAAAAAGCCGATATTTCATTTTTCTAATATAATTAATTTCTGAAAACTCAGAAAAAGTACATGGAGATAATCTTCAATCCTAGTTCCTGTCTGGAGGTGGTCTGGGCGTGGGCTTCGGTGCGCACGTGTGTGTAGGCTGAAGTCATTAAGAGCATGTCAGAATACTATTTTGTATGAACAAACTAGTTCATGCATATTTGTGAGAATGCGCATGCAGGTACAGGTGTGAGCGTGGGGTGAGAGCGGCTGTGGGTTTGCATAGTATGAAAAATTAGGGCTTTCAGATGTTAAAACGACAAGTGATGTCTCAAGAATCCCTACGAACTCAAATAATCACACACCCTAAATCTCCCAACATGTATCCTCGAAAAAAGTTCCAATCCCAAATTTCAAGAATCAAAGAAAAATTAAGCTTTTCAGCTACGAAAACACCCAGAAAGCTCCCAAAACCACTTCAATTCCTCATAATCAAACACAATTAATAACCCAACTTGAAACCCACACCACACTTATTAATCATAAATGGAAAAGATTAAATCAAATTAGGGTTTCCACAAGCACAAAAAGTATCCCGAAACCCCAAAACAATCTCAAATCCTCCCACATTAACAATCCCATGTTTTCCCAACCCACAAAACCCCCAATCTAAAAGTTTTCCAAACCCCCCCAAAACAAACCCAAATTAGGGTTTCAATTAACTTCACAAAAAAAAAATCCTCAAATCAATCCAAGTAACCAACCAGAAATAAACAAGCAAATCCGAAATCAATCACTTGAAAAAAGACCCAATTATACAACCCAAAGAAAAGCATACACTTTAGCCGCCGCCTGGACTCGAGTTTTTGACATGGAAGCAATGTAGAACTAGGGTTAGGGTTTGCAACGCCGCAAATTGAATTAGCACAAATTTCAGACTAACAACAAATTTATTTACCTGATAGCCCTTTTGAGGATCAAAAAGACGGAATTTTTTCAAAAGGGTTTGAGAATTGAAGGCAGAAACGAAGGAAAATTGATGATTCTTCTGGAGAGATCGAAAGAACGACGAGAGAAGAGAGGATTGTTGGAGAGAGCCGAAGAATACATCGAGAGAGCCCACCGTTTTTCTGAGGAAAGAGCGAAATGAGACTAAATTTTGAGAATTCGGGATTTATATAGATGGGTGGGTTAACATTTGGTCGTGGAGGTAGTGATAATTACGCGATCTGCCACCCATCTGGAATGACGGTTGTATCCTTCGTTTAAGGGAGGAGATTTCTGCTGGGAGAAAAGAAGAAGGTAGGGAGTTTCGAGGGTTGATTTGGTAATTTGAGGAATAGAGGGAAAGCAAAGGGCATGTGGAAAAGGGCTGATGAAGAAGGGTAGTTTTGGGATTTTGCTGTCACGGGTGGGGCCATGTGGGCCAGTGGGGGTAGAAACGGTGTCGTTTGGATAAGGGGAATCCTTTTAACCGGGGATTGCAACGCTGCCGTTTTTCGTGCTATCTTTTTACTATTTTCTCGTGAAAGTGGCGGGAAGGAGGGCTTTATTCTCTTTTGGGGGGATTTTAAGGCTATGGCGGGAAATTTTGTTTAAGGAAACATCACTATCATTTTCTTTCCCACGTTTGATGATGTTTTGTAGTATTATGAAAAGTCTTGAGCTTTGATTCCCAAAATTAAGAAGGAAATCTCTTTAGTAAATAAGTGAGTATAAAACATTGCATACTAATTTTGTATTTTATGATTTATATTTGCTTAGTTTGATGTATATATTCATTAATCTCTAAGATTTGTATTTGTTAATTTAATGTAACCATTCATTGATTTGTCTAAAGTTTGTCATGAAATTCACATACTTAATTTCTTTTTTTGCTTTTCTTAATTATTTGCTTGTTTTGTGTGGCTATTAGTTGATAACATAAACCCTAAATTGTATCGTAATAATTTCAGTTTCAAGAGCATAAATAAAGAAACAAAAAAAATGCAATTTGCCCTATACTTTGGATTTTTGTTTTCATATATATTTCTCTAGCATAATAAGCGTTCTTTTATTGAATCATATGAAGAAGCCTGTTGATATTGAATTGCCTTCTTTTTTTCCAAGTAGTTTGTCAATGGAGTGGTACTATATATATCAATTGTTAGGAACTTGTGTGCTTACAGCATCTAATTAAAGTTCCAACCTTTTAATATACCAACCTAGTTGAGATGAAAAAATATCATAATTTGTGTTCTCATTATGGAGAGGAACCACAGATTTCTTTTATTAAACGAGATAATTAAATGATATCATCATTTTTTAGATGGATTATTTTGAAGATCTTGCTCTTGGATACTCTTTTTTGCAAGTTAAAAAGCAGGCTTGCAATGCTCTCATATATGATGTCAAGGAATAAATGTGAATGCTTATTACTCCCTGCTAATATTGGCCGTCGAGATCTTATTAGAATATCTAGGTGTGATTGTTTAAAACTAAAAGTTGAGCATCGAAATCTAATAATCTGATTTCTTGCTTATAAGATTTTACGTTGCTAATTAGTTTGCAAATTTATTTATATTGGGAAATTAGTCCACATTTCGAGGTATTTAATTCAAATAGTCTTTTGCATAGCGAAAACCGTAATTGGTTTTCTCCATATTTATTTGTCTTTCAAATATCTCAATTAGAGCTTATCCTATAACAATTCATTGTGTTTTGATAATATGTTGTAACCAAAATCCTTTTGAATTATACTTGGAGTAGTTGATTAATGCTTGTGATCCAAATTATATGATAGAGCAACATTATCACTAGAGAAAAGAAACTCGTATCAATAAAAATTTATGTCTATGGAAGATTACACGAGTACTTAAATGCACAAGGTAACATATATAAGTTATATAAAAATTAAAAAAAAAAACATATATAAGTTATTGGGAAGAATGTATGCATAAATACAACATATCCTCATAAAAAGTGTCAAGTGCTTTATGAGTATGGACGAAAGATACATATCCATATAACTGTATGAACGTGTGTTAGAATGAGAGATTAAACAAAGTTACATAATTTTTGCAACTTAAAAAGGGACCTGATGTTTAAAGCATTATTTTATCAAATGGTGTAAACATAAAGACGAAACTTAATGTTTTTCAGTTTAGATCTCAACATTTAATTTCTCTACAAGATTTGATGGAATTATCATTCGAAATTTATCTTGTTTCAATATTTGATTACAATCATATTTTAGGAGTAATTCTCTCTTACAAATTTAAGTATTTGGGTTAAGTTATATCATACTTTAGTTGATGTAACACATAGTAAAGTAACAGAAATCAAATACGGAATATTTAAGTAATTTTTGATATTATTTGCATTTTACGATATCGAATGAATTATGATTAAATGTTTAGCATCTACAATCACATGTATGCCTACACTTTTTTACCAGAAAAATTTGCTTTTACTATATGCATAATCTACTATATATTTGTCACGGCTTTATGTGCAGCCTTAGTTATTTAGATTGAGCTTCATACATGGCCAAATAATGAAACTCACTGCACAAACTAATTTTTCTGTTTAAGCATAATACAATATCAATTAGCAATTGTTGCTGCAACGTGCGAATTTCCTTAAGTATTGAATGCTCTTAAGCATTGCGTAGAATAGAAGGTACGAATCCATTTTTTCTTGCCATAATACACTTGTATTTGCTCATTATTAGACAGTTTATCTTGTCTGATTAATGTTCTAAAAAAAGACAAAAGGGAGAATATGAAAATGGCAATATTTTGTAATTTCCTTAAGTATTGAGTGCTCTTAAGCATTGTGGAGAATAGAAGGTAAGATCCATTTTTTCTTGCCATAATACACTTATACTTGCTCATTATTAGAAAGTTTATCTTGTCTGATTAACGTTCTAAAAAAGACAAAAGGAAGAATATGAATGACAATATTTTGTCGTGACTGAGAGAAGCTTCTTATACGATTTAACTTCTTCTGGTCAACAAAACAAGAAACTAGTATTTTGCAATGGTATATTTTCCATCAGTAACATTTTATAGCATTATTTTCCATATATAGGCTTTTCTTTGTACATATTTTGCAAGTGGCAGTGGTAATTCCATTTAGCACCTAAAGGAATACTCAACCTCACTTATTAGTTCCTTGTTCACGTAGCATTACTGCGAACTAAGATTTGCAAGAACAGTTTATATTTTCTTAACAAAGTTTTACATTCTTTTCGATAGTTTCTTTCTTGTCATGTAATGTTTCCTTTCAATTGAAGAACCATTGTTTGTCTGAGTTATGATAGAAAAGCATCATAACTAGAAATAAATTAGGATGTAATTATGATACTTAGTTAAGCTTTATCAGAGGATTATGTTAGTTGCATCTGCCACAATTTTCTTTTCACTTATTATTGAGGATACAAAATTAGTAGGTGACATAAACTTATTTCTATTTTTTGGACTCTTCCACGTTAAGAATAAAGAAAGGAAAATGGAAGAGAATACGAGATAAATCCATCATTAATTCAAGTTGTTTAGCAAATTTCATCAAGAATTTGGGGAGCTGTGTACGTAATACTGGAAAACTTGAGAATTCATTATATAACATATCACTCAGAACCCATGGCCATTATTTATTATTTTGAAATGATGAATCTCAGCCCTATCTTCAAATCATCTCTTGTCATCTACATTTGTCAACTAAAGTCAATGGATAAATCTTGGAAGCTCAATTTTCATATACTTTTTATTTTTTGAAAATTTCAAAATTTATATGAGAGTTCTTGATAAGATTGTGAATATTATCCAAAAAGTAGGTACAACGACTCCAAAATTTTAATATGAAATTTTGGATTAAATATATCTTAAAAAAAATTTGGATTAAATATAATTCTTTTGACCAAAGGTGAGAGTATAAATTAAACAGATCTTGCATTAAAATACGCATTTAGCAATTTCAAATCCTTTTACAAAACCAACTCTTCCAATCTAAGTTCCCAAATTCAACCCAATAATTCTTGACTCAGAATACTATTAACAGATGAACAAAAATAACCCCCAATAATTAAAAAAAAAAAGAAGATAAAAATAAAAATAAAAAAAGAAAAGAAATCAACTTTCATACAAGAGTCAGGAGACAGCATGACCAACAACACCCATGGTTGGCAAGCATCGGTAAAGTTGCCCAACTACCACCGAGTACCGAACCTTTTTCCCCTACACCTCACCTCTTCCCCACTTCTTCTTCCACAACTCATCTCAAATCATTCGCTCACCTGCCCGCCAACAAATCTCAGTTGCTGGTGCTATTGCACAATTCTACTACACTGAACCTTTGAACATTTTTAATAGAGACCACTAATAGTAGTAGTTCTATATCTCGGGAGTAAAAAGTAAAACTTGGGTTTTTCTGGGATTATTTTGTAGTGCATAATCCGATAAAGAAAGAGGATAAACATGGCAAGAAAGAAGATCAGAGAGTATGATTCCAAGAGGCTTCTTAAGGAGCATTTGAAGAGACATGCTGGCATTGACCTTCAGATCTGCTCAGCTCAGGTAATCTTTTTTCCTGTTTTGCATTTTCTATTCCATTTTTTTTTTGTGCATATCTGAGACCACGATTCTTGTTAATTTGATGAATCTTGAAGAGGGTTCCTTGTCTTTTCTTGGTTGTTGTTGTAGTTTCGTATCAATTTTAGATATGTGAATTGGATTTGGAACTTGATTTTCTGATTTGCTTTGAGTTTTATTCTTCTGTGGTTTGGATTGGGATGGAAAGTTTTTAACTTTCCTTTGCAGCATTGTTATGGAACTTATTATTTTTTCTGTATTTGAAGAGTCTTGTGATGTATTTGTAGTTGCTCTGTGATATTCTATTTATCTATTACTTCAGTAGTGTTGTCCTTTCTATTTGTTGGAAATTCTCTTTTATTGCATCTCAATTGTCATGACAGGGAATTTATTTTCCATTGTCTAACACTATATTAACGTTTTGCTCCAAACAGACTAATATTTTCAGATTTCGTGTCCCGGCACTGATGCTGAAAGGTCCTTTTAATTTTTATTGACTAATTTAGAGTACTTGTGACAAGTATCTCCTAGTACTGGAATTAGCAAGATTGACTATGTCAATGAGTTCTGACCTGAAATAGAATCTAAGCTGCAATTGGGAAAGTTTCGTCCTCAACAGCATTAGTAACATGAAATGAGTTGTGAGCAAGATTGAGATTGGGTTTGCTCCTTCTGAAAAGACAAAAAGTTAGAATTCTTGAAGGATTATAAAATCCGACAGGCATAGTAAAACGCAAGTTATTGCTTGGAAACACGATGCTTATTAAGGATTAACCTTTTGCAGTAATTTATCTGTCTCTCATCTAAGTGGGCAAGAAACAAGTGAAATGAAATTTACAAATGTTTAATTCTAATGATGAACTATTTAATAAGTATGATAGTGGTGTAATTGATTTGGTGAAGTAATACAAGCTCACTCAGACAAGTGACACTGTTCTTTATGTATTCCAAATCTTCTTCTTTGGAATCTGCTTTATATCACTTCATTCTTGACATTTCTTTTTTTGAAGTTTAGGGCAATAAGCCACATTGTACATTAAATGCATTTAACATTCCTTAATTGATGATGTACTTCTTACAAACAATGATTATTTCTTAAAAATTTTTGGGAAATGCTTTTAGGTGACCGAATCTAAGACTTCAGTGAGTTGACAAACAAAGAACCATGGCTTTTGTCTACAAAGCTGGTTGTCAAGCCTGATATGTTATTTGGGAAGCATGGGAAAAGCGGTTTGGTAGCTTTGAATTTGGACCTAGCACAAGTGGCAGAGTTTGTCAAAGCTCACCTTGGTGTGGAGGTAATCAAGAAATTCAATTTTCTTCTACTGCTATTCACGTGTTTTAGGCTAACACATGCTATCATTCATTCCTAGGTTGAGATGGGTGGTTGTAAAGCCCATATTACTACATTCAGTGTTGAACCAATTGTTCCACATGACCAAGCATATTACCTCTCCATTGTTTCTGAAGATTAGGCAGTACCATTAGCTTTTCAGAATGTGGAGGTATTGAAATTGAAGAGAACTGGGACGAGGTAAATATATATTCATAAGATTGTACAGCATCTGTGTTTCGATTGTTTACGCTGAAATATGTCATTACTAGATTTTCTTGGGAAAATTGGTGATAATTATAAGGTTCTTATTTTACAGGTTAAGACAAATTTTCTTCCAACAGAAAAACCTATGACACTGGAGGCATGTGCTCCACTTATTGCTACACTTTCAGTTGGAGGTGGGATTTAATTAATGCTTTTTACTCTTTAGTTTTTGTCTGTGCCTCTGTGATGAATGGAATAGTGGGCCTTTTATTCTTTGCTTAAAATAAGCAGAAAACTAAGTTGATGCTTTTAAGCAAGATTTGTACTGTCAATGAAAAAGAATAGGTAGGGACAGCACTAATTGGTGTGTGCCTTGGCCTTATTGAACTGATCAGGATTGATGGCTCCCTTCAACATGTAGTTTTGTTCGGCATTAGGTCAACTATAAATGAACTTAGGTGCAAGGATTGAATTGTAGGGTGGCATATGCTGGTAGGCTTGAAGTCTGCCAGTATGTTGATTTGGTTAATCTTTTGGTCGGTATCTACCCAATGCGTATCTATGAAGAAAAAGGCTTACAACCAGGGGTAGACTGGTGGATGCCACTTGTGATTTCTGTCACTTGAAGGATGGATTAATCGCTTGTTTTTCCTTCGCCTTACTTTGCACTGGTTTGGGGGATGGTACTACTTCAGGTTTTATTTACCCTGGTAGTTGTACTTTTTGTCACGACACTTTTCACTGGAAGGATTCGGATGTTGGCCATTGCAGCTAACACATCTCATATTTGCCTTGCTCAAAACTGTTGAACTTTCCAGAATGTACAACACGTTGCAATTAATAGACGTATGACTATAATACATGATACTGAATGTGTTTGTGGCTAGTTCAAGTTAACTGGGAAAAGTAGAGAATACTAGGAATTGGCTATGGAATGGCAGAACACTTTTTATGAAAAATATACAGCCTGAAGGTTTGTTTATTTTGTGCGGTTTGCTTCTTATGGTTGTAATGTATAGGGTCTAACTCATACATTTTGGTGCAAATATGAAATAGAACTCATATATTCCACCTAAACATAGTAAATGCACCAATGGTAGGAAAGGTGTCCTCATTTACGTTGTACCTTCTTTTGGATTTTATGAAACATTGAAGTATCTGTTTTACGAAGGCCCTAGAATATGCTTATCTTAAAAAAAAAAAAAATTTCTCTTCTCACACTTTTTGGATAAAGATAGGTTTTGTTCTTTTTCTTCTCCCACCCACCCACCACCCCCTCCCCCCAAACAAAAAAAAAAAAACCACAAGAAAAAAAAAAGAAGGTAAAATTACACTTAAATAAAAAATCACTTCTTTTAGCAGTTTGCAGAAAGTTACCACAAGTGAGAACTGACCGATATGTTGTGAATTTATTGATCAGAAGTTTCTTGATGTCCACTAAAAGTTTTATATTTTACACGTAAATTTTTACAATAGTTCCTCTAGTTTTGTGGCCAATTTACTTGCAAATAGTTATTTTTTGCTGGTGTAACTTAATGCATAATCTGCAACTTCTTCATGTAACATAAAATGACAGGATATATAATCCAGTCTGCTCGACTAGTGGCTTGTTGTTATCTCCATTCTTGAACAGTTTTAATGTTCTTGACTTTTTTTGCTTCTTTCCTTATTTCGGTTCCCTGTAGGTTTTTTGCGCATTATTAGCATGACTTTTACAATTCTGACTCAGGTAAGGGGAGAGGTTGGTGACTTCATAATGGGTGTTTTTTCTGTATTTCAAGGTATAGTAGTGTTTGCTAATGATGTATACTTTATTTCGAAAGTTTTATTGACAACTATCTAATGTAAGAGAATCTAGATTCTCTCCATCTTTAACTGCACGACTCGAAAGATGCTGATCATGTAAAGATCATAAATTTGTACTGTGCAGAGAATTTATCAGCTCCAACTTCTTGTAATACAAAGGATTCATTCATTCTTAATAGAATAGTAAATGTAATTTTTCTGGTTTTATGCTTTTCTCAAAAGAGAAAAGAAGGTTTTGTTTGTTTCCTTTTCCTTTAGGGGTTACTTGACATGACTGTTCGTTTTCTAATTATTTCTTGGGATTATGCACGTTATTCTACTTCTTTGTTTCTGTTTCTCCACAGATCTGGATTTCAGTTTCCTTGAGATGAATCCCTTCACATTGGTAAATGAGAAGCCTTACCCACTGGACATGCGAGGAGAGTCAGATGACACTGCTGCTTTTAAGAATTTTAAGAAGTATATGTCTAAGGATTGCATTATCATCTGTGAACATGACTTCTGAAGTTTAAACTGGGGATTCCATGCTGCTTGATATCTCATACCATTCTATTTTTGTGCTTCCAGATGGGGTGAGATAGACTTTCCTCTTCCTTTTGGAAGAGTTTTGAGCCCAACTGAGAGCTTTATTCACTCGTTGGATGAAAAAGTAAGTCGCATTTCTCTATCTCCTTATCCGTGCACATGGCAGAATATGTTTGTGGTTAGTAGTTGTTTTGTCTGCTTAGAGCCATGGTTTGTGGTTGCAAGAATTACTTTTTTCACAAGGGGTAGAGTCTGAGAACTAATCTGTCAACTGCCGGCTAGAAGGTGAAAACAGCTTTTGCCCTTCAAAGCTCCAAAACTAGTAGTGGCACTCTAAAGAGTTCGCATAATATGCTTAAAGTTATTGAGTTATACCCATTAGAGGAAGAAAATGGTGGGGATGAAAAGGAAGCTTCAAGCTTTGCATTTTATGCAGTTTCATTAGAGCGACATACTCATATAAGGTTGCCAGATCAGACAGCATTCTGTATGTAAACTTGGTTGTTTTAGAACAAAAATCAGTCAACCCAGCAATTCATGTCTGATTGGAGTAAATTTTCTATTATCATTATCTTCGCTCTTCACTTTCTGTGATGATCTGTTCTCACTTAGTTTTAGCAATGTTTAATTGGAACTACATTGCCATGGAAAATTTTGCTTGTGTAGCTTAATTTTTTTGATTTTAACATTGCAGACTAGCGCTTCTCTAAAGTTTACCGTTCTGAATCCAAAAGGACGTATCTGGACGATGGTGGCTGGTGGCGGTGCAAGTGTCATTTATGCTGATACTGTGAGTGTTCCTACACATCTTATGCAATTTTCTATTAGCACATGGTGGTGCTTGAACGCAGTTCTCTGTCTTGTCAATATTTCTTTCATCTGCAATAGTTTTCTTTCTTTTTTATTGTCTATTAAAGTTATACTAAACTAGGTTGGGGACTTGGGATATGCATCCGAGCTTGGCAATTATGCAGAATACAGTGGAGCTCCAAACGAGGAGGAAGTTTTGCAATATGCTCGAGTAGTCATTGATGTAAGGAATTAAATTTTTTTTTTTAACTGTTCTTTTGGGACCTTTTTTGCTTTCTCACTTGCGTAATAAACAGTCCACCTTCATATCGGTGTAGTGTGCAACAGCTAACCCTGATGGCCGTAAGAGAGCTCTACTAATTGGAGGTGGTATTGCAAATTTTACTGATGTTGCAGCTACTTTCAATGGGATTATTCGAGCTCTTAGGGAGAAGGTTTGCTTGACTTCACAGCAGTCTAAATCTTTTAGTTTTTCTTTGGCACTTTGTATGATGAACTCTTTCTTTACCATTCCTCTTACTCCCGTTAAACTGTGTAGGAATCTAAGTTAAAAGCAGCTAGAATGCATATTTATGTTCGAAGAGGTGGTCCTAACTATCAGATTGGTTTGGCAAAAATGCGTGCTTTGGGAGAGGAATTGGGAGTTCCCCTTGAGGTACAAGATTGAGGGTTTCATTTTTGTTGTGCCTGTCATATTATTATCACATGCATAATGAAGCTTTTTTGTAGTAATAGTGAATTTGGAACTGGAAGGGGCCTATATTGGATTTTGCATACCATTGTGAACATTTGTTTTAATTGCATTGTGAGATTATCCTGATTTCCCCCTGTTCAGGCACAATGCATGAAGCAAGCAGGCAAATCTTCGTCCATTTAAAGTTTGTCTTGATCAATTTTATAAAAAAGTTGTTTGTTTTTTTTTTTTTTTTTCCTGGTTGGGATGACATCCTACTGCAGTCTTATTTCATCGTCCCTTTTAAATGTATTTTCACGGATACCTGAATAGGATATCTCCATTTTCACTTATAGAAGGACAAAAATGGTGTCTGGATGGGCTTCTTTTTTTTTTTTTTTTTTTTTTCTTTTTTGTGTCATATCTTAAATGCTGTTCATTTTTTTACCGTAGGTATATGGACCTGAGGCTACAATGACTGGCATTTGTAAGGAGGCGATTGAATGTATTATGTCTACCGCATAGAGAAGGATGATGACTTCATCCGGGTGTTGAGGATACCAGGATTCCTACAAAATTGTTCCTTGGCCACAACGTACCAAGGGATTTCAATTCTTGCCATGCTATCTGTTAAGAAGTTTCCAACAAATGGCTATTCCTTTCCTCTCTTTTTTTTTTCTATTTGGCAACTGTGAATACTGAAATTGAACCTCCTGAAATGTTTGATTATATGTTGGACCTCTTGGATTGGATTTAAGCGTACAGCTTTTAGCAATACTTGCATATAGGGCAGCATTTGAGGAAGGCATGCATTTACACAAAGAAACTGATAAATAAGCAATGTTGCATAGGCTTCAAGTTCTTGATTGCTTAATAAACTTGATCATCTCTTTTTAATGTAAAAGCTTATACTTGGGTGTTGTCACCCACCAAAAAAAAAAAAAGAATAAAAAAACCAATTTTACCTCATATAAAACTGGAAAAAGCTGGTTTTGGTAAAGCAATTTGGAATGTTCTTACTTCTTTCCGAGTATAAAAATAACTTTTTCAAGAACCTTTATAAATATAGTTTAATGCAGATGAAAAAACGGACAGGCCCACCAAAGATGATATGTGCATGCTCTGCTTATATTTACTTGTGAAAATTTTATAAACCGGTGCAAATTATTCCTGTTTATGAAATGATACTCCGAAATTTCAATTTCATTGCAAAGAAGTAAAATTCCTGTGGTGACTCTAAAAGTTTTTTTTTTTAATCTAAAAGTTTTTGCCCTAAAAGGATCCCAAAACAATTAAAATTGCAATGAAAATAGATGTTCAAATCTGAGAATATAATTTATTTGGAAAACTTAACTCTGTTGAATGCAAAGAAATTTGGATTTGCGATGTCAAGATTTGTTATAGTTATGAATATCTATTCAATTAAGATTTGCAAAGAAGCATCAATTATTTCTAGAATTTTTCTAATACGGATCAAGTTTGTTAGCATACCTGTTTTACCTAAATTTCTTGTTTTCTATATTCATCGAGCATATAACAAATTGGGGAAGATAAAATTTCAAGGACCTCAATCCAATCATATAACTGTCAGCCTCAACTTATAAGGTTTTATGTATTTGTTTCTATTGATTTCTAAAATCAATATGGAAAACCTTTTTGATATTTTGGCAGGTGAAAAATGTTTCTAAAAATATATAATTCTCCACAAAAATATTAACAAAGTCAAACTAACATTAAAGCTTTAAAGAATCACAACAACTTACCTCATTAGGGGTCCTTAATTCATACCATATGAGTCTTCAATAGTTCGCCATAATTATATTTTCACTAGCTGGGGATAAGACTTAACAAAAAACACACACTGGACAAGTATAAATAACACTATATCAATAAAGTCTTTCCTATAAGTTTATACATTTCGAATATTTGATTTCACAACTAAGTTGCAACGTTAAAGGTAGTCGAAAAAAGTACTTTAACATTCTTAGTATATATAATCCTCAAAGATTAATCCGACTAGTTTTGGTCCTCAAATTTTTGATTTTGTAATTTAATCGAAATTTACTTTTCAATTAAGTGTGATAACATGTATTTTGGTCCTCAAGTTTTTAATTTGTTCTCAATATATTATTTTCTAATTTAATCTTAAGGGTCCTTTTCCAACAAAAATGCAAGTGCAAATCTTGGATACTTTTTATCTCACATGCGTATTTACTCGAAAAAATCTTCAAAACTACTACAGTAATATATATTTTTTTAAAACATTCTTAAAAACAACCATACAAACAAATTGCACATTTATGTAGACATACGAGAAAGCAATAATATATAGATCAAAGAAAGGGTAAGTTTCTTTAGTGTCTGGTATATTTTCTTTTTTCCAGTTTGGTTTGCTTCCATTGGTGGATTTATAGCTAGCGGGGCATATTATTGTCTGAGTTTGGATGAACTTAATTGACCATATCAGTTCGAAGGCGTGTATAGACTTGTTACACTGTGAATATTAGTGATGATTGTGTTTATCATTTTCTTGTTGAACAGACAGAAACCAAAATACCAAATATTCCTTGTGGTGGTATATTGTTATGAATTGACTTGGAGCCATAAAATTGGCCTGTTACACGAGGCAGTCCACATCTTCTTTTGCTCTTAATCAAACATTTCATCAGTACTCCTGTCAAAATCTGGTTTTTGGCTAGTCTTGTTTACTAGCTAATTTTCGTTTCCTGCCAAATTTTTTGTTTGGGAAAAAGAGTACAAGGCAGATTGCAATTAATGTTGATAGGTTGGTATTTCTTTACACTACAATTGCTAAATCCACGTCAAAATTTGGCCACTGTCCAATCAGATACTGTCTTCAACAACTGGTTGCATCTAAATTGTACTATTTCTTTTAGAGAAGCAAAACAGGCAACTTCATTTGGAGGATACGCAAATCATCCAAAGGCAACACCAGAGCCAATTCTCAACTTTGGGTGATTATTTTTTTCTTTTATTGGGTGGGGGATAATTGGTTTAGGTGTTTAGTAGTAATAACACCTATTTTTTATATTTGGAAAATAACTATCACCGTCGTTCGATCGAAATGAAAATGATTAACTATAGTTTTTATAATTCTTCCGAAATACTATTTTATCAAATTCATTAATCCTTTTATGAGGTATGATATCTATTTCATTACTAAATCAAACATGTTAAGGAATAGCCAAACCCATACTCATGGGGTTAATGATATTTACAGCGATTTCGATTCAAAATTTTAAATTAAATGTCTCCTTAAAAATTGTTCAGACAAAGTGGTGGTTTTGCATCGTTGTTCTGTGATGAGGGCTCTCACATTCAATGAATGCTCAGAAAGAGACAACGCTATCCTTTTCTTGAATGCTAGCTCAGGTGAAAACTGCTCGAACCAGGCAACACAATCCTTTTCTTTCTTCTTCCTTCTTTTCTTCCTTCACTAGTATTACTTACTTCTTTTCTTTCTGCTTCCTCTTTATCAAAACCACTGCCATAGTATTATTTCATATGTTGCCACATCCTCATCATTATATGTAATAACTATGAGCACAAGTATAAATTTCTAAAGTTACCAATCAAAATTCCATTATCATAACCACAAATCAGATTCTTCATTTATCTTTAAGTACGATCAAATTTTAATTACCACGGTGAATGATAAGCAGGTTTATATTTTCAGTTGTATTCAAATATCTGTTAAATTCAACTACTTTCAGAAGACCTTCAAAATTGTGATTCACACACACACACACACAAAAAAATTATGAAATTGATTTGTTCAATCATAATTGCATAAAATGCAGTATAAACATAGATCAACTCTACCATAACACCATCACCAAATTCTAGCAGAAGAAGAGTCTTCACTCGGTTGATATTTTTATTTCAAAATAGAAAAGTCCTTTTTACGCAATGGCACTCTTCATGAATTTGTTTCTTCAGTGCCAAACAAGTCCCTCCTTCAATCTTAGACATGGAATCATCTTAAATACCAGTACCTCTTCAGGCGTATCCTCATCTAATTTCCGTATTTCATCTTCTCGCCAGTCCATTTCTTGCACTACAACAAAGCTTATCGAACAGACGCCAATCAGACGATCAGGGAGTTACCAGCCTCCCCACTGGGATTATGACTACGCGCAGTCACTAAAAAATGAATATGCTGTACATGCTATTATTTTTCTTGTTAATTTTAGTGTATATTTTGGCTTTTTAAGTGCTAATTAATGCAAAATAAACATTTATAATGCAGGACCAGAAATACATGGACAGGTTGACGAGCTAAAGAAGCAAGTGAAAATGATGCTGGACCAAGAACTGGAACCGCTACGTCAGTTGGAATTAATCGATGATCTGCAAAGGCTAGGATTATCATACCATTTCCAGGACGAAATCCGGTTTATTTTGAGTACAATTTGCAAGAAAATTGATATTAAGAATCTGCCAATTATTGGAAAAGATTTGTATGCAACATCTCTGGCATTTAGACTCCTCAGACAACATGGTTTAGATGTCTCCCAAGGTTTGGATGCTAATTAATATTAACGTCTTGTCTCAACCAACACTAATTAACAAGATCTTCTAAAATTTTGATAGTCTTATACATCTAGATCGTCTCATGTAAATCCAAAGTTTCACCAATGGTGTGAAAATGTGAAAAAGAAAAATTCTTAGTTCTCATAATGTCTTTTGTTTACGTCAGACGTTATGATGTTGAACTACAATTTGTTGATTGCTTGCAGATATATTTAGTTCTTTTAAGGATGAAAAAGGGGATTTTGAGCCCAGTCTTTGCCAAGATATTAAGGGAATCCTTCACTTGTACGAAGCTTCCTACCTTCAAACTGAAAATGAAAGCATCATGGACTCAGCAAGAGATTTTGCTGCCAAGCATCTTAGGGAGAGGATTGATGACAAAGGAATTGATGAAGAGTTTGCTGACCTAATGCAACATGCCTTGGAACTTCCACTGCATTGGAGAATGCTGCGTTTGGAAGCAAGATGGTTTATAGATGTATATGAGAAGAAAGCTGACAGAAATCCTACTTTGCTGGAACTTGCAAAACTAGACTTCAACATTCTCCAAGAAATATATCAGGATGATCTCAAACATGAATTAAGGTGATGATAGCACATGATTTTCAGTTGATGGAAATAATAGTATTTAAGTTATTAATCCTTTTCCCTATAGTTAGCGTTAAGAGTTGCAGTTAACGGGTTGACTAACAATAATTATTTGGAGCAAATATTAATTTTCATTCATTAAAATACACTAATCCTTGTCCCCTCAATTCTGAAATTAAGGATTGTACACTAATCCTTGTCCCCTTCTGAATTTAAGGATTTTACACTAATACTTGTCCCCTCAATTCTGAAATTAAGGATTTTCCAATTTTTCTTTGCCACGTCAGATTGGCCTTGGTAAATTTCCGGTACAACCATATTATCATAATGTGTGGAGGACTCTCATATAACAAATTTGGTTATAGGAATACCAGAAGAAGAAAAGGGTAGATTAACAATGAGAATCACAGAGTGCATTTTGATATTTCATCTTTAATAAATGCTAATTATAGAAGACCTTTTATAGTAAGAATTTTATGATTGAAACTCTAACAAGTACTGCATGCCTTTGACTTGTGCTTGATCATCAGGTGGTGGAGGAATACAGGTCTCGCCGAAAATTTGTCCTTTGCCAGAGATCGATTGGTAGAAAATTTCTTTTGGACAATAGGAAAGATATTTGATCCTCAACATGGATATTGTAGAAGAACGTTGACAAGGGTAAATGCTTTGATAACAACAATAGATGATGTGTATGATGTTCATGGCACTTTGGATGAACTGAAAACTTTTTACTGATGCTGTTGAAAGGTTCGTCATATTATCATCAAACAATTTCTGCTGTTAATTGATCGCGTGAAACAAAAAAGCTCACTGGTTTTTTTCAACTAATTCAGGTGGGATATTGAAGCAATGAATCAACTTCCGGACTACATGAAAATATGTTATCTTGCACTTTACAACTCTACTAATCAAATGGCTTATGACGTTATGAAGGAACAAGGCATTCACATCATTCCATACCTTAAAAATTCGGTATATATTTTGTTTCTTATTCGAACTCAGTTTTTCTACTGATTACTTATTTATTCAAATATTAGGCAAAATAGTGTGTACTTAATTTTCTTCTGGAACTAATCTACAATCTAAAATTGTCCAGTGGGCTGATCTATGCAAAGCTTACTTGCAAGAGGCAAAATGGTACCACAGTGGTTATGTACCAACCTTAGCCGAATACATGGACAATGCATGGATTTCAATATCAGCTCCTGTGATTTTAGTGCATACCTACTTCTTTGTGACTAATCCAATAAAAAAGGAGGCCTTGGAATACTTAATCAGATATCACAATACAATTCGTTGTTCAGCAATTATTTTGCGACTTGCAGATGACTTAGGAACATCTTCGGTAAGGTTCCTTGTTAAAACTATTTAAGCTTAACTACCGAGCAACGAATTCTTGAACTTAATTTTTAGATTTTTTTTTACCCACTAACTTTTTTATGATATTGCTTTAGTCCTTAGTGATAAATAAACTATTTTAAGGATCGCTAAGATAAAATAATGTATTGTTTGCGCGATAAGGACTACAAAATTAAAAGTTAATTGGAAAACTTAGTTGCCAATGGCAAATCAAAACCATTTTTTTATCAAAATTTTGTGCACAAAAGGCACATTGTGTCCAAAGCTAATTGTTTGTTGGAGGGCTTGGAACACTTTTGAGTAATGTGTTTTCATTTCAATTTTCGTAATTAATTGAACAGGACGAGTTAAAAAGAGGTGATGTACCAAAAGCAATACAATGTTATATGTATGAAAGCGGTGCTAGTGAAGAAGAAGCACGAGAGTACATAAGATTCTTGATCGGTGAAAGGTGGAAAGAAATGAACAAAGAGCGAGTTGCAGAATCTCCATTCTCTCAGACATTCATAGCAACGGCAATGAACCTTGGTAGAATGGGTCAGTGTATGTACGAGCATGGTGATGGTCATGGTCATTCGAATTCCCAGACAAGAGATCGCATTCGACCACTAGTCTTTGAACCCATTGGACTTGCATAGACCTCAAAAATTAAGTGACAACATTGAAAATACTATCATGAATTTAGTACAACTACAAAGTGATGCAGCAAAATTATGCTATATTTGCTTGTTATGTGCCATATCTTTTCTAAGGAAAACATGTTGTATCTCATCTTTTATATTACTTTATATAGCAAGACATAACTGAGACCTTACTCTCTCTTTTTTTTTTTTTTTTCTGAACAAGATAAATAAGACTTAAAAGAGGAAAGAAAAAAGCAAAAAAAAAAAGAAAAAGAAGATTTAAAGTCGAACTAAAAATAAATCATATTTCCTTGAATGAAAAAGAGGGCCTTTCCAATCCGACTTTTAATTGGGAATACTATTGGGCCCAGTTTGGGTTTGGTCCGTTAAATTTGTGTTCATCGTGAGTACCAATTTTACCCAAGCTGGCCCATTAAAACTTGTGATAGATCTCATGGCCTTAATAGATCATCATCCTTAGTAACGCTTAGCTTTACTTGTGGGCCTTGCGTTATTGGGTATTAGTTTGATTTGGTTTACTTTGGTATGCTTGCAATTTTGTACTTGATCCCAAAAACAAAAGAGAAATGTTGCACTATGAATATTAGTTTCGGTACCAGGTGAAATTCTGGTATTTCGCCAATTTGGGTGGTTTTACCAGATTATATTATAAAGTTAAAATGGTCTTTTGTAGTATATTAGGTGAGAGTGTGCTAATTTTAATAAATCAGAACCACGTGAAGTTATTTAATTCATATACCAAAAACATTTTCACCTTCATAAGTGTATTTTTGTGGGGTTCAAAGTGGATGAAGGAGATCCCGTGGACATTTTTTTTTTTTTTTTTGTCAATCATGTCATTTGATCCCGTGGACATTGATGCATAAAATATTTGGACATCAGCAACTATGTGAATTGATCAAGTTTTCAAAATTTTCACCATAAGCAAGCAACGCTGGGCCGAGCGGTTGGAGCCCTATCGCTTCTCTCCGTGATCGGGGTTCGAATCCAACCATTTCGCTTTTAATTTGGTTGACATACAAATGCTAATGATATTGCGTAGTAAAATCACATTACAACCTATAGCTAGGGTTAGGTTAATTAGGGTCACTCGGAAAAAAAAAAAAGATCTATGTGACTAAAATCTTAGTCCTATTGGAAGTATTTCTGTCAAAATGTAATTGTACATCCACGGTCACGTCCCCAGAAAATTGGGACAACAACTATGGAGACCCTACGTTATAATGTAATTGCCAGCAGCTCTCGTGTGTTTGTTCGAAATCATTTTGTGATCTAAACGACCAAACAACGTGGTGGGACTTCAATAATCCAAGGTGATCTTTTATTTACAGAACTTGTCTGAAATGAAGTTAAGAGATGTCCACTTGATTCAGCTGATTATAAGTCTCACGCCAGAAATTCAAGCTAACATATAGGGTGCTGCACGTGTATATTTTTTATTATTAGATTTTGCCCTGCTTTTGTTTTTGTTTTTTTTTGGACAGGACTTGTTTAAAAGTTTTGTGTTTTTAAATGCTTGGAAGATTAATAATTGAATGATTGAACGTGTAGCACGTGACGAAAATTTTGTTTTAGATCATGGAATAGTAAATATTCATCTATTCATTTACGAAAATCTTTCTCATGTTAAATGGATATTATGAAAACTAATAACATGCGAATACGATATGTCTGCAATTTAAAAAATAATTTTATGCAATAGTTTATAAAGATTTTTGAGTTGTTGAAGTATGAATAATAAGAGGAATTGAAAAAAGAAAAAAAATAGTGGATAAGCTTTTGAAATGCTATTGAGTGGTTAACCTTCTCAAAGACCATTTTTGGAAATAACAAGAGTACTATACAAAAGCATTGCTCCTATTTTATATAATGTAGAAATGAGTAGTCTGGCTTGCCAAAAAGAAAAAATAAAAAGAATGAAAATATACAACAACCAAAGAAAATTAAAATCATTTTTTTTTGTTTCTTTGTCTTTTCCTCTTTTTGGCTATATTTGAAAGGACAGAGCACATCCCACACATAATGGAAGTGCCCTACCAAGTAATTGGACTAAGATGCTGAATCAATTGACATGACAATAGGATGGCCCTTTGCATAGTGATAGTGTAATTGCTTGAATCCAATCCAGAGTTATTTTCACATTAAATTAATCAAATGACATGAAAAAAATGCTAATTCGAGGTGACAATAACTTCAATACTCAGTGAATTTCATGTTCATACTATGAGATTTGGCCTAATAGGAAATATACACCCAAGTTTTCACCCTTTGAAAGTTATTTATATGTAACACGAGCTGCAAGTTCTAATTGGTTTGCTTGAAAGTGAACATATACTTTTGTTAAAAATACAATTGAAAATTAGCGTGTTTCACACAATATTTTGAATATCACTAGTGAATAGCGTTGTTTATGAACAAAAAATAATTATGAATAAGAAATGTGACCTAAATTCACATTATTTAATTTGATATATGTCTAGGTTTTGGATCTTGAATTGTTTTGGGCGAGGAAACTTTTGAATAGTTATTTTTGAAGACGTTTTTTAAAAAATATTATTATGATAGTTTTAGAGGTATTTTTTTATAAACGTATTTGTAAGATAAAAAATTTATTTGAAAACGTGATTAAAATTTTTTAAAAATATTTTTGTAAAATACAAAATTAAACACTAAAATACATAACCAAACAAACTGAGTTGCATCAATAATTCACCTCTACAGTATGTGCATCCGGAGTCGGCACATCCTTGACTTCATGCCATGCTGTTTTCCTTGTGTTTAGTGCATTTAGAAGTTCCCAATCAACCTGACATGACATGCTCACTCAGACTACTTTCAGTTTCAGCTACCTTATTGCGGGAAAGGTATTCTTACGTGATAATAATAAATTATAATAATAATTTATTATTATTATTATAATTTAGGTGATAAATTAAAATTAATAATTTATTATTACGTGATAATAATAAATTATATCTTATAATATTTAAGGATATGTAATTAATTTTTAGACGTAACACATCTTTACACGTTGCTCGACTGTTGTGGTGAACCTTCCCGACCCTCCATCAGTGTAAAATATTTTTTTTCTCATATAATTCTGGCATTAGACCGATTATTCTATGGATTATTTTTCTGCTAAAGAATTACAACATCGTAGGTGGTTTCATATGATTACAAATATAATAATTTCAATGCCCGGAATGGTGATTGTAAGTTTATTTCACAACGCTTTTATATATTTAACTATATTTTTAAGATTTATTGTACTATATTTTAAGAATATATAATACAATGCTTTTATAAAAAAAATATTCGTATGCCGCTTTTATGTTTTATTTTTTTATGAATATGACTTTGCTGTTTGGTAAATACAAGATTTTTTTTCTGAATATAAAGTAACTTTTCCTTACATTGAAACCATGGAGAAACAAAATTTTTATTATTCAAAATTAATTTTTTAGTAAATAACCTCAATTTTAAATATAGTAATCTTACAAGTAATTTTTATATGTGATGTTCAATTCATATTTGAAAAGAAAAAATATTTAGAAACTTTAGCCATATACTAATATAAAAGGGTCGTTTTGTTTATTTTGACAAGTTAAAAGATAGAATAGAATACCAATATTGCTGCTTTAAAAGAATTTAGAAGAAAGAAAACGCAATGGATATTCAACATAAGAGTTATTATGAGTCACACTTGCATGATAAGACTAGCCAAAAATGTCCAGTTTGTAAATGCCCACCATGCTAACTTTAATTTTCTTGTATTTTTTTGCTCGAGGCATCCAAAAGCACCATATGCTGAAAGTCGAAAAGACAAGTCTTCGGGGTTGATTGGATGCTTTGTGCATCAAGGATAAAGTCCCCTATGACCAAAACTTCTTTGCATACTGTTAGGCGGTGTGGAGTTGGTGACTTTCCATTCCGCATTGCTTAACTCAAAAATCATTCTTCCCTTTGGCACCCATAAAAGAAAGCCACTGCTAAGGAATTAAGTGCACCCACCAAGGGAGCCATTTAGGTTTCGAAGGTGCTTGTGAGCTGTAGTTAGTTTGAGTTGTCTTGTTTTGTTTTATTTGGATTTTTTTGGGGTGTCTTAATCGAGGAGCCATTTGAGTTGTCAGGGCATTGTGTATGTTTGGCTCTCTTATGTCTTTGGATTTATTTTGTGGGAATATTTGGGCTCTTTTGTGTCTTTGGATTTATATGTGGGTTCGTGATGTTATCCACGTTTGTATTCCTCTTGTTTATTAATGAATATTTGTACCTTTACATGTTGGGCATCTTAACTGAAACTATGTCAAAGTTTGTATTTACCTTCTCGACGTCTCGTGTGGCGAACAAACTGGTATCAGAGGTGGAGGCTATTCCTTGATGGCATTTTAAAGTTTGTTGCAACATCAAATTTGGCTATGGCAGATGATCATAGATGATTTTGATTTGGACCCATTTGACTTTTGTGGAGAATGTGAAGTCCATCTACTTTGTTCGCACATGTGGAATAGAAGTCAAGGCGGAGATTTGTTAGGTGGTGGTGACTTCCATCCCACATTTGCCTATAACTCAAAAATCATTCTTTTCTTTAGCACCTATAAAAGAAAGCCACTCTCAAGGAATCAAGTGCACCCGCCAAGAGCCATTTAGGGTCCAAAGGCTCTTGTGGGTCGTAATTAGTTTGAGTTCTCTTGTTTTGCTTTATTAAGGTTTTTTTGAGCGCCTTGCCCGAGGAGCCATTTGAATTGCTAGGGCCTTTCATATGTTTGGGCTCGCTTGTGTGTTTGGATTTATTTTGTGAATTTGTGATGTTATCCACAATTGTATTCTTCTTGTTTATTAATGAATATCTGCACCTTTACCCATGGATGTAAGTCATCTTAACCGGACCACTTTAAATTTGTTGTGTTGGTTTGTTTATCTTTTGTATTTACCTTCGGCGCGGATCAAGATTTCAATGGTTTCGTGGGGTGTTTAAATTCCTACACATACCTCCTTCCTTTTGCCTCTTTTTTATGATTTTTTCTTCTTTTTAGTAGCCTTTGTGAATATATTTGTATTTTACTTTAGGATTAGCATAACAAACACAAATAATTCTTTTAAGAATTTATTCAATCAACATTTGGAGCATTAATAGTTTAATCAGTTAAATATATATATTGGTGGATAAATTATTTTACATGAAATAATAAAAAAATCAAATGCTCTCATACTCATTAAATATCCTCTTTTTTCCCCAACAACAACCTGTTAGATCAGTAATATTGTTAATATCAGATGACCTTTTTTGGTTCAACAATTCTACTGCCTTTTCTTTCATCTATTCGTTGAAAATGTAATATACATCTTCACTATGGAAATTGTATTTTATATTTTTGAAGTAGGTTCTTTATTTTCACTTTCTTTTTCTTCATCATTATTATTGACATTTTTCTGTTGAAATTTGAAACAAGATGCTTTTTGTTTTTTTTGGTTTTGTTTTTGTGCTTTTCGTGCCGCACGTTTTCTGGTCAAAATTTATGGCTCAACAACCTAAAGTGATGCTTAGACCAATCTGCAACTATAATTAGTGCATTCACTTTTTTCTCCTCTCCCATTATCATTTTGAAGCAGAATCATGCATATTCATTTTGTTTAGTGGCTGTATCGCTTGAATTTTGAAGTTCCTTTTGGAACAAGTCAATTACAAGAATGAACCTAGAAAGATGACCAAAAAAAGAAGAGGAACATCCTATATCTAGATGTAATAGTAAGGGAGACTGATATAACACGATATAAGACCAAAAATGATTGTTTGGATAGTTATTTTTTGGGATGTTTTTTAAGAAATTTTACTGTAACAGTTTTAAAATTTATTTTTTTGATAAATGTATTTTTAGATAAAAAATTAACTGAAAAAAATGTTTAAAATTTTTTAAAAAATGTATTTCTAATAAACACAATTAACATATATTTCTTGCTTTTTTTTTTTGATGTTCAAACACCTACTTAACTGCTGCTCAGACGAACAGCAACTATAATTAATGCATTTACCCTTTTTTTTCCCCCCTTCCATTATCATTTTGAAGCAGAATCTTGCATATCCATTTGTTTAGTAGCTGTATAGCTTCAATTTGGAGGTTCTTTTCGGAACAAGTCAATTATAATAATGAAACTAAAAGGATGACTTTAAAAAAGAAGAGGAACCTCCTGTATCTATATGTAACAGTACGGGAGATTGATATAACATGATATAAGACCAAAAATGAGATATATATAACATGATATAAAACCAGATTGATATAACGTGTTACTTCTAGAAGGCCTTCGCTATCATTCATGGTTTTTTTTTTTTTTTTTTTTTTTTGAGTTTCAACAACCTACTCGAGTGCTACACAGTCCAATCTGCAACATAATTCATGCATTTATTTTCTTCCACTCGTTATCATTTTGAAGTAGGACTCATAGATCCAAATCAATTAGATGAATAAAATCCACAGAAATTTACGAAACAAATCACAAGGAAAAATAATGGAGAAAAGATTAAAAATTTTCTTTTCTCAAAACATTTTATGGCTACAGGGTACAAAACAATAGAACAAAACCTAACCCATATATAAGCGACGTTTAATTAAAAAGAACGGACATCAACTTGCTGCTAGTACTACTAATACAGGATATGATATTATGTTACAAACCTCAAATATTTTTAATACAACTTAACTAAACTAACTGGTTGGAGATACTGCCAGAGCAACTATTTTCCTACCAGAGCAATTTTGCTTTAAAGGTCCAAAATACCCTCCTAATCAACAACCCTTAATTTTGCAACATTTTTGTGAACCCTTCTGTACTTGAAAAACAAAATTCCTCCCCCTTTCACAAATTCCTATAACCGGCCATCTCATATCCTCCCACGTTGGTTTCTTCACCGGAATACATCAGAGATGATGAGTAAAAGATCGAAAAAGAATGCTAACGATAAACTACAATACTAGTAATGTTTCTTTCTGATCAAGATTGGTGTTTCCATGAGCGATTGGAAACTACTTTTGACTCTTTTTTCCTATTCAGATTTCTATCATTCCTTCCCTATCTCTCATCTCCTGGTCCTCCATATTGTCTTTAATCATTCTGTATTTCTCACCTTCTTTAACAACAAATAAAGATCAAATCCATAATATATATATATATATATATATATATATATATATTGCTATTGTAAAGTAGGGACATAATTTGGGATTGTTGCATTCAAAGTGAAGATTTTTCTTTGATAATCAATCTCGAATTCATTGGTGAACGTGGCATCAAACAAAAAATAGGTTAAACTCCCTCAGGTAATATCTTGCAATTTTGTCAGAAATTTGTTATTCATCCAAATAACAAAACATTAAGAAAATGAACATAAAAGGGGTGTTGATATTTTTCTTACCATGGCTATTTTTCCTCTCTCCAATTATTAGGATGAGATCTGATATCATGATTGAACTTTATAGTGGGGTAGAGATGGAGAGGTAGATGACTAAAGAGGAGAGAAAACAAATTATATTTTGACTATAGAGGGTATTTTGGACCCTTAGAGTAGAATTGCTCTGGTAGGAAAATTTTTGCTTTGGCAATATCGCTAACCAAACTAACTAATTCAAAATAAAACACGTGGATGCTACTACTTAAACTAATAATTAATATACTTGTTTTAATTAAATTTTCCTGCAATGATCATGCATATCTGTTTACCGCGTTTCTGTATACCTTGAATTTTAAGGTTCTTATTGGAACAAATCATTTTGTGTGTGTGTGTGAGAGAGAGAGAGAGAGAGTAACCTCCACTATGTAATAGTAAGGAAGATTGACATGACATGTTCTAAGACCAAAGAAGAGAATTTTGTAAATTTACTTACTTCCAGAAGGCCTTCATATTTGTCACAAATCTCTCACACACAAAAAAAATGGAAAGTATGAAAATTGATTTGTTTGCAGTCCTAAGTGCAACTTAAGAGGGAGGTAAATTAGGTTATACAAAAAATCTAAGTGCAACTATGTTTAAATTCACCCAATTGAATACTAAGTGATTTTGCCTAAATAAACAAAACATCAAATAAAAAACAACGATAAAGATAAGCAAATATAAAGTTCAAAAAAATAAAGACCACAACAATTTTAAAGTGTTTTGGTGTCAAACTTAACACCTATATTTACGTTCCTCAACTCGAAGTACATATTCACTATAATGCTTTTTCACAAGTTAGTGAAACAAACTAACATATAAAAGGAGGAAGCACTCTTTGCTCACACTACCTTAGCTCTAGTTGAGCCAAAGACTTTTTCTTTGCTCACAATAATCTCTACAAGTTGAATTAAAGAGTTTTATAATACTTAATCAACCATTTTACTGTTACACTTGAGTGCTACCATTCTAATTTTGAAAAACATTAAACAACTCCAACACACTTATCTCAAAAAGACTTACAAGAATGCACAAAATATAGTATTTTCTCCTCAAAATCACTTGTAATTAATGCTGGAAAAGTTCTCTAATGGTAATTTAAAAAAAAATTGCAAAAAATAGTAGTTACTCAGCAAATTCATTATCTGGACATTTGCATTGCGTCCACATTCTCATCCGCATCGCATCTGCATCCTCCTTTGCATTGCTTCTACATGTATTTTGGCCATTTCATTTATGCATTATCTAGGAATACAGACGTTCACATGCATAATGTGGAATCTCCGCATGTAATCCGCATCATAACTTTTTCGCAATTTCTTTTCTTTTTTGATTTCTTTTTTTGCTTAATTACTTCTATTTCAAAAATAGCTCAAATGAACCGTTAATTTATTTTGTCATTTATTTATTAATCATCAAAACTAGATAAAACTAGATGATTTAAACCATAAGGTGTGCATGCATAAAATGCAGTATAAATATAGATTGGCTCTACACAATGAACACTAGCAGAAGAAGAGTCTTCACTTAGTTGACATTTCCATTTCAAAATAGAAAAAATCCTTTTTACGCAATGGCACTCTCCATGAATTCGTTTTTTCAGTGCCAAACAACTCCCTACTTCAATCTTAGACATGGAATCATCTTTACTACCAGGTCCTCTTCAGGTGTATCCTCACCTAATTTCCGCATTTCGTCTTCTCGCCAGACCATTTCTTGCACTACACAGCTTACCGAACAGACGCCAATCAGACGATCAGGGAATTACCAGCCTCCCAACTGGGATTTTGGCTACTTGCAGTCACTAAAAAATGAATATGCTGTACATGCTAATATTTTTCATTATTTTTCTTGTTAATTAGAGTATATATTTTGTTTCTTAAATGCTAATTAATTCAAGACAAACTTTTATAATGCAGGAAGAGAAATACATAGACAGGGCTAATGTGCTAAAGAAGCAAGTGAAACTGACGATGCTAGAGCAAGAGGTGGAGCCGCTTTGTCAGTTGGAATTAATTGATGACCTGCAAAGGCTAGGATTATCATGCCATTTCCAGGACGAAATCTGGTTGATTTTGAGTAAATTTTACAGTGAAGTTTGCATTCAGAATATGCCAATTATTGGAAAAGATTTGTATGCAACATCTCTGGGATTTAGACTCCTCAGACAACATGGTTTTGATGTCTCCCAAGGTCTGGAAGCTAATATTGTTTTCCTGTTCAAATCAACACTAATTGACACGATCTTCTAAAAGTTTGATAGTCTTATACATCTAGATCGACTCGTATATAAACGTCTGGAAATTTAAAAACAAAATTCTTAGTTTTCGTATTGTCTTTTGTTTGCGTCACACATGTTATGATACTGAACTACAATTCTCTTGATTGCATACAGAGATATTTAGTTCTTTTAAGGATGAAAAAGGGGATTTCAGGCAGAGTCTTTGCGACGATATTAAGGGAATGCTTCACTTGTATGAAGCTTCCTACCTTCAAACTGAAAACAAAAGCACCATGGACTCAGCAAGAGATTTTGCTGCGAAACATCTAAGAGAGAAGCTTGATGGCAAAGGAATCGATCAAGAGCTTGTTGTACTGGTGCAGCATGCCCTGGAGCTTCCACTGCATTGGAGAATGCAGCCTTTGGAGACAAGGTGGTTTTTAGATGTATATGAGAAGAGAGCTGATAGAAATCCTACTTTGGCCGAACTTGCAAAACAAGACTTCAACATTGTCCAAGCATCATATCAGGATGATCTCAAACATGCATCAAGGTCATGATAGTACATGATTTTTAGTTAATGGCAGTAATAGTATTTTAGTTATTAATATTTTCATTATGATTAGTGTTAATAGTTGCCTATAACGGATTAACTTACTATAATTATTTTTTGCAACCCTAATATGATAATATTAGGGAATGCCTTGGTTAATTTACATTACAACCCTAATATGATAATTTGTGGTGGACTCTCAAATAATAAATTTGGTTATAGGAATACCAGAAGAAGATAACATTAAATTCACAAATGGAATCACAAAGTGTATTTTGATATTTCATCTTTAATAAATGCTAATTATACAAGACAGTTTATAGTGAGAATATTATGATTGAAGCTCTAACAAGTACTGCATATCTTTTGACTTTTACTTGAACATCAGGTGGTGGAGGAGTACATGTCTAGCCGAAAATTTGACGTTTGCTAGAGATCGGTTGGTAGAAAATTTCTTCTGGGCTGTAGGAATCACATTTGATCCTCCACATGGGTATAGTAGAAGAATGTTGGCGAGGATAAATGCTTTAATAACAGTAATAGATGATGCGTATGATGTTTATGGCACTTTGGATGAACTGAAACTTTTTACTGATGCTGTTGAAAGGTTTATCATATTACCATCAAACAATTTGTGCTGTTAATTGATCGTGTGAAAGACAAAAGAATTCATTGGTTTTTTAACTTTTCAGGTGGGATATTGAAGCAATGAATCAACTTCCGGACTACATGAAAATGTGTTATTTTGCACTCTACAACTCTATTAATCAAATGGCTTATGATGTTATGAAGGAACAAGGCATTCATATCATTTCATACCTTAAAAATTCGGTACGTATTTGTTTCATATCAAACTCCTTTTTTTCTATTGATTAATTATTTACTCAATTATTTGCCAAAATAATGTGTGCTTAATTTTTCTTCCGGAGCTAACTCTACAATCTAAAATTGTTCAGTGGGCTAATCTATGCAAAGCTTACTTGCAAGAGGCAAAATGGTACCACAGGGGTTATGTACCAACATTAGCTGAATACCTGGACAATGCATGGATTTCAATATCAGCTCCTGTGATTTTAGTACATACCTACTTCTTTATGACTAATCCGATCAAAAAGGAGGCTTTGGAATACTTAATTAGATATCACAAGATAATTCGTTGTTCAGGAATTATCATGCGGCTTGCAAATGACTTGGGAACATCTTCGGTACGGTACTGTTATCTCTAATTAAATGAAGTGTTAATTGCGCAACTAATTCATGAGAAAATTTTTTTGACCCCTAAACTTTTGCTATAATATTACTTCAATTCCTGACATAAATTAAATTGCTAATGACAAATCAAAACCAATTTTTTTTGTCAAAATTTTGTGAACTAAAGGCACAATTTACCGAAAGCCAATTGGTTGTTGGAGGGCTTGGAACACTTTTTTGAGTAACGTGGTTTTTTTTCAATATTCGTGACTCATTGAACAGGACGAGTTAAAAAGAGGTGACGTACCGAAATCAATACAATGTTATATGAATGAAAGCGGCGCCAGTGAAGAAGAGGCACGGGAGCACATAAGATTCTTGATCGGTGAAACGTGGAAACAGATGAACAAAGAACGAGTTGCAGACTCTCCATTCTCTCAGACATTTATCGCAACGGCAATGAACCTTGGTAAAATGGCTCAAACTATATACCAGCATGGTGATGGTTTTGGAAATTCAAATTTCTACAGTAAAGATAGCATTCGAGCATTGTTCGTTGAGCCCATTGGACTTCCATAGACTAAAAAAATTAAGTGGCAATATTCAAAATACTATCTTGAATTGCCAAATTTTAATATAACTATCAAGTTATGCAGCAAAGTTATGCTATATTAGCTGGTTATGATGTGTAACTTTTCTAAGGAAAACATGTTGTATCTCATCTTTTTTTCAAGGAAATTGCTTTTTTGTATTGCAGGATCTCGTACACAACTGAGATTTTACATTTTTTTTTCCTGCACAAGATAAATAAGACTCATTAGAGAAAAGGAAAAAAAAAAGAAAAAAAGGAAAAAAAGGTTTAAAGTCAAACTAAGATTCTCATACTTGGTTGACTACTATCTCGAGAATAAATCATGTTTTTCTAAATCAAAAACAACATATCCTGTGCTGGGCCTGGTTTTGGGTTTGGTCCATTAAGTGTCTGTTCGTTTCGGAGTATTAAGGATACCCAACTGGCCCACTAAAACTTGTGATAGGGCTCATGGCAATAATAGATGACCCTTATAATTCTGCTGCTGTATTTGTCGGCCTTGCATTATGGGGTCTTAGTTTGGTCTGGTTTTCTTTGTTATGCTTAGATTTTTTATTTTTTTTTTTTGGGAGCAAGGTATCAAATTTTTATACCATATAATTCACCTTCGTACACATACAAAGACTGATGATATGATGTTATAAGGTCACATTACAATGTAAAGATGGGGTTAGATTAATTACGATCGCTTGGGGGGAAAAAAAGAAGAAGAAAAGTGTACCTAAGATTGGTCATGTAGTCGGGGAGCCCCTTAAAGTCCCTCCTTGTTGCAGGTCCTATGACCACATTCCACCTGTAGCAGTTAAGAATTTGGAATAGGGAGAGATGTTAGGCAGATTTTTAAGAGTCATGCTCCTAATTGTGTATGGCAAATAGTCTGAAATTTTACCTAATATACCATTAGAAGCCGTACCCCATTTGTGTGAGACAACAAACATTGTAATACTAAAAAATGATTGATAAAAAAAAAAAAAATTGGTCATGTATGTAGAACAGCAAACTGCGTCGCGCATGACATATCTCCTAGAGCTCTGAACACCAACTAGAGAATAGTGTGGTGGGATAACTTTCCTGATGATGTACTTAAACTTGCTTTTTGAGGATTTGAATTAATGGAATTTCTGTTTCTCGCCAAAAAAAAAAAAAAAAAGATCTATGTGACTAAAATCTAAGTTTTACAGGAAGTATTTTTGTCAAAATGTAATTGTACATTCACTGTCTTACACCTCCAGAAAATTGGAACAACTATGGAGACCTCTAGTTGCAATGTGAATGCCAGTTCTCTCTTTTTTCGAAATGATTTTGTTGTCTAAACGACCAAACATGTATATTTTTCTTTATGGAACTTTTCTGAAATTGAGAGATGTCCATTAGATTCAGCTGATTATAAGCCTACATCAGAAATTAAAGCTAACACATAAGGTGCTAAACATGTATATTTTTCAATTATTAGATCTTGCCCTTCTTCTCTTTTTTTTTTTTATTTTGACACAATTTGTTTAAAATTTTTTTTATGTCTTTAAATGCTTTGAAGATTAATAATAATTGAATGATTGAATATCTAGCATGGGAAGAAAATGTAGTTTTAAATTATGGAATGGTCCAACAGTTTATTATCCATTCTATTCATAATTTACAAAAATATTCTCGTGTCCACTGGTTACTCACCCAGAGTGCAATATTTTGTAAACCGGTTATGCCAAGTCCGGTTGTATGGGAATTGTGATGTATTAGTAATATATACATACGATATGTGTGTGCAGTTAAAAAATTTTCTTTTATGCGTAGTTCATAAAGATTTTTAAGTTGCTGAAATATATATTATAAGAAAAATTGAAAAAAAGAAAAAGAAATAGTGGAAAAGGTAATTATTGGAGTTGAAATGGTACTTAGTGGTTATCCTCCTCCAAGAGCATTTTCAGAATAAAAAGAGTGTTATACAAAACCAGTGGTCCTATTGCAGTCTGGTTTGCCAAAAATTAGTATGAATGGAGAAACAACATCTAAAGAAAATCAAAATCTTCTCCTTTTTGGCTCCTTAATTTTTTTTTTTTTTTCCTTTGCCTTTACTTGTGGCCAAATTTGAAAGGACAAAGCACATCCACATAGCTTGGAAGTGTGTCCTACCAAAGTAATTGGAGTAAGATGCTAAATCTGTTGACATGGCAACAATCTGACGGCACTTTGCAATTGCATGATAGACCAATTGCTTGAATCCGATCTAGAGTTATTTTAAAATGTGGTTTAACCAATGGCCTGGAAAGATGCTATACTATCCGATAAAGACATACATCACGTAGTGTCCACTTTCAAGTAAAAGTATTAAATACACCAATGAATTGCTATGTGAAACATTGGAACAATCATTTATTTGTTAGGTGTAAATGGAAACGGTAAGTAATACGTTATATTATTTTGTGATATTGTGCGTATAATATATTTAATACTTTATCTTCAAAATGGTTTTGTTGAATAGTGAATTATTTATCCAAAAATATGACGTGCAATAGACGTGGAGTCCAATTTCTCATGCAACACGCCATTCTATGACGTGAACATGTACTTTTTCTTGTTAAAATTAGGCTGGTTGGTCATAAAAAAAAAAAAAAAAAAGGTTGGTTGCACCATGCCACATCTATATAGAAGTTTATTAACTTTATATGATGTAGTGATGCTCGATCGTTAAGCAATTTTTATTTTCCTATAAATACTCGCATGACTTCATGATTTGTTAATCGTTTAGTCATCAAGAAAAGCAAAAAGCATCATGTTGTTATTCTTCTTATTACCATGAGTTGTGACATTGATCCTCAATTCTTTCTTGTATTTATTAAAAGTCGGTTTTAGAAAATTTGAAGAATGGAATTCAAAAGTATATCTTTATTTGTTTCTTATTTCAGCTTTAAGAAGGCCAACAAAAATATGAGAATACAAAAAATAGATTTTTTTTTAAATTAAAAGTTAAAATCAGAGAAAAGTAATTGAGAATGGGAGAAATAATGCAGCTTTTAGAATTAGATAAAATAATTTCAAATGGATTATGGATGTTGTTCATTTATTTTACAAAATCATTTGCATATCTACCTTCAAGAATATCTGAAGGAGGCCAAAATAAAAGACAATATGATCATTGTTTTTAAGCAAAATACAAAAACAACTTGGAACTAAAATAACCACCAACTTCTAGAATTAAAGCTAATCAAGCGTGGAACCAAATTTTGGACAACGAAACATTTTGATTCCTCAAGTTACATGAACACACATTTGGCCTTTTAATTTTTGAATTTGGATCAATTAAGCGAAAGTGCCAATCAACTAATTATTAACAACACTCAAACTACTGCTGGAAATCAACCCTTAGTTCAAAAGGCAAATAAAATACTATTAATATTTTAATATCACGAGATAAAAGAAATTAATCTAAGAAATTCTAAACAATCAAATGAACGAGCAATAGAGAACCTTAAGATCAAGAGATGAAATCTGCCGTTATTATCAAGTAATTTGGACCAATCCAAACTGTTTCTTTCGTGTCATTTAGTCACACACACACACACACACACATATATATATATATATATGAAATATTTTCAAGTCCAGTTAATCAGTAAAACAAAAATGAAAAAGGTCATTGTCATTTCCATTTCTTCCGACAGTTAACAGAGGAGTTACTGTAACTTTAGTACCACGAATGATTTCTTTTCGGTAGCGGGGCCTGGGTTTGGTGGTCGTAGTCTATGTTTTCAGACTCGGACCGGGTATTGACCCGGCTGAGCTCAGGGGTCAGGGGTCAATGGGTTCGACCGGGGGTCGATTCGGGGTCGAACCGGATGACGTCATAAATATTTTATATATATATATATATATATATATATATATATATAAACACACACATATACACTTACTAATTTTTTTCTTAATTTTAGTTGTTAGTCCAAAAAAATTATAGCCAAAATACCCTCAATAACTATTCTGATATCTTGCTATTAACAGTTAAAAAAGTATTGAATTGAAAAAATTAGGAATAAATATAATGGACTCAAATTATTCACTTTTTAATATAATTAGTATAAAGAAGTAAAAGTGAGTTACTACTAATATTTTGTAATTAGTCAAAGAAGTTGGTTGCCTTTTAATTTGATAACTGGGCCAAGCAAATAAAAATCATGTGTTGATTTAGCATTGATGTTCATTGTTAGATTTATGTCAATGGGCCCATGTCATTGTCAAAACTCAAAGACAAATAATTGTTGGAATCTATTTCCTTCAGATAATGAATATGGAAGCCCACAAACATGTATAGGGCCCATATTTAATTAAGTATGGAGCATTAATATGGTTGGGTTTATTTTTGAACTTTTACCAAAAAAAAAAAAAAAAAAAAAGTGGCTGGGCGGTTTCCGGTTTTTCCCGGTCAAACCCGGTTTTTGACCGAGTTTGACCGGGTTTTTAAAATCCGGTTTTTTCTGTGTAACTCGGACCGGACACTTGGCCGGTTCCCGGTCCGACCGGTTCGACCGGCCGGTCCGGTCCGAGTTTAAAAACACAGGTCGTAGTTTTGGGTGGTAGGTGGGAAAAAATGGCCTCAAGTCAATGAATTTTATGTTGCATCCCTCTCAGATGAGGTTAACACAGTTGGCCACTAAACCCTACCACCCAATTTCTATTCTTATATTTCAACCACCACAAATAAATCAAAATTATTTTTTTTTTCAAGTATTCAACATTTTAAAATATTTTTAACCTACTCTAAAGAATGATCCAATTGAACCTGTAGAGAGCCAATAAAAACTAAACCACCATTAGTCAATAGTCAACTTATTTGTTGCAGGTGAAGTTCGAACCCCAACCTACAGCAGGAGCACTCCGTGACGAACAAGCCAGCTTGGTGGCTAATAAAATCAAAATTAATGCTCTCTCTCTCTCTCTCTCTCTCTCTCTCTCTCTCTCTCTCTCTCTCTCTCTCTCTCTCTCTCTCTCTCTCTCTCTCTCTCTCTCTGGGGGCTAAAGGAATTACCTTTCACTTAAGCTTTTGGACTACCCACTCAGATATCTTGTATGCTGTTCGTCTTATTCTTTACCAAAATAGTATAAAAGGAATAAATTCACCAAATAATTTGATGCATTATTCACCTTGACATCAAGCAGTTAGAAAAGACAAATTGATTTTTCAATGGGTCATTTTGGAGTTGTTAATAAACCATGACGCAATTTATTAGACAATAGTGAATAAAGTCTTGGTGGTGCGAGTAAATTATATGGTACTACTTATTTTGTAAGGTTAAATTAGTACATGTTGCATGCACTGTGCTGCTACAACATAAGGATCCTTCAGTCAGCACTAGATAAAATTCATCAACAACGTCATACTCTGTTTTTAGCCAAAAAATAAAAGATCAAATGGATGATTTCCTTCTACCTTTTAACTTAGCCCATGTTAAGGTAATTGTTGATGGCTAATTTCTTCAGCCAAGCAACCCTTAAGCAGGTTGAAAACATAGTTATAATTCCTCATGCTGGGCGAATTAGTAGAGCTGATTTTGCTCTAGCACTCCCAATCCTTTTTGGTTTCACAATGATATCTTGGTATGACACTTCGTTTAGATAACTATAACAATTTTAGATATTCTTTCTAATAAATCTGTATATGAAATAAAAAATTAATTGAAAAACATATTTGAAATTTTTCAAAAACATATTTTTAAAAAAGAAACCAAACAAAAATAAAAGTTATCACGTTTCACACAATATTTTAAATGTCACTATTGTTTATCAACAAAAAAAATATTTATGAATAAGAATTGTGAATAGACTTTGATATAATCTATTTTGGTATATGTCTAGGATTTGATCCTTGGACTATTTGGGCGAGAAAGGCCAGTGCATCAATAATTCACTCTTACAACGTGTGTATCTCTTTTATGTTGTTTATCTCTTCTCTTTTTACTCTTCCCTTCCCTATTAACTGTTGAAAAAAAAAAAAAAAAACAACGTGTGTATCCCCGACTCATAACTGTCGGCAGATCCGTGACCTCATGCAACACTGTTTTCTTTTTTTTTTTAATTGCATTTGGAAGTTCCAACAATGGGCGGGACATGCCCACTCGGCTGCTTTCAGTTTCAGCTTGTCTCTTGTTCCATCAGGTGTAAAATAATGTTTTCTCCAATAATTCAGGCATTAGAGTAATTAGTCCATGGACATCTTATTTTGTTGCTACAGAATTGTAACATCATAGGTGGTTGCATATGATTATAATATGTTAATTTGGAAGGGCGATTGTAAAATGATGAACCGATTTGAAATTCACTAATTTCATTGAAATTAAGCTACCCTTGGAGCCAGGCTTATAATTGGAAATACTAAACCTTTTACGGAAAATTTCAAGGAGATGTTAATGCTATGTAATTGAAAATGAAGACAATTATATAGCTTTATAACTACAATAAATATGAAAAAGGATCTTAGTGTAATTTATTTTCGGTTTAAAAAGCTCCAAAAGTTGAGAATCAGATGTAATACATCTCTCAGCTGCTAAAAGTTTGTATTTTGCTATTTATGTTCGAGGGTCTGAGAGACACACAGATTGGGCTGTCAACGGTCCGGGTCTAGACCCGGACCCGACCCGGACCTGTTGATTTTTTCCGAGTCCGGGTAGGAATAAAATTCCGTTTACCCGGACCCGGACCCGTTTTTTTTTAGTAAAAAACGGGTCGAATCCGGAATGTCATGTTCCGACCCGGACCCGACCCGAACCCGTATATATATATAATAATTATAAATTATATATACGTATTTTAAAATTTTAATACATAATATTCAATAAATAACAATTATAATATACATACATACGTATTTTACAATTCTAATACTCAATACTTAATAAATAATAATTGTAAATTATATAAAAATATTTTATGTTTTCAAAACCCGGACCCGGACCCGAATGGACCCGGACCCGAACAAACCAGGATCCAGGAAACCAAATGCAAGACCCGTCGGGTCCCGGGTCCAGGTCCGGAACCTCAACACAAAAACGGGTCCGGGTCCGGAACATTCAATTCTGGCCCGGACCCGGCCCGTTGACACCCCTACACACAGACTCACACACACACACTCTCTCTCTTTATATATATATATATATATATATATTCCTTTTATTCTTTTGCATTCCTTTTCTTAAGAATAATAATAGAAATGCTAACAACATTGCGGGTTTGGCTCAAGTTTTGATCATGTGAAATCAAAATTTTGGGGGTATCTTGACATTATACCTTTATTTCAAGACGACCCTTAATTTGTATTGTACCAGTGATAGCTGCAGAGTTAGGTCAACCGAATAAAGGTCCGTAAAATTCCTTAGTTGTTTGCCATGAACCATACATGCACGTGCTTATTATATTCATAGATTCCATACGTTGTTTGGAGGCTCAGAATCTCATAAAGCAGTTTGAGGGCTTCAAGAATCTTATCTTTTATGCCCAAAAGATGATAATTGCAGAAGAAGAAAAAGAATAGCGAGAGCATCATGCTGCCATCACATGACAGAGAACAGCTCAATTTGAGCAGCATGGCTTCTTTCCTTCACTGCCCTATATATATATATTTTTAAGTATTCAACACTTAGTCTACCCTTAACCTATTCTAAGAGATAGTCCAACTGGATTTAAAAGGACCAATAAAGACAAAACTACCATTGGATTAGAAGAAGTACTATAATACTCCTTTGAATTTTTTATCAAGTTATTTGCTCAGGAGAGAGCTTTTAAGTGCTGCCCTGATTGGTTGCCCAATTGAATTTTTTTAAACAGCACTAAGAATATCCCGTGTACAATCAAAATATGCTGATTTCTTCATTGTTCATAAAATAGTTCTATGAGAATGTGGATATGCATGCTTTTTAATGCAAAGATTTCACTCTTTTGTATATTACGTTTTATTTGAAAATTTTTGTGGTTTTCTAAAATATCATTTGTTGATAAAACTTGTTAGTGGATGAATTCACATTAATCTAATGTCAGAAAAGAATAAAGTGGTAAAGTGGATACTGCAAAGTTAAAAAATCTTGGATTTGAGTCCCACAAGTGCGTATATATGTGTTTGTTAAATGACTATTAATTGCTACATGACTTTTATGGAATCAAGATTTTAACTCACAATAACTCTGTTCTTTTTATGTTGGATATTTACTAATTTTAACACGAAAACAACGTGTGTGCTAACGATTAAAGGAAATTTATACTTCTACTCGGGGGAAAATATTTAAAAAATATATAATTTAAATAAGGATCGAAATTGGGTTCTATTGGATATTTTTACACAGTAGTAATAATAAATTCATTTTTACTTTTTGCAGCATAACTAATGCCATAATATTATGATCAGTTTTCATGCCAATATCCAAAGTTATGTGCATACCTTAAAGTTGATAATTTTATTCAAGTGCAAACTTAAATCTATGAGACTACGACCACATTAATCACCCACAAAGTGCAACTAATTAAGCTGAAAGAAAAGTAAGAATATTGCTAGTCAGCTTAGTGGCAATTAGCTAGACCTGTCATCCTAATCAAAGACTACAAAAAATAATTAAAAAAGTATACATCCCCTTAATTTGATTGAATATAGACTGGTCAGACAAAAGTTGTCAGAGATTGTTGAATTACAAAAATATATTGGGTTGGTATCTGGCTAATACTCAGTAGTGTTTAGGTATCATCCCACGAAGAAAATGAACTTCTTGATTAGAATAAGATTAACAGTTTATTTACCTAATTGTTTGTTTCATAAGATCAAAGGCAGCATGGACTTGGTTGTCGGTAAACATGATTCTTCAACGCGTAAAGACAAAACCACACGATTTTACCAATAAAAAAAAAAATCCAAACAAAGTATTGAGAGAAGTGTCATTTGTCACACATTGTATATATTATTATCAAATCTTACAACTGGTTGGGCTTGCCACGACTTAAATGATGAACCCTAATTTTGGCAAGTTGATTTAACTTGTATGATAATTGATGTAATTCTTGTTCAACCTGGTAGCTCTTTATCAAGACTAGTGTAATTATCTGGCTTTTATCAATACTTTATTTATTTCTCTAAAGTAAAAATATAAGTAGAAAAACAAATATATGTTGAGGGTTCGGCTTCTTTCAAAGTTGGCTTTCATAATGTTGTTCAATTTAATCCCTTTGATAGCTTTTCTAATATGAAATCTCTAACAATATACTGGTGTGTTCCCAACTCTTTGCCGTTAGCAATAAGTGTGTGTCAATATTTTTTATTTTGATAAAAAATTGTCCTTTTGGAGACAATTATTCTTTTTTTAAATTGAAATGAGAGTCATTTCTACAATTCCATCAATGCATGGAATGGAATTTATGGAATAATTCTATTTCAAAACATTACCATTGCTTAGTGATTTTTACAGATCTCATTTCTTCAATTTTATAAATAATATTGAGTTTCTGGAACAATGATATTTTAAGAAATGATTTTTACAGAAAGCATTATGGTATTGTCAATTGTGCCAAATGTACAAATATCTTCTGAGCCAATGACAGCATTGATACGTGTGGTGATTACAATTCCATATGTTTCAATGACCTTGCAAAGAAGAAATATTCTTTTTAGCCTAATAATGGTAACCCTTTTACGAGCATAATACAAAAATAAAATAAACGAAAGAAATTAGCCAACATCAATAATTAATTGTAGTTTACCTGTAGCTTCAAAAAGTCAAATCTTCACTTTTCTAGATCTCCATAAATGGCCTATTCCCTAATATATTGGCCAAGAAAGATCTAACATGCTCTTTTTAATACTAGCTTTAGAGCAATATAGCCTAATATCTAATTTAGGAGTTTAGGACATAAAAGAATAGAAGGGAAAATATAAGTTAAAAAAGAAAAGAAAGGAAAGGAAAGGATACATAGTAACTTTTTAAGTTGTTTGAGAGTTTGAGAAATAAGAGGGACTAATTGGGTAATAAAATTTTATATATCACATCTTGAATGGTAAGATTATCATATTGAAAAATTAACTTATAAGGTTGTCATATTGAAAAATTAACTTAACTTTTCTTCCCTTTCCTCCATTTTCTTGCCAAATTTGGTGGGAACATTTTTGTTAAATTTACACTAACATCTTTTCTTCCCTTTCCGTCCTTTTCTTTCCTTTCTTTCCCAATTTTAACTCCCAAACAAAGGAAAATTATTTCCTTTCCCAAAATCCTTTCTTTTCTTTCCCTTTCCTTCCTCCCAAACTAAGTATAAGAAAACAATCTAACCAAAAATATTAATAAATCTCACACTAGCGATTTTTTTCATTCTCATTGAAATTTACTTAATCATATATATCAATAAAAGCATTCTAATCAAGTCAATTTAATATTGTGTATACTATATATGATAATATTGTGATTTTTTGATAAGTTAACCATTTTTGTTGAAATTTGAATGCACTTAGAAGCCGATTGGTTCAAATTCTTCAAAAGGGTTAATAAATTTAATAAAATAATATTTTGGAAGAAATCATAAGAACTCTAGTTAATTAATTTCATTTTGATTGAACGATATTAATAATTATTCTTCACACGTCAACAATGAGTGACTATTAACACATATCCTTTCCTTGATTCCCCAAATCCAACACCCCTTAGCTCAGAGAAGCCAAGCCAAGCCAAGCCAAGCCAAGCCATCAAGCTAAATCATGAACATGGTCCATATCCGGGGTTGGTGAATTTGGTACAAGCCCATCAAATACTATAATATTGCAAAGCATTCTTCTGTATCTAATGGGAGTTCTCACCAACTTCAATCAATAACAGCCGTCGGATCTCACGAAACCCATCATCTCCTCCAATGGCTGAACCCTGGTCCAAATCACAACCACCTCATTTAACTTGGACCCCACCCGGCAATTAAATTAGCAATAATAATATTAAGGAAAAATTGCAGACATAGTCCCTCATGTTTACATACTATCATTTTTCAGACCTTGATATATAACATAATGCGTTATAACTGCTAACAATTTGGTCCTAAATCTCATTCTTAATCTTTTTCGAAAAATATAACTAAATATGGACTAATAATTAAAACATTATTTGTTTTACTCTTTATTTCCTCCAAAAGAGGGCATTATATACAAATTATATGCTTTGTTGAACTCCCATTCTATTTTTTATAAAATAAACATATGAAGCATACATAAATCCTTTATTTAGTAGAAAAGTTGTATATCTTTATTCTTACTCTTCAATATAACTAGCAGGTAATAGTGGCATGACCTTTCTGAACAAAATAAATATTCCTTAAAGGGGACTAAATTGATACATTTTTAATAGGGTCTAATATACACCATTTTATATGTAAAGAATCAAATGCAAAAAGTATAATGTGCAAATATGAAGGACCACTTGTGCAATTCCTCATATAGTATAAGGAGTGATAAAACCCATCCACCAATCCCACACACACGTCCATGTGACCATTTTTTTTTCAGACAAGAAATGTCTATAAATAGGGATAATTTCACATACCTCCCTTGAGGTTTACTAAAATTACACTTACCTCCCCTTAAGTTTTAAAAATTACACTTATACCTCCTATATTTATATTTTTCATAACAAAACAAGTCCATCTTGATAATGTAATACAAAAACACCAACCAACACATTAAAATATGCTTAATTACTTTTAAAAAAGAAAAATAAATATAAAAAATTAATTAATTAGTCATAAAAATGTCAAAATTATTTATATCTTACCTCAAATTTTCAATCTTTACCAAATATTATTCCTTCAAAATTCAGTTATTTGACTAATCTAAATAAAATTTACTTTATCTATTAAAATTTTACAAACAAATATATTAACAAGAAAGAAATGAATAATTTAAAAGCAATTCAAGATATTTTAAGGTATTTAGTTAGTGTTTTTGGGTTACATTATTAAAAATGGATTTGTTTTGTTATAAAAAATATAAACACAGAGGGTATAAATGTAATTTTTAAAACTTAAAAAGAGGTGAGTGTAATTTTAGCAAACTTCACGGGAGGTATGTGAAATTATCCCCTATAAATACAGCCCCTAAATCACAGCTTAAAACTCGCAAGCATTTGGAGTGCCTAAGACAGGTCCAACCAAATCTCTCTCCTTTCTCACTTTGCTGTTGGGTTCTTCTTTTCTCAAGGTACAAATTTTTGTACTGTGCCATAATCTCTATTGGCGGCAGTCATGCTGCTTAACCGTTTTTTGACATGGGCTTTTTTGAATTGCTGTCTTGGGGTAGTAGATCTCAGTTCTTTATCCAATGGCTGATAAGAAGATTGTTTTTTTAAGTGGGTTTCGTGTTTTGCTGTAGATCTATTTTGGGTTTTATGGATTTTGCTAGTCGGTGAGTGTAAAGTAGTTAAAAATGTCTCTTTTACATGTTACTGGGATTTTGAAGGGGTTTTGAGATTTTCTTGATTTCGAGATATGAGTTTGTTTCTAGTAATTTTAGTACAGTGACAAGAAACCAGGTAGTTATATTAGCATGTTAGGAATCAGAGTAAAGAATTAAAGCATGTAAGTAGATCTAATATGAGTTGGTGTTCCTGGATATTTTTATGACAAATCATTCCTTTTTGATTTGTTTCCTTATTGAACATTTGATTTTATGAAACCGGTATTTAGAGCCATTATAGTGCCTAGATTTTAATTTCAAGATTTGGGCTTTGTTTTTGATTTTTAGGGGCAATGATGTATGAATGATCTGTATTTGGTGATGCTTTTGAAACATTCATCCTGTTCAGTGATGATTACTTGCTAATTCGATTAGTACCCTCATGGACTATCCAAATTGTCGCTTGTTGGAATTTTGCGATTCTCTGGCGTCATTGTCCTGTTTTTATTTAATCTGTTGAGCTTCATTTTCGCTGAGAATTTAGCATTGAGTAATTTATCCAGGTTGAAGTACAAGTGCTGCTTCTTTGATCTGCTAGATGATCCTGGACTTAAGTTTAAATTGATTGCCTAGTCCTAGAAAAGGGCTGCGTGAGCATCTTTCACGCTTGCTGGCTGAAAAGCGATATTCCTTTAGTTTAGGAGAAGCATGGTCATCCAAGAATCTAAATCTTCTTTTAGATTGGTGGGCCACCTAGGTTATCTATGTGTTGAAATGAATGTTCTCCGTTGGGTTGGATATGTCAATGAGCTGGTGAAACTTGACACTCTAGAGGCTGATGATATTCCTCTCGAGGCTTGTTAGAAAGGAGGATGCTTTGTTTTAGTGTCTGGTTCAATATTTTAGTTGTGCATACCGTTAGTTTCTTTTCTTCAAGATTAGCTTGAAAGAATAAACTGGAGTGCTGGAGCATCTTTTTTATAGGGCATGATGTTTTTGTCAGTGGGTATAGGAACATCTTTGATTCCCTGGGAATAAGAACTTTTAAGAAGTGGTATAGTTTTTCTTTAGTGATATACTTTTCTTGTATGTTATAAAACATAAAAGGAAGACAATCTTCTTCTACACAATTTACTTGGTGACTTTTGGAACAGAGAGATTGTTCTCCCATAATTTTCTTTTATGCTTTTACTTTATCTGTATGTTGGTTGATAATATATGTGATATCTTCTAAATGGTATGTCTCTTCCAGGTTTAGACAATGGACACCTTCCTGTTCACATCTGAGTCTGTAAATGAGGGACACCCAGACAAGCTCTGTGATCAGATATCTGATGCAGTTCTTGACGCCTGCCTTGAACAAGATCCTGACAGCAAAGTTGCTTGTGAGACTTGCACCAAGACCAACATGGTAATGGTTTTTGGTGAGATCACCACCAAAGCAAATGTTGACTATGAGAAGATTGTGCGTGACACATGCCGCAACATTGGATTTGTTTCTGATGATGTTGGTCTTGATGCTGATAACTGCAAGGTCCTAGTTAATATTGAGCAACAGAGCCCTGATATTGCACAGGGTGTCCATGGTCACCTTACTAAGCGCCCTGAGGATATTGGTGCTGGTGATCAGGGTCACATGTTTGGCTATGCCACCGATGAGACACCCGAATTGATGCCTCTCAGCCATGTTCTTGCAACTAAGCTTGGTGCCCGTTTGACTGAAGTCCGCAAGAATGGAACCTGCCCCTGGTTGAGACCAGATGGCAAGACCCAAGTCACCGTTGAATATTACAATGACAATGGAGCAATGGTTCCAGTTAGAGTCCATACTGTTCTCATTTCCACTCAGCATGACGAGACTGTTACTAATGATGAAATTGCCAAAGATCTTAAGGAGCATGTCATCAAGCCTGTTATTCCTGAGAAGTATCTAGATGAAAAGACTATCTTCCACCTCAACCCATCTGGCCGTTTTGTGATTGGTGGGCCTCATGGAGATGCTGGTCTTACTGGTCGTAAAATCATTATTGACACTTATGGTGGTTGGGGTGCCCATGGTGGTGGTGCCTTTCTGGCAAAGACCCAACGAAGGTGGACAGGAGTGGTGCCTACATTGTTAGGCAGGCTGCCAAGAGCATTGTTGCTAATGGGCTAGCTCGCAGGTGCATAGTTCAGGTCTCTTATGCCATTGGTGTTCCCGAGCCATTATCTGTATTTGTTGATACTTATGGCACTGGAAAGATCCCAGACAAGGAAATTTTGAAGATTGTGAAAGAGAATTTTGATTTCAGGCCCGGAATGATTGCCATTCACTTGGACTTGAAGAGGGGCGGCAACGGCCGATTCTTGAAGACAGCTGCTTATGGTCACTTTGGAAGAGATGATGCCGACTTCACTTGGGAGGTTGTCAAGCCCCTCAAATGGGAGAAGCCCCAGAATTAGTTTTCCGAAAAAATGAGTTTTAACTGGCATGGCTTGTAGCTGCTGCCCGAGTGGTCTGCAGCGTGTGTCTACCGTTCTTCCCCTTTCTAGGACTATAACACCAACATCCTCCCCCCCCCCCCCCCCCCCTTCTCCAGGGCCCGTGCTTTCTCCCCCCGCTTTCTCTTCCTCTTTTACGCACCCTTCAACAATACTCCCATTATGATTGTTTGGTTTATGGCACTTGTTCTTACATGGATTTATATGAATATTAGTGGTTTATTTCTAAGTTGTAGTTGACCGAAAATATGCTCTTATTGAGTGACCTCTGATTATCAGTGGTGTGTGTGTGTGTGTGATGTTAGGGATAGAGTCATTATTCTGTGAATGATTTTCTCTTTAGTGTGATTCTAATTATTCTAGAGTTCGAAATGGTCTAATCTTGTGTTTTCATTTATTAATTTCAATTACACATTGACGATCAAATTCCTGAGACTAACATTTGGTTTGGAATGTATCCTTCAGATATAGGCCTATAACTTGGATTAGTGTTTGTATGCACGTATGTGGTTGAGGCCTTTTCTTTGTTCTTAATGATGTCAGAGGAAAAATGAGTAAAGATGGATACATGGATCACCTATAACTGTTAAGCCAAGCCAATGTATAATTAATTTGCAGTAACCATGAACCCTGTAATAGAGATGGACATAAGATGCATGAGCTCGCCACTGGGGCGTATCGGACGGCAAATTAGTAATGAGCGTGCAAACTCTATAAAAGACTGCAATTTTTCCTCTCTAGCAGGAGGAGGGCCGCTGTTCACCAGGTGCGTCAAATAGAACAAGATAATCTCAATCTTGACAAATTCTGCTTGCAATCCACTGTTGATATTTTATATTCAATATTCTTCATGTACATCATATATCTGGAAATTTTCGGTTCGAGGGTTGCGGATTTTGTACAATTTCGTATAGTAAGTGCATTAACTTGTTATGGAAAGATTGAATGGTGGATCAAGCAAAGCATATTTGGCAATGCAGGGCACAACACAAAAGTTGAGTCATTTTTGCCATTGATGTTTCTATTCATTACAATGCAGGATGACTTGAATTTCGAGAAACAACGGAAAAATTTTACTGTGATTCTCTTGACGAGCTAAGTAAATTGGATATGTAAATAGCATTTAATATAAATCTTTAGAGTGAATATCATTAGTGGCGAAGATTCGAGTAATTATCAGCTGATACTCGTAAAATTCTCTTATTACCTACTTCCTATTTTTGGACAACATGACGATCTACACACACACATACATAAACATACTAACATATTCAAGTACATCAATCATACAGATTTTTCTTTTTTATTACCCAACCTTTTTGTCAATTGTTTGTAATTTCGTGGTCCATGCTGGCCAAGTCAAAATACTTTATTAGAAATGTCAGGGGTGGCTTGTGTTTATCAATCAAATTAATTTTGGAAGAAGTGAAGAGACAAAATTTCTTTAAAGATTCTCATACAAGCCCACTTTTTTTCTTTTTTTTCTGGCTAATTCACACTGTACTGTTCGCATTTTACTATAATCTCCATTTTTTATGAAACAATTTACTGTGACTTATAATCGACTTGGTTTCTTTTTACTTTAATGGACGAGGAATGAAGAATTCGAAAATTGCTATTATGTAATATAAGTAAAATTCACTTTAATTTCTAGCATATAATTTGTGACTCGTAAACTTTTCTATTAACATGCTATGTTCACAGAAAAAATTTTCTATCGAGTGTAAAAACCGTCAAAAAGTAGGATCATCTGTGGAAGTCAATTCTAAAATAATATATATTTTCTGAAAGATTTTCAAAACATTTCCTCAATTTTGAAAATAATTGTTCACTTCAGAAAAAGCAAGGGAAAAAATTTTCTAAAATCAACTTTTTTTTAGGCTAGGCATTCGTATAACACTAAAAGAAAAAGAAAGATTCATAAAAATACTTGGATTTCCAATCATCAGCAGTGAGATTGGATAAGGAAGTATATAGTATCAAATAATGTTTTATATACATTTCAAAAGTTGCTCTTAATTTTTGTCAATATATTAATTCACAGTGTATATAATGGGAGCAATTTCTAATTTACTTTAAACTTCTGGTCTTTGATTAATTTGTGGACAAACTGAGACATACATGGCCAACGCCTTATACATAGTTCTTCACACAAAAATTAAAATGGCTTTTGCTCTCTGAACAGCAACATCTTCGTTCTCCAATTAAGGGAAGTGACAATTACCATAAGCTGCATCAAAAGTAAACATAAAACAAGTTAGAGCAATTACTTGGTGCTAGCAGAAACATTAGTCTGATAATTATAAGATTCTTATTTAACTCTTAATCTCCATCTCTTTTTCTCTTGTACGGTTTAGATTCTTTCTTGAACCCACAAAAAAGAAAAAAGAAGTTATTTATGATCAAATATTATGCTCCATTTATTGCTATTTTCATTTAAAGTAAACGAGAGAAAGAGTTAGAGAAATACATGGATCATTATCAACAAATCTGGCAATTGTGTTTGTATCGCATGTCCCACGAACATTATAGTAGACATCAAGGGCATAGGATCCATGGTTTTGGTATGTGTTAGGTTCGAAGCATGCACCACCAGGATTTATGGGACGGCAATCAATTTGTGCACATGCAAAATCTAAGAAATTTTGCACTGAAGCATTTGAAACAAAAAATTTCGTGACACACCATTCCTTTTGCACCCGTGCGTCCTGCATCAAATAGTGCACGATGATTATTATGAATTTAAATGAAAAAAAAATTTCCAATATGTACAAGAAAATTTGAATCTTAGACGTTGGTTTAAGTATAATGGTATTAAAGATACTATGACGCTAAGCTATAAACATATACAAAAATCATAACTATTACTCGATAATGCATGAGATTTTAGAAGACGGTTTATGTATCTAAAATATAGTGAGTGGATATTCCTAAATTGTAGGTTAAGAAACGATAAAACTTCAATTTGAAAAAATTGAAGAGGTTGTTTAATCATACGATAACTGTTTGTAACCTTCAACATCAGTGCATGCAACCTTACTATTTTCCTTTAATTGGCTTAATTGTGAGAGCATAAAACTGCAGAATTAGTTTTCAAGCAAAAAAGAAAATTGGATTACTGTGTTTGGGAACTCAGCAAAGCATAGAAGAAAACCAAGTAAACAAAATACTAGCAGATTAGTTCTGGCCATTGATAATGGCTCTACTACTATTGCTAAATGCAATGTGATTGTGTGGATGAGAAGCCTGAGATGTGTGGCACACAAGGCATAATGGGTTTATATAGTTGTTACCATAATAATTACTGCAAGATTTTCTTTCCTGATAAAGAAATTTGATTTTTGCGCCATTGTGAGATGAATTTGCATTTGAAACTATAGGACAATGAATTAATGCAATCAGAAATTTGATTGCCTTCACTGTTTTCAAAGAATAATGATACGCCTTGCGCTTTAAAGGGCACAAAATCAGAAATGTTAATTAGGGTGAGAAACTCATTATATTTGTAATTTTAGAAGCCGATTCATGTTATTAAACAAGGAGATAAATTAGGCTTCATTCATGTAAGCACCTTTTAAAGATAAAAGATAATCAGTAAATCAAATATTTTTTTTATATAAAAAAAGGTTAATTAGGGTAAGAAACAAATATATTTCTAACTATAGAATCTAATTCATGTTATGTATTTTTGAGAATAAATTAGCCTCCCTTCTTTTAAGCACCTTTCAAAGTCATTAATTTAAAAGATAATCATTAATTCAAACATCAAGAATCAAAGGATTAACTTCCTTTTCTCCTTTCCTTGTGTACTTCTATTATTGTTTCATTCTCCATATCGAGTTTTTTATGTATGAGATGATATGACAATTATCTTAGCTTGCCACATAACATCCTCGGTGTCTCTTTTCTCAATACCAATTGAGTGTCATTCACAAATAATTGCCACTTTACATTCACATTCTAATACTTATCTGACTTGTTTAAGCGTAAACGCAATGTGGCAATTTTTTGTGAATGACACTTAGTAGGCACTGGGAAAAGTGATACCGATAATCCCAACCGCTTAACTAGCCATGATCCACCATAATGCACAGGTTATATTTCCTTTACCAAGACTATGGCTATTTGTAAACTAATTTTAATTAAAAACTATGTCCTTAAATAACTTAACCTTTTTTTTTTTATAAAATTTAGAGAAAATTTTTGAACTAAAATTTTAAAATGAATTTGATTAGAATGACCTCACTATATCATATGTAGCACCAATTATAAAAAAAAAAAATCATATTTTATATTATATGTTCATCACACTTTTGGTAAATTGTTTACGTGGATGCTTCCATGAACAAGTTCTATATTTGCCAAGTCATCAAATTCCTATTTACTAATTTCTGTATTGGCAACTTTTTATTCCTTTTTTCCTTCCTTACTCTTAATTAATCCCTTATTTTTTGCTCTTTTCTTATATTACTGTAATATCCTGTTCTACATTGGAAAAGTCAAGTTACTGAGACTATTATATAAGTTGAGCCTAAGTACTCAATTCTAATTTTGGGATATCCAGTTTGAACTAGTGAAAATGGAGCCCAAAAAATTAGACTTGGTTGCTGAAACTTCGATCGCGCGTTGGTCCTGCGAGCTCGGAGCATGATAGAATGGAATCAAAGCGAACCTCGTGTGATCTCTATATGGGGTGAGATTGGGCATGTGGTATTGGATCGAACTACGCTAGGAAGTAAAGAACCTAAGTATGCATGCATGCCTAACAGAATTGAGGGGACAATCTGGATCACTCATATATCGATTGGGCATTGCAAGGACGCAAAACCTAATGAGGAGGGGTGAATGTAATACCCTGTCCCACATTGAAAAAGTCAAGTAACTTAAACCAATGTATAAGTTGAGCCTAAGCACTTAATTTTAATTTGGGATATTTATTTTTTACTAATAAGGATGGAACCCAAATAATTGAATTTGGTTGCTCAGACTCTGGTTCGCTGGGCTTGCGGGCCCAGAGCATGACAATTACTATTTCAGATAAAGTAGGAAAACAAATCCTCAACGAAAGTGATCAAACATTCACAAGAGAGTGTGTATGTTTAGCAATCAATAAATGGATAATTTTTCTATATTTTGTTAATCTCATATTCATTATTTGCCTCCCACAAAACGTCATATATGTGTGTGTGTCCGCCTCTCAATTCATTTTCAAAATTTTAGAGTTTAGTTCCTTTCCTTTATACGTTAGTTTCTTATATAGATAAAAAAAATTTAGTTTAACTGCTGTTTTCATAATGAAAAATATTACACGCACACACACACAAAAACAAATGTTTTAAGTAAGATATACCTGTGCGCAATGCATGGGGTAATAACAAGGTAACAAATAGTTTTACATTTTTAGCTTTAAGGCGCTACATTTGATAAGCCGTTAAAGATATGATATTTCAAAGAAAATAAAATGAAAATATGTGACTGTATTACATTAAATATAATTATATTTTGCATCTATATGCTGCAAAGAAAAAGAAAATTACAAGGAAAAAATAAAAGAAAAAATTGGAGAAAATTGATAAGCAATTATGAAAAATAATTTCTCCCATTAGTACCATAACTATAAATATAAATGTAAATGAAAAATAAACACTCACGATTTAAGAAAATATGTTAATAAGAGTTCAAAAAAGTTATCAAATAAACGTATTATAAATGCACATGTATACCTCATATGTATGTGCTTTTGTGTGTGTGTGTATATTTGTATATGTATGTATGTACATATGTACATATGTACTTATGCATATATGTAAGTATATGTATGCATGTGCGTATAAGTGTGTGTATAAAGCTGTTGTACATTCCGTAATAATAGATATTCTATGTTCACATTTAACTTAAATTAAATGATCACACATGTTTAAGTCTAATTCTTCAAAAATTAAAATAGTAATTGAAATTAATTTAGAAAAATATCATTTAATCATTACTCAACAAAAATACATTTTATGAAACTATCATTTTTTGCAAATAAAAAAGGATTTGATAGTAAAATTCAGCCATTATTTGATTGTACGCCTCTATAATTGAGAGATGTCAATCCAAAAAAGTGGGTAATACACACACACAGCCCCCTATACATCGATTAAGCAAATTTGAACCATTGACACTATAGGAAAGTTACCATTGACATTGTAGGAAAGAATTGGACTTCACAATTAACCATTGCCAGTATCCATTGGCAATTTGGCAGTGGTTGTCCAAGAGACCTAAGTGATATAAGAAACAGAAGGGGGGAATTTTTTTTTTTAAAAGAACTTGAGCAAAATATGGTGTTAAAGGGAAATATTGTTATAAACAACATTTAATTTGTTGATATATGTTCCTAAGCTTAATTTAACACCATATAGTAATTTTTTTGGGAGTAAGTACAAATGTCTGGAATATATCTTTCAGAAACTACCCTCACTCGACTTGGCTAATTGGCTAACATAATAATTATCATAATGACCATAACTTACCTACTTTTCCACCTTACTAAGATACAAGAATTTATTGGAACGAATAAAGAATCGAGCAGTAAGAGCTTTATGACTCCACGTCAGAAGTTGAGGGTTTGAATCCTACCAACACCAATTTTCCTTTCTCGTGTAATAGTGTAGGTTTAATAAAAAAAAGATATAAAAACATTGTTTCAAACTGAGGTCAAAGTTCTAACAACATTTTCATGATCCAAATTCTTTCTCAGAAGAAATTTTATATGATTTTTATATGGATTTGAGAATATTTGATCTCCCTTCATTTGACCAAATAGCATAAACAAATAGGACAAAGTTTTCTATCTTCTTGAGTTCATTATGTCACACAACATTGGCTAGCTCTTGTAGAAACAATGCAACAGGTTAGTTGACTTTGCAAAGTTAACCCAAGGCAAAAATTTAATAAAATGAACTCAAGACGAAAGAAAACTGTGAAGGAACAATCTGTCACATTGATCAACAATACCTAAAGTATCATTCACATCGATCAACAATTTCAAAACGAAAATGGAAGAAGCAACCTTGTAAAACCTGTGACGAAACTAACAAACTGATGTACCAGAACCATGAAGCTAACAAACTGACAGGATCAACAGCAAATTCCAAACTCACCGTTCCTTTTCATCACGCTGTTACATAGAGCTCACTGGAAACCTTTCTTGACGTATTTCTTCAATATAAATATTGGTAAAATAATTCAAAGCTTGAAATAATGCAAATACACATTTCCCAATACGTGCATTTCATATCCTCCCCCCCCCCCCCCCCCCCCCCTAAAAAAAAAAAAAAGAATTACAATGTTGTTTGACATTAGCTGAGAACTTTTGCTTTTCTAGTCTTAGGATAACATATACAACAGCGGCAAAATTACAGATCTGGAGATGACAGCAATGAACTGTATCAATTTATGTTCGATTTACATAACATGGTATTGAAGTTTGTGTGATTCAGTGATGAAAACGAACATACAATAAGATCAAATCTTTTCCACATTTGGTCATCTCTTTTGGAAGTTTAACTTTGAAATTAAAAAGGAAAACAGACAAGCAAAAAGTATTGGGTACAAAGTTAAAACAACAGCCACAACAGGTAGTCGACTGTGATGAAATCCAAAGTAATCTCTCAAAAAGTTTGCCACTGTCATGGTCTCCCCAAACGCCACAATCTCCTCGTCAATATCTCCATATTGTGAAGTAAGCATTCCATATAGGGTCCAGGATGTAGGATTCAAATAAGACAACCATATCCACCACTTTGGGATTTGCTGGAAGCGAAAACAAATAGTAAAAAACCTAAAAAGAAAGTTTCTGCAAAACTGGAGTATTTCAGTTCAAAGATAATTGAATGCTTACAGGTTGAGGGATCAAAATTCCAGAAAGAAGATAGGAGGTATCGTAAAAAGCTGATTGTAGAATTGCAGCCACTGGAAAGCTTGGTGTCATTGAGACAATCATCATGCCAAGATAGTTGTAGTACAACAATGTACAAAACACTGAGTAGATATACCAGAAAAACTTATAAGCCGACCAATAATACCCAATCATCGGATACGTGATGACCGTATATGCCAGTGCTTGGAAAAAGACATAGGGAATCTCAACTATAACCTACAAAAGCCAAATACATTGTTGAAATAGCAAATATTACTTATAGAGTTCTGCTTATTGTTGTTTACCATATGCTTGGAAGTAAAGAGGCAAGAAGGAGCCTAAGCTCTATGTAATTCATGGCTAGCTCTAGTTACCAAGAGAATGAACTCCTCTTTGATTACAGCATAAAAAATGAATAAAGAAAATATGCAGAAAGGCAGGGCTGGTTTTTGGCTTCCAATATTCAGTGCTTCAGTCATCATGTCAATGGATTACAGAAAATGTTTTCTTGCTGCAAAAAATGTTGGGAAGCAACTGTTCTACATGGTAATATAGTTGAACTAGGTCTCTAAGATGAGCTTACTATCAAAATTACCGACGTGGAAAGCAACAGAAAGATTCATAACTGAGATGTCAAAAACAAGAAAAATCGCAATTATCAACTTTGCTGATACAGGGCTCTCAGATCACATGACCAATTTAAATGAGTACTTAAGTTTGTACCTGTGCGATTGTGTATGCCCAAGAAACATACATTCCTGCAAACATTTCTCGATATAACACAGCTCGCTCCGTGCTGACATACGGCATCACTGAAGCACTACTGTTTATGCCACAGAAGAACATTGCACTAAACATCGAGCCAAATATATTGAATAAACTCTGCTGAGTATGTCTACAAAATAAAGAAATATAATGCAACAATATGAGGTTCCAAATGATAAAAGAATAAAAAGGACTCAGATCCCAGAAGCTCAAAATGAAATACCACGGGAGCATTCTCTATAGAGAGATTGATAAGCAGAAATATTAGGAAAACTCATTAAAGCATAACATACTGGTCCATTTTACTACGTTATCCAAAATATATTCACACGTGTGCATAGTCCAAAACTGCTAGATATTCTTCTTCACGACTCATAAGTGTAAGAAAGAAGTACGATATCAAATCTAAGAGTTGGATGAATGAATTATTGATTTATGTTTTTCAAGATTGAAAAGACAAATGTTCAGGCTTTGAGTAAGATATACTGCAGCTTGTCATTTTCTTCCAGAAAATATCATTACCATATTATACTTACATTTTCTGCCCTTGATCCCAAAATAATGCCCCAAAACCCAGAGACGCAACAAATATGAAGCTGAAGCGCGTCAAGTTGTAAGAAGGACTCCTCCAATAAGACCAATATTGCTTCCAGAGACAAATTTTGAACTGTTGCCAACCATTTTGTGCAAAGCGTGTTGGGAAATTCAAAGCTTCACCACCAATAGGTGGCAAACGCAGATTCTTTGCAAGCTCTTTGTTATTCCTATACCAATATAATACAAAGAAATCAAAAAGAAATAATATGTTAATGTGTTAATGTTAATGTGGTTTTTTAAAATAAGATATTGAAAATGGTCTTTACTACAATCCTAGTAACTGAAAATTTTAGTTAGGCTAGTTAAGTAACAAGTTCAAGTAAACAAGGAACAAGATACAGCGGGTATAAAAGCCAGCTATATCTCCTGGGATAAGTCAGACTTTTTTGGTGGCCTGAGAAGAATTGGGAGGGAAGATATATGGTATACAAAGGCTACATTTAACTTATGTTGGATGAATCTGAATCTTGTTCAAATAATAAATGATTGACCCTATTCCAAGATTTCTGGAGGAAGTAGAAAACCCAAACCTACTACAGGCGTTCGCATCTATTCAAATATATACTCGTAGAGTACTAATGAATAGTAGAATTTTGTCAAACACATATTTCAACAGACAACATACCCTGCATGAATTAATTTTTCTCCACTTTTAATGAACAAATCAGTAGATACAGAAACTTTTGGAAGCCAGCCATATATTTTCATATTGGTTTATTATAACAAATCCATTGTGAATGAATAAGAAAGGCAAGTAACAGAGATAAATAGGCTTATTACGTTGTGATCACCACAAAAGATACAACCTGAATGAATACCACAATGATTGTCAGACGGAAATCATCTAAATAACCCAACATAACAATGTTATTAATGATTCTCAGATTGATGCCTATGATCATACAAGGGAACAATATTTTGCATTTTACCATAAAAAATCTTGTCCAAAATTTTCAGATTTGCATCAAATACATTATTCATTGTTCATAGTTCACTGTTCACCAACTACATTGGTAAAAGTCCAGGTAGAAGTTTTTGGAATTGGACTCACTCGTACAAAGGAGAGCAATGGTAGATCTGAGAAAAATCCACACCAAGTTCAGCTTCTGAAGATGTAGAAGTGACTTCTAACATCCATGTTGCCGGATTATAGTTGTTCCTTATTTTTGGCACGCCAGGGATACCCTATTACAGAATCAATTTAGTAAGATGACAAGGACAGTTTTAATCTTTACATTACCATATAAACATCATATCCTACACGAAAATAAAATTAAATGTGGAAAAAGAAGCTACTACTAGTTTGGAAACTGACCTCAAAATATTCAATGACTTTACTAGAATGCTGACCCAATGGTCCACAGTAGATCATGTGCCCACCAGGTTTCAGAAGAATTAACTGCAATATGTTGGAAGGAAAATTTAGAATAGTACTAATAGTTCAATAACAAAATTCGCATTGGCTCATAGTGTCTTTTCTCCAGAAACAAGTTCAGCTTAAAATCAGTGACCATACATGGTCATGTGTAGGCATTGCAATTTGCAGCAACGTAGTCAAAAGTAACTGAAATTTAACATCGTTGTTCATCAGATATAGCATGTCATTTTAATGATTGGGAACCAGCACTCGTTAAGCAATATCCATGGTATGATTTTGGTAGCAGGATTAATCCATTAGTCTATTCATTTTTTACTTGTAGCAATAATAGAAATTATCTTTCTTTAATGACCTTGAAGATGGATCTTTGAGCTTATCAAGCCATGGAAGTACAAAAACATTCCTAATACTACAAAAAGAAGAAGAGTTGCAAAGCTACAAATACCAAGAAGCTATGGCGTTCATTAATCAAACATAGTTCTCACTACACTGAAAGAATTCCACTTCATATTTTTTTTAGCTGGTTAGCTGATAAACCTTAAGTTCCATTCATGCTTGCTTCTTAAAAAAAAAATAAATAAATAAGTGGCTATTAAGATTGTTCTCAACGTTGATATTACTCAGCCATGTTGGCCCACAAGTACTTACAACAAGAATTATTTTCTGTTCTTTCTACTAGCACATTGAGCCCTATGAAGAAGTTTACAAGATAATGTCATTCTCGAGGAGAGCTACTAATAGCAATCAAAAAGGCCTTGGGGAATGTTTGTCTCCTTTTTCTTTTTGAAATCTATTTTCAAATTACTAAATCAATTTGCTAACAACATAAACCTCAAATGTTGGCAAACCATTTTCTGTTATTCCATGGTAGATGCTTACCTCATCGAATGCTTCAAATATGTCAATGCTTGGTTGGTGGATAGTGCAAACAATTGTTCTTCCTGTACCAGCCACATTCTTTACGGCTCGCATGACAATAGCAGCTGATCTTGCATCTAATCCTGTCGTAGCTTCATCCAAGAAAATAATTGATGGGTTAGAAACAAGTTCCACAGCAATTGTGAGCCGCTTACGTTGCTCAGTCGACAAACCATTAACTCCTGGAATGCCTACTAAAGCATCTTTTATCCCATCAAGTTCAATGGTCTCAAGGACCTCTTTCACAAAATCCTACAAATGTAATGCCACGATTTCACATGAACTTCTAAACAGAAATATGAAAGCAAACCAAATGACCAACTTCTATGAAGGTTGTATCATACATATTTCGTTTTTGCATCGATCTGTGTATGAAGGCGTAGCCAGGCAGAAAAAATGACTGATTCTTCCACAGTAATCTGGGGAGAATGTATATCAGTTTGCTCACAGTAACCTGAAATTCGAGCAAAGGTCTTTTGAACTTTGGGAAACCCACCAATTCTTATTTCTCCTTTGATAGTTCCACTAGTTTTTCTACCAGCAACGACATCAAGAAGAGTTGTTTTTCCAGCTCCACTGACACCCATAAGTGCTGTAAGAATGCCAGGTCTGAGTGTTCCTGTAATGTCACAAAGGAGTTGGAGCTTTTTCTCTGCAAAACCTTGCTCTTTCATTGCCTGAAACCAATTAAACAAGCAGTGAACTAACTCATGTAATATGGCCCAACTTAAAATCACTGACTTTGCAAATTTTAATGAGAGCAGTTACGATTACCATAGGGGTATCAACATAGTACTGCAAATCTTGGAATACCACAGTTAAGGCCTCAAAAGGTAAAACCATTTTTCCTGCTAAACGAGACAAGGAATCTTTTTTAGTACTGGAAGATTACGTTTACAAGGAAACTGAAGAGTTAAAAAAAAAAAATCTGCTGTCAGTATCTGCAAGAGTAGGTTTTGCTTGCCCCTTTCTTAGAAAGCATGTAAGACGGGGCAGCTTATCGTACAAGATAGAGGAAGAAATAGGTTAAAACTCCCACCTTTTTGAGATCCAGTCATGGTGGTAATGGAAGAACTCGTAGATTTTTCTTCCAGATGGGCGGTGACTTTTGGTTCTATACTGACTTGTAATTGAGAATACTTCCCGCTAGAAATGATAGCACGAGAATGAACAGCTGCATGCATTCCAGTACATGGCAAGGTTGATTATAGAGTAATTTGATACTTTACACTTAAACTTTATCAGAAGGATGAACTTACGGTGTAAAATGCTTAAGGCTAAGGTGAAACCAACATTGAATAATAAAGTGAAGCCAAACAAAGCACCAATGGAAATCCAATAAAAGTATTCGTTGAAGTTCAATCCTCGAGCATCAAGTGCTTCTTGTCCAACAGTGGTGTTCATTGGCAGCATCTAAGCACAGAGATGAATAAAGCAAACAAAATAATCATTAAGAGAGAAAATTAAGAGCAAAGTGTGAGCAGAAAAAATATAATGCATAGCCGAATACGTTATCATAACAGGATAGTTAACACTATCAACATATTTTCCTAATAACATTATATTTTTTATCTAATAGTTAATCCTTATCTACCATGAAATGTCAAGGAAGAGTATTTGACATCTACCAACAAAATATGACCTACCATCATCCAGAAAGAACCCATAAAATTAGCAAGGAAAAGACATCAACTCATTACTGGGAATGAAAAATCGCTGAAAGGGTAATTTGAAATCAATACTATTAATATGAACACAATTTTTCAGAATTTAGTGCATCCCATCTCTGGAAACTATTTATGCAGCAAGCTCATTTTGTCATTTTAAACTTTGAGAGTAAGTCAGCAAAACCAATCTTTAGCACAACCAACATGAACATTGTTACTTGCTACTCTAATAGGGTTCTTGTGTCTCATAACATGTATAATTATTTGCTATATAACTAATGCTGGCAATTAGTCCCAAGCCCCATTGGGATCCCATGCCCATATTTTATTTGGGCGGGATGGGTATCAATAATATGGGATTGGGCTTATTTGGGATTATACCCATTAACACTCATTTAAATATGGGTATGGTTGGGAAATGATTGGGATTCCCATACCCAAATATAGACAAACCTTGAAATAATTTATTTTTTATCAGATCCACCTCTTCTACACTTTCTTTTGAAAAAATCCTTCATTTTAAGATGCATTAACAAAACATCTTTCATTTTTATTTATTTTTTATTTTTAAACATTTTTTTCAATAACAATGGAATACCCATTTTTTTAATGATGGACAAGTTGGAAATTTATTTTTGCATTTTTAGCTTCTTTATTTTGCCCTCTTCGATTCATCTATTTCTACTATAAATATTATGTTAAATTTTATCTATTGACATCAATTTTATGTGGTTAAACTGATCTTTATACTAAAAAAATTCATGTGAATTTTATATATTGAGTGCTTTAATTTCAGTTCAACCTTATTCTCGAGAAAATTAATCTTTATATTCTAGTTTCATCAAAGTTTGTAATGTCCATGAACAAATGAGATGTTGATTTATTTTAATTTTTAATTTGCTTCATTACTTTAGTAATGGATTTTAGCATAAGGAGTTTTAATAAAATACTATCTAAATTGATTTTTTTATGTGTAGATAAATTAAATATCTACACATCTTCAATCTATCCTCTTTACATGTAACAATTGAAAAACTACAGTTTATAATTAAAAGATTAAAGAGTATTAATAAATGAGATCTAAAAAAATAATAATATAAAAACAAAAAAAAAGTTAGAAATTTATTGAGGTTAATAAATTAAAAAAATAAATGATATAAAAAATAAATATTCATGTTAAACTAAGAAAAACAAGTAATCTAAAAAAATAACAATTGATTAATAAGGAAAAGATAATTTAGAAAAATAATAAAATGGGATAAATTGGGTTTTTGGGCGGTATCAAATGGGACTAGCCCATTTTAGTCCCACCCATATTGATCCCATGACAAATATGGGACTGTTTGGGTATGACCCATATTTCACAGTCTCAATTAAATCTCGCCCAAATCCCGCCCATCCCGCCCATTTGCCATCTCTATATATAACAAAGGAAAAATTAAAAGGTCTACTTGAGACATTAGCGTGGTGTATGTTTAGCCTGCCATGTTTCTTGATAATAAGTGCCCCACCATGGCCCTAGAGTAGATGCTGGAACCAACTTATGTGAGCACACGTTTGTCAAATAACTTGATGCATAATTTCCTTGATAGAGCGAGACTCATTGATACCTTCTTCCATCGTGGGGCAAGAAATTCATTTAGAGTAATGCCAATCTCCCCATATGATAGTGGACAAACCCAAAAGACCCACTTTAACCAATTTGGCATGGAGGCTGCAATTAAAACTCCTGTCAATTCAACCTTTTCTTCAAAAAATTGGTTTCAGAACAGAGAATGAGATGAAAATAGTAAAGAAATCTTACATCTTGGGATTATGAAGCCACAGAATGTAAAGACAAATAACGTTAATAAGAGATTAACAGTGGAGGCAACAACCACTGTTCGGAATACAGATGCAACCAACCGATACATGGATATTGATGCCAAGTGAAGGGCAAATAATATGAGTAAGTGGCCGAAGAACCTAAAAAATATTGGCCTTAGTTAGAAGATCTTCAGGCATTTTGCATTTAGTCAACAATTCCAAATAACTCAAATTGGGAAACAAATAAATCATGAATCAATATCAGATGAAAATGATTAATCCTTGTCAACCGTAATGCAATCAAATGTCAACCACTACAATTTAGGTCTTATACCATGCCACTTACCTTCCTACCTCGGGATTATATCCAATGACATAATAAGTTAAACATGTCCAAACTACAGCTTCCAACAATGAGAGTGGAACTTTCAGAATGGCACATGGAATTGCATAAGCCCAAGCTGGGTAGAAGTATAAATCTCTTTGTTTATAGAAAACTGCAAGTCTTGCAACGGTCATTGACAACTCTGGAAGTCCATCAACAGTAAGAATGCCAACCGCAAAGAACAAAGATCCCATGTACTTGTTTGCATGAAGAAGATCAACACTCATCCTTGTCCGCAAAAATACAGTCATTGTGATGGATGCCACAATACAAAGCTGCAGGAGAAAATTATTGTTACTTAAATACGCTTTGAGAAGAATATTTATAGAAGAGCTTAAATTTTCATAAACGGGTGATATAAGTTGAAAAAGAACGGTGTATTTTCAAAGACAACTCATGGAAAGGAATGAAAATTGAGCATATTTGCTAACCTGAACAAATTTAAAAACATAGACAAAAGAATTCCTTTTCATTAGCCGAAATTCTCTTGATATGCAAGCTCTAAAAAGTTCCCATTTAGGAATTGAATATGCAGTGAAAGTCATAGCATCCTTGCGGCTCTTGGACTTCACTAAGGGTGAATAGAGTTGTTCACTGAGCTTCTTGCTATAAGAAGATTCTTTAAATTTTCTTGAGAATTCGTCAACAGAAATATAACTATAAATTTCTTCATTTGAGTGCCAGTACTGTGCTTGATCCTTTTGTGATATAACCTATAAATTATTCAACAAGTTAGTTTTAGGAGGAAAATGGCTAGTGGTTAAAAGTAATGCAAGTCATCAGGTATTTACCTCCTGTAGGAAGTCCGCTACTCCTTTTCTTTCAGGACACCTAAATCCACAACTCTCAAAAAATTCTAGAATACTGCTTTGAGGTCCATGATAGACAATCTTTCCTTCACTCATCAATATGATGTCATCAAAGAGATCAAATGTTTCTGGAGCGGGCTGAAGAAGTGAAACCAGTATGGTAGCGTTTACGATATGCGCTAGCTGCCGAAGGCAAGCAACAATCTGATATGTGGTCGAACTATCCAGTCCATTTGATATTTCATCCATAAATAAAGCTCTTGTAGGACCAACAATCATTTCCCCTGCATTGTACCAATAGAATCTAACCCATTTAAGACTAGTGTAATTGATCAAGCAGTTACAGTTGGAAATGACATTTTTATGAACTTGGCTGAAATCATTATGAATTTAAATTCAAACTACAGAACTTTTTGGCAATAAAGATACCTGTTGTCAATCTCTTTTTCTGACCACCAGAGATACCTCTCCTCATGGCATCTCCTACTAGTGTGTCAGCACAAATATCAATCCCAAGTATCTGAAAAAGGATGCAACATCAGCAACATGTGTTCCATTTTAAATATGGAATTCCAAAAAACCTGCAAAGAAAACTATTGAAAAGAGATGATACTTTTAGAATGTAGTCCGTTTGAAGTGTTGTCTTTTGTCCTTCAACAGAACTAGCCTGTAAAATAGCTTAGAAATAAAAGTCTATCAGACATCAACTTGAATATAGACAGGGAGGGAGGGAGGGGGAGGGAGAGAGAGAGAGAGAGAGAGGAAGTAAGAGTATATTTATGTTTGTTTCTCTTTGCGAGTTAGTCTGTGACTGGTCCAAGGTGTGGAATACAATATGAGAGAGGCATCCAAAATAGGAGGGGATTAGATATGCCAATCTTGATCATAGTTAAAATAATAATGCTTCTGCTGTAGCTTACAAAGAAATGGAAATAGGCTGACAAGTGACTGTAGATGTGAACTGTATGAACACAGGTTTTGAACTAAGACGGTGGAAAATTGGGGTTAACTATCAGCCGAACTCAATTCCTTTATCATGCATCAAATGCTTTACGTCTAGACAGCAACTTTTGCATTCCAGCTGAAATATTTTCCTTTATTACACTGGAAATGTTTCCCACTAGCATGCATAAAACAACTTAGATCTTCAGACTGTAGCGTAAGATACTTAAGATTACATTGCCAACAATCAACGACAAAAATAAGTATTTGTTTTATTAGTACTATTTACAGAAAAGTTATTTACCAGAAACTTCTATTTGACTAGCTATTACTAGCTGTGTTATATGTTACATAATCAGAGTAAAGCTCTTGAATGCCTTTTATAATGCTTAGCAAAAAGAAATATAAATGGACTCCAGATGAATAAAGAAGGAACAGACAAATGAAAAAAGTAGAGTAATGTAAAGCATGTTGATATATCTAAGTACAGTCATCATGATTTAATGACAACTAAAAAGTTTCGACGGACACATTCAATTTGCTTTGCAAAAGCAAAATTTCACTCCTAATAAAGTCAAGTTCCACATAGAATACCCAATAATTGAACAGAAATTATATGATGCAAAATAAACTCCAAAACTACCTTCATGAAAGTATCAATGTCTGGATCAGGAAGAATTCCAGCATCTTTCTCCCGTCGACTCAGCTCAGTCATCAACTCTTTACAAGGTGGAAAGTTGTTACTAATTTTCTTATTGCATAATATTCTGTTTATTGCTAAATTATTGACCACTATACTACTGGCATACCTGCTCTGCTTCCAACTCCCTGACAGCGTAATGAGAAATCAAGTGTTTCCCTCACAGTCATTTCGGGGATATGCAGATCATATTGGCTTATATAAGCAGAGGTTTTTTGAGGCATAAATTCTGCTAGTTTGTATCCATTGTAAGAAATGTCCCCATATACCTGTTAACAACACAAGTTAACTGAGCTCTTATACTGCCTAAATTTCTAGTTTAGTCATGTTGAGAAGGCAAGCAAAATTCCTGCCATTTTATCAACTATGTGTGGTCCTGACAATACAAATTCCTTCTGTCCTTAACTTGAGAAGGCTACGGCTAATGTTTAACTAGCTTTAAAAGCTATTTTAGCATCAATTACTTCAGAACAGCATACGCCTGTGAACAAATATGAGTCACCTCAAAGGATGCAAGTTATTGAAAGCTAAGATAGGCCATAAGTTTTTTCTTTATTTTCCATTAATTATCTACTAATTGCCAAATATAATCTTTGATATTCTTAGAACTATTAGAATCATCAACAGATCAAACCATGATTATTTTTGTCCTTTTATTTATTATATCTCCTCGACTGGTAAAAAAAGAATTACTATATCTTTATGATTGAGGTAATCATCTGTCAAGATGAAGCATGGGGCATTTGAAGGACCTTGAGAGATTTGCTTAGATTTCCTGAAAGCGCTTTCAGTAGAGTGGTCTTCCCACATCCTGGAGGACCTAGCAGGAGAGTCAATCTGCATTTAGAGTTTACATACATAAGTATCATATTAATTTAAACCAACAAGTTAATTTTGATTAAAAGTTTCTTCAGATTATAAGATAGATATTTCTTCTTGAAATCTAGGACAGACACAACTATTGAAAACTCATTTTCAAACAAAAATATTGTACTTTATCATTGCCAAAATTTGAGCCATAAAATATGGACCATCAATTTGAAACTAATATGCATACATTAGCAGTTTAACAAACCATCTTTCTTAATACAATCTTTACAACCCAATACCAGCGGTTCAAAGCTAACAACATCACAAACTATTGACCAGATTGTAGCCCAAAAGGCAGATCAATAATAAAGAAATTCCAGTTTTGAGATAATGATAGTTAAACACAAGTTAAAGATGTGTTCTGAATGAGTTCAAATCAAGTCAAACATCAAAAGATACTGGATATCTGGAGGATTAAATAATTGAATGAACAGAAACTTGCTAACTCAGAAAAGACTAAATTAATGACCACCCTTTATCTATTGTCACAAGATGCTCCTAATGTTCATTTGTGATGAACAAATAAGACAACCCTGGTATGAGACACCATATGTAACCTGTTAGCCGGGAGAGAAAAAAAAAAAAAAAAAAAGGAAAAAAGTTTGATTGCAGAGTCAAACATAAAACAACAAAGTTGAAGATACAAATGATGAGAAGATCCAGGAATTGACAAGAAGCTGCACTAGCATGAAACTATTCCATGGATACCAGACGAATACAAAACCAGCATTAAGGGGCTGATATCACAGAACCAGCAATGTGGGGCTGATAGCCTAGATTCTAACATCTGGAAAATGGATCAGGATCACTACAGAGTGGAAACCAATTTCTAAAAACAATTACAAAAATTTAATGGCTTGAAGAGGATATAAATTGATTAAAAGAAAAGTTGTATTAGTACACCTTCCAGGTATAATGACACCACTAACACCATCAATGATGCTGATCTTTGTTACATGTGACTTAAAACCTGGAAGCCTAGTAAGGTCCTGTTGGAAAAACACATTTTACCCCACTGGTTTAGAGGAAGCAACAGACATAATTAAGAAAAACTGCTGGAAATGATGCTTTCGAACTTCAAACGTATCAAATTAGGCACTCTTTATTCTATACAAGCAAATACTGACCGACAAGACGTCAGAAAGATTTCCATTCTGCATAATTTTTTTGTGACTTTTTTAGTGTGGAACTGTTACTGCTTATGATATTTATAAGAGCTAATGAAACTATATCCTGAGTAATTAGCCTTAAGGTAGTAACAAAAATGGCAAAGATACAAGCATTTATATATTAAGACATTATAGAGTAGCCCTAAAAGTTCAAATCCAGATAATCAAGGAATCCACTTTTAAGGTAACTAACTTATAAGCAGAAAAGAGACATATTATATCCCACAGTTATCATTAGATTCTCACGAGTTGAAAACATTTTTACTAAGTTGGTTTATGATTGGTTATCTAGCATTAAATTTAATAATCATCAAAATTCAAAGATGCACATCCTAGAAGACTATAGAAGAGACTTGGAGTCTAGATAGAAATATAATAACAAAACAGAAGCTCAGCACATACTTACCAGAAGAATGCTTTTAAAGGAGTTCCATAGTGTTGGGAGAGGCTTCCCGTAAACAACTTCACACTCAGCTTCTACATTTAGATTGCTATATCTAACTTCCACCGAGGGCAATTCTATACCAACTCTACACAGATCAATTCAAACCACAATTCAGTTATCATATCTTTTACCTTGAAAATCAGATTGAAAACATAGTCAAACATGACAAGAGGAGAATTATAAGCTATTGAAGAATGAATACTAACAACATTATGGAAAAGTAAAATCGATTTTACTGATTCCTTGGAGGGTTTCATTAGTTTTATGTACATAGGTGACAATTTTAAGGATGTTAAGGAGTATGACATATATCACAATTACTGCAGAATATATTCTACGTTAACTTTCTTTATCTTCAAGTATTAAGCCTCTGTATTGTGCATCGAAGGATTAGAGACCTTACTTGTCCATTCTTTTTCTCATATTCTGCAACAACTGAAGGTTGTCATGCTCAATGTGTTTAATGAGCTTCCCAATGAACATATGCCTTTCCAAAGCACCTAGCTTGGTAACATCAATTACCCGTTTTCTTTTACCATCAGCTTCATTGCCATCAAGCCCGTCAAACAAAGATGATCTAAGGCGATCAACAGTAGGCAGTCTTTCAATAGCCGCCCACTGCAAGGCAGTTTCTTCATCAAGGTTATCATCCCCTCCTGCACTCAAAGCTGAACTATTGCTGAAACTGGTGCTGAGACGCTGCAATTGTAATCTAAAGCTTCTTCCCAATTCTGACAGCTCATTTCCGTTTGATTCTATATCATTTGTTCCAACTATTTCAGCCATAATTCTATAATATTATGTAATGCTTCAAGCCCATATTTATTGGGATAAACATCAGTTCATCAGTCAGTTCATATGGGATACGACTATCAAGATTGATGAGATATGACCATACATCATTCTCCATATTTTTGAAGAATGAAGTTACACACTATCTGAAAATTCTCATACAATGCATGACATTCCACCAAACAAAAGGTCTCACGAGGGAACAAATTCAAATGATTCCACTATTAAAAAAAAGAATCTCACCAGTTTTGGCTGCCATATTTAAATCCATTAACTTCTGCAATCCAAGTTATCTTGACAGATTAGTTGACTTCCCATCTTTAAAAAAGCCACACATTTCCCACGAAAAGATTGGCATTTCAGTGCATCATTGCTGCCTTTCTAAACCTGAAGCGAGATGTTGCCCTAGCCAAGTTTCAAGAATCTTTTATTTTTGGTCTTTCAGATTCCCTCCATTTATTATTCATGGGATCAGTAGCCCAGCAAATTCAACATGTATTAAGTCCTTCAGCTTAGTAAACCTGGAATCTGTTATACGTTACACGGTTGTGTAACACACGAAAGTTTTCACTTTCAAATTATTATGCAATTGAATTGAGTGAGTACCAGACGGCAATAAAATCATAACACTCTAATGGAACTCAATCAAGTCCATGAATTGGAGCACAAGCTCGACTCAACCATGTAATGAAAGAACTCGAGTTCGTGTATGCCAGCCTCGTGCTCGAGCCTAAACCAACTCAGAGTTCGAGGTTTCGTAGATATATATTTATGTATGTATGCATGCATGTAGATACACACACAATCAAACCTGACTAACCTGTGAGTCAAAGTATTTAAGATTTGATCTCAACTAGATTATTTACTCTTCTTGAGTAGTTTAAGTTCAAAGCTTTGAACCCTTTAAAAGCCTCAAGATATCAGAGGCTTAGGGGAGAGTTTCAGGCACATACCATAATTTTTGGAGGGCAACTCCCCGCATTGCAAAATTTGCAAGTGTGATTTGAGCTCTCTTTCTTCATTATTTTTGCTGTGGATTATTTTTTCTCAATATTTCTTGCAATCATTAATTTAGAATGCCACAAATAGATTGGGACTAATTTAGCAGATGGGCTATTGAATTAGAACAGTCGAGCAACATTTGAAAAAAAACGAATAAGAAAAAGTTTTATAGCAAAGTAGGTGATTAATATGAAAGTTAGGATTTTTTTGCAATATACCGAGTCTCTGGACCCTACTAAGCTTTGATGGCTCATATGGAAAATAACATTGTCAAATACTGTAACTAAATTTTTAATTACAGATAAATCTTGACCATAGAAGAGTCATTATCAATCACAAACTCTCATCTTTATCTAACCTATAACCTATACTACTGGTTTCTTACGCAAGAATCTATATATTCGTTTTGAGTTTTTTTATTGCAGCATAGACCCTCATTGACATTTTTATTACTAGATTTTATATTTTTCTTTTGAATTAGGGTTTAAGATTAAGGATTTAGGGTTCAGGGTCCAGGGTGAAGGGTTTATATTTTTAGGATTTAGAGTTTTAATTAGATTAAGAAAATAGTAACAACTCTGGCTTTTTGTTTGTTAAGAAAAATTATGGTTAATTTTTTATTTGTTAAGAATTATTTTATATTTTTTAGTAAGTTAGGATAATATGGCGTTTTTTTCCAAACTAAGTTAAATTAGTATTAATTTAGAAGGATACTTTTTTAGTAAGTTGGGATAATATAGAATTCTTTTGAAATTAAATTAAATTAATATTAATCCAGAAGTGACAGTGTCTGTAATATCGAATATCACAGCGTCTTTGACGCTACTATTGTAGAGCTCATATCTCTGCCGCCCCATAGATCTAATCCATGACACAATGTCCTGAAAGTTAGCACTGTGGTCACGTTCTTGAGTTTTTTTTTTTTTTCTTTTGTTCAATTCCCAATAAATCCTTGAAATTGTCGTCAATAAACACTATGTAAAAAGTTACGCAAAAGCATTATCCAGCAATCTCGAATCCTATGTTTTCACTCCTAGTAGTATTGATTTGAGATCGTAAACAAATTTTAATCTCAACTAGTATTTTTAGTATATGTAGAGGAATATAATTTTTACTTTAATATAAATTTTTACTTAAATGGCATCGTCATAGATTTTACCAAAACACGTGTTCTTACCAAACTAAATGGTTGGCGAGAAAATTAAAAATAAGATTTTTAACTTTTGATTTAGATTGAATCTCTCCCCCCTTTCCTCCCTATATATGGGTGTGTGTATAAACTTGCAATTTGGAGGAAGTAATTTTGTTTCGGAATGGATAAAAAGAAAATAAGAATTGTTGAATTTTGAACCACCTAATATTGACCGAATAATGCATATGTGAACATACACTTGGTATTATATAGCTACAACCACGTTCATTATACTTTTCTTCTAAGATAGTGGTTATTGAAAAATAATTTTAAATAAAAATTAATTTAAATAAGTTAATCTTATCATAGCATTTATAAAAAGAATTTAGATTACAAATTTTTAATTAAATTTGATTAGGATGAAATAAATATATTTAATTATGTAGATTAATTTCAAAATATACAAGTAAATAGTTTAGCTTGTTGTACCATCTTGTAAACACTCGTTCGCCGTGTAAATGCTCATCAAAATATTTAATAGAATGTTGTACCTCTTCTGATGAAATCCAAAGCATGTAAAAATGATTGGTCAAAAACTTTGCTACAGCTTTATACTCTCCAAACACCTCAAATCTTATCTCCATATTGTGAAGCAAGCATGCCGTTAGCGTCCAAGATATAGGAATTAAACTATAGAACCAATCTTATCTCCATATTGGGAAGCAATCACACCGTTAGCGTCCTAGATATAAAAAATGAGTTGAAATACAAAACTATGCATGCAAATAAAAAAAAATGCTTGAGTTGAAATGGCGAACTTCAAGTCAAAAAACTAACCAAAAACAAAAATTAACAAAGGATTTTCAAACCAATCTTGTGCAGTTTAACGAATATACTCGTTCATTATTTGTAGCAAAACTTTAGTCCACATCATACTGCATGAAAATATACAAAAATATTAAAGCAACCAATTATGATCAAAGTCACTGATTCAATAAACATTTACAACATTCACCTCTTCTGGAAGTTTAAATTTCCAATGCAGAATGCAAATATAGAAGCAAAAGCGACTGGGTATAAAACTCAAACAACTGCCACAATTGGTAATTGGCTGTGATGAAATCCAAAGTAAGCTCTCAAAAAATCTGCTACTGTTTTGGTTTCTCCAAATGCCATAATCTCCTGGTTGATGTCTCCATATTGTGAAGTGACCATGGCATTTAGCGTCCAAGATGTAGGACTTAAATAGTATAACCAGCTCCACCACTTTGGAATTTTCTACAAGATATAACAGTAGAAGTTTTTCATTGTCAGCAATTCCACATTAATCTGTATCCCTCTTAACATAATCTGCATTGTGAAGTGTCTATATAGGTAAACCTTTAGCCTCTCAGTATATGTGTGATTTAAATGAAAGTAACATTTGTATACAAGTTTAGTAGACAAATGCTTACAGGTTGAGGAATCAAGAATCCAGCAAAGAGATTTAGCACAATGTAAAAAGCTGATTGTATGGTTGCCACCACTTGAAAGCTTGGTGTCATTGACACCATCACCATGCCCAGATAATTGAAATATAAAAATGTGCAGAACATTGAATAGAGGTAACAAAAGATCTTGTAAGCCGACCAATAATACCCGATCATTGGATATGTGATCACTGTAAACACAAGTGTTTGAGCAAATATATATGGAATCTCAATTGTAACCTACAAAAACAGTGGAGCCAAGTAAGTACCTTTAAAAAAAATGGTTTTATACTTCTTATTTTATGGAATTAAGGTGCATAAAAGGAGCTTTAATTTTATTGATATTCCATCATTCATAGGCAGCTGAAGGTTATAATTTTTGCTATGGAAGAGAAACTAGAAATCCTGGTTCGTCATTGCAAGGGAAAGGATAAAAGGAATGTATAAGGAGGTTGGGTATGATTATGTCTCGATTATTTTCTTCTTAGCCCCCAGTGGATTAGTGCAGAAACAAGAGAGTAACGATGCATGCCATAACCAAATCTAACCAAATCTTTTAAGCAATTACTAGAATTGAACACATATAGTTACACTATAGATGCAACAAGGATGTTTTCATTTTTGTAACCCCCTATGCCAACTCAAAGAATGATATCCATTCAAGATATGAATACCAAACCAAAATCCAAATATTATTCTAATCTGATCTAAAACAATTTCAAAACTAGTCCTAATTATATCCGCAAGATTAATTGTGTAGCAGTTCAAATTTTTACTGGAATCCGTACCTGAGCAAGTGCATAAGCCAATGATGTGTACATTCCAGAAAATCTTTCTCGATAAAAGACAACTCGTTCGGTGCTCACATATGGTAAGACAGAAGAGGAATTGTTTATGCCACAAAAGAGTATAGCACTGAACATCGAACCAATTACATTGAATAAGCTCTGTTCATTTTCCCTATGAAGTGATGAATCATCAAGTCAGACATGTAAAGTACATTCACATCTCACAAATTAAGTCATTAGAGTTCAATGACAATAATTTACATTACTGTTCTCTATGGTGACATAAATTAGAAGATGTGATCCGACATTTCACTAAATAACAAAATATTGGTAGACAGTTCATAGGAAATAGTCAGATACTAGAATTTCAGGCTTGCAGTGCCAAATAACGCTCCACAGACAAATAAGATACCAATTCTAGGACATAATTCAATGATCATAATCTTTCAAGCAGAAATAGACCATTTGTAGAAAGTTTACATCAATATTGTATAATTCGTCACTTTGTGCAGGCCAATAACTTACAGTTTCTTCCCCTGATCCCAAAACAATCCCCCAAATACCAGAGATGCAATAAGCATGTGCAAGAAACGCCTTAAATTGTATGAAGGGCTTCTCCAGTATGACCAATATTGTTTCCATAGGCAAACTTTAAATTGTCCCCAACCATTTTGTGGGAAGCTGGTTGGGAAATCCAATGGTTTAGAACCAAGAGGTGGGGAACTCAACCTCTTTGCAAGCTCTTTATTATCCCTGCAACCAACACAACAGAAAATGACTTGTGCAAGCATTTTAACGAGCTTATCTCGAGTACAAAAAGACTAATATTCTACTTTAGCAATTCACGTAATATCAAATCAAACCAGTTTGAAAACATTTTGCCGTGAGAAACACCCTTGGTAGAAAAAGAATGGCAAGAAAACTACAATTTCGGATTTTGTACTTTCAAACCTCTCTGAACAATAATCTCTAGAGATTAATTTATGCTTACTGCACTAGATGCAAGTATACCCTTTTTACCTAACTATAAAAGCAGAAAAATCAGTGAAAAGAATGACAATCCCTTCATGAGTTCATTGTTAATTATCAGATTAATCATGATGGCTCAAAAAATAAAATACAAATCTTATATGGTTGCCTCAAATAATAAAGGACTCCAAGGAACTGATACCATGGGCTTTTAAGAACAATTTGCATGCGTCTATAAAAAGTAATGCTTCTAATCCAATTGCTTCGATTGAGAGGAACACCTATTTTATCAATAATTAACCAACCATATAAGTTTAAACACAAATATAAGCTATTGCTGCTCGAACTTACTCATGCAAAGTAGAATTTTGATAAATCTCAGCAAAGTCTATGCCAAGTTCAGCTTCCGAAGATGTCGAAGTAACCTCTAACATCCATGTTGCTGGATTATAATTACTTTTTATTTTTGGCACACCTGAGATCCCCTGTTATAAAATTCATGCAGTAAGATGACAAAGATATGGTAACAGTTTACACGCAGGATGTAAGAATCGTATGCTACAACAGAGATGAGTCATTGTCAAACAGTTGCTTCTGCAGGTTTGGAAACTAACCTCAAAGTATTCAATGACTCTGTTGGAATGCCAACCTATTGGTCCACTATAGATCATGCGTCCACCAGTTTTTAAGAGAATTAACTGCAAGAATTTAAAAAAAAAAATCTCAAATCAACAAGCTACTGATGCATTTATCTCTTATTGCTGAAATATGAATTTGATTACAAATGTTCTAAAACAGTTTATCTTGAAAACTGACAGTTTAGCAAATTTTAATTAATTAAATGTTCACTGTTATCTGAGAAGGCAAATATGCAATTATGCAGTCTTTCTTCTGATGTCTATAGAGTAATATAAAGGATCTTAATGGTGACTGTCATTGACATGCACTTGTTTCATTGATTCAGTCAGCTTAGATTTTAAAATGGAAATAATTTTACTTGCTTAGTAGAAAGAACTTGTCTTTCACAGGTCACTGTGATGAACCATTTAGATCATTCCATCAATAACATAGAACCATAGCTAATACCCCAAAAAACAGATACGAGTTCAGAGCTACGGAAATATCGCACACGTAAGAAGATAATGCAATAAGCCAAATACATGCAAGACAACCATGATAGCATTGCATGTCACACTTGTATTTTCCAGGTTAGTTGGGCCCAATTTTTCATATATTTGTTTTTTAACAAACCAAAACAGTATGATTGCTATGAATGCTGAGATATTCATCCATACTATGTCAAAACTAAACAATTATTATTTATGGCTCAGTCCCTTCATTCCTAATTTAGTTCTTCTTAGCATCATTAATTAATATTTCATAACAATTTCAACCTTAAAATGCTGGCAACACCCATTTGATATGGCTCCCTGCTAGCTACATACCTCATCAAATGCTTCAAATATATGTGTACTTGGTTGGTGAATGGTGCAAACAATTGTTCTCCCTGCATCAGCCACGTTTTTCACAGCCCGCATGACAATAGCAGCTGCTCGTGCATCTAATCCTGCTGTAGGTTCATCTAGGAAAAAGATGGATGGGTTAGCAACCAACTCCACAGCAATTGTTAGCCGCTTGCGCTGCTCAGTAGATAAACCACTAACACCTGGAACACCAACCAAAGCGTCCTTTATATCTTCAAGCTCAATGGTCTCAAGGACTTCTTTCACAAATTTCTATAAAGATGACAAAACCCTGTAAGTGGGCTTGTAAACAAAAAGGAAAAAGCAATCAAATATCCAACTTTCTATGTAGGTAGTGATGTACAGATTTAGATTTTGAATCAATCTGAGGATGAAGGCGCAGCAGAAAAAATAATTGATTCTTCTACAGTAAGTTGAGGACTGTATATGTCATTTTGCTCGCAGTAACCCGAAATTCGAGCAAAAGCTTTTTGAACTTTCTGAAACCCTCCAATTTTTATTTCTCCTTCTATAGTGCCGCTAGTTTTTCTACCGCAAAGTACATCAAGAAGAGTAGTTTTTCCAGCTCCACTGACACCCATCAGAGCTGTAAGAACACCAGGTCTAAATGTGCCGGTAATGTCACAAAGAAGTTGGAGCTTCTTTTGTATCACACCCTGCTCCTTCACAACCTGAGTCCAAAGGACAATTGACTCAATAACCTCAAATAAATTGAAATATTTATGCTAAACTATCTGAAGTTACATGAGAATGGTATCCTTGCCTTTGGGATATCCACATAGTATTGTATATCCTGAAACACTACAGATAAAGGTTCAAAAGGTAAAACCATTTCTATTGAAAAATGAAGAATGGAAATCATTTTCAGATGAGGAGTGCAAAGAAGTAAGAATAGTATAAAATTGGATAACGGAATCAATAGCCAAATATAATAGCAGGAGAATGGAAGGAAACGACTAACCTCTGCGAGATTGTATAATAATATTTTTCGATAAATTTCCTGACTTTTCCTCTACATGTGCTATGTCAACAAATACATTGCTTCTTTGCATTTGGGAAAACTTCTCATTCGAAATAATAGCATGAGCAGCAATAGTTGATAGCATGCGAATAAACAATAGGTGTTATTGTATAGTCATTTGACAATTCACTCTTTATTGATGGATAAGATGAACTTACGATGCAAGAAACTTAAGGCCAATGTGAACCCAATATTGAATATTAATGAAAATCCAAATAAAGCACCAATTGAAATCCAAAAAAGTGAATCATCAAAGTCTAGTCCACGGGATTCAAGTGTTGCTTTTCCAATTGTCACATTTGTTGGCAGAATCTACACTCAAGCATGAAGAGAAACAATCAAGAAGGAAAACAAAAGCAAACTATAACATAAACAGACTATGAACAGTCAATAGTCACAAGAAAATGGCCAGCCGAGACACATGCATACTCTAGTAATTGATGTTAACATCTAAACATATTTTCTCTAGCATGAAATCTGAGAAGCTACTTTTGCGCCTTATTCTCCGAAACATAGTTTGATGTTGTTTTAAACATAATTAGGAGTTGATGACAAGCTAAAATTGAAATAACCGGCAGCAAAGTCAGAATAAAGTCCAGAATCCATTAGCATACGAAAAGTGTCAGCATGTAACTTCAAAAGAACAATGAATATTAAGCCACTTAATTAGAATTGCATATACTCCAATTATTTACAATACATATAGAATAGCACATTGATAAGTTAATAAAACATGGAAAATATTGACTTTGTGCCAGCTTCATCCATACAAACATATTCTTTGATACATGTTTAATACCACAAGACAAGAAATGATATAGAATTAACAGTGAAAGAACCAGAAGGGAATCTTGCAGAATTAACTAATAATTGACTCCTTCAAAGTTTTTTTTTTCCAAAGCCAGTAACAGTGCTGTACACTTGTACTCTTGACCAAGAGCATAATTGTACAATTGATTTAGCCAACCAACCACTCCAAAAATTGTACAATTGCCTTAATAAGGGGAGGCACATGCTTACCTTTTGCCAACAAGGAGCCAGAAACTCATTTATGGCAAGACCTACCTCACCATATGCCACTGGAGAAACCCAAAACCCCCATTTTAACCAAATTGGAATGGAAGCTGCAATTAAATCACCTCCTTAGGTCCCTCATTTTCTTCTTGAAGTCAGCAACATAAAAAATTCAATGAAAAGAATTCAGAAAACTTACTCCTTGAAATTAAGAATCCACCAAATACAGAGATGAATAGCACTGATAAGCTACTTGCTAGTGTAGAAGCAGCCATGGTCCGACAAACAGAAGCCAAGAAACGAAACATGGATATTGATGTAGAGTGAATAGCAAATAATAGTATTAGCTGGCGGAAGAACCTAGGAAATAGCACTTTGTTAGAAGTTCATCACGAATTCCACCAGTTTAACTTGCTAGGAAGTTATCCATTCAGAAAACTGGTAATAAGGAAAAGAAAATGAAAGAACAAGGCTATGTGAAAGTAAATTTACTTGCAATAAGATTAAACTTATCAGAAAGCTAATTAATAGTTAAGGTATCTAATATGAAATTTACCTTCCCACTTCAGGAGTGTATCCAATGACATAATATGTTAAACATGTCCAAACTATAGCTTCCAGCATCGATAGAGGAATCTTCAGAGCAACAGATGGAATTGCATATGCCCAGGCTGGATAGAAGTACAAATCTCGCTGTTTGTAGAAAACTTCCAGTCTTGCAACAGTCATCAACAGCTCTGGCAGTCCGTTAAGAATAAGAACGGCAAGAGAATAGAATAGCGCTCCCATATAATAATTCGCATGAAGAATGTCAATGTCCATCCTTCTTTGTGAAAATACAGTCATTATGATAGACGCAATTATCAAAAGCTGCAAATTTAACTTGTTAGAAACTTTTAGATGAAATATAACTCATGGTGTATAAATTAATGATGTTGAGTAAGACAGAATCCTTTTCCATGTATAACCATATAGAAAGGATGAAAAACTGAGCATATTTGTGCTAACCTGAATAATTTTGAAAATATAAACAAAAGAGTTCTTTTTCATGAGAAGAAATTCTCTTGACATACAAGCCCTGAAGCTTTCCAATTTAGGATATGAATATAAGTCAACAGTAATAGCATCTTTTTGGCCCTGGGACTTTATCAATGGAGCAGAAAGCTGCTCATTTAGCTTCTTTCCATCATAAGATTCCTTAAATTTCCTTGATAAGGCATCAACTGAGATGTAAGTGTAAGTATCTTCATGACCATTCCAGTATTGTACTTGATCTTTAATTGAAATGACCTGCAAAGAAATGTACAAGTTAGTCTTTAATTGAACCCAGTAAGTAAAGGAACTGAATGAGCCTTTATGTATTTGCCTCTTGAAGGAAGTCTGCCACTCCTTTTCTTTCAGGACACCTAAATCCACAACTCTCCAAAAATTCTAGGACAGTGCTTCGAGGTCCATGATAGACAATCTTGCCTTGAGCCATAACTATGATGTCGTCAAAGAGATCAAATGTTTCTGGGCTGGGCTGAAGGAGTGAAATAAGTATTGTAGCATCCAAGATATGTGCCAAGTGCTGAAAGCAACTAATAACTTGATATGTGGTTACGTTATCCAGGCCATTAGATATTTCATCCATGAATAGAACTTTTGCAGGGCCAACAATCATCTCCCCTGCATAATGCCAAGAGAAGCTAAACCTAGAAAGACGTTCTATACAGTAATTATATCCATTCCAAATATCTGCAAGTAGCAACTATTGGAACTGACATTTTGTCTGATTCAGATGATGATGAAATATAAAATGAGAGCACGTATGCGAAATTTAAGCATTAGAATCACCTATTGTCAATCTTTTCTTTTTACCACCAGAGATACCTCTTCGCATGGCATCTCCAACAAATGTGTCAGCACGGATATCAAGTCCAAGAATCTGGGAAAAGGAAACAAAATCGCATCATGGACATATACATATGATATGCACTTAAAATATAAATTAGCTGTAGAATTGATTAGTTCAAAGAAGGGATACTTTAGAATGTAGTCCCGTCAGTAATGTGTTTTGTCCTCGAACGGAAATTGCCTATACAGAAAAGCCAAAATTAGTAATGTGTTTTGTTATAAACAAATTATATGGGCCTGTTTTGGGTTGCATAATATAAACTTCTTTTCAAAAAAAGTAGCACCAAAAAAGTATTAGCAAGGCATTTTCCTCTTAGTACGTGTATGGTAGTCAAGGCATTGCAGATATGTATGATTTCTATGGCATCTATGAGATTGAAGAGTTTTGACCAAGCATTATGACTCGTGCAAAATAGAACTTCATAGTTAGCTTAAATGACAGGGAACTAGCCTCTAAATGGTTGCCAAATTAATCTTTCTGATAATGATCTTTGGTCCCCTTAATCTTCTTTGTTCTTCATTGATGTATTAAAAGATTAGAACATCCATGATGTTTGAATGAAGACAGCAACATATTTCCCCATGCTTGTGATTCTTTTATTTCTTGTTCTTTCTTTTAGGTCAAGTATTGATTTAATAGTCAGATTATTCATTTTTTTCCCCTCCTTTTCATATTTTTGTTATTCATTTTTTTTTCCTCCTTTTCATATTTTTGTTTAGTAGTTTTGCAGTGGTCTTCCAACGTATTACGTCAATTCTGTAAGTGGAGCTCCAACTAAAGGATGGAGTATCTATATTGTTAAGAAACAAAAAGTCCCACATTTAAATCCCAAAGCATATTAAACTAATGAAGTTCATGGGCCACTCCACTCATTGCCAGTTGGTTTTGAGATGGAAGCCCATGTTCTTTAACATGGTATCAGAGCTGGGCTTTGGGTTTTATTCTCACTTTTACACGTGACTCGGTTTCTTATTAGCCCGTTTCAGTTCTTGGGCTTTCTTCAATCCGCCCGTTTTGGTTCATGGGCTCTCTTCAACCCGAGTCATGTGTGAAGGGGAGTGTTAAGAAACAAAAAGTCCCACATTGAAATCCCAAAGCACATTAAACTAATTAATAAAGTTCATGGGCCACTCAACTCATTGCCAATTGGTTTTGAGATGGAAGCCCATGTTCTTTAACATATATGTTACTAGATTAACAACTGGTTAAAATATGAAGCTTCTGAGGAGTATCTGTTGCCTTTATAACTCTGATAGATCATGCCTATTCACATATTTCTCCTCAGCAGTTTTGTAAGCAGTTCATGCTGAAAAATGATTGCATATGTTTACTTAAAATTTGACTAGTACCCTGTGGTTATGGGTGTAAACGTTTCCACTAGTTCTCCAAACACAGCATTTGAAGCACTCTATTTCAATTAAGAAGCAACATTTGCTGCCATATAAGTGTTTCATTTGATAAAAGAATTCAGCTTGGCTAGCAAGGACCTACCAAATGTAATATTAAACAAATATTATGTGGAAAAAGCTACAAATGTAGCTCAGAAACAAAGAATGGCATGCAATTAAATGTCAAAGCTACCTTCATAAAAGTATCTATATCTGGATCAGGAAGAATTCCTGCCTCTTTCTCCCTTTTGCTAAGTTCAGCCACAATTTCTTTACAAAAAGGGAAGATGAAGTGTTACTATTACAGCAAGTACATTTAGAATAATACCATCTTTCTCTGTGACAAAAGGCATACCTGCTCTGCATCCAATGCCCTGACAGAGAGATGAGAAATCAAGTGTTTCCCTGACAGTCATTTCAGGAATATGCAGGTCAGATTGGCTTATATAGGTAGTCGTCTTTTGAGGCACAAACTCTGTCAACTTGTATCCATTGCAAGAAATATCCCCTGTAACCTGGTAGTGTGAAGGGATTCATATTAATTCCTTTTCAACTGTAAGATACTTTATTTTCCAGTCAATGTAAAAGATCTTATATGAAGCACAGGGAGCATGAGGGACCTTAAAAGATTTGTTAAGATTGCCCAAGAGTGCCTTCAACAACGTGGTCTTCCCGCAACCGGGAGGACCTAGAAGTAGTGTCATTCTGCAAGAAGAATTAGCCTACATGGATGCAAGTATGAGCATTTGGTTTGACAAGTAAATTTGATGATAACGTAAGATAAATAGAAAACACTCATATCTTCAAAAGAACGAGTACATGATAAACCAGTCTAAGGCACGCAATTAGAGTCCTGGAATTTAGAGCTGTATTGCAGTTCTAAAACCAAGGAATAACTCTTATTTAACAAAATGTAATTCCATTAGATAATCTTACATTCGTCTGTTTTGAACTTAGAACAGGACTATTTATCGCATTTTAAATTGACTCTCCATATTTCCTTCTCCATTTATCACAAAATCGAATGTCATTCCCTCGATTAATGTTAAAAATTTCATATTCTGGTAAATGCTGTATAATATGTTGGAATTCAGAAATTAGCTTGAAGATTATAAATAACAGTAGTTTCAACATGAAACTAAAATGTCCTTATAACTGACACTAGATCTCTATGTCAACAGTTTTTGACAATCATTTGACATAGAAAATGTAAACTTCAGTAGCCAAACCAACCATCCACCTCAATAGTACTCTGCAGCAGCCAAGGTTCAACAGGATTATCATTTCAGCCAATTTTTAGCAGAAAAATGGCAAGTTGGTAAACAAAGAAGTTATAGATTTAGGATATCCATAAAGTATTTAACAAAACTTTAACATTAGTTAGGACGGTAAAAACAAATCCACCAGACCAGTCAAAGCCATAAATCAACCAAGATGGATTCAGGGCTGCAACAATTGAGATCTCAGATGCTTCAAAAAAATTCATGATTCAGATCAGGATATGATGCACAAGCTCAAAACTACAGCCAAAACTGAGCCACATCTGCACACTTGTGATCAAGTTTTTCTTTTAGTATATGTACACATTGTTCATTGCTTCTGGATCCATTAGTTCTGAATGTGAACATGTATTTGTGCTAAAAGATGTGGCCAATTTTTAGCCTGTAAATATCAACTGTGTCACTTGATCCACATCATGAATTTTGTGGAACAGTTGAAGCCCCAAATCTATCATATTCCCACAGCTGGATTACACGAATAAGGTACAGGAACCTGAGACAGGAGAGTGACAAGTTACATGAACAAGCAGAACAAAAGGATCATTTTTAAGCAGAACACATTCCCTTGAAGATTATGATAAAAGAACACAATTTTAATCTATCATTTTTACACAGTGATGTAATTAAATAAACAACAGTTCATGAAATACTCACTGCACTAGCATAAAACAGTTCTAAGGAGCGCAGATACTAATGAATACGGGGTGATTGTAGGCAGTAAAGAAACAAATATAGTTTAAATTGTTCATATCCTACAGAGAATAGAAATTATTACCTGAAATAGCTAATAATTATAAATGGTTTGAAGAGGATAAAATTTCACCAACAGAAAGGCTTGGTTTAATTTACCTTCCAGGCTTGATAACACCACTAATGCCATCTATAATGCTGATCTTGGACATTTGGGACTTTAAACCTGGAAGCCTGACAAGATCCTAATAAACAAAATAAATCACTCTATTAAAAATGGAAAATTACCAAGCAAGCCGCCAAAAACACACAGAAGTATTTAGGACTTCAAGTGTATCACACATGGAGGCACTATTCAGCCAGTGACTATATGGAATGAACAAGATTTTGCAAACCTCTGCAAATGCAAGCCGAAATCAAATGCCAGACAAATAAAACCTAAAGAAGAAGCAAATAATCACTAGAAATGAGCACCTAAGATCTGCACAGTTCACATTGGCCTAAACATCATCTTCTTCAGATTCTAGGAATCCAGTTTGTCGAGTATTTGTCAAAGCAATAAAAATAATAAACAGATCAAACAAAATATAGTCAGAAGTACCATGTCTCCAACCTCAAGAAAATTATATTAGAAACATAATTCCACAACAAAAATTTAATCAACAGAAGCTCATGGGATAAAATACGGCAAGGTAAATTATGCTTTGTAAACCCAATTATAATTAAAAAAAAAACTAATATACACATCCTTTTCCTGGTTGATATCAAAATTGACGGAAATAATCGAAAATAACAGCTTGGAGAGACTGATTATTAGAAACTTATAAATTTCGAGATGCTTACCAAAAGCGCCCTTTTAAATGAATTCCAAAGAGTTGGGATGGGCTTCCCATAAACAACTTCACACTCTGCCTCAACATGGAGATTATGATATCTCACTTCCACAGTGGGCAACTCTATGCCAACTCTACAGTAAAACCAAAGCCAATTTACTACATCATTTGCTTGAAAATTTAAATGAACAAGATAATGTCTCGAAACAGATTCTCAGACGTGAAAAGAAGGGCACTAGAGAATAAACCAGCTATCATTGTAAACTACATTGTATACTAAGAACTCAAAAACGAATGAAAATTGATTTTACTGATTAGCTTAGAGAACTTTAAAGTGCTATGTAGAAAGATGACTCTGTGCACATAAGGAACATTAAGAATATCAAGGTGCATTAACATAAATACTCTTGTGCTAAGTTCTTCGACGTAAATGTCCATTTAAGCCATGTATATGAATTTGACACGGCCTGAATTTTCATCCTATTTAATTTTTATTTTCTTCAAAGGAAAATAAACCTTACTTGTCTATTCTTTTCCTGATTTTCTGCAATAACTGAAGGTTGTCGGGCTCAATGTGCTTAATAAGCTTCTCGATAAACATATGCTTTTCTGACGCCCCAAGCTTAGTAACATCAACCACTTGTTTTCCTTTAGGATTGGCTTCATTTCCATCATTCTCACCAAATGAAGATGATTCCAGCCATTCGACAGTAGGAAATCTCTCAATAGCAGCCACTTGCGAAGCACATTCTTCATCAATATCATCATCCTTTAAATTATTTAAAGTTGAATTCCCCCTGAAACTGGAGTTTTGATGCTGAAATGATGGTGTCAAACTTCCTCCAATTTCTGACAGCTTAAGATTTATTAACTCTGTATCGTCTCCTCCTACAAACTTAGCCATCACATATGTTACTGCTTTCCAACATTCATTTGTTGGAACACGTACAGAGAAACGTACTCCATTTTATGGTTTTGGACTAAAATATTGATAAGGCGTGAATTGAACGAAAGCCCAACTTGCTGAAATCACCGTATCTCACATGAAACCTCAAGGATGAAGAAAATATTACTATGGTACGAAGAGAACTAGACTTTGCTTGTAACAACCACACATATTTTAATCTCTGTTTAGTATGAACATAATATAGGATAAGACCTTTCATATATATGCATTGAGATTGGTTTTTTTTTTTGTTTTTGGTTTTTTTGTTGTTGTTCTTGGTTTTTTTTTTTTTTTTGGAGTGGGGGGGGGGGGGGGGGGGGGTTGGGTTATGTGGGAGTAAAATGCATGGCATTTACGAAACATGTTTCCATATGGCAACTAGACTACCGCTTCTCCTATTTAGACCATAATTATTGAAACATTTACAGTTTTCTCTCCTACTTTAAAGGCTGCATGCATGATTTCTGCAGGAGTTCTACATAACCCACCAAACAAAAAAAAAAATCAGAAAGTTTCTTCAAAAATTTACCTTCACAGATTCAGGTGTCCAATTTGATAATTTATTCAACCAAAACTTAATATATAATTCTTCTTTTCTTGTGAAAAAAGAATTGCCTTTCTCCTCATAGACAATAACAACTCTCCCAACTCAATTAAAAACACGTTCAACGACCGTCCAGACAATAAAGAAGAACAAAACCACAAAATTGAGAGAGGCAGACAACTCACCAAACTTAATTCGGCTAAATTTACAATCAAACTTGTGTAAGTGGAATTGAAAAAGGTAGCGGACCAGTAGGTTAACAGCCTCATGCTCATAGTTCTTGTCATCATTCAAATTAACAGGAATGATAAATCAAGTCTTGTCTGTGCGCATAAAGCTTTTCGTGTCCAACAGCATTTGATCAATTAAATATCTACTCAACTTGTTGTGTAAATTATCCACAGAACTCAAAGCAGCAAGAAACGTCTAACCCTTTAACAATCCATGCATGGAATTGTCCTCTTTCTGCTCTATTCATCATCTCCTGGAGTAGAAAAGCAAGATCTTCCTGGCCTTGGGTCATTGAGCCCTCGCTCACAAGATTGAAAAAACCTTCAATAAACCAAGCTGTAAAACTTCAGTTTCTTGAATTCTTGATTGACACCATTTAGTACTTGTAGGCGTCCCTTCATTTTAAACTGACCATCCCCATCTCAATTGTGTTTAATTACTAACTAATATTGCGTTTACTTGAAATCTTAGAAACTTTTAATGCCCTATTCAACATATATTTTTACCAAACAAAGGTCTCATTAATTTTCTTGGTGAAGTTGCAATTCACCTAAAATCAGTCATATAAAATAAATTGCTTGCTATATAGTTATTATCTTATATGTTTTCTTTTTAACTAAACTACCCTATTTGTTAGTCCTCATGATCCAAGTTAATTTTAAAAGCTAAAAGAATACATGATATGGTAGTTAGTCCCCATGATCCAAGTTAATTTTAAAAGCTACAAGAATACATGGTGTGGTTGAGAATATGTTATCAAGGACCTCAGTTATTTGAAAAATTAATTGGTGTAGACAATTCTCGGGGTGAAGGTGTAAGTCCATTTCTATGGCTAATAGTTCAGTAATATGGGCAATAACATACGTTAACATGGAATATTTTCAAATACACACGCGTGCGCACCCGACTTTCATATAAAATATACAAAACTTAACGTGTTACTAATATTATAAATTTGACCATAAATTGTTTCTAACCACAAAATTTAGAGCCCCATATCCATAAATTTGAAAATCTTTATTGTTCTAATCCTCATAGTAATACTTGTAACTCAATGGTGTAGCCATATATGTGAGACTGTAAGCTTTTAATTTCTTCTGGTTCTGTAGCAACTGATGAAAAGTCAAAAGGACCTCCCCTTTTAACTCCTTATTTCAATAGTTGATAACCATACAACCTTCTAGATTGATCATCATACGAAGAAGTTGTGGCTGAATTGTTTTATAATAGGGATAGTTTTATAAACCGCTTTGAAGTTTGTAACAATTGCGGGTTGCTGTCTAAAATTTAAAAAATTATACCTACCTTTCTTTCTTTTTTTTTTTTTTTGGTTCAAGTAAATATAAATGAAAAAGATGATATGAACAAAATCGTGTCTTGAATATCCTCAAATATCTTTTTATGTAAGTCCCTCCAAGAATCCAACGCCAAACTATTCTGAAAACACCTTCCCAACATGTGCTAGTATAATAAATTAGCTAGCTCTGCAATCTCAAACTTCCTTAAACCAACAACACTTGACCTTGAATCTCACTATTCCAAATCTCTTGTCTCTTCCTCATTTTGTAGCAACCATATCGCACTTCATTTGGGGTTTTAAGCGATGGAAGCCTTGGATTTTGGTACAAGTAAAAGTATTATGAACATCAATTGTGAACGTTTTAATTTTAGTGAAGATGGTATTTGATAAACTGAAGTTAGATTTTCTTAAGTAAAAATTTTCATTTAAATCTAATTATTTAAATATTTAGCAGTAAAATAACCAAATAGACTTGTAACTAGTTGCTACTGCTTCAAATTAAGCATAAAATCAGGGGAACTCTCTATAATTGTAATAAACCTCAAGCGGGTTTATGAATATATGAAATTTAACAGACCTCGTATGCAAACAAAAATGTTCCTATTATTCGTAAGTTTGTCGCAAGTTAAAAATTAAAAACTAAAACCACCGCCATTCCGGTCCCCTGTTCCCAAAGACCAAAAAATGGCTAATAAACATTGCATGCTGTTTTATTTTCCTTTTTTTTAATTATAAAGGTCGAGCAAAAACTGTACTTATGTTTATTTATGACAGCCACATCTTTCTTTAATCACGTCCCAAACACTTCTTTCTTTGATTTGTCCTCATCTATTACCATTATGTGTCTTTTTAATTCCACCAAAGGCAGCTAATTCATATTAATATATTGTTCAAAATTACGAAAATCTTCCCAACTAAGAGCATTTCCGCATAATTGATGATTCTATGCACCTTGTTGTCGAAAAAAATAGAATAATTTATAAAATATACACATATGTTCTCGTAATCATTCTCTTAATTAATTAAAATTTTTTAGAATTCACCCTTTCTACTTTGTCTCTAATAGCCATTGTTTTTTTAGCCTCAACCAAAAAAAAAAAAAAAAAAAGGATTCAAATGAAATTTGTTTAATTAACGTCTGGACGCTAGATTAAATGTATATATCTACAATTACTAAATTTGCAATCCAAACATGGGTTAGACTCCGAACCGGGGGACGCGTCCACAGCTAACGTCAACAAAACTTCACCCGTTATTGTTCAAGGCCACAAGAAATATTCTCCATCTCAATAGCGCCAATAATTGAAGTTGTTTCTCCGAACAAAATTCCCGAGAAAATCTTCCTAAAAAATCCCTGTTGCTGGTAATAGTCCATTATATAATTCTCTATAGCTTATCTTTTTTGTTAAAAAATTTTATTCCTCATAATATGCTGCTGCCCTTGTTTATCTGACAAGATTTTATTGCATTATTAATGTGAATGAAATGAACCCATTTCGTTTTTAATTGAAATATTTTGTGGGTTGTTCTTATTTTGCTGTATCTGGCTTTATTTTGATCTCACTTGGTTGATTCTTTGGGCTTTTTAGCTGATAAAAAAAAATTCCTTTTTGCCCCTTTTAATCATGGTTTTTTTACGTTCTTGATTTTGGTAGCTGCAAATTGGGTTCAATTTATGTGCTGCCAGGAGGTTCTGGTTATGTGTTGTTACAATGTGTGTAGTAAAATTCAGTTATTTGGGGTTTTTGATTTAATGATTTTAAGTTGCGGGAATGCTGCTTGTTGAAGAAAGAAAAAGGAGAAAGCTTTAGTAGATAATCTAACGATTTCATTTGAATTGATAAATTTTGCTGTTTTATCTGGTGTAATTTAGTGAAATTTTGGGTTCTTGTGAGCTATGATGTTCAATGTGCAAGTATGCGAAGTGCTGTGATTTTGGGGAGCAGTAGTTGTTTGTTTTTGGCCTTTTGGGTTGTTTGAGAGTTGATGTGGTTTTGATGGAGAAGAAAAGGGTGGATGATCATGAAGTTGAGCCGGCCACGCCTGTGAGAGTTGATAGATTTGGATTTGTGAAGCAGGAGCAGAACTCTGCTGAAGGTTTAACTAGGAGCAGATCAGCTTCTGAGTATGAGAGGTATGAACATTATACTAAAAGGCATCTGTGAATTGTGCATTTTCAGATTTGTTTTCTCATTGATAGTGTTAATCATATTTCTTATATTTTAGCCCGTGGATTTAGTTAGGCATTCAGACATGGCGTCATTTGTCTTTCACATTTGAAGTGACAATGACTGGTTTGCTTGCTCCTTGCAGGATATTTACTTCTATTAGATCCATCTTTATTTCCTCTGTTAGACTTGTAGGCTTTTCTTCTATCTTAGATATTTTACAACATCCATAATGCTACCTAAACAGAATGTTCACTGATCAAGTAATCAGAATGTATCCACATGAAATGTCGATTCTTCAATCTAAAAGTTGCGGATAAAGTATATGTATATGTCCAGCTATTAAAAATCAAGGCGATAAATTTTTCTAGGCCTAAACTATCAACTAGAAGATGTTACTTGTTGAGAGATTGGGTAGTCTTCTCTCCAATCTTAATGTGTGTCTTAGACGAGCTCCCTTTTTGTCTCAGAAGAATAACTTTCTAATGCTTCCACACGCCCCGAAAAATTTGTTCTTTTTTACATTAAGTTTTCTTGCAAGTTTTCTTATCCTTGGTATTCTATAAAGAGGCATGGTCATGCAATAATCCACCCTTAGCGTATGTTCAGTTAGTTGTTCAGAAAATTACAGATGCTTGCGCCTGAACATGTACTTGTTGTGTTGGACTATTTCAACATTGGTTGATTCATAGTTTTAATGAATTGAATTAATAATTGATTTTCAGGGAGGAAAGAAGGATTAGAAAATGGAGGAAAATGATTGGGGTTGGAGGCAGTGACTGGAAGCATTATGTTAGGAGGAAGCCTCATGTCGTTAAAAGACGGATAAGAAAAGGAATTCCTGACTGTCTGAGAGGACTAGTTTGGCAGTTGATCTCAGGAAGCCGAGACCTTTTGTTGATGAATCCTGGAGTGTATGAGGTAATCACTCACTTTCTTAAGAAAGTCCTTCCCTTCTTCCTTACCTGCCTTCTATGGTACTAACTTGTGGATGACATCATATTGATGCCAATGAGAACTAATGCTTGCTTGCATCTTTGAGATTGTATGGCTTTTTGTAAAATTTTAACAATGTGGACCTAGTTTGTGATGTACTTTTGGGATGTGAACACTTTGCTCTTATTATGCAAGAAGGTTCTGATTGTGGTGTTTGTCATAGATCTGTTTGTTTGAATTCCCCCCCCCCCCCCCCCCCCCAATAAAAAGCAAAAAAAAGAAACAATTCCATGGAATCCATTTCCTCTGGTTATTCCAAATATGGGGTTAATTTGTTTACCAGTATCCTTATACTTAAAATATAGAATGTGTTGTATGACTAAGGTGGGTTGCTTGTCGAGCTGAAATGCTTTGTTTCAGGTTGTAATCAAATTTAGTTCACATTTGTTTATAGCACTGATTATTAGTTGCTTGCGTTGAATTCTTCCTCCTTTTGTCTCGATGTAATTTATTTTCATTTTCATTTCTCTTCGTTGCTTTCCCTCACTTCACGTACCTTTTTGAGAGCTGATGAAGTTGAATACTCTAAATCATGGTCAAGATCTCAGGCATCCTTAATTCTTGTTAATCTAGGTTAAACTTGTTTTTATTCCTACATATGTATTCTTCTTCATTTTACTTTCTTAATAATCAAGTAGTGGTATGCTTTCTGATAGTGTCATGGCTTCATATGGTAATATGTGTTGCAATTATTATTGATTTAACTCTTCTTCATTGCAGCAATTAGTCATTTATGAGACTTCAGCTTCTGAGTTGGATATCATACGAGATATTTCTCGAACATTTCCTTCACATGTTTTCTTCCGGCAGAGGCATGGGCCTGGTCAGAGATCCCTTTACAATGTATTAAAGGCATACTCAGTGTATGACAGGGATGTTGGATACGTACAGGTTCTTTTTCTGTATCCCAAAATCACATATTTACTTCACTCAAGCACAGAAGAATACGAACTACTTTTGACTGCAGGGAATGGGATTTATAGCAGGTCTACTGCTTCTTTATATGAGTGAGGAAGATGCATTTTGGTTGCTGGTGGCCTTACTGAAAGGAGCTGTCCATGCTCCGATGGAAGGATTATACTTGGTATAAACTGAACTCAAAATGAAATAAATTTCCATGTCAGAGTTACATTTGTCTAAGATTATTGGCCTCGATTCAATATTCCATGGATATTCCAGATAATGCGTCTGGTTTGGTTAGTATCTAGGTAGTTGACTTTAAATTGGTTGCATGCTCAGTTGTCTGTATTGACTTGTAAACTTTTTGTACAATCCAGTTTGATTGTTTGTCATGTATCCCCTGAAAACTTCAGCTTTGCCTGTTAGCTATGAAAAGCATGGTCCATCTCCTTTTGTCTGCCTATGTATTTATCTCATCAAAAAACTTGAACTACACTTCAACTTTCACTGTCAATACCTAAAGAATTTGCTTGAAGAGCATGTGGAATTTTTGAGAATGGTATTATCTGTGTGAAAAGCTTCAGTTAACTCTTCATTAAAATTGCTAACTCCATCAATGGCAAAAAGGAAGTTTTATTAGCTTCTAAGGTGTTAAATTGTAGCCTTAGAAACTAGAATACAATGCCAATCTTTCCCCAATTCATCAATGTGCTTGGGGAAGAAAATGTTAGAAGTTGTTTAGTTTTCAACCGAGAATTTGTAACTGAAGATTTTTAGGAGAAAAAGGAGAGATATTTGTCATTGGCACTAAATGCAAATAAACTTTTTCCATACATAAAACAAAAAATGACAAAACTTCTAGTTCTTATCACATTAAAAAAATAAATACTAAGAAATTGGCATCTTTCTCTATTGTTGAAGTTTGATTTTCATAGTTTCAATGGTCCTCTAACCTCCCACACTTTTTAGCTATTTACACTTTGTTTGATCGTAACATTTTTTTTTTTTTTTTTGATGTCTTCCACTGGAATGTCTAATATTCTAATAAGAACTGTTGTTATGCATGGGGAGCAGGCAGGACTGCCTCTTGTACAGCAATATTTATATCAATTTGACCACTTGGTGAAGGAGCACTTGCCAAAGTTGGGAGAGCATTTTGCTCAAGAAATGATAAACCCTAGCATGTATGCAAGTCAGTGGTTCATTACTGTTTTCTCTTATTCATTCCCATTCCATTTGGCTATTCGTATCTGGGATGTCTTTCTATATGAGGTTAGTATCCAATTGCTTCATCCTTTCCATTACCCAAGTATAAATGACTCATCAAATCTTTCTTGGCAGGGTGTTAGGATTGTTTTCAAAGTTGGTATGGCTCTCTTGAAATATTGCCATGATGACCTGGTAATTTCCACTGTTCCAAAACTCAAGGACTTGTAGAGCTTTCCACAATCTACTGTGCCTTCAAATACAAGAATTTATAAAGCTTCATTAGGCCAGGCTTACATATTTGAATGTTTAAACAGGTAAAATTACCTTTTGAGAAACTCATACATTCTTTACGTAATTTCCCGGAGGATGCCTTGAATCCGGATGTTCTATTACCACTGGCCTATTCAACTAAGGTTCTCTCTCTCTCTCTCTCTCTCTCTCTCTCTCTCTCTCTCTCTCGGCTTAATATTTAGTTCATACTGTGGTGACCGTTTCTGTTGAAAAATTGCTTCAGTCAAAACATTTGAATAATTACCCTCCTCAAGTCTATTAAGCCTGTTATGCTGTTTACTTATTTGGAAGCTTTATGTGCCACTTTATACATTCTAAAACCTGAGCTGGCTAATGATCAAGATTGGGGAACTTCGGTTACTGAGGAACACATGAACTTGGGATGTCTAATTTTTTTCCATATCAGGAATTTGGCTTGACCAATGCCTGTTTTGCACTTGTGCTATTATTTCTCCCTAATGAAACTGAAGCTGTATCTTTTTGATAATATGATACCTTTTTCAGTGCACAGTATTTCCATTGCCTTTTGACATCCATAATGGATTTCATTTGATAGAAATTTCCTCTAACCAGTAACTGGGATTCATATGCTCATATGTTGACTTGCCTCTATTTAATTGCATGTCTGTTGTATACTTGATTATCAGGTATCCAGAAGTTTGGAGGTACTGAAGCAGGAGTATGAGAAACAAAACGGGAAGCAAGCCGAGGCCCACGCGAAGCAGGGACAGTAGAGCCACCCTGAGCAAGAGGTGTCTGAACTGTGAGACAAATCTGTACATAGCAAATTATCCTTTTTTCTTTTGGATTTTGAGATCGTATTTGCCGGTGCACGTAGCGCCATTTGCATTTATTACGTGGTTGGACTGGACTTGTATTTGAACGCCATTGGTTGGTTAAAGTGATAGTCCCATTTATTTGCCGGTGCACGTACCGCCATTTGCATTTATTACGTGGTTGGACTGGACTTGTATTCCAACGCCATTGGTTGGTTAAAGTGATAGTCCCATTGCTAGTTCCAGTGCTAAGATTTGATCTTGTGTAGTGAGCATGATTTTGGGTGAAATAGAAGCCCAAACTAGTGAAGGAAAATGCTTGTAACCAACAGGAACTTGTTCAATCATGTTTGTTGCAATGTTTTCTTTTAATATAATGCATTTCTCTCGTTCACAATTAGGTTTCTTAATGCTTATTGACGACCTAATGTTGGGTTCAAGGCTGTGAAACTGGCTTCTTCTCGGTTGCATTCAGTTCGTTTAATAATTAGTGGATATGAACGCGGAGTTTCTCAGTCACAGACTAGCTTGTGACTTGTATGCTATATGTACAAGTAAATACATGCATTATGTTTTTTTTTACCATAATTTTATCATATTTAAATTTTGCACGTGAAACTGGCTTCTTCTCACTTGCATTGAGTTCGTTTTAATAATATTAGTGGATATGAACAGAGGTTTTCAGTCACAGACTAGCTTGTGATTCGTGTGCTATTTGTACAAGTAAATACATGCATTATGTTGTCTATCATAATTTTATCATATTTACATGAATCGGTAAATACTACAATTGAAAAATTATAAAGGGTAGGAAAATAGTCGCCGAATACAGAAAAATGCAAGTTAATATCCAATGATCAGAATCATCTTTAGTCTTATTAACGCATAAACATAGCTTTCCAAACAAACTATGCTGTTTCAGGCCAAGCTTGTTGAAAGGAGCAAGCTAGTCAAACTCAATTTTTTAACAAGTTGAATGAACACAAGCATTGTCATTTGGTTTTCGGTTCGATGGTCCTACCAATGTATGAGATGAGATCTACTCCATCTTTAATTTTGTTCCACTTTAACATCAAGTAGTTATCTTTGTGATTCAAGAAGAGGGGCGGAAAAACCAGCAGATCCAAAGTAGCTCTAATTTCCTCTTCTTTTTTTTCATATTTAATTTCTCACCAACTTTGAGAGGTTGTTTCCTTAATTCTTCAATCGTTCTCTCTCGAAATGAAGGAGCATTTCATTTCATTGAGTCAAACAATAGTTAAACAAGCTGACATAAAGTCCTGTATCTGTACAAAGCCACTACAATTGTACAGATTTCACCACACCACGACTTTCATACATAAAATAAATGCGCTCTTGATCTACCTTAATACAAGAAATCAGAATGATCCACAGAACATAATGGAAAATGAAAAGGAAAAGAAAAGAAGACAAAAGGTACTTTCCTCTACTATCTCTACACCCTAAAACTCAAATACTCATATACCATAAGTTCAGGATTTATAATTGCATGTCATGCATTATCTGGTTGCCAATTCTGTAAGAAACAAATTTGTGTGTATATTGTTCCAAATTTTCAGTTCAAGTCCCGTCTTTCATCATGTTCTATAGTTCCTTTTGCTCTCTGACCTTGGTTCTGGATTGTCACTTTTATCAGTGTCATAGTTCTCCCGCTGAGATTCGATCTCCATGCTACCTGCTTGTGTTCTTCGGTGCCTTCGATCCTAGGACATTAATAGCAAAGATTAAAAATACCCTCAGAAACAGATGCCATTTAAAAATGTAACAGAAGAAACCTGTTATGAGCAGAATAAACAACACGCATCATCACTCATGATTCCACAAACAAGGAAAACACATGCAGAAGAAAGAACATAAATGAAATAACAAGCAAACAGTTATTAGGAATGTGACTGAAGGTAGGTGAAATTATTATTCTTCTTGAGGGTGGTGCAGTGGAGAAGTTACAGCAAGAAAATGTTTTTGGCATCAGGCTTTTCTGACTGATATATCAGGGAAACCAAACATCCCAAACAATCTCGAAGTCATATGTAAGTCATTGCAAAGAAAGAGTAACTAAAAGAGGTCATAGGTCCAAGATGGCTCAGAAATGTGGTAAAAATCAATGAAGAAATTGTCTGTGCAAAAAATGTCCCATTATCTATGTTCATGCCACTTCCTGATCTAGAAGACGTAACTAAGTAGCATATAATCCTAGTCATGTTTTCTTCATAGTAAAGATGCATGCATTTAAAGATTCCAACTAATATAGAGTTACCAAAAGGCTAGAAATGGGAGGGGTGAAAACCACACATTTAACTGGTAATTTCATGCTTTGAATGGTGAAATAGAAGAGTAAAAGCAAAGTGAATAAAGAAAGAATCTAGTTTGAAGGATTTATAACGTTTTGGTCCAAAATGAGTACTTGTGCATTACAACAATTTAAGACCAACCTCTCTTGGAATTGGATATTCTTCTGATTCAAGCATACGAACAACTTGACTCATCCTTGGTCTCTTGTCAGAATCTGGATCAACACATCTCAAAGCAGTCAAAAGGGCTCGTTTAAGTGCTCTTGTAGATGGCCTTGCTTCAATGTTTGGATCTACCACTTCCTCAGAACGCCTGCTTCCAACCATCATTTTCAACCAATCAACAAGATTCACCTGCTACCATAACAGGGGTGGATATCCAAATGAGATGGGAAAATTTCAAAGGTGTTCTAAAACCTTTCCCATGTAACTGGATTCAGTAAAGCAGATGACAAAAAAATTGCAGGTAAACAATTCCAAAAATAAGTTGAACATATGTTCCTAGAACAGAATGACATCAGAAAAATGTGTTTAACAATAACTAAAAAGAGAGAGAAAATGATTCATCAGCACAAGAAGTTGTAACATATAGACAATTAAGCATGAGTACTCTAAATGATGCCTTTTAATTGAGTTAAAATATGTTTATGAGATTATTTTTTGTTTCGAAGGTATATGACATTGATAAAATTTGTTTTTGATTGGCTTGTCATTCATTTCATCACTTCAGTAGCTGATATTTTCTGTCTGATAAAGGTCAAGAATTTAATTCCATTACTAGGGACATGTCCTACGGCCTAACAGAAAGACGTTTGGAAAAATTTGTATCGCTCCATGTCCCAACAATACTGTCCCGTTTCTCCTCTTTGATGAACCCAAAACGGAAAAACAGTTTGTCAGTAACTGGAATTAAAGTGAATTAAAACCAAATTGAATGTAATAGCTAATGTAATTGCAGCCAAAAGGCACCATTGGTAAGGGCAATTTTGGCATGTTTCAACAGGAATGACAGTAGCATATACATTTAATAAGTGTTCGTCCATAAGAACAAAGTAAGCCGCAGCACAAAAATAGCTTTCTCAAGGTGATATAGGAGGCATCACAAGTGTGATACATGACTAACAATCTTTTTGCTAACAATAGTAAAGCTATGTACTAACTTGATAGCGTTTCCAAAATATGCTATTTTTTCTAATCAACATGGAGACTTTCTTTGGAATGGAGGGTAATACAAATAAACCGAAAGGCAATTTTATATAATAATACTTTTACATATGTAGTGCTTGTAATATGTTCACATCCAACAGTTCAAAATGGAATGGCTGCTAAATGGGATATTTGATGGGCAAATCAAAAGCAAGCAAATTTCTAATTTACAGGAGTGCATAAATATATGTTATCTTGAAGATTAATATAGATGAATTGATTTCATTAATTAAAAATACTTATACAAATAGAGTCGATGGAGAGAACCATACAAAACTGTTTGTTGAATGAACGATACCAAAGAAACGTTCTTTCATGTCTATTCCATATATTCTTTTAATTTGTTTCATAGAAAACTCTATAGGAATGAGGCTTGCTTATGTATTGTGTAGTTTAAAGGAAACTTGATTAAATAGATCCATAAATGGTCTGCATCTTGCTATTTCTAAACTAGTCAGCTGAAGTAAATAAAAGAAAATAGCTAGAAAAGTCAAATGTTCATTTGCAATGAGATTTTACACAACGAGCAGGATTTTATCTCGGATACAATTGCAATATTAAGTTCATGTTCGTGGTCATAAAGTTCATGTCCGACTACCTTATCAGAAACTGAAAATGCACGTAGGAGGTCATAATGCGTACCTCTTGTGCAGGCCTACCATAGTCTACTGGATCTCTTCCAGTAATTGCTTCCAAAAGCACTACTCCAAAGCTATATACATCACTCTTTTCATTCAAAAGACCAGTATTTGCATATTCAGGAGCCACATACCTGCGTAAAGAAAAGAAAATGAAGGTGAAATGTGCCACCACAACTATCTCTGACAAGACATCATATTCACCAGCTAATATCAACAGCAAACAACATACATTATAAAAGCATAGCTTGTATTTTTGAAAAAAAAATTTAAAAGATTATTATACCCAAAGGTGCCCATGACCCGAGTTGTTATGTGACTTTTCCCTGCACCAAGTAGCTTAGCCAGACCAAAATCAGAGACCTTAGCATTGAAGTCATCATCTATCAGTATATTGCTTGACTTTATGTCTCTATGGACAACTTTTGGCTCAATTGCCTCATGCAAGTAAGCAAGACTGCAAGAAAAGCATCCAGAATGAATTAGACTGATTATGTTAAAAGAAAGATACCAGTGAATCAACTTACGCTTTAGCTGTGCCAAGTAGAACCTTCATCCTGGCCTCCCAAGTAAGATATCCATGGTGGCGCATAGCTCCATGAAGCCATTGTTCTAAATTGCCATTGCCCACATACTCATAGACTAACATCCTGAAACATTCATACTCAAATGAGATTTCTGCCAATTCTGCACATTATAAAACTAATAAAATAATTCCAATATTACTACAAGTGCCCCTCTGTTTCCTCATGCATACTCAACACCAGAGAAAAAAAAATCCCTTCCAAATTGAAGTTAGGTTTGGATAGTAGCCATTGCCACAGCTAAATGATGAAACCCACTGCAAGAGATTTCAGTTTTTGAAGGGCAAGATTTGACTACACTGGAAGTGGATTTAGAACAAGATAGCAAGTCCAATGCATCTAGCCAATGCCGAATTCAGGAAACACTGACTGGAGAAAATATTTATGCCTACTAGTTGGTAGGCTGTCCTGATGTATCAAATTCATGAAGTCCGTTCGATATTATCATTGCACCAGGACTTATGAATGTGGATGTTAAAGCTTATTTTAGAAACAAATGGTAAGTACAAGAATGCTGCTTGTGTGGCAGATACCTATGAGTTCCTTCAATGCAATATCCCAGAAGTCTGACCAAATTTTTGTGACGAACATGCCCAATGGCTTCAACTTCAACTCTGAATTCTTTTTCAGCTTGACCTCTGGAGAACGGGAAAAAAAAATGCAAGAAACAATTAGGCATTCAAAAGAAAGAAGTAGGGGAGCACAAAACATTGCAACTGTTTAGTTATGTTTTCAATCAAGTCGTTAAACAGACTCACAGATTGTTGAGGAGCTTCTTGACTGCCACTGGAATACCATTAATTAACTTTCCTCTGTAAACAACACCGTATCCGCCCTCACCAAGAACATTTTCCTTTGAAAATCGATTTGTTGCAAGCTCAAGATCTCTTAGGGTAAACCAATGTCCCCAGCCTAAATGAGAAAATTCAGGGAGGCCAGTCAGAGGAGAGGGAGCCGTTATTGGATGTGAAGATTTGCATACACCAAATGTTCCTGAGCTCCCTTCTTCCCCTGATTGTGATCCACAACCATCTCTATCAACATGGTGAAAAGAACCACACTGACTGCCGTTATCTGCATTCTTCATTTTCCCCATTCCAAGATGAACCAAAACCTTGTCAGATTCTTTATCACAAGATTTGTCATGAATGGTGAGAAGAATCCCTTCTCGTGGAGAAAATTCATTAGTTGAAACTTGCTCCACTCGCACTTCTTTAATTTCTTTTGAAACTGCCGGTATTTGGCTGATGGGGACGTGCTCATTAGCTTTTTTTGATTTCTTTCTTAAAGTAAGATAATATGTCAGCACAAAGAGGATGACTACAATCAATGCCCCAACAACAATTCCAATCAGTTGCCAGACCTTCAGACCGAAAACAGAAGTGCTTTTGGATAGTTGAGTATTTAAATCAGAAGCCATCTTCTAGGATGCAAAAAAAAAAAAAAAGTAACCTCAAATTAGCACCAGGAACATAAAATTTTGTGCGTTTGTGCGTCTGAAATGCTAAATACACAATTATTCAAATGCTGATACTATTCATTAATATAAGACTTAAAAAAAAAAAAAACTTTCTCCTCTAGAAATTCATCGTTGGTGCCATTATGCCATTAGATCACTATATGACTTGTGAAACAAATTTTTCATACATGCCACTAGTAGAGGTCTAACTAGTAACCGTCCACTTAAACTATACTGCAGAAAACTAGGAGAAATCTTGTAGAAACTACAAATAGTAAAAGATACACAACAAGACAAAGACATTTGTATTTTCTCTCTGAATTGAAAGATCAAGAACAATAAGCAAAGGAGATCAACTGCCACAAACACATTTTCTCTCTAACAATTATAGTTATTTGACAAACTGAAAAACATAATCCAAATTTCCTCATTGATTTCTAATACAAATAAGTACAAAGAACAAATTACATGGAAATTTTAAGAAGAAAAGAAAAGTTGAGCAATGTGATAAAACATTAATTTCTTGTTGAATTCTCACTCACATACCTTTAGTGTAATGGGGCTTCCAATGACCCTTCAGGGCATAGATCTCAGAAACCACATTAAAATTGCACCTTTTTCAAAGAAGCAAACCAAACAACAAGCACAGATCTCTGACCAAAGAAGTCCAAAAGACCAATTATTACTATCAGCACATTTTCCAGGATCCCAAGTCAATGCAATCCTCAAAAACACCCAACAAATAGCCAACTGATGGAAATCCCAACTTGACTTTCACAGCATTAACAAATGCAGGTCCAAATCTAAGCTGAGATTTTGCTTTCCAACTCCACCAACTGCCCTGCTTTTCTTGGAAATCCCTTAACCAGATGACAACAACAAAAGGGCTGTATTTGCAAAGAGAGTACAGGTACATAGAATACTGAAAATGTTAATGACAAATATAAATGTGATAATTGTTGTGCTAGTATCAGTTATAGAATATGAATACGATAAAGAAGGAAGGATGGAGTTATCAGTGGTAGGTGGTGAGAAAATTCATTAGAAACAGTAAAAGGGAAGCATGGAGAGGTGCAAGCTAACCCCCTGGACTTAGGCTGGCAATTTTAATTTTCTTGTGAAGATGACTGACTATCAGGGAAAAAAAAAAAGATCTACTGAAAATTTACAATTTGCCATTTTGACTTCTTGGATTTTCATTGCCATACCAAATCTATGGTGCTATATGGTAGTGAACGATCTTCTTTATTGGTCAAATGTCAGTTAAAAATTAATAACTTAAGGAAGATTCTGAGGAGCAGTTTAAACTGTATAGTCCTTGAGAGTTAATACTTATTAGTGCGATTTATGGGGATGAAGAATGTGAATACATGATGAAGAAAAGGAGCAAAAATATGGCTGCTTTTGTCACAATATAAACTGACTCCATCACTGCCAGAAATTTCCTTTACTCCACTTAAAATCGGATTAATGACTGTAACCTTTTGGTAGCTTTTATTGTACAATACTGTATTACACTTTACTGCCCTTAAAATATGCAGTAATTTACCAGCTTCCATGGAGGAAAAACAAGAATAAATGCCTTAAAAAGATGACCCCTAGTGTTCATTTCTTACTACGATTGAATTTTTTTTGTTATTTGTCAGTTACCCAGTGCGAAATGCAGATAAATTCGGTGCATGAATATGTTGAAAATGGTTCGTGTGCTTAAAATTAACTGATTAGTTACAATAAGAATACTTTATTCAAGAAATGTTACTTTTCAAAAAAAAAATTGAGAAATGTTAGATTAACTTATTTATTACCATTTCTTTTTTGAGTTTTATTAGGTTTTGTAGACTTTATTAAATTTACAAAAGTTTACAAGTTGAAAATTTTGGAAGGTTCTCATTAGTTTGTATTGACGCGAAGTTCTTGAATGCTCTTTAATTCTCTTTCATGTATAATTTTATTGAGTCAATATTTGATGTTCTCTTGGGATAACAAATGCATGGAATTTCTACTGAGTTTAATTTATATTTTCAAGCATAAGCTTGAAAATATAAATATCGGGTTTATCAAGCTTGGATTTATACATGGTAGTAAGAATTAGATTAATAACGATAAGTACATTTTACCATCACAAGCTAGACTCGATTTTTAACTATTTCTTTATTTGGTCCCTAATAAATAACAAAAAGAAAAAAAATCCCATTATCTCATTATCTCATGAAGTGAAGGTCATTTTCCTGAAGTGGAAAAAAAAAAGAAAATCGAAAATCTGAGCTTAAATAATCCTTTTGAACAAGCAAGACCGACACAAATAAAACATGATATTTGGTCCATGGGATTATTGAAGATGTGTACCCTACAGACATGGAGATAAAGAAAGATTTCTTGCGTGTGTGTTTTTTTAATTTTTGCTCAGCAAATGGGGGCCTTCCGCTTAAGTTGACTGTTCAAGTCAATAGGTCATATTAAGGAGGCGGACCCCGAATGAAGGTCCCTTGATTTTTCTGTTTCTTTGATTCATATTATCTTTAAATATTGTGGCAACGCAGAATTAAATGACAATAAATAACCTTTTTTTTTTTTTAGAATTAGCTAAGTTTAATAATAGATTATATTTTTATGATAAATATTTATTTTATTATTTTTTTCTGCATCCATGTAACACAATTTATATGTCAATTATTCTCATTTTCGAAACAAGGACATGAAAACTAAAGTGAGAAAGAATGAAATCTATAGATAAGAATTCAGTTATAATTGGCTGCAATGAGAAATGTCACAAAATCCCTGTAATTTATTTAGAAAAAGAAGAAATAAAATAAACAACAAAAGTGTTTTTTAATTTATAATCATAATTATAGTTACATTTAGATATGAAACTTCCATTGTTTTGATAATAAGGAATGACGATCGCAAGTAAAATAGAGGAAGTATTTGAAAATTGAGGAAAAAAAAAAAGAAAGAAAAAAGTAAAATCTTTTGGTTCAAATTTGAACTTGGTGAACTGTTCAAGGCTAACAATTTAGTATGTAATATAAGTAGAAAATGGATAAAACGAATGGAAATTAACCTATATAAAGTAGGGAGAACTAACCAAAACCACTTAGATAAATTGAACTTTTCTTTTCCTTTTTTTTTTTCAAATTTTTTGCTGTTCTCAATTAATATATGATTTTGTTACGAACTGCGTTGAAAAAGCCTTCATAAACAAATTATCACACACTTATTCGATTATTATTCTTCATGTTCTTACTTTCATCGGTTAAATTTAATTAAGAGATTTTAGGCAGATATGTTTTGCTAATTGCTCTTTGAATATCCAGCAAATCATGAAGTTACTACTCCTAACTCAGTTACTTAAGTAGCTTCCTTTCCAGATAAATTAGGCAAATTAATGATAAAATTTACCATAATTACATGCAGAATTATGAATAAACAGAGGTAACGGTTGATGTCAATAAATTTTCACGGACAGAATATACATATGTGCGTCTGTTTGTGCAAGTATGATTTTTTTTTTTTTTTTTTTTTTTTTTGTAGAGTAACTACGTCTTCATAGGATTTAACAATGCCACCTTTCTGGTTTTCTTGGAAGCTGTAATCTATGCTTCTACATCATATTCCATCAGATCTTGTATTACAAAAACTTATTTGAAGAGAAAGTTGGTAACCCCTTAGATAGATAAGTGGAGTACATTTTTTTTTTCTTCTTTATGATCTGTTGATGTCTTGCTAAGGTTAAACCAACAAGCATAGGTATATCTTTTGTTTCAGTTCATATATAGTACTAGATTCTCAAGATTGTATTCATTTAACCTAGGCTTGGGTAGGGAAAACTGATGATATTATTCGTCTTTCACAATGAACCCCAACGTGCACACATGTCAAAACTATTGCTGTGCACACATAGGAGTTGAGAAATTTATTTTTTTTTATTTTATATTCTTATTTAACATTTATTCACAAGAATCTCATATCACATGTAACTGCACTCTATTATATTATTACCATAATTTTTTTCAGGGGTGAGGTCCAGTCTTCCTTGGACACTTTGATTACCATATCAAGTTTCTTGAGGTGCAAAAAATATAAGGCTAAGGCTGAGGCTAAGGCTGTTCTCGTTCACAGGTGGTAGATGAGGTGAGTTTAGCCAAGAATAACCAAAAAAAGAAAAAATGAAGTAAAGAAAAAGAAGACTTGAAATTTCATCTAAACCAAGAAACGTAACATGGCCACCAAATTATTGTAATAATTTCAAGCTCCGTAAAATGATGAATAAAAATTTTATCTGTTCTTTAACGTTTGATTGTACCTACATGCAAAGCATTTAACCTAGATTTGAACATTTTCGAGATTAATAATCATTTCTCTTTTTCTTTTTGTCCTTTCATATTTCTTCTAATTATTGATATGCATAAAAGAGCAACTTTGCCTCATTTGCATGAGAAAATCCAAAGTCCAAACGATCGACATATTTGACAAAAAGAATGTAAGCAGAATCGATTCATGTCTCCCTAGTTTACAAGGGACCCGTGGCTAATTTATACAGTTTTGGTAATAAAAAGGGTCCCTTAAACCAAAATGTCTAAGAATATGGCCATGTGTGAATGGCATATTTTATAGTTTCTTGTGGATAACAAACCAAATATAATACAAAAAATCACCGACCCTATTGATTATTGTTGAATCAAAAGTTGTCATCAATAGTTTTGGTCTTTGAACTTTGGAAGTACCTTGATTTATAATACACACATATCCAATAGACATAACAAATGCAATATATTATTCATTAGCTGGATATGATTGCCAAACTAAATCCTCTAGAAAATGAGCTAAAAGACTAGAGATGTCTATGACCATGTCTTACAAGTGTCAATTCAAATAAAATAATTAAGGTTGTCTTTTTCCACTTTTTATTTTTATTTTTCCTTAGGGGGGCAGAAACAACTGTGTCCCAATTCATCATTCTCCTTGGATGCCAGATCAATGAATGATGGACGGCAATGTGAGGCTTTGGTAGTTGTATATAAATGTTGAATGAATATTAGAAGCTTTGTGTATGCAAGAAAAGACATGATGTTGAATGACCCTTTTGAGTTTTGAGGGCTTTGAAATTGAATGCATCCCACTAATTGAATTCTTTGATTTTCGTCATCATTATAGCTTGCGGTCCTTTTTTAGTTTAATTATTCCTATTTGGTTGCTTGTTTGCACAAACAAAATTGAGGTAGGGTGGCGTACAACTTACTGCATAATGCCTACAAAACTTATATATCATGATATTTGGAATTTTGGTTTTATTGCTAGAATAACGCCTTCATGATTTGTTGTACTACAATTGTCATATTCAAGATTTCATTAGTAGAATGCTCGATAGAATAATGTATATTTGTTTTCAAAGCCATTGAATATTTTCACGCAAAGAATTCCATATGCATATATGCAAAATTCTTATGTGTGAATATATTTGTACATATTTTTACATTCATTTACGTATAACTAAGGCAGAGAATTCATATAAGTATCACTTGAATAACATTTTATTGATATGCATCCCATGCAACATTCAACCCGGAACCATACCTTAAACCCTTTTTACCCTTGTCTTTTCAAGACTAAGAAAAACTTTTTAAGGATATTTTTGGCACGACCAATAACTACAAACTAGAAAATAGGAAAAAGAAACCCAAGTTTCTAGATGCATATGTTACTGGCTCAAATAAAAATCCATATAAAATTTAAGCTTTAAGGAAATAAACCAAAACATTTTGATTAAACTAATCCATAAGTGTTTAAATTTTGTTGGATCCCTTAATTTCATCAGATTGTTAGTTTATCTCGCATGAACTTTTCATAGAATAGAACAACTTTTTCTTGCCGTAAATTTCGCAACAAGTTCTTACAGTATTGTGATTTTGATGATATAATTTTGTTTGATTCTTTGATTAAGTACTTTTGAAAGTGATGGGCACGTCATGTATGTAGCTAATTTGATGCAGATATGACTTAGAACGGTGCCTTTACTTCTGTTCTAGGTCACGAAAACCTGTGGAGGAAAAGATGCCTGTTTTCAAAAAAAGAGATTGAAAACGTGTCACCAATATTTTGATTCATATGGGCTCCAACAACAACAACAGCAACAACTCACCACATACTCAGAGTACAATTTAATTTACAATTTCAATGTGTTAAAAACAAAATCCCTGTGCCATAATAACCTTCGCAGATAAGCAAACTAGCTAACTTGTGCTTGAGAACGTCTGAGATTAAATGATTAAGCAATCAAGGTTCTCAAATTACTATCCTAAGTTTAGATTGGTAATTATGTGACATTGATGTATTTGTTATTAGTGCGCTTTTTTTTTTTATCAAACTTATATTATTATACTGGGAGAAGGGAATGGTTTTGGTAGGATTCGAGCCTCTGACTTTTGAGATGGAGTCATAAAATTCTAACCGCTCGATTCTCTATTCGTTCCCGTTAATAGTAGTTTAGATTCTACTTAATTTTCTTAATATTGCTAGTATCATATGTAAATTGTTAGTACCATATGTAATAGTCTTCTTAATTTTCCTAATATGAATTTGGCATTACAATATCTTCTCATGGATGTTTGTATCGCCAATGATATTTTGGATGCACTAATCACGGGATTTCCTGCCTCTAATTTTCAGGGCCTACAAGATATTGTCTCTGTGTCCTAAATTCTAGGTAGGCTTACAATCCCTTCAAAGGATCCAATAAGAGATTCATACTGCTCGTTAGAATATCTGTTGTTTTCACATCACATTTGGATCATTTTAGGACAATTTGTTTCCACACGACGTATTAGTCAAGAAGCATAACACAAATTTTTTGATATAAAGTTTTCGCATTAATCATTTTCAATCTTGTCTTTAGACAATAATAAAATGAATCAGTAATGAAACGCCACCAAAACTGATTAGAAGCCTATCAAAAAGATAATATTGAAGTATAACTCATGTACAGACTACTTGTAAAAATCTTGTGACATGAAATGTGATTCAACCATTCTTTTGGTATAATAAAGTTAGGTTTCTTTCTCTTTTCAATTGACACATTAGAAAGCATATTCGTACTCGTTTTTAATTTTTAGTAGCCATATACAATTTTGGGAGTTTCGAATTTATAACTGCTATTGTTAGTGCATCATGAATTTAAGTAACAGAATTTAGTGATTAGATTTAACTAAGAATGGAATTGTTAGTCTCTATATTTATACAACTTTCGGCTTAATTTAATCCCTAATTGATACCTATTATATGAAAGAAGCCTAACATTGCTCGCCTATAAACGTACATATTAAGAACTTTTGTCTTGGCAGAAGGAAAATTAATCAACCTTAGATAAATCATTCGGAATTGAAAGGACTCTTATCACGAAATTTAAAGAAATGAAAGAAAAAGAGCATATTACTAGTCCAATAAAAATAAGATTTTGAAAGACTTGGGAAATAGCTGTCGTTCAAGACTTGAAGTCCTTGTCAAAAATCTTAATGGAAACATGTGTCCGAATTTATTTCACTAGTCTACATGAGCTACTTGTTCATATTAATTAATTTTAATTCATGGAAACTTTTTAAGCATCATATTTCAAAATTTCAGACCGTCAAGAAAGTTTCCGTTGGGCAGTCTTCTCCATCAACAGCTATGCATGTCAACAGTCCACATCCAGAATGAACTTTTTCTTTATGGGGAGGGGGGAAGAATACAGCAATAATATGGCAAATCAGCAAAAGAGTTATCTGAAATTCATGCGTTTTTTATTGGTAGAGTGTTGCGAATTCAATGGCCCCAGCACAATGATTAAACATGATATTAGGGGGTGTTTGGTTAAGGGGAATCATGGAGGAAATGGGTATCATAAGTAATGATATTCATTGTTGGTGTTTGTTAAATAACTATCACTATTATTCAATGGGAATGATAGTGATTAATCAGGGTGTTAATGATTCCTTCCACAATACTATTCTATCAAACACACTAATCTTTATAATTAAGGCAAAAAACATACCCATTAAACAAACACATATTTTTTGAGTTACCTACCTCAGTATACTATTCCTCTCTCCCTCTCTCTGTTTTGTCTTTTGATTTTAAATATTTTTTATTAGTATTTTATAAAATTTTTTATAAAAATTCTTTTTAATAAATTTTTTTACATTACATTTTTTTATAAAAATTTAAATTGAAAATCAAAGACATATAGTACTCTCTGTTAATACAATAAAAATGACTTTTTTAAAGGTTATTATTTGCATAAAACTCAAATTAGAGCATGACTATATTTAAAATTGAAGAAATTTTTTAGAAATTTTTTTTAAAAAGATACAAAATAAGAAATCTAAAAATATATATATCATAAATGAAAGATTTAAAATTTTTAAAATTTGCTTGAGTCATTCTAGAAAACCAAACAAGTTTTTTTATAATGATACCCATTCCATTATTAAACCAAACATGTTGGGGGGAATCATCAAAATCCATACTTCTAGTAGGATTAATGATATCCATAGTAATAGTGATTGAGGAATTTAAACCAAATGCCTCCTTAATCTTCTTAATAATGAAATCAATATCGGTAATAATGAACCGATATTGAATGAATTAGACAGCAAATTATTTCTGAGACCTACTTAATGGATTCGATTTAATTATTATAGTTTCACTATTGTGTCTTATGGGTATTGGGCCAACGTTGTAGAACTAATTCATAGCTTGCTTTAAATCAAGATGGCCATTCACTCATTCTATCTAATCTTTTGATTCAATCCCAACAACTAAACCCTATAGAGTAAATAGTATAATTAGAGGAGGTGCCTAAAGATGTACAAGTACGTAGTCGATTGGAGAGGAGCCATGCATGAAACCTATGTGGACTTCTATTGATTTTATGAAGAATGTTGGAATAACACAAATAATGTGTAATTTCAAGTAATGTTTAGAGATAAATAAGCAGTTATATAGCACAAATAGATGTGTTTATGAATATCAAAATTAGGGTTATCTTTTGTATCTGTAGATATCAAAATATTAGTTGATTGAATGTTAGGGCTAAGACAAAATAATTCGTGGTAAATATGTATTGTCAAGAAAGAAGAGCTTCCTAGTGGTAGAGGTGTATCGCATAATTCTTGAAGTCAAGAATCTAATCTCAGTGAAATCCCAATTGCAATTGATTCGTTAATGGATAAAATATTGCAAATTATTGATAATAAAATTATCTTACAACACTTTTTAATAGGTTTTGCAATTCAATACGTGATAAAATTTTCTTAAACAACCAAATAAAAATTGGAGAAATTTATATGATATTTTGCTCCATAAATGATAACGATGCATTAGCGGTGGTGATATATAAATATGTAAATTAAACCAACTACCACTAAGATTTTTTTTTTATAATTATCGAGATATTTCGTCTGACTTATAAAATTACAATAATCTCATTGAGGTTTCACGACGTAACAAAGAAATATTTAATGCACATTTTTGTAAAATTAAGACTAACATATTGTTTGGAAATTTTCTTGTATTATTTTTTATACATATTTTTTAATTATCATTTTATTTTCTAACCAACCTTTGTTTCTCACTTATATCACATCAGAAAAAGTGCTACAATAAGAAAAATAAAAAATTTAAAAACATAATCCAAATGGATTCATTCCTAAGAAACGACTCAAAAGAAGATAAAAATATATAGGCCATTATAATTTCATGGAATATTTTTTTCTTTCTTTCTTATTACGAATAATTCGATCTATCCCATTTTTTCCTAAAATAAAATCATAAAAAAAAAAAAAAACCAATCTGATAAATCCATACGAGAGACATTAACTTGTAAGCATACATTAGCCCCAACCCAGTTAGGCAGACTATTGGGCCTAACAACATCAATCCATGCCCAAAATAAAATATCAAACGACGCCGTATTTTCCTTCCCGCCCAGTAACACTTTTTAAATCTCCTCTGTCACAGAAATGACAGAAATTTGAACGTTAACCATTTTCATCCATGGCCTCCCAAAGAGGTTTATAGCCCTAATTTCAACCAATTTCAATTTTTACACACACAAAAACACACACTGGTACACAATCTGTATTATTCACACACAAACTGCGTGCTTTTTTTTTTCAGGTGACGACAAATGGGCAGAAATTTTAGCCGAAGAAGCAGAAGGAAAAGAAGACAATCAAATTTGCGATCATATTAGCAGTGATTTTAATCGGTTATTAATAAAGTCTCAAGAACCAGAGATCACCGTCGTTTATCAGAGGCAAAAATGCCAGCAGAATTGGCAGAAAAATGTAGTTGCGGCAGAGAGGTAGTAATTATTTTCCTATGCTTTATTTTTTTTTTTTTTTTTTTTGAATTTCATTTTGATGTGGTTTTATGATTAACCTTTTGATATATGACTATATGTTTCAGGAACCAGTCGAATTCGAGCTCAAGCTCGCTAAATGAGAATCGGTTGAGTTTACTACCTGCTAGACGAGTGAGTAGGAATCGTTCACTTTCAACTAGGTATTTTGCCCTCATTTCCTTCGCCCTTGATTTATGAATTAATTCATTAGTTATGGTAATTATTGAAATTTTTATGACAATTATGGCATTCAAGTTTGTACTTTTATATTAATTGAGTGTATGCAAACATACACATATAAATCTCAACTTGTTTGAGTTAGTTATATATGTCGAAAAGGCTTTGGTGCAGTTAACTTGTTTCTAATAGCTGATTTGTCCTTCTTTTGGTTTTTCCCTGCATTTGGACCAAAGCATGCAATTTGAAATCATTGAACAAAAAAAGGTGGGAGGCCATTTTGATTCTGTTTAGCAATGAGGGGTTGGGGCTCCGAATTAAAAAAGAACGAAAATAAAGTTGAAGCTTTTACTTGGTTATTTACAGAAGTTTGCATTCGGTGCTATGGCGTAGATGGCTAAACTTATTTAAATAGAAAGTTTTCGCGATGATCATGACTGGATTTGCTACTAGCAGCTTGTAGATAGGAGTTTGGTGAAGGTTTTAATACATGAATTCAATTCTGTAGTTTTTCAACACATTGGTTCTAAATGCACAACAGAAATTTTTGCATTTGAGATGGAAAATTTTTGGGGATGTTGAGTTTCATTTCATATTCCAAATTTATTTGTTTTATGTTTCAATGAGGGTGAAGTTGCAATTTCATTCCATTTATTCTACTGTGGTAGAATTTTGCAGTACACTACCGGACTCCTTTTTTATTTACCCTTTTGCTGTTGATATCTATAGGTCTTTCATGTTGAAAGTTTATTCATCTTTATTTGGTCCGTCTGTTCTCATTTCTTATCAAGTGAAATAGATAATGTAACATAGGTTTTAAACAATGTCTCATCTTTATTTTAACTCTATTTTATCTGGTTCAAATCATTATAGTTTGTTTTCCTTTCTTGAGATGCCTTGCTCGTGGAAGCCCTTACTGTTGCAAGCCTTTGTTATGCCTCAAACAAAGAGTTTAAGGGCTTTCACTGTGAATTTGCAGGGGAAGGACAAGCATCACAGTTGAGGCATTTATCGACCAACCTCAACAAAGAAAAAGTAAAAGGAAACCAAAACCGCCTCTTCCTAAAGTATACTCTTCCTTACTTTTTACAGTTGTTTCCTGATTTCTTGAAGTACAGGCAAAAGTTCACATTTTTGACATATTACTCCCTTATGAGAGGCACTGCCTATGATAAATAACAGAACAGAGTTATTTCTCTAGTTTTCAAGCAATACTGGAAAAATCAAAAGCAGGAGAACAAATACAATTGGTTTCCTGGCGTTCCAGCAGAAAGTATATAATGTAGTGAAAAGAATGTTAAGACTCACGCATGGAAAAAAAGAACATATCTAATGTATGGTTCCTGTTTAATTTCACATCATTTCTTCTCTATAGGAAAAAACCCTTCAGCGCCCTAACTTTGATAAAGAGATTGCATACTTCAAAGAGGTCGATTCCTTTGAGTTGATGGAGGAAAGCCCCTCACCCAAGAAACCCAGTACATGGGTCGTTGGTGTCCAAAGTGCTGAGGTCAGCATACCACATTTGTCATCTGTGATACAGAAATGGCTAATTGCTCAGAAGCGAGGTTGTGGGCCTCCCCCTTCTCTAACAAGGATATTAGAAACTCCAGCAACTCATAAGGAATACAGATCTTCAAGTTTAAGAACCTTGGAACAAGGATTCCAGAACAGAATTAGTTTCAGTTCTGTGAGTGAAGATTTCTCCATAAGGCCTTTTACATTAAAAAGAAGTAGCGAAAAGAGTTGTGAAGATATTCAAGCTGCAGTCGGTAAACTCTCCCTGACTTCAAACCCTGGTTCGCTGGATGGTCAGAGCTGGGATTCCCTGTTGGCTCTATTGACAGCCTGTGGACAGTCGGCTCCTTCAACACTTCTGGATGTACTTTTAACTTACTGGTTTGTATACTTCTTCCCTAATATATCTCTTCTATAAGTTGTTGAGATCTTGTTGATTTGTTACATCCCTCTGATGTCATAAAAGGTGATTTCGTTTAGTATCAGAATGATTGAGTTTTCCAACCAAATTCCAACCCACAACTTTGATTAAAATTTTTTCTTTTATAGGACAAAATTATAATGTATCTTTCATGTTTTCCCTTTATGAGGTCTTTTTTGAAAGTTCTTGGTGTACTCATTTTTACTTTTTGGGTAAAAATTCTCGAAGGCATAGTTGCACTTCAGGTCCAGCCTTCTCTTCATAAGGATGATAATAAGAAATGAAGGCATACTTAAAGGAAGAAGACTGAGAGCTCCTAGAGAAATTTGGGTGGAGCTAACAACCTGTGGACTGGTGGAGTCTCGGATATTTCTAAGTTATTTAAATCTTTCATTCAACATCTTACATTTACTACAAAAAATTCCAGCTAGTTCTACTTGTGCTTGTTAAGCAAATAATTTTTTTGGGGGTGGTGTGGTGGGCCATAATGATTTTTAACTCTTTTTTTCTACTTGTTAATTTTGTACTTGCACTATAGCTGAAACTACTACCTTTAGACTAAATATCTGTTCAAACATAGTGATCCAGAAAACATACAAAAGGTTGGTGAAGGAACATATGGAGAAGCATTCAAGGTGGGTGAGACTGTTTGCAAAATTGTCCCATTTGATGGAGATATTCGAGTGAATGGGGAACTGCAAAAGGTAATCAACTTCATCGTACTTCATCTTCGCACTCATGCAAGTGAAGTACTTTACATTTGAGGACATAAATAGATGTGAAATTTTGGTTTTTCCTTATTTCCGAAAATTTGTTTTGCATTATTTAAAAAGTTTTTTGGTCAAAGAACCTTGATTTTTTTTTTTCAAGAAACATGCATCACAAATTTATTACGAGCCAAGGTAGCAAGGTGAGGGTCTATGCTGTGGTTTTAACCTTGGAATTATTTATTTGCCAAACTTCTTGAATAATTTATTTCTCTAGTTTTTTCTTTATCTTATCCGAGAAATTAACTTAATTTACCCTAATTCCATTATTTAGCTTCTTGTTCTTCTTTTTTGACATGCTTCAGAGATCAGAAGAACTTCTGGAGGAGGTGATGCTTTCCTGCACTCTTAATCATCTAAGACAATCTAAGGATAATGTGTCGAATGCATGTACTTCCTTCATACAAACAATAGAGTAAGTTCATTTATCACAACTAGCGTATTGTTTCTTTGTAGTCATCTCTTCATACTTAATTGAGTTTGTGATGACGTGCACTGTGCAAAACTGATTTGTGTTACTTCTAATCAATCCCATGTTGGGAAGAGAAGGAGGAGGACTCTAGTATATGCTGCTGAAAACTCAATACTTGTATTTGTGTTTCAAATAGTGTCTGCATTGAAGCTCCCAGCATTTTCTAATTAAAAAAAAATACATGGTAATGAATTTTGTTGCTTCATGCCTGTTCGCTCTGCTTCTAATGGAGACGTAACCTGTCATTCTGACCCCTTAGTTTCTGAACAAGCAAAAGGCATAGACATTTACTTGTGGTTTGCTAGTTATTTAATTTCTGACATTGTCAGTATTCTTGGTGATGATTCTTCAGCAGCACTTGCTTATTAGAAAGAAACCGCCTTAAAATATTGCAGAAGCAACATTTCAAATAGCCTAAAACTAACTAATTGATCTTTGTCTTCTCATTGAAAGTTTGCGGGTATGCCAAGGATGCTATGATGCTGCCTTGATAAAGGCCTGGGAAGAATGGGATGGGAAGCACGGTTCAGAAAATGATCACCCAAAAGAGTTTCCAGAAAACCAGGTTCCTCTTATTTTCAACTTAATGAACTGTGCCTTAAAAGAAGAAAAAATCATTGTTTATAGTAGACATAGGTTTAGTCCACATTTATGTGCCTCCTTAACTGTTTCCGAAGAGAAGTCTATATTTTAGTTATTTTTTTTGAAATTCTAGTAAGAGAACTCGTGGAACTTTGTTCAGTGCTATGTTGTGTTTGTTCAAGAACATGGAGGTCAAGATCTTGAAAGCTTCGTACTTCTGAACTTTGATGAAGTCCAGAGTTTATTGGTCCAGGTCCGTAATTGGTCTTGCCTAATCAATCCAGATTTAAACTTTTGATTTTAGTATCATCTTATCAATTATATCTTACAGGTAACTCTTGCATTGGCTGTAGCTGAAACTGCATACGAATTTGAACACCGTGATCTGCACTGGTCTGGTTGTCATACTTTTGATCTACAGTAGTGCCAGGCCTTCCTGTTTCCTTTCTAAATTAAAATCTTTTCTTGTTGCTCGCAGGGGTAACATCCTTTTAAGTCGGAAAGGTTCTGAAGTGCTATCTTTCACTCTTGAGGGAAGAAAAAAGAATGTCAAAACGTATGGATTGTTGATATCAATAATAGATTTCACCCTTTCAAGGATCAACACAGGTTAAGCTTGGCTTCTGCTTTGTCATGCCATGTTGGATGTGTGGTCTGATAGAAGTCATTGTGGTAAATTGTGTTGTTTTATCCACAGGTGAAGATATACTTTTTCTAGACCTTTCAGCAGACCCTGAAATTTTTGAGGGTCCAAAAGGAGATAAGCAAGTAAGCAAGGGAAGTTTGCATATATCTTGTTAATATTTTGTTCTAAATTTTTCTTCACTGTTGTGTCTTTAATGCAGTTTGATACATACCGGAAGATGAAAGACGTTACTGATGAATGCTGGCAAGGAAGGTATCAAAGTTGATTTTTTGTACACTGCTTAGGTGCATTTTAAAGTTGCCTTTGGAAACCTATGCGCATTTTATGTAGAGCATATATAGCATGGCTTATAATATTGATCAGACTCAGGGAACTATGCTGTACAAGAAAGTTCTAGTGATCAACAAGTTTGGCAATACAAGATATATACCAGTCAGGAATGTCAACTAAAATCATTACCTTAAGAATGTTGTTACATGGTTTTGCATGTGACTGGCTCTTTTTTAAGGGTTTGGGAGAACATTATTTGAAACTGGGAGCAAAATGCCTTTGAGACAGTGCATATGGAAAAGTATGGCACTTATTTTTGTTAGTAATTGGCCTTGCAGATTATTCTGACATATGGATTTCATTTGATAATCATATTTATTTATTTAGTATGAGTCATCCATATCTTGATGGAAATTTATGTGCCTTCATTGGTTAGGGAAGTTGAAAGACCTTTTTTCCCCTATAATTATTCCATAACAGCAAATACTTCCATGTATCAAACAGAAGTTCTACTGCTGTTCTATGAAAGGACACGAAAAATGATAGCCACCTGGTTATTTGTGTTGTGCCTAATCTTATTCCTTAGAATTGCTTTTCTGTGCTGGGGATTTTGCTTGCTGAATTATTTGCATTAGACTCCCTCAGGATCTGCTAATCTGCTTTCTAACTTTGAGGAGTATTTTACTGGATCTGGCGTGATACAAGAGAAGGGTGACAAGAAAAACTAATTTATTTAGCTAACATCTAATTTGCATTTGCAAATTAACTGTGGCTATACTGTATCAACTAGTTTTGCAAACGTGCGTTGGCTTACCATGTGATATCTGAAAGAGGTATATTGTCTCAATGCTATAACTGTACAACAGAATATGCAATATAGAAGTATCATAATTAGGAAAAATCTTTTGTCAGACGTTGTAAAACTTGACAACAACTTTGGCAAAGTGTTTGTGGTTCAGAATATGGAGCTTTCCAGAAAAATTCATGTGTCATGTGTTATATCTGCAGTCACTTAACGATTTTGGCTTTTTGGTTATTGTTTATAGGCATATTATATAACTTGATCTCTCAAAGGATTTCAAGTTTAAGATGAGAAGACTTGAGCTTGCAATATGAAGGCTGACGTTTGTTATATTTGAATGATTGTACAGTTTTCCAAAGACAAATGTCTTGTGGCTGCAATATTTGGTTGACATTTTGCTGTTAAAGAAATCATATGTAAGTCTATTATTTGCATGTTGCTTGAAGGCTTTGTTCTCTCTTGTTCTTTTTCATTTGTGGGAATTATGGATAGCATTTCCCTTTTCAAACTATAGTCTATCCTGATGATAAATTTGTTCTTTTTTCAACTTCTTGCCTGTTAGTGCCATTCTGTTGGCTCTGGAACGAATTAAAGAAACATGACTAATTCTCAGCTGAAACAATGTGGCAGGATCGAACATCCAAAGATCAGAGAGATTTACGTTCTCTGAAGAAGCGACTGAATAGTTATGCCTCGGCAAAAGATGCAGCTGCAGATCCCTTTTTCAGTGACCTATTTGTCGATCATGAATTTTGAACTTAAAGCTGCTAATTTCCACGGATACACAGGTCATGACTATTTATCAGTTATCTTTTGCAATGTTTTGGGTAATTCAGCACCAGGAAATTTTTACAGAAACCAACTTGGTTTCAGTTTTCTTATAATAGGTGGGTAGTCACTGGTCAGTTGACTTAAGAAGTGTGTTTTTCCGCAACTTGGGGGTGCGGTGCGGGGGGGGGGGGGGGGGGGGGGAGTAACTTTGCTAGATAGAAATCAAGACTGTTGATAGCACGACAGATTGAATTATCCTTCTATGACTTTTGCTTATATCTATCTATCTTGAGTACATGCATTTGCAAAATGGTCTATTTGCGTTAGGAAATGTTAATACATGCCTTACCCGATTGCTACCATTTTACTATTTTTTTAAAAATTTCAGACAAGGATTTGACATTGGTGCTTCACAATTGTGAGCTCTATGAACATAGTGAATTGTTCATGATAAAGTTCTATTTCAGTATGATTTTTCATATTCCTTTCCTCATTTCGAAATTCTATGATATTTAAATTTTAACATCAAAGTGTATGCAAGTACATGATTGTGACTAAAAATCTTATTAATGTTATTCATTCTTTCCCAAATGGCAATATAACAAGTGTAACCATTTCATATGGGTTATTATTTACTTAAACAGTTGTAAATTACATGGCTTCGTTTGGTTACATTATTAGAGCCATTTTTGAAAAAAAATTTCTCAATTCTGTTTGGATTGATGGAAATTATTTGGTCAAAAGTAAAAAATTTTTTGGTCAAACTTTTTCACCAAATTTTCTCGCCAAATTTTCATTCTAAATTTCAAATGAATTTTAGAGATTTTTTACACAATTATTCATAAAAGCAAGTATGTTTATGTTCAAAATTTGTTTAGAAAAACTAAAAAAATTGCGAGTGATAAAATGAGATTCATTTTCAGTAGGTTTTGAGGTCGAACGACGAAATAGACGTTCACTTTTTTAAGCGAACGAGAAGTAGACGTCCGTTTCTTTAAGCTTCTTTAAGCGAACGAGAAGCAGACGTCCGTTTCTTTAAGTAAACGTCCGCTAAGATATAAAAATGTCGTAGTAGACGTCCGCTTCCGTTTTTTTCAAATCATTATTTTGTCACATCAAAAAAATTTTCACATTCAAACACTATTTTAACTTTTCAAAAAAGTTAACAAAAAATAATCCAAATAATTTTCAAATAACACTATCCAAACAGAGCTATTATTATTATCATTGATAATGTCGAGTTTGGTTTACGACCCAACAATAAACTCCCTCAAAAAATTTTAACACGAACTTGAAAGATCATACATTAAAAGTTTATGCCATCTGCATCAAAAGTGTGTACATTCTACAAAATCTAAAAGTATTTGCACTTCAAGCGAACAAGATATATATTCAAGTTCCTGTTTCAAAAGGATCAATCCAACTAAGCAACCTTTTGTAAATATATGCGGAGGCTGCATGATACGTTCCAAAAAATGTCAGCATCCAATTTCCACAGCCTCTGCCCCCAGCTTTTTCTTTTCTTTATATAGCAAAGAGCAGAATGGTCATATGGCCAAATCGCAAAGATGTAGCCAGAGATACATCAAATCTAGAAGAATGCATGGCCCTCAAAGCTCAAAGGATGATGAACTCAACCATACGCTGCAAATTTTTGTGTAATCCTATTAAGCTTTAAATCTAAAGTGAAATATCACGCCAGAAAGTACCAGAAAGAAAGCCAAGAGCCTCACATTTAGTGCAAAGTGCTTTATATCCTTCTTTTCAATGTCAGCAGAGTCACTTTTAGTTTGTTGATATTATTTTAGATTTTTTATTATTTATTCATGCTTTCGGCTGACATGGGACCTAGTCAGACAAGATACTTTTGATTCATTTGGTTAAGGAAATTTGAGAAATTAGGCCACATGGGTGGACCCAATCATTTGTTTAATACCCAAATGGAGATAATAGCCTTTCAACAACATGGGATACAAGGTGAAAAAGTAGCCTGTTGCATGCATGTTTCTCGTATAAAGCTTGCCTAAGTGCTGTTAATGCTGACATTGAAAGAGGAAAGACCACTAAATAAAAGTAGAATTTCTTTTTATATGCATCGTAGGTTGTGAACTATTATACTTGCATGGACACAATTTGATATTGCGCACCATGTCTAATTCTTTTGAAATTTTTATCGAGCTCATAAATCAGCAAGATTTAAGTTCCATGTGTAAAAGGGTTTCAGAAATACACAAATTCATCAGGAGAATTAACAACGTATTATAGCTTGAATATATAGATAATTAATGGTCATGCAAGAGATGTATAATGGGCTTGTGTTTGACAAATTTCACATTTATACAGTGTCACACCCCGTGTCCGGGTGCAACACGCCACGTATTAGGCTCACCCAATACGCAAGGCTCTAAAAAATAATCAAAGAAATTCTAAAACATATACATCACAAATATTAAAATTGTCCAATTATTATAAACCAAAAATCCTCTTAATAATAAAAATTTAATATCCACAAAAGTCATCATACTTTCTTAGAAGAAATAACTAACACTAGACATAAAATAAACTATTTCCAGTTGGTTTATTGTCAAAACCTACCAATTTATTATTGCTCAATCAAAATTTTCTTTATTGCTGACTAAGCACTTTGCTAGCCTATCTCGAACTAACGATACCTGCAAAACAGATAAATATAATAGGGATGAGCAACCTATTGTGCTCAGTAAAGCAACTTCCACCACTTTCTCATCAGTCTGGGTAGTTACATATATATAAATATACATAGTACATGCATTCATTCTGTCATACACTATCCATAATCACACAAAACAATAATATATAATATATATCAAAATTGTGGCATATCAAACGAAACATAATCTGCATATACATAATCATACATATGTAGGCTCAGATTCATCAATGCAAGAACTAGTGGTACTAGATATCTAGCCTAACTTTTTCCCAGTTAGGAGGTCCAGAAGACGTACATATGCCCTGACTACTCACCGTCAGGGAGGTATATCGAGAACTAGTTCTCTCTGGTGTACAAAGAATAATCAGAGCCAAATCATAACATGTCATATATTCACACATCACACATACACATGCATATACATATAAATAATCGAAGTGCCACGATATATGAAGGAATTCTCGCACATATTACATGCCCATTCTGAGTTTCATATTACGAAAATATTCATGATAGGAATAAATATACATACACAAATATATACATATATAGTTTTTAAAACATGAGAAAGGTTAGGAACTCACTTACCTCATAATCCAAATCCAATGTCACTAACTCATAATTTTGACCCCATGAATAGTAACCACCTAAATACAATCAAAAGAGAATAAAATTCTCACCTTAGTAAATATGTCCATTAAATACTAAAATTATAGGCCTATTGTACGGATAATCCTAAATTCCCAAATTAATCATAGAACTTAATTATTTTTACTAAGCAATATAATAAAACTAAAACTTAATCCATTCTCCTTAATATCTAATAATCCATTGGCTAAATAACTAGTATAATAATTAATTAGTCAACTTGTGATAAAACTATAAATTAGACAATTACTAAAACTAGTACACAAGTTTAAAATAAGCTGATACATAATAATTTACAAAGATCTCACTATTACCATTTTGATTGATGACCACAATTCATCTAGCTTTAACCAATAATCCTTAGTTTAATATATGCGAGCAACTAATCTCAATTTTTAGAAGACCACAATTGATAACTATTAATCTGAATTTAATAAATGGCATTCTCAAACATCAATTCTTAGTACTTTAACAGTTGAATGCCATCAGCCTACGCTCGGGTGAATTGGATGAATATGGCGCCGTGCAAAACGCAAGCCACAGCACCAGATGCCTCTTTTTTTTTTTTTTTTGTCCCTGTGGGCCCCACTGTCCACACAATTCTTTCACCCAATTCCAAAAGCCAGGAAATCGTCTCCATTGAAATACTGGTTTCTTTTTCTTGTATATTTTCCTTTTCTTAATCCCAAGAAACAGAACAATGGCCACGGATCATCTTCTTCCAGTCACTTTTCTCTTTCTTTTGTTTTTGTTTTTTTTTTTTTAAACTTTATCAATATCACAAAATTATTGAAACCCTAATTTCTACAAATTCATCTATTATAAACTCTATTTATAGGCACAACAAAACTTACAATCAGGAATTAGACTAACCTTAATCGTAATAGCGATTGTCGGTGTGGCTTTGCAACCCTTGGCTCAGTAAATTCCCTGCTCTTTGTCCTATCTTGCACTTGCCCTAGAAACAGTGAACAGACTACCACTTAGAAAAGAAAGAACGGCTATTACGTTCTGTTAAAAGAGTAGTTTTATTTATTTAATTGTTTATTTTTATAAAGCTTTTCAAGTTTCTCAAAACTCCACAAAGGCCCCCCCTTTTTTTTTCAAATTTGCAATCAAGACCTTAGCACTTGGGGCACGGGTATTTCAACAGGAGTGTAGAAGAGATAGAAATCCCTCTTATATACTTTTTCTTAACCCAAAAAAAAAAAAAAAAGAAAGAATGGAGCTAAGGAAGTTTAGTTCTGAATTTTGTTACACAGCAATTAGATAGTTAATAGCGCAAAATTTCGAAGTGTTTCAATCAAGAATTCAAGTATGTTCCCTCAAAAAAAAAAAAAAAAAGAAAAGAATCCAAGTATGTAAATGCAATTTCTCCTTTCCCTCCAAATGTACCAAATAAAATACTGCTTATTGATTCTAAAGCAGCTCTTTAAGAGAAATGGTGCTACTAAGAAAAAATTTTCACTGCCATTTGTTTCTTTGAGCCTCAATCTAATTGCTTGTGCAAATAAAAAATGCCAAGAATACTGAAACCTAATTTCAAAAGTAAGAGCGTTCAGTCAACAGCATTCATAATTGTCCTAGGTATAGTCCAAAGTCCAACAAAACTTTCTTAGTTTTTCTTGATGAGTTGATTGCATATTGACTAGATGCTAACTTTTCACATTTTCACTAGTATCATCTATAATGCACTTTTGTTTGCGCTACAACCTGGCTATAGGTGTGTTGAAACGATTCAGATTATCCCTAAACGGCATTGTTTTAGATCTGAAGTATGGCTAGGTTCGATGTGAGCTTGTTTGGCAAAATAAGCAATTGTTCTGTTTTTGATCATTGCATTTCTTCTTGTCGTTATCTCTAATCAATAATAGTACATATTTTGAAAGCCTCAGTTCCTATTGAGAGAAAAGTCTCTTATCAAAATCATCAGTTGGCTTTAAGTGAAAGAATATATAAAGTTAGTCACAAGACCAACAGTTTCAGTCTTCTTTATCCCAACTTCTCTGTGTACTAGGACCCCTTGTGCTGGATAATCTGACAACGACTTAGTATTACTTTATTTTTTTGTAAAAGTAACGACTGAATGCTTAGTAGTGAAACCATGTGCAGGTACTGAGAATTGCAAACTGAAAGCATAATACAGGAAGTATAAGATGCTAAATCATCAACTAAGAAGTCAGTTTCAAATCTAAAATGGTACCATGTCATCTTATCATTTGTGGACTACAGTTGTATGGAGGACAATTATAACAAATCAGGCAATGCTTGTGTAGCATTCAGCCTCTGAGCATTGTTCATGGAAGTCCACAGCATCAGCACGTGGTCCCTGCAATATGACACAGTACTGCTTTTCTGCTTCATAGTACAAATTAATCATCATTAATTAATCCTTTTGCAAAATTTGATTGAATCAACATATTTTCAGAGGCAAGATTCACCCACCCTGTTGGACTGTGAACACATATGCATGCATGCATTGTGAATCGCACCTTTTTTGTTACTAGCACTAAGCTTTGCCATAAAACATAATCTTGTGCAAAGAAATTCTCCAAAAACAGTGGTGATAGGTTGGTTCTTTCTACCGTTAAGGGGGCAATGTATTATTCAATTTTCATTCTTCGCGACAAAGTAATCACTTTTCTTTCTCGTTCTTCCATCGGAAAATATTCGTTTCTCTCTTTTACTTTTTCCTTCTCAACTTTATATCCTGGACACTTTTTCTCCCCTCTCTGTCCCTTGCTCTCTTTCTAAAATGGCAATCTTATCAATTTCTTTGGTGCATTTCTTTTAAGCAGCCCCAAACCAATGCTCCAATTCATATTAAAAATACATTTCTATCTCTTCCTAACAAAGGAAACTCATCTCATAAGAATGGCTTCAAGGGGGTCTCAATATCTCTTCTTATTCCTCCTGTCTCTCGTTGTCTGCTCTTCCTGTAAGTATTTAGTTGAACTATTCTTGAATTTTATGGAAACTGTTTGTTTTCTGAATGCTGTGTTTGATTCTGTTTGTTAGATCCTCAGATTCCAATATTCATTGTGCAAAGTTGTATGTTAAACTTCTTCTGTTACGATTATTCTTTCCTTGCTTCTTTGTATTTGCAGCTTAAAAGGCTAACTACTGAATCTGACATCTTTTGCTTCATCAGATTTATGATCTTTAATGAACATTTCATTACTTTATTCATCCTTCACTGAAGGAAATTCTTGTGATTCTCGGTTTTTTGTTCTTTCCATGTTTTGGGCCACAAAAAGTTAGGGTTCTTGAACGAAAGAAAAAGTACATGCCGAAGTACAAAATGGTATCTTTATAGGTAAACAGAGAAGTTATTTTCAAGTTTAGGTCGTGTTGTCTTAGTATTTAGTCAGAAATTTCTTAAAGACCATAATGCACATGTTTCCCCTGTCCTCCCATTCAATAAGGAGGAAGAATAATGCCATGGCTCCCATATTTCCTGCTACAAAAATTCCTTAATACATGGCTAGAACTATTGAGCCCTAGGTTTCAGCTATTAATTGCAAAACTCTGCCTGTGACTCATGATGTGTTTTCATGGCTCTAACTCTAAGATTTCTCTAAAAGAAGATAAATTAAGCACTAGCAGCAGTGACATTACGAAATTGATCCCTTGAACGCTTAGCAGCAGTGATCTTTATAATCAAGTAGTCACCTAGGTTGCTCTATGTGCCACTTATAGAGAGTTCAAGAGGAAAAAAGGTTGAGGTGCAGAATTCAATTCATTTTTAGACAACGATCTTTGTAGTTGTATCGAAATGAAAATATCTGAAAAATTTTATGGTAGATTGAGGACAAGGGGTCAATTTGGTGGATCTGATTAATTCAGCTACCTTTACTGCTTCTACAGTAACTATTGTTCATTAGTTTTGATAATCAATGTCTCTGGAGACTCTAATTTCGTTAATTGTTTGCAGGTACATCGGCAGGAAAGTTGGAAGAAGGAAAACTGCAAGTGTTTTATTTATCCCGAAGAGAATTATTTGAAAGTTTCCACTTCAAGGCAACTCAGCATGACTTGGTTAGTCCACCAGTTACCACCAATCCCACAACCCCAGTAACTAACCCTGTGACAACACCAAGCATCGTGCCCCCAAGTAATACAGCCCCAGCAGTTGTCACTGTTCCGGCTACTAACCCTGTTGGAGTAACACCAAATCCTGTTGCCACTCCTACAACAGTTGCCCCCGCAGCCCCCGTCCCTGTACCTAACACGAATCCAGTCACTCCAGCAGTACCAGTTACCAATCCAGTTACAACACCAGTTACAAACCCTGTTACCACTCCAACACCATCAGGAGCCGTTCCTGTAACTTCACCTGGTACTAATCCTACTCCAGCTCCAGTCACTACAAATTCCCCAGCAGTTCCAGGGCAGAGCTGGTGCATTGCTAAGAGTGGGATATCAGAGACTACACTTCAGACAGCACTTGATTATGCATGTGGAATAGGAGGTGCAGATTGTTCAGCCATCCAGCAAGGTGGAAGCTGTTACAACCCTAATTCACTGCAGAATCATGCATCAGTAGCCTTCAATAGCTATTACCAAAAGAATCCAACGCAAACAAGCTGTGATTTTGGGGGAACAGCCATGATAACCAACGCAAATCCAAGTAAGCCCTACAAAGATTTCATAATCAATTATTGTTGCTTATGCATTATTCAGCTTACAACAAAACAACAGAGCAAATTAAGTCCTGTTTCTCAAACATTCTCCCGCCATACACAGGTACTGGCTCTTGCGTTTTTGCAACAACATCCTCCTCATCATCACCAGCAACAACCACCCCAACAACAGCATCTACATCAGGAGCAACACCAACAGGGTACAATAAGACCATATTCTGCTGTTAATCTATCTTGATTTCCAGAAGAAATTTCTGTAATCTTAATGTGTTAGTTTGTTATTTATTTATTTATTTATTTTGGCAGTTCTGGTGCTCCTCCAAATGTCATAAATGCAAGTAATCCTACTTCAGGAGGCACCTCAACAGGTTTCGGTGACGGCCCTCAAGCTTCTAGCACCTCAAAAGCAATCTCAACCCGTTTTCAACCTGCCGTTGGCTTCCTTGTATTAGTAATCACATCCACCTTCACAAGGATCACAGTCTTCTGAGATTTGGAAGCAGGCTTTCTTTATACAATTAAGACGACTCAGAAGCCAATAGCTTGCATGACAGGCTGAGATTTAGGTTAGATAATATATCAGGATTTGGCAGTTCAAGCTATTTACAGTATGCAGGAAAAGAAGGAAGTTAATTAAACGAGTACTTGAAGACTTTGTGTATACACCACACACTACTGCTGACTGGCATGGCCTCCTTTTGTTGTAAAGTTTCAACTGGCTTATAGGTGCAATATATGTATGCGAATCCTTCACATGGTTTATGCAACCTAGTGATTCAACATCTGAATACGCATGTGTAAGGAAGTTTGAAGGAACAGAAATCCCCAATCCCAAAACCTGCAGGCTTGTTTGAAAGAAGTTTAGAGAATCTGAGGAATCCAAAGCCAAGGTATTCATGGTCAAAATCAGAAATAGATTTATAATCATCAGATATGCAGTCTTCCATTTCCCTTTGTCATATTATTTTCTGTACTCGCTGAAACGAGTGTCCTGAAAGGGACTGTTAGTTACTGCTCATGCTCCAGAACCAGAAGGTCACTAGGCTTTAAATCCATTGTTGCAAATATCTTACATTCAACACCATTTTCTTGATCAACATATTTTCCTGATTCATTTCCAACATCCACTAAACTCCAAATCTCATTTGAGCCGATCGAAATTCATACATGGCGCATAAATGCTTATGTAACTAAAAACTTCTTACTGTTGGCATAGGAAAAATTAGCATTTCTCATAGTAGAAACGTTTGAGTTTCTAGTAGTGCAAAAGCTACTTTTCACTCATATTTATGAGCCACTAGTCAATTTAAAATAGAGCCTTCCTGTAGTGGTAATATTTATGAGTCACTAGTCACTACTTTTCTTAGGTACGTTTATTGGCTAATATAGAATTCTATACAAACTTTTTCCAAACTTTTAACATTATACTATTATTAATAACTTTTCTTTCCCTTGAGTTTATTGGTAATTATCAGGGAGGAAAACCACAAAAATGTGCCACTCGCCATCTGACTGCATGCGGTAGGTCTTCAAGAAAAATAGCTTTGTTGAATTTTAGCCCCGAACAAGCATCAAAGTAGGCAGAAAAGTATATAATACATCACGTACATTGTCACGTGGTGTACTAGAACCAATAATTTATCGTCATATGATAATAGTAGGTCATACCTTATATTATTTGACGATATGTGATTAGTTCTAATACACCACGTAGCACACCACGTGACGCGCGTGGTGCACGCAATACTCACTCCAAAGTAGGCAGTTATGCCGGCAGTGGATGCCATCTATGTCCTACAGCTTATTTATTTAATAAAAATATCCAATTGCCGTTTGAAAAGATGGCAGGGGGCCGGGGGGCGGGGGGAAGCTTATTTATTTAATAAATATTTCGTGTTTGAACGCACTTCGAGTCCAGCTAGTTAAAACTAATCCCAGATTCGCATCCATCGTGGAATATCCTTTTTAGGCTTTAACAACGCACTCATTCTGTTTTGTCCACTAAAATTTTTTGAACTGTTTTTAATAAAATGATTACCAACAAAGAAGCTCAAAATTTCACATCTGATATATACTCTCCTAAAACTCTTGAAAGAAAATATATATTTTAAAATTTTACATCAACTCATATTAAAAAATTACATCATCTCCACCAGAAAATATTTTTCAATTTAAAATAAAGAAAAAGAATAAAAGAACAAGAGATAATAAACTAGAATTCTCTACACAACACTACAGGGCGGTTGGAGGCCTTCAAAAGTTGGCCTTTCAAAGAATATGTCAACAAGATCAAATAATTGGAAAGCGACTGCTCGTGCCCTGCTTTGCAGCTCAGAGATTAGCAACACGTATTAATAGAAGAAAAGGATAGAACCATGCATTGCCATAATTAATTTCCTTTAAAATTTATCACCATTTTGCCGACTAGAGTGGATTTCATTATAATTTTTAATGTTGGAAAAAGAGGATTCTGCCATACAAATAACAAGAGAGAATCTCTTAATACATTCTACCGAAGAAAGAACCTTGTCTGCCTCCCTAACTTCTTACACTTGACTTCTAGGACCCTGCTGTTCTTTTTATACAATTCTAACTACTAACAAGACTACTGCTTTTAAACAGCACTATCAATAAAATTACCGTTTAGAAAACAATACCAAGACCAGCATCGACATCGATACTACTATCTTGAACCCTGAGGTATCCCAAAAGTTCTGCTTGTCAATTCTCCCAGGTAAACTCTGTTGCTTAGTTGCTAACTGATCTCTGAGTTCTTTCAGCGCTTTGTCCCTCCGCTCTCCCATCTGTAACACAAAATGGGATTAGAACTGTGCGCTAACAAAAGTTGTAACAATTAACTTAAGCTTCATTGAGTTCATCGTTCTATCGAACCAAAGAAATACTATCAATACAAGCTAAACTACTAGCCGCAGCACGTGCTGTGCAATCTCGTAATTGCCACAACTGATGGAATGCGTGATTTTCTTTCTGCTTTTCTAGGATTGGGAGGAGTGGGGCACTGTGAAGAGGAAAGATCCATTTAGCATGTTAGCTGCAGCATGCATTTTACTTCAGATTTCCAGACCTCGAGTCTTATTGACTAGAAAATTTGACAAAAATTAAGGTCAATGCCCGGCTTGAAAGCCTCAAACCTTAATTGACAAGACGAAACGTTGCCTGTCTGATTCAATACGTCATCTATTCCAATCACAAATTCAAGCTTAGAAAGGACACACGGCACTTACAATATCTCATCTAGAAAGACCACCCAATGTAGTGGATACTAGATTGAAGACGGATACCCCAACCGGGTCAAATCACACAGACACGTTACTGCACTAACAAACTACAACTACGCCGACAAAGTTATGGAAGTAAATTACCCTTTGGAGCTTACGAGTCTGAGCACGAGCTTCTTGGAGACAAAACTCCAACTTCAACACCCTTTTCTTCAACTCCTGATCAGCTCTGCGATGCTTCTCTAACTGCTCAATGTAGTGAGGAAAAGGTTAAAGATCGATAACAACTACAAAAATTGAAGGTAAGAAAACATAGAAGAGATGATAAAACATGCAAACCTGGGATTCCAACTCCTCAGTTTTGAGCTTCCAGTGTGCGGACATAACCCGGATTTCATCTCTCAGTTTAGCTATTTCTTCATCCTTTGCAGTCAAAAGCTTATTCATTTTCTCAAAATTTTTTGGGGAAACCTCATCCAGTATCCTCCTCAGTTCACAATCTTTATTTGCTCCAGCTTTGGCCAAAGCTTGCATGATATCATGCTCAACCCGTAAGACTTCATCTTTCAGTTGCTTTTGGGAAGATTCCCTTGATTGGAGATCCTTCTGCAGGAGATCTAACTGCTCGCCTAGTTTATTTACACGAAGTTCATGCTCTTTCAAAGAACTATTTTTCTCATCTAGTTCTTTCAGAAGCACCAAACACTGCATTTGTGCAGACTGCGCCGATGCAGCACTTGCATCAGCAGTTGCTTGAGTAGCTGAAAGCTGTGATCTAAGATCATCCAACTCCTTAAGGTACTGCATTGCATTAGAAAGAGTAATGCCAATCTTATTATGGATGAATCAGCTTGATCTAAAAGAATAAAGGAAAGAAACAGGTTCTTTATTGTCCCAGTTTCTCGTACACTAGGCATTTCCCATTTTTATAAATCTCTGTAAATGTTGAACCATTACTTAAGCATCCAAGCCACAGGTTCCTTTCTTTGAGCTTGGGTTTTTGAAATGATGATCTTGATATGTACATTACATAAGCATGCACAAATCCAGATAGTTTCAAGCCTATACTTCTAGCTATGTAACACTAACATGTTTTGAAGTGACAAAAAACAGAAAGCATAATGAAACAAGTGACACATGGAAAGGTTGCAAGCCCAAATCCCACTTTCACTTAAACGTATAATCACCCAGGGAAATTAAAGTAGTTGATAGCGAATCTTCCTGAAGTACAGCAAATCTGTCTACACACTTGACGCTTTCAAAGGATTCTTAAAAAGTAAAGAACACTAGTCAACTTAATCAACTGATGTCACAAGAATCAAAAAGCAGTTTAACTTGGCTATAGTGGTAACAAGAATGTCCTACTGCCCATTAATTCTTCATTTACTAAAGAAGAATAATTTTGAGAATTACTAAAGAGGAGAGAAATTGAGATTTAAGTTTCAATGAAACCAATTCACTTGTTTACAATATCACATGTTCAGGTAGAAGCCTTACATCTCGTATTCCCCAAAAAGAATCTACTTCGCCACATAATAAACATGAGAAATAAAATGGTTGGAATGTAATATATTTGACTTTTCTAGTTGGCATAGATGTACTCAGTTTCTTCATTTTTTGTTGCAATGTACCATTAGCTTCTCATCTTCTCCATTCCCTAATTAAACTAAGTGTGCCTTAAGTAACAAATAATGTTCTTTATCATACAAGTTTATTCATCAGGTGATGTTATGTGGCACATAGTTCCCTTCCCACTATATTGTTACAGGTGATACCGTCAATGATATAGTACAATCACTCCGCCTCCGCAACATGTCTGGTTTTCAAAGCGGAAACCAAGAAAAACAGGACAAAACAAACAAGTACTCCAATTTATTGAAACCCGCAAACATTTGGATAATCTCAGGATTGACACGGTACAAGTGCTAGCTAGCCAAATTCATCTACAAATCGCTCCATTTTTAAACCCTCACACTAACTATTTCTAATCTAATTGAAACGAACAGGAGGCAGACAAAATTCTAAACCGTTCAAACTAGGAAAAAAAGTAGAGACAAACATATAAAAAACAACAACCATATAAAAAAAGTAGATAGTGGATGCTAGTCCTACATCCCCATAATATAACAAACAATAAAAGCCAAAACGTAATCATCAAAAGATGAGCATCAGATGTCTTGCTAATGGATCCACTCGAACGGTTAAGATAAAATCCACAAACAACAAATGTTGAATAACAACAATCCCATCAGATCAAACCCACTAGAATAACTCAGAATTATTATCATCACTATCCATTTAAATCCAGATTTGCAAACAGAAGACCCATCAAAAAATAAAAAGAAAAATTAAACAAAAATAGAAGAAAAAAGTGAATCTATTCAATAAACATGCTAGATCAAATTAGATGGATACACAAAAAGATGAGTGCACATACATACGCATAAATATTAGACTTGGAAATAGTACCTTCTCAGAAGCAGATGTTGAAGCCAAAAGCTGCCCACTTTTTTCTTCCAAACTCCTCTGCAATCTGTTTATTTCCTCCCCCCTTTTCTTTGCTTTGGCCTCAGCTTCCTGCAAATCCAAAAATCCAAAACTACTAAATACAGAACTGTATCCCAAATCCAAACACCAAATAATAAAAATCAAAACTTTTTAGCAAAAACACAAAAACCAATAATAAAGATCAAAACTTTTTAGCAAAACAAGAACCCCGTGATAAAAATCAAAACTAATTAGCAAATCCAAAAACCCAATAAGAAAATCAAAACTCTTTGCAAAAATAAGAACCCTATAAGAAAAACAAAACTTTTAGCTTAATCATCAACTTAAGACCCCACCCCTAAAAACACACACAAACACATAGCAAAGCCAAAAGTTCAAAAAATCATTTCTTTTAACTTTCCAACATGCCTGGCGGGTTAAGGATTCCCGTACGACTGACTGCTCTTGAGAAGCAAGGCGGCTGCGGACATCCTTCAGCTCCGCCGCCAGCGACACAACGTTCCGCCGGAAACTCTGTTTCTTCTCACTCAGATCCTTCAATAAAGGATCTATCTCCCTTTCTCTTCCACCTCCAACCGAAGAAGTAGACGACGACGAGGAGGAAGGCCTCTCCGTCACCGTTGCTGACATCACTGCTCACACAACTCCTTTGATGCTCCTCAGCTACACTGAATCAATAAAATAATGAATAGATACTGATGAGCCCACTAACTCCTTTCATCTCATTCATATGACCCTGCATGGGAACACGTATTCAACCGCATTTATTTCGCTGACAAATCAAGAAAATCTTTTAAATCTTCGAATTAATTACTTATTTAAAAAATAAAAGGGTCTCATTTATTTAAGAATAATATTGAATAGTAAGTATACTGCCGCACAAAGTTGATTCAAATTTCAAACGAATTTGAATTTTTTTCTTGAAAACATAAATGGGATGGAATAGTACTAGAAATGATAGTATTAGTACTTTTGATGGAGGTGTGAAACTGTATGACTCGATCCTAGAAAGGAAGAAAGACAAAAACAGTACTAAAAAGATTAAGAACGTTTGAACAAAAATTTTAGGCCACGAAAGACTTCTACTTCTTTCTTTTTAATGAATTTTTAAATATCGTTTGAGTGAAAATGAAAAAGAAACCAAGAAAGAAACGTGTTTATTCAATATACCTTTAAAAGACTCCAGCTTTGCATGCATAAATGTATTCATACTTATGTGTAGTTGAGGAGATGAAGAAATGGTTATTATGTAAAAAAGAGGAAAAAGAAAAAAAGAACACGGAGAAAACACAACTGGGATCTCATTCAATTTTCAGCTGCCCCTCTTTGAGTTAAACTTCTTATAATACCAGGGTAACTATACAGACACGTATAATGACAGAGAGAATTGAGAGAGAGAGAGAGAGAAGGGAAGTGAATAGACAAGACAAAAACAAGCCAAGATTCGCTGCTTTAAACAAATTCTTGTACTTACCATTATGGTATAATCCTATTTGGATCCTATTGATTTTAGACCTTTTAATTTTTCACCCCCAAATTTTCGTGTATACTTAAAACTACTGGATTATTTGATTATTAACAAAAGTTGATTGCTGGACTTTTCAGCAAGGCCGTACCCCAGCTTGCAGAGGTCGAAATATAAATATGTATCTTCACCAGCAGTTATATGTTCAAATTTCACTTGAAAGTATTAAACACGTGAATCAGATGTCAATGATAAGTTTTGTACAACTACAGTTTTGTACAATTATATTAAAAATTTTGTAATTTTCAGTCAAATAGTTATAAGTTGAGATTTGATAGAGCCGATGAAAACTCGTCTTTCTCAATCAAATAGTTATGAATCAATCTGAACATTTTGTAGTGAGTGAAAACTATTGTGGTCATGTCTAGTTAAAATCTCATGAGAGTGGAATATGCCAAATTACTTTATTTTGTTATTTTTACTGAAAAAGGCTTAAAAAATACATTCTTAATCACTAATGAAAATTCCATTCGCCTTTTTATTGAAAAAAGGCTAATGAAATATGTGTTTCGACCACCAATGGGACACACATAGCACATATGAAGGAGATAGTATATAAGTCAATATACTTATATTATGGATTTTAATGCATTGATAGCTAGAAAAAATGAGAAAAATATTAGTGTTGAACATAAGAAAAAATTTGGGATGGAAGTAGCATCAGGCCCATTGTGCACTTAATCAATCCGGTTTCTTTGACAACATGAGCAATTGAAGTGATTCAAACAGATAAAAAAGATCCCATGGGTGCAAAGCGTCATTTGAGACCCAAATTGAAAACTAATGAAAAGATCAAGGGCGAAAAGTGGTAATATCCTAGTTATTTTTAATCTGTAACGTAAGACGAGGAAAGGCAGATAGGCGTTTATTAATATTGGTCAAGTGATCCGACGGTTGAGAATGATTTGGAGGAGTAAGTGATAATTAATGTTGTTGCATATTAAAAGGGGCATGATGTCCCGAGAAGAAGACAAAAAAAAATCGAGGTTCGGAAATGATGCGTCTGTTAGTTGGGAGGTTCGGAGAGTCCGAGCCTCGGGTTTGGTGTTATGACAAAGTCCGAGCCTGGAGGTGGGGTCGGGGAATTGGGTGGAGTGAGGTAAGCGCGGCAAATCTTAAATTTTCAAGGGGAGGATAGCTCTGGCCACGTGGATGGCGTGCTCGGTTTGGGCTGTTTATTGGGTTAGCTTAACCCATACCAACATAGTCGGTCCAATATATGTATGGCCTTGCCTTACTCGAGAAAAGGTTGGACTGTCACTCCGCCTAAAAGTCTTGCCCCAAGTTCAAAGTAAATCGAGTATTCAGCCTGCATGCCAGGCCCAATTTCTCTTCATATAATCACAATTGCGGGAATAGCTGTCTAAAACATGTAAGTGAATGTATGTTAGGCCCACACGTGAAACCCGTTAGTCTATCGGTGATGCAAAGTTGGACTAATGTAATTGTTTCATTATATTTGTGTAATTATGGATGTTCCCAAAAAAAAATGATATATTATCTTATATGAATTATTTTTCAATAATTTAAGAATCTGAATTTTGAAAAAGTTATAAATCAGAATCCAAAAGCAAGTTTCTATGCTTTTGATTTTAGTTTAAAAATTCCAAAAATAGAAATTTTTTTTGAAAACATTACAAAATGATAATTTCTAGATTAAAAGCTAAAAATAGGTTAAAAAAAAGTATTAAAACATGCCGTTTTCCATGTTGAATTGACCATGTGGTTTCGCATATCCAGAAAACGACACCCATGATGTGCTTTAAAATTATTACCAAGTGATGTCCTCACTATTGTTCAATTATTTTTCAACTTTTGATCAACATAAGGTGGCAATATTCCTCTTTTCTAGTAACTAAACTATGATAGTATTACCCCCTTACTTTTTGAGAGAAAGGTGAACGGTGATGCTGTTTTAACAGAACTAAGAGGCAACTATAGTAGATGTTAAAACATTTTATATCACTTTGAAGCAACCATTTGGCCAAATTTTTTTCTCAAATTTAGTTTAGAGGAATAGAGATAAAGTGGCACAAACACTTACGTAGTTTGGAGTGGAAAAAATAATTTTGGAGAGTTAAATGTTAACCATTAGTAAAGTATTTTGTTTTTCATCCTCAAATAAGTTTATATATGATACGTATGTGTGATGTGTAGTAGATAGGTCATCCGTGAGTCTAGTGCTTCTCTTATTCTCATGCTTCATTGTTTTCTTTTTTTTTTTGGTAGTTTCCCTTGTTTCTTTAGTAGATAGTTTTATATCCTTCTATTAAACATATTAGGTACTGAACTCATCAAAATTAGATGCGTGATGTTCTCATTAAAATATCATATTTCCTTGTAAATTGTATGGAACAAATATCGATGGTACGTGTCAAATGGAGCTTCTAACCCCGCACAGGTTAATTAGATAGAAAATTTTTCTAACCCCGCATACGTGATAGAAAAATTAGATAGAAAATTTTTCTAACCCCGCATACTTGATATTCATCGTTAGTTCAGATTTTCGCTAAATTTTATTTTGCTATCACTGGTTGTGACAATAAGGGGCATTTGGTTTAAATTCCTCAATCACTATCACTATGGGTATCATTAACCCTACTATGAGTATGAGTTTTGATGATTCCCCCAAACATGTTTGGTTTAATAATGGAATGGGTATCATTATAAAAATACTTGTTTGGTTTTCTAGAATGACTCAAGTAAATTTTAAAATTTTAAATCTTTTATTTATGATGTACATATTTTTAGATTTCTTATTTTGTATTTTTTAAATAAAATTTCTAAAAAATTTCTTCAATTTTAAATATAGCCATGCTCTAATTTGAGTTTTATGCAAATAATAACCTTAAAAAAAGGTCATTTTTATTGTAGTAACAAAGAGTACTATATATCTTTGATTTTCAGTTCAAATTTTTATAAAAAAAATTGAATTAAAAAAATTTTAAAAAGAATTTTTATAAAAAAATTATATAAAATACTAATAAAAAATATTTAAAATCAAAATACAAAACAGAGAGAGAGAGAGAGAGAGAGAGAGAGAGAGAGAGAGAGAGAGAGAGAGAGAGAGAGAGAGGAATAGTATATTAGAAGTGAGTAACTCAAAAAATATGTATTTTTTTAGTGGGTGTGTTTTTGCCCTTAATCATAAAGGGTTAATGGGTTTGATAGACTAGTATTTTGGAGGGAATCATTAACACCCTAATTAATCACTATCATTCCCATTGAATGATAGTGATAGTTGTTTAACAAACACTAATAATGGATATCATTACTTATGATACCCATTCCTCTCCATGATTCCCTTTAACCAAACACCCCCTAAGTTTCAAGATCCAATGAATTCCAATGTCCAAATTTAATTTGTATGGGGAATGAATATAAAAAATATGCGATTGGGCTTAATTAGGAGTACATCCAATAATACCTATCTAAATATGGGTATAACAAGAAATGGCAAAAATAATTTATTTCATTTCTAGTTTTCTTCTTTTTTCCATCAACCGTATTTTGGCTTTTAAAAAAATTGAAATCAATATGCTTTAGGATTATCTTCAATTACAACTCAATGTCTCTTGTTTTTTAGTTCAATATAAATGGGAAAAAAATAATTTTAAGCGCTCAGCAACAGATTTCATCAAAGTATGTCGAACTGCTATAAGAACAAGCAACAGGATGTTGAACAATTCAAAACTAATACATTGCGGAAATCAAAGATGATTGCAAGACTGTGTTTCGACATATATTAGTTTACAAATTTCCACCAAATAACAAAATGCAGATTCCAGTTGCCTCAAATACATTAGAGTCCAAATTATTTCAGCCCAGCTCACAAGTAGATTGTTTTAAAGTATTAAAAAATGGAATCTATTGAGTATTTGGAAGATATCAAATACTACCCATTTGCCACTGTAGCTTTCTTGTTGCTTATTATTATGCTCATTGTAGCTGTCTTGTTGCTTATCATTATGCTTTGTTCTACTTAATAAACATTACCTCAAATAATTTTCCATCTTCCTCCGCAAACTAGCTTGCGTGAAATTTTTCATCATTCCACTTTATAGGGTTATCATCGGACTATTCTATAGTTTTTCCTCCTAAAACTTTTCATGAAAAAGGACTAAGAAGCACCAAAATGAAGAACTATAAAGTTCTTCTGTAGGCCACCGGATATTGAACATATGTTAGATGTTTTTCTGCCCATGCTAAATATTTATGTTTATTTCTTTTTTGTTGTGATTAAACCTAACCTGATTGTTGTATTTTTTGCTTATTTTACTATCATGTTTGAGAATTCTTTTTTCTTTTATCAATCAGTTATCCTCCTTGAATATATCTCAAACAGAAAGATATTTATCTCTATGGTAGAAACCACGGTATGCATGAAAGTTTTCAGTTTTCACAGGGCGATTAACAATGTTTCCTTAGCTAGTTCTCAATGTTGATAAACTCTCTCATCCTAATTCTCACATCCACAGATTTTGATGAACAATAAATATTCTCTTTTCATTAATTTGTATTGTACATATTTTTCATCAACATCCAATGGCACAACATCATCCAAAGGCGCCACATCGATATTTTTCCCTTTAAATTCACCATTTTTTTTTTCACCTTCTACTGCTACTCCAGTTTGATGATGTTGTGCTAAGATTTGCTGGCAAGTCTTTCTTCAGCCATAAGTTCCTATGATGCAAAATCTCCTAACTATTTTTTCCTTGCCTTTATTTTATTTAAGATGTGCTTTATAATTTTGTTAACGCAGTATATGTAGAATCGACCATCCGGTTCCGCACACCCGGATAATGGCACCGATATCATAATTCGTATTTTGTTCAATTATTTTTTAAACTTTTGTTCAATTATTTATATTATTTTAAACCAAAACTTCCTCTCTGTCTGTTTGTTTGGACTGAAAATATTTTCTTGAAAAACATTTTTAAAATTTTTCTTAGTTCCAAACACCAAAAAATATTGTTTAGTGTAAAACATTTTACAATTTTCCTTCCTTTGGATGAAAATAACTTATGTACTCAATAAATGTAAGTTATTTTCTTTAGAGTTCAAGAACGACTATAAAATCTTAAATACCTACTTTTATAACTCCAATTATCAAACTAATTTTTGTTTTTAATTCTTATCAACTAATTTTTTTCATAATCTTGGGCTCTACAATGGTATGATTACAGTTATGTATATTTTACAATTATATTATTTTAAAAATTAATTATAAACAAAATAATCTCTAGTTAATCCTATTTACTTATCAAACATTTATTACAATTGTTATTAGATAATTTAATTCATATTAACATTAAAAAATTAAAAAATATCAAAAATTATTTTTCAAAAGAATTTTCACACTATCAATTAAACACCTAAAAAAATTTTCCATGTAAAATGTTTTCTTAAGAAAATAATTTCCGTAAGAAAATATTTTACACCCAACCAAACGGACTCTAAATATCAAGTTTTTTTCCCCTACTCAAACTTACTTCGGAGAAAAGAGATGCACTAAAGCTCTTATGGGTCTGAGTGAAAAAGATTAACTTTTGAGAGCTAAAATGTAGGAATAAGATAAGGCCAACAATTTTGACACTCATCCATAAGTTTAGAACATATACAGTATGATTAAAACAACCCATGGATTAAAATTCCCGTACTCACTGTGCCCTTTAATTTTTCATTGCTATAAGTCACATTAAAAAACCTTTTTTTGTATTTCACTTCGTTTTTCTTTTCGTATGTGGCATTGTGACAAGAATATCGTATTTTATTTTAATGCTAATAGTTTAGAACAAGTTCTTAGTAATATATCAATTGGAGCTTATTTCTTAACAGTTTGTTTTCTTTAATGCATTGCAAAAAATTTTATAATGAATTATGAGCCAATAATTATGAATTTTATTTCTTGGTAGTATATCAAATGGAGTTTATTTCTTAACAATTTGTTTACTTAAATAAATTGCAAAAAAAATTGATGAATTGTGAGCCAATTATTAAAAATCGAATCAAGTTTTCTTGTTCTGTGAGAGAATAGAAACCAATGATTTCTTTTTCCTTAATGATAAGTAAATAATCGTAAACGTTGATAGATTCAATTTGGGAGGATTAACCATTACAAAACGATTATAATAAAAGACACAATCTCTTCTCTATATACCAGTAAAAGGAAAACTTTAATAAGAGTGTATTTTTAATCTATTTTCTCTCTCTCGTTGTTTAACAATAAGTAATCCCAAATTTTGGGTAGGATTATTTCATTGTGAAAAAACACAAGATAAGATTTTCTTTCAGGGAATTGAAATCAGATATCCAAAGAATCAACCAATTCAAAACACAAGATTTGGTCCTGTAGTTTCTTCTAATGGCTCTATAACGTAGCATTCAGTTATATTACTTAGGATTGGAGAAGCCAAATTAGTATCGGATTATCTTCTACATGAATCTGAATCAATATTGGATCAAACTTCCAATTAGGTAACTATCTTCAATTATTCAATCACCTCGTCTTTTGTGGCGACACCTAATACATGTAAATCAGAGGTGACGAAAATTTAGCAGGATACCTATCCAACGGAAGAGAATTACAGTAGCAAAATCAAGAACTCAGACCCTTCTCAATACTACAATTAAAAATGTTATTCATCTCCAAGGGTTTTCTGTCTCCATTAGTGATATACCTAACCATTGGAAGAGAATTACAGTGAAAATCGGTTGTATAAATAAAAAAAGAAACTTCAATAAAAGGGGCATGATGTCCCGAGAAGAAGACAAAAAATGATAGAGGACGAGGTTCAGATTCGATGGGTCTATTAGTTGGGAGGTTCGGAGAGTCCGAGTAGAATTGACAATCAAATTCAAAACCCAACAACTCACTCAATTCGTCCATTAATTTTAAAGGATGGATTGGGTCAATTACGCTATAGATTTTGATGAGTTGGATTAAAAAAGCACAACTTATTTATTGGGTGAGTTGAATTTTTTATATGAGTGCCCCTTATCCAACTTTAATTCCTCCACTACTGAGACTTTCATTTGCACTCCTTCTGTTTCTCTTCCCTTTATGCTCTATCTCACAGTGGCTCCACCACCTTTAATTACTCCATTAATCCCTCCTCAAATGCCCCTCTAACTGTCACTACTTCTCACTAGTACAACTAAAATTATACCATTAAATAAATACTATATCCGTGTAATATCCCAATCAGCAAGTAGTAGTTAGCCTAGTCGGCAAAGTTAGTTAGTTAGTTAGAGTTGCAGATGACAAGGATCACACCCTTATGCAGTTAGTTAGTTAGAAGAAGAAAAGGAGTTAGTTAGTTAGGAGGAGGAGAGGACTAGCTATATAAGTACGGGAATGAAGAATTGAGAGGCAACTTGATTGTAATTGACATTCTTCTCAATAACATTCTTACTCTTCTATTCTTTTATCTCTCTCTCCTTTCTGTTCTTCTCTTTCCATTTTCGTCTATCCCTTCAATAAGGACATCACAAGTGGTATCAAAGCCACCATTTCCTCAGCTTCACAAGAAAAGATCCTCCATGGCTGAAGGCACAAGGCTGAAAACTTTGGAGGAACAATTACGCAAACAGATTCAAGGCGTAGTAGCAGACGTCTCTAATGACAAAAGGCAATTGGAGGAGAGGATTGAAACTTCCAATGCATAATTGAAAAGCCTGATATCAGCATTGTCTGGTCAGGTTAGGGCGTTGACTCATCAAATTGGATCATTAATGAGGGCTACACCCAATGAAAGGGGAATTTTGGGTAATCCTATGGCATCAGCAGAAAGAAATGTCAACAACTCAGGGGGAGGGATGTCAGTGGAGCAAGATCTTGGAGGGAACAATAGAAATGTTAAATGGGGAAGTTCTTTTGTTTCTCCAAAATTGGAATTCCCTACATTCAAAGGGGACAACCCTAGAGAATGGATTAGGAAGAGCCAAAGGTACTTTCAGTTGTGTAACATAGCAAATTCTCAAAGAATGGAGATGGTAGAAGTGTTTCTTGAAGGCAAAGCAAATGTCTGGTATCATGGATTCAGTGCCACACAGCAGAATCTCTCATGGCAAATTTTCGCAGAAGAATTGAACAAAAGATTTGGGAATGTGGGACAGAAAGAAGCAGTGGAGGAATTCAGCAAGCTGAAAAAAGTACAACTATGATGGCTTACCAAGAAGCTTTCGAAGAATTGCTATCTGAGGTAATGATTAGAGCTCCTTCCCTACCAGAATCTTACTATTTCTCTTGTTTCTTGAGTGGATTGCATGAAGAAATAAGATCTATGGTAAAGATACATAATTCTCATACTCTTTCAGAGGCCTTTAAGATAGCTCGTTTGCAAGAAAATGCTAATGAAGCTTATGCTAGAAGGTTTAAAACAAATATCAAACCTGGGATGAATATGCATTTAACAAATGTAGGAGGATACAATGGAATGAAAGGAGGGGGTATTGGAGGAAAAGGGGAAGGAGACTAGAAGAAAATAGCCCCTGCTGTTTTCAAGAAAATTACTCCTACAGAGGTTCAATATCGAAGAGAGTATGGATTGTGCTTTAAGTGTGGAGATAAATTCAGCCCAAGTCACAAATGTAGCAGCCAAGAAATACACATGTTGTTAGTAGAAGAGAGTGAGAAAGGACGTGATAGTGGGATAGGAGAGGATGAGGAAGTGATTGAGTATCAAAGTAGGTTGTCCTACAAATACCGAATTCTCCATACATTCAGTGTCTAGGAAACTAATGTAGAGCACGATTAGAGTACAAGGAAGGCTTGCAGGGGAATTAATATGGATACTGATTGATGGGGGTAGTTCACACAGCTTTATCAAGCCAAAAGCTGTGAAACAATGCCAAACATTGATCCAGGAAAGGGAACCCTTCCAAGTTAGAGTTGCAAACGGGGAGCACTTGCAATGTGAGAAATGGATACCAGCTTTGGAGTGGGAGATACAGGGATACCATTTCAAGCATGATATGTATATCCTTAATATTGAACCTTATGACATGATTTTGGGTGTCGATTGGATAAGTTCATACATTCCATTAACTTTTGACTTCCAAACTTGAGGTTAACTTTTGACAAAGGGAAGGAACAAGTGCTGCTACAAGGAGATCAGGGTAGCAACAACATTACTATACAACAAGGAATGATTGTCGACAAGAGGATGCAGAAGAATTTTTGCAGAGCAGTTCAACAAGCCTGCATGCTGAAAATAGGCAAACAGGAGGTAATTCCTAAGGAACTCACTATTGTTTTAGCTGATTTTGATGATATATTTGGAAAACCTAGTGGCCTGCCCCCTTCTAGAGAATTAGATCACCAAATACACCTATTACCAAATTCCAAACCATTTAAACTTCCCCTTTACAGGTACCCTTACATTTAGAAATCCGAAATTGAAAAACAAGTAACCACCATGTTACAAAATGGAATTATACAACCCAGCCATAGTCCTTATGCCTCTCCAGTCTGATTAGTGAAAAAGTATGATGGCTCCTGGAGGCTTTGTATTGATTACAGGTAGCTAAACCATATCACCATCAAAGATAAATTTTTCATTTCCATTATTGATGATTTGTTGAATGAACTACATGGAGCTAGAATCTTTTCTAAGATAGATTTAAGGTCTGGTTATCATCAGATACGGATAAAATCAAAAGATATTCACAAAACAGCCTTTAGAACTCACCAAGGGCACTACGAATTCTTGGTAATGCCCTTTGGTTTAACTAATGCCCCAGCAACTTTATAAGCCTTAATGAACTCCATTTTTAAACCCCACATCGGAAACTTTGTTCTAGTATTTTTCAATTATATCCTCATTTATAGCCAAGACTCAGCAACTCATATTCACCACCTCAAAACTATACTGGAGCTACTCAGAGAACATAACCTTTTTGCTAAGTTCTCCAAATGTTCATTTGGTCAAGCTAAAGTAGAGTACTTAGGGCATACTATCACTACTGAAGGAGTAATGACTGATCCTAGTAAAGTTGAATGTATAGTCAGTGTCGCGCCCCATTTTTCGAAAGGGAAAATAAAATAATAAAATGATAAAAGTGTGAGGAGTGAAGTCGGGAAAAGGAAGTATTAAACGTGGTTTATTTTATTGGAAAAAGAGAAGCGTGTAAATTTTCGTAAAAATAATTTTTAGAAAAATATTTTGTAAAAGATAATTCGATAAAATGTGACAAACAAATACTTTATTTTGAAAACAAAATAAAAAAGGGCCTAAAATGGGACTTTGAAAATGCGACGGTTTTTGGGCCCGAAAATAGAGTCTAAAAAGGATTTTTTTAGTGAAAAAGAAGTCACCACTTGGTATTGAGTTTTGGTGTACCAAGTCACCCGAAAATATTTTATTAAAGGTAAGAAAATTAAGAATGATTTTTTAAGGAAATGATTTTTGGAAAAAATATAGGAAAAAACAAGAAAACCCTTTTAGACGACTCCAAGTCTTTGAAAACAAGAGAAAAAGGTTCGGGAGTCATAGTTAGAGCTGTAAACGAGCCGAGTTGAGCCGAGTATTGCCGGTTCGAGCTTGTGTTCATTTAATAAACGAGCCGAGCCGAGCCGAGCTCGTTTATTAAACGAGCTCAAATTTGTGTTCGAGCTCGGCTCGTTCGTGTAACTAAACGAGCCGAACTCGAGCTTTCACGAGCCGAGTCGAACTTTGTTCGCGAACAGTTCGGTTCAAATAAGCATAAAAGTGTTATTCGAGCCGAGCCGAGCCGAGTATTTCATGTTCGAACTCTTGTTCGTTTATTAAACGAACGAGCCAAAATTTGTGTTCGAGCTCGGCTGGTTTAGCTTCACGAACGAGCCGAACTCGAGCTTTCACGAGACGAACCGAGCTGTGTTCGCGAATAGCTCGGTTTGTTTACAGCCTTAGTCACAGTTGAAGAAAGAGAAGGCAAAGGCTCGCGCCTAAAGCACCCTTTCAACCTAGCCGAAACTAGTTGCGAGGTTTAGTCTGAATTTTCCTAATATAACCCTAAAACTTTATCGCATTTGGATGCAACTATATGAATGCAAATCTAGTCCTAAAATGGGTATCGTTAAGGGACAAAATATTCCATTGAGGTTTAGTCGGAATTATCGCATTACTTGCGAAACCCGAATGTAGATCTCGACGGAGTCACGAGTGTAGATGCAAAGTACATATGCAAAAGAAAAAAGAAAATAGTAATATAAATAGTAAGTGAACAAAGAAAATGGGGATGCAAATACGGGGGACTAACGGACTCGTGACTAACTGTTTCTACTCACGGAGGGGGGAACGACATGTACGCCATCGCTTCCCACGTGAATAGATGACTATTTCTAGTCAAATCACACAAATGACCTAAAATTCTATGTGTGGTGGAAAGTAAATGTTATCCATCAAACATGTGTTTTAAAAATAGATAATAAATGATGGAGTATATAAAAAATTCATACAAAATGGAAAAAAGACCTAAAAAATGTGTGTGAAATGGCATGGAATGAACACGCGAGAAATGATCCTAATACTAAAATGACCTAAAGGCCTAGCATTGGACTAGCCTATTTTTCTATAAATTCTCCGCTAGCGTTGGCCTAGCGAAGAAACCGGGATTAGCCACAACTAGCGTTGGACTAGTGTGGCGACGATACACATATATAATGATAAAGAAAATAAATAAATAAAGTATAGATTGAAATAATAATCACATAAAAGCACATAATAGCACATAAGAGCACATAACACATAAGCATGATATTCTAAATGCAAAAGTCCTAAAGAAAGCGAATAAAGCACATAAGCAAATAGAACATATAGCACCCAAAACTCTAACTATTACACCGGAGAAACCTAATTACAAATCTAAAAATAAAAATAAAAGATAACCTATCTAACTTATCTATTACATTTTCTATCTAAAAATACATAAGATTTTTACTAAATAGATAACAGATAAACTATCTATTACATTAACTATCTAAATACAAAATTTTTCCTAAATAGAGAATTACCTATCTATTACATTTCTTTGAATAATCAAAAATTAAATTTGAATAAATAATATAACATAAATAAATAAACACTCACATATGAACAAAAATTATAAACAAAAAAATACATGAAAGCACATAGAAAAACACATAGGAGCACATGGAATCACATAAAAAGAAATAAAAAGAGTAATAGAGGTACCTCTCATTCATAAACTCGGTATCAATTGCTACTAAAATGAACAAACATGTTAAAAATACCACTATTTAATAAATAAACACTTAATTAAATAAATTCATATCAATGGCTATGACATACTATGACAATTCAAATAATTAAATAAAAGAAAGAAAAATAATGATAATAATAATTAATTATTTAGGAAGAAAAATGAAACTTGTTTAAATAGAAATAAATAAGTAAATAAATAAAGCAAAACAACGAGAATAAAGAAATAATAATAATAGAAGATAAAATACAATAATACATACTTAAACTTTTAAAACCCCAAATAAGAATTATTAAAATAACAAAAAGGAAAATAAAGAAAATTAATTTGAACATTAATTAGACTAACAAGACTCAATTTTAGAATATTAATTATAAATTTGATAAAATAAATAAGTAAAAAAAATGTGAAAAGAAATAATTTAAAGCTTTGAGGACTTAACTAATTTTAATTAATATTTTTTTTGGCAAAAAATAAAATATCATAAGATTTGGATTAAAAAGAGAAATGTGGGCAATATTATAGAGTGAAAATATAATTTATAACAAACTAAAGGGTAAAATTATAATTTCAAACCATAGTTAAGATAATAATATAATTTACAACAAATTTAAAGGCTAAAATATAATTTCCAGCAAGTATAATGCCAACAATAAAAATTTCCAGCAATATTTAAGGCCAAGAATACAATTTCAGCAAAATCATTAAGTAATACATAATTTACAACAAATATTTAAAAGCAAAAATGTAATTTCATCAAGTATAGTGATTTAAATAAAATTCCAGCAAGGTTGGAGGGACAAAAATAAAATTCCAGCAAGCATTCTAGGGCAAAGAAAGAATTTCCAGCAATGTTGGGGAACAAAATAAAATTCCAGCAAGCATTCTAGGAAATTAGAACCAAATTCCAGCAACATAAAGTTTAAAAAATGAAATTCCAGCAACTTAGGAACTAAATTACAATTTCTAACAATTAATGGAGGTATTAAAACAAATTCCAGCAACATAAAGGATCAAAATATAAATTCCAGCAACAATAGGGGGCCAAAAATAAAATTCCAGCAAGTATTCTAAGGCAAAAATAGAATTTCCAGCAATGTAAGGGACCAAAATGCAATTTTCAGCAACATTTAAAGTCTAAAGTACAATAACAGCAAGCTTGGGAGGCAAAATTGCAATTTCCATAAATATCAGGGGTAAAAATGCAATTTCATAAAAATATAGGGGTCAAAATGTAATTACCGAGAAATGTAGGGATTAAAAATGGAAAATTGAAAAATATAGGGGCAAAATTATAATTATCTACGAGTTGAGGGATCTAAATGCAATTAATTGGGACCTAATTGAAAAGAAAACAAAATTATGGGGGTCAATCTATAATAAATAGAAATTTAAATGCATAAATCATAAATACTCAGGACCACAGTAACATTAATGAAAGCATAAGGACTATAAAATAAATACCTATTATTAATTAAAAAAAAGTTAAAAAACTAAACTAATCAAAACGACTTAGTTTTGAGTGAAACTACATCAAAATGACGTAGTTTCACTAAAACAAAATTTTTTTATATATATATTTTTTATAAATTCCGGTTCCTTTTTTTTTTTTTCTCTTTTCTCTCTTTTCTTTCTTTCCTTTCTTTCTTTCTTTTCTCTCTCTCTCTTTTTCCTTCTTCTTCTTCTCTTTTCCTTCTTCTTCTTCTGGTCACCTCCTTCCCGATTCTTCTTCCCTCTTCTTTTTTTTTTTTTTCTTTTCTTCTTCTCCTTCCTCCTTTCTTCTTTCTTTCTTTTCTTCTTTTCTTCTTCCTTCTTTTCTCTCTTCTCCCCTTTTCTTCTTTCCCCTTTTTCTTCTCTCATTTTCTGGCCCTCTCTCACACAGGTCTCTCTCTCTCTCTCTCTCTCTCTCTCTCTCTCTCTCTCTCTCTTTCTCTCTCTCGGCCGGACGTTTTTTCGATTTTCTCTTTTTTTTTTTAATTCTATTTCAAGGATTAATGATAAAAAAATTGAAAGCAATAGGAAGAAATTTACCTGGAATAGAAGATGTGGTGCTATTGTTGTTGCTGTTGTTGTTGTTTGTTGTTTGTTGATTTTTTTTTTTTGGTTCCCTCTTCTTGCAGGTGTGTGTGTGCGTTTGTGAATTGTGTGTTGTGTGAATTGGTGCAGGTGTATTACGAGACAATGAGTGTGTGTTTGTGACTGATTTGTGAATGCAGGTTGTGTGCAAGTGTGTGTTGTGCGTGTGTTTGTGTTTTAATCTGCAGGTTGTGTGCAAGTGTGTGTTGTGCGTGTGCTTTGTGTGGAAAATGCAGGTTGTGTGCAAGTGTGTGTGTGTTGTGTGTAATGTGTGGAAAATGCAGGTTGTGTGTATGTATGTTTGTTTTTGTGAGTTTCAGTGTGTGCGTGTTCTGTGAGTGTAGGGGAAGGGGAGGCAAAGAGAGGGAAGGTGTATGCTATGTGTGCAATGGTGTTCGTATAAGTGAGGTTGAGGTCTGGTCTGGCAAAGAGAAGGGGAGGCATAGGGAAGGGGAAAATGCAGGTGTGCGTCTGTGATGTCTGTGAGTCTGTGTAGGTGTGTGAGCTGTGCGTGAATGAGTGTGTGTTTGTGTGATTGAGTGTGCAGGGGAGGGGATGCAGAGAAAGTGAGGGAAATGCCAGCAAAAATCCCCAAAAATCTGCTGAAATGCAGGGGAGTTGGTGATAGGGGATGGTGTCTGCAGAAGGAACAGCAGCAGCGTTGCTGTTCTATTCTTCTTCTTCTTTTTTTTTAAAGAAAGAGAAGAAAATAAAGAGACTGAAAATAAATAAAACTACTTGAATTTTTTTTAAATTATATATATAAAATAAAAATAAAAATAAATAATAATAATAATAATAATACTAATAATAAATAAAATACAATATTATAAGAAGGGAAAGATAAAATTTAATGTAACAAATGAAAGGTTAATTCAACATTAGGAAAAACATAACTTAAAATAAATACCGAATGGTCTTTAAGAAAAATAATAATAAAAAAATAAAAATAATTTTTTTTTAACATGAAAATTTATAAAATGCTTGTAGACAAAATTCTTCATAAAGAAAATCTTAAATAAAAAGTGCATTGGAAAGCGTGCCGTTGAATTAAAAAATACTAAAGTTTTAAATAAATAATGAATGACTCCTAAAAATCATTAAAATCATAAATAATGATAAAAATAGTAAAATCATGGATTTAGGAAATAAAATAAAATAAACTAATATTTACATGGTGAAATTACCATTTTGCCCCTAATGTGACGAATTAGACATAATATGCGAAAATTGTACTCGACCCCCAAAAAATAAGAAAATATCCCCTAAAATAAAAGTGACACACATAATTTTACAAAAGGTGTGTCAAAATTTGGTGTCTACAGTCAGCTGGCCTGTTCCTAATGACCTGAAGGAGTTAAGGAGTTTTTTGGGGCTGACAGGGTATTATCGAAGATTTGTGAAAGGGTATGGAATGATAACCAAGCCCCTAACTGAGTTATTAAAATAGGATGTTTTGAGGTGGAATGAAACTGCCAGTGATGCTTTTCAAAAATTGAAGACAGCAATGAGCTCCACACCAATATTGGCACTTCCTAATTTTTGTAAACCCTTTATATTGGAGATAGATGCTAGTAGCAAAGCAATTGGAGTTGTTCTCATGCAGCAAGGTAGACCTCTTGCTTACTTGAGCCAGGTGCTAGGCAAGAAAAATCAAGGTTTGTCTATCTATGAAAAAGAATTGTTGTCACTCATTTCAGCTGTCAACAAGTGGAGGCACTACTTGCTTGGATCCCACTTCATAATTAAGACTGACCATGAAAGTCTTAAACACTTGTTAGAGCAGAAAATTTCTACACCACTACAACAGAAATGGTTGACTAAGTTATTGGGATTGGATTATGAGATTCAGTTCTAACAGAGGAAAAGAAATAAAGTGGTTGATGCTTTATCTAGAAGAGTCAATGATGAGGGCTTCTTTTGCAGAGGAAGGGAACAACCTGTAGATACCCTGGCCGTAACAATAGTCATACCTACTTGGCTATCTGAAGTGGCAGATTCCTACTCCAATGATCTGAAGATGATTGAACTATCAATGGAATTGGCAGTGAATGCTAATAAAATGCGTAAGTACCCTTACAAGGAGGGAGTGATAAAATATAAAGGGAGGATATGGATTGGAGAAGGGAATGAACTAAGAAGGAAAGTAATAGAACAGATGCATGATTCTTGCATAGGAGGGCATTCTGGAATGGTAGGTACGTACCAAAGGATAAGGAACTTCTTTTATTGGCCAAGGATGAAAAGAACAGTGGAAAGATATGTCCAAGAGTGTGACATTTGTAAAAGAAGTAAAGCAGAAAATTGTGGATCACTTGGATTATTGCAACCCTTAGTAATAGCTAAACAAGCTTGGCAAGATATTTCAATGGATTTTATAGAAGGCTTGCCTAAATCTCAGGGATTGGATGCTATAATGGTGGTAGTCGACAGGTTTACTAAATACAATAATTTCTTGGCAATAACAACACACTATATAGTTAAAAGAGTAGTTCAATTGTACTTTGACAACATCCACAAGCTGCATGGATTACCTAGAAGTATTGTTACAGATCGAGATAAGGTATTCCTTAGTACCTTTTGGCAAGAGCTTTTGTAGAAATTGGGAACTAAGCTCAATCTGACCACTGTCTATCACCCTCAGTCTGATGGACATACTGAGAGATTCAATTGATGCTTGGAGACCTATCTAAGGTGCATCTGTTTGTATCAGCCTCATAAGACGAGATCTTATCTTCCTGCTGCAGAATGGTGGTTCAATACGAACTATCACACTTCCTTAAAATTCACTCTATTTTAGGCACTCTATGGCTATCCTCCTCCCTAATTGGCTATTGAAGCTGTGAGTTCAGATGTTGTAGCAGTCGAGGATTGGTTGAAGAAAAGGCAGCATTGGAATATTATGTTGAAAGAAAACCTCTGCAAAGCTCAAAATAGAATTAAGCAATTGGCAGATAAGGAGAGATTAGAAAGGGAGTTTGAAGTAGGAGATATGGTTTACCTCAAGTTGCAACCTTATAGGCAGAACTCAGTAGCAGTTAGGAAGAAGGTAAAGCTAGCTGCTAAATATTATGGACATTTTGAAATTGTGCAAAGAATAGGGTCTGTAGCCTATCGACTAAAGCTGCCAAGTGAAACAATGATCCGCCCAATTTTTCACGTGTCCTTGCTCAAGAAATCAACCAAAGGGGGAACCTTGGAGCCTGAACTACCTCCAGTTGCTGATGAAGGGGGAATGAAGATAATGCCTTTAGCTGTATTGAACCGCAGAAGAATCAAATGCAAAGGGCAAAGTGTATATCAAGTATTAGTGCAATGGGATAAAATGGATACAGAAGGTGCTACATGGGAAGATTTAACTACATTTGAGACTCAGTTTCCTACTTTTTCCGTTAATAATCCTCGAGACTAGGATTTAAAATATGGGAGCAGTTGTAATATCCCAATCAGCAAGTAGTGGTTAGCCTAGTCAGCAAAGTTAGTTAGTTAGTTAGAGTTGCAGATGACAAGGGTCACACCCTTATGCAATTAGTTAGTTAGAAAAAGAAAAGGAGTTAGTTAGTTAGAAGGAGGAGAGGACTAGCTATATAAGTACGGGAATGAAGAATTGAGAGGCAGCTTGATTGTAATTGACATTCTTTTCAATAACATTCTTACTCTTCTATTCTTTTATCTCTCTCTCCTTTCTGTTCTTCTCTTTCCATTTTTGTCTATCCCTTCAATAAGGACATCACAATCCGCAATTAAGTAGTAAGTTGTAATAGTAATAAAATCTTTCTCCCTTTTTTTTCCTAATTTATTATTAGTTTCATAAACAATGTACTATTTTGGAACTTGGAGGTCTTTTCCCCAAAAATATAAATGTTTAAGTAATATCAGATGGTATTTAAATGACGGTCACAGTTAATGCATTGTTGTGAAAACAAAATGTAACGGAGGTAAAATAGAATTTATAGTTATTATTATTAGAGGCATGGACTTTTATAAAAGAATATAGATTATTTTGGATATACATATATAAGTTGACATTTTAAATGAAATTAAAAATCAATAAGATGATAATAATATTGATTAGTTACAAAGATTAAAAATTTTTGGTTTAACAAAAAAATTAAAACTTATATCGTTTAAAAGAAAAAGAAAAAGAAAAAAGGCTTCCATAAGCGAAAAAAGGGAATTTGCACACACACACACACACACACATATCTGTATACACACACACACACAAATGGACTTTTATAAAAGAATATAGATTATTTTGGATATACATATATAAGTTGACATTTTAAATGAAATTATAAAGCAATAATATGATAATAATACTGATTAGTTACAAAGATTAAAAATTTTTGGCTTAACAAAAAAAATAAAACTTATATCGTTTAAAAGAAAAAGAAAAAAAGCTTCCATAAGCGAAAAAAGGGAATTTGCACACACACACACACACACACATGGACTTTTATAAAATAATATAGATTATTTTAGATATATATATATAAGTTGACATTTTAAATGAAATTATAAAGCAATAATATGATAATAATACTGATTAATTACAAATATTAAATTTTTTTGGTTTAACAAAAAAATTAAAACTTATATCGTTTAAAAGAAAAAGAAAAAAAAGCTTCCATAAGCAAAAAAAAAAAAAAGGAATTTACACACACACACACATATGACAACAAAACAAGTTAGGGGAAAGTAGTAAAATCAGAGAAATGGTTAAAAACATCATTCAAAAGCCTTTAAAGCTTAAAAAAAAGGGTGAAAACCATCATTTAGAAGCCTTTAAAGGCTTTTAAACAAAAAAATCACACCGATATATCGGGGTTTAACAAAAATGATTTCTTGAATTTTCTCTTACGTAATATCAGCTATTTTAATCCACATTGCCAGTATTATGTACAACAACTACACTAATTACATTACACCAAATAACTAAAAGCTTGATTGATAAATATTAGACATGAAAGATCTATTTTAGTTAATGAAATGTAATTGGGGTTCAAGCAGCATGTACAATGAATATGTATATAGTTTCTAATTAGTGTCTGCCTTCCTTTTTATTAGTTTTATTATCCCCACTGGCCCACCCCCAATGGCAATTGTGGATTGTGTAGCAAAGTAGGAAGAAATGTTATCAAGTATCTTGTTCCAGAAGAACTTTTGTATTTTTTATATTATTGATACATAGGCATCACTTTGCATTGAAGTTCTTGGTTTTTTTTTTTTAATTTAAAACTTGCAATGCTTAGACCTTTTTAGTAATCAAAAGAATGTTGTAGTAACTATTTAAATGATTGAATTAGTAGAAGTGTGTGCTTGTATTTGTGAAAGTGTTATAGTGTGTGAAAATATGTTTATATATGAAAAAATGTGTTTATATGTGTGAAAAAATATTTTGTAATCATTTTGTGTGTGTAACTGTGTGTGAAAAAGTATTATGTATCAAAATTTATAAAATAATATGTTGGGTCATGGGTTTGAGTTAACCCAATATGACCCAACCTAATATTAACCCAACATGTAATTGGGTGGGTTGAGCATAATTTATTTACATGAAAACTCAATACCATCTCTCTCAAAAACTGCCCAATTCGTTCAATTGACTCCCATAAGTCCGAGCCTCAGGTTTGGTGTCATGGCAAAGTCCGAGCCTGCAGGGTGGGTCAGGGAGTTGGGTGGAGTGAGGTGAGCGCGGCAAATCTTAAATTTTCAAGGGGAGGATAGCTCTGGCCACGTGATTCTTTGACAAAAAAGATAGCTCTGGCTACGTGGACGGCGAGCTCGATTTGGCTGTTTATTGGTTAGTTTAGCCCCATATTAATGTATGGTTTTGGCTTAGTCGGGAAAAGGTTGGACGGCAACTCGGGCTAAAAGGCTTGCCCCAAGTTCAAAGTAAACCGAGTATTCAGCCTGCATGTCAGGCCTAATTTCACTTCATAACATCACAATTGTGGGAACAGCTGTCTTGAACATATACGTTAGGCCCACACGTGAAATATTCTGGTCTATTCGTATTGGAGAACTGGACTAATGTAATTGTTTTCTTTATATTTGTGTAGGTATTGGGAATGAATGGAGAGTCGAGCGGTTAAAACTCTATAATTTTACTTTAAAAGTCGGGGGAATTCAAATCCTACTAATACCAAAAGTACCCTCCCCATGTAATAGTGTATGTTTATCAAAAAAAAAAAAAAAATTTGTATAGGTATAGATGTTCTCTTAAAACAATTAGGATCCTTGATACCACTTCTTTCGGTGTTAATTGAGTGCGATTCAAACACAAGAGTTAACTAAAATTTACTTTAAAAGAATTAATATTAATGGTAAGTGTTCCGTACCCATAATAATAGGAATCAAATACGCGGGATTAGAAAAATTTTCTACCTAATTAACCTATTAAGGCCAGGAAGGATCTAAATCAAAGATACAAACTGGATTAAGTTTGTGCCGGAGTTCGATAACCAAATAACTGATTTTACATCCATATTTCGGATTTGCAGTTCCTTATAGGCATGAGGCATGGAGTATGAGCATACATGTTGGCACCATATTCGTTCCAAATCCTTCTTTCAAACCTCTTGGCTGTACCCATCAAAAGATTAAGAGCAAAGAGCCCTCTTCCTCGCCATACCACGTACAATTCTCCTTCTACAAAGGCCACTGGTTGGACCCAGTAATTTTTATCCGAAGCGCTGAATGGAGAGCGGCGGATATACAGGTCAACATTAATAGTGTAACGTAGTATCCAAACTGATCTATCTACATCTTCTTGTTTCAAGATCCCAATGTTGATTAACTTCTCAAGCTCAGTCAATTCGCCCAGGCATAAAATTCCATGATCATCCATCTCGACCAAATTCATCCTTTGGTGCTCAGGATCTTCTTTGCACCATTGATCACGTGGGCCCGGATGACCCATGACACTGAATTTTTCTGTTTTTGTGTCGAATGCCATGATGGATTGTGGACAATAATGGCACAACATAGTACCCGGAGCTATTGTACCTAGTTTTGATGTTGCATAGCGACTTCCAACCATCCAATAAAGAATGTCGTTTACCATCACCGGAGGAGTTTGATACCTGGGCAGGACAGAAACTGGACGATCATTGTCATACAACTCTCTCCAGTAGGATTTTTGAGTCCGAGACTGTGATTTGGAACTACCCAAAACCAGTGTTTTATATTGCACGCTTCCTTCATTACGGAGGAATTCTCCCCCCCAGAGGACGCAGTATTGATTCTTGAACAATGGATGGAAAAAGACCCCGTATATTGATCCCTGAGGAGTGATTAATCTCACCTTCTGTCGTGTGATTGGATTAAAGAGGATGAAGTGTCGTAGTTTCGAGGTTGACTGGAACTCCTCCAGGAAGATGAGCAAGCCATTGCTAGAATACAACAAATATTGGGGATATGATGATTTTGGTACTGGATTGACCGAATTAAGGCTGATTTGATGAGTTCTTGTGGTGCTTTTTGTTGCTCCCCATTCATCAACTATAGATATTTTGTACTTTCGGTCCCAGGAATCATTCCACTGTTCGACAACGATGGTTTGAAGTCTGTTCTTGTGATGCAACTCCAAGAACTCCAGGGCTGAGGTTAAGGTCTTCCATCTACGACAGACACACCTACATACGATAACAGATTTAGCCGGGAGTTTGGTAAGAATTTGTAGGAGGATTTCATCAGGGAGATGCACGGATGGCCCTCTTGGGGTCAATGCTAGGTGAGTTGACGTTGCTAATTGTTTCCACAAGGCTGGAAGCCATGACAAACACGACAATATCACAGTGAAACTATCCATTGATTAGAAAAGATAATTTTGAATCGGCTGAATTCTACCTTACGGTTGCTTCTTTTAATTACATCAAATTGGAATCCGATATCGATTTAGATTTATGTAGGAGTCCAATCCAATACTGTTGTGGCTTCTCCAACCTCAACTGAAAATAACTAAATGCTATTTCATAGAACTATAATAAAAGAATTCTACGTGATAGAATCTACTGTTTTGTATTGGTTGGTTCTTTGATATTGGATTCTTGTTTCCCTAAAAACAAGTCTAATCTATTATTTTCCCCGCAGAATGATATATGGTAATCTCACCCAAAAGTTGGGATTATTTATTCTTAGACACAAAAGGGTTAGAAACATTAAAAATACACTTTAATTGAAGTTTCTTTTTTTTATTCATACAAGCGATTTTCACCATAATTCTCTGCCAATGGTTAAGTATATCACTAATGAAGAAAGAAAACCCTAGGAGATGAATAACATTTTTTATTGTAGTATTGAGAAGGGTCTGAGTTATTGATTTTGCTACTGTAATTCTCTTCCGTTGGATAGGTACCCTGCAAAATTTTCGTCACTTCTGATTTACATGTATTATGTGTCGCCACAGAAGACGAAGTGATTGGATAATTAAAGATAGTTACCTAATTTGGAAGTTTGATCCAATAATGATTCAGATTTATGTGGAAGATAATCCGATACTAATTTGGCTTCTCCAACCCTATAAGTGATATAACTGAATGCGACGTTATACAGCCATTAGAAGAAACTACAGGACCAAATCTTGTGTTTTGGATTGGTTGATACTTGGACATCTGATTTCAATCCCCATAAAGAAAATCTTATCTCACGTTTTTCACAATGAAATAATCCTACCCAAAATTTGGGATTATTTATTGTTAGACAACGAGAGAGAGAGAAAATAGATTAAAAGTAAACTCTTATTAAAGTTTTTCTTTTACTCGTATAGAGAAGAGATTGTGTCTTTTATTATAATCCTCTTACAATGGTTAATGCTCCCAAATTGAATCTGTCAACGTTCAAGATTATTTACCTATCATTAAGGAAAAAGAAATCACTGGTTTCTATTCTCTCACAGAACAAGAAATTTTGATTCAATTTTTAATAATTAGCTCACAATTCATCAAAAATTTTTTTTGTAATTTATTTAAGTAAACAAATTGTTGAGAAACAAGCTCCATTTGATATACTACCAGGAAATAAAATTCATAATAATTGGCTTATAATTCATTATAAAAATTTTTGCAATGCATTAAAGAAAACACACTGTTAAGAAATAAGCTCCATTTGACATACTACCAAGAATCTGTTCTAAACTATTAGCATTACAATAAAAGATGATATTCTTGTCACAATGCCACACGTCTGATTTTGGTGAATCAATACTATTAAATTTAATAGAAGAAAATAAAATCATCTACTAAGCAAAGGAAGGGAAAATACGAAAGGAAAAACGATGTGAGACAGAAAAAAGGTTTTTTTAATGTTACTTATAGCAATGACAAATTAAAGGGCACAGTGAGTATGTGAATTTCAATTCATGGGTTGTTTTTAATCATATTATATGTGTTCCAAACTTATGGATGAGTGTCAAAATTGTTGGCCTTATCTTATTCCTACATTTTAACTCTCAAAAGTTATTCCTTTTTACTCAAACCCATAAGAGCTTTAGTGCATCTCTTTTCTTGAAGTTTGAGTGGGGAGAAAAAACTTGATATTTAGAGAGAAAGTGGTGGTTTAAAATGATATATATATATAAGTGAACAAAAGTTTAAAAAAATAATTGAATAAAATAGAGGACATCACTTTGTACGGAAGTAAAATATGAATTATGATATCGGTGCGATTACCCGGGGGTGCGAAACCGGATGGTCGATTCTACATATACTGCATTAACAAAATTATAAGGCATATCTTAAATAAAATAAAGGAAAGGAAAAAATAGTTAGAAGATTTGGGGCTTATTTCAATAGCTTCTGATTTAAAAAAAAAATTGATTTTAAAAAAGCTGAAAATCAGTTACTTCTAATCTTAGCCTAAAAAAATCTAAAAACACAGTAAAAAAACAGTTAAGAACATTATAAAATAGATTAAAAAGTTATTAAAAATAGGCCCTTCACGTCATAGTAACTTATGGCTGAAGAAAGACTTGACTTAAATTCATTGGTATTCAAGTGTGGGAAAGCATCAATTAGCAAATCTTAGCACAACATCGTCAAACTAGATTAGTAGTTGAAGGTTTAAAAAAAATGGTGAATTTAAAGGGAAAAATATCGATGTAGCGCCTTTGGATGATGTTATGCCAACGAATGTTGATGAAAAATCTATACAATACAAACTAATGAAAAGAGAATATTTATTGTTCATCAAATTCTGTGGATGTGAGAAGTAGGATGAGAGAGTTTATTAACATTAAGAACTAGCTAAAGGAAACATTGTTTATCGCCCCATGAAAACTGAAAACTTTCATCCATGCCAGTGGTTTCTACCGTAGAGACAAACATCTTCTGTTTGTATTCAAGGAGGATATGTGATTAATAAAAGAAAAAAGAATTCCCGAACATGATAGTAAAATAAGCAAATAATACAACAATCAGGTTAGGTTTAATCACAACCAAAAAGAAATAAACATAAATATTTAGCATGGGCTGAAAAACATCTAACATATGTTCAATATCTGGTAGCCTACAGAAGAACTCTATAGTTCTTCATTTTGGTGCTTCTTAGTCCTTTTTCATGAAAAGTTTTAGGAGGAAAAGCTATAGAGTAGTATGACGATAACTCTATAAAGTAGAATGATGGAAACTTTCACACAAGCTAGTTTGCAGAGGAAGAAGGAAAATTATTTAAGGTAATCTTCATTAAGTATAACAAAGCATAATAATAAGCAACAAGACAGCTACAATGGCAAATGGGTGGGACTAAACCCTTGATATCGCCCGAATACCCAAAAAGTCCATTTTATAATATTTTAAAACAATCTACTCGTGAGCTGGGCTGAAATAATTTGGTCTCAAGTGTATTGAGGCAACTGGAATCTGCATTTTGTTATTTGTGGAAATTTGTAAACTAATATATGTCGAAACAGAGTCTTGCAATTAGCTTTGATTTCCGCAATGTATCAGTTTTGAATTGTTCAATATCCGATTGCCTTTCTTATAACAGTTCGACATACTTTTGATGAAATCTGTTGTTGAGCACTTAAAAATAATTTTTTCCCATTTATATTGAATCAAAAAACAAGAGACATTGAGTTATGATTGAAGATAATATCCTAAAGCATATTGATTTCAATTTTCTTTAAAAAGCCAAAAAAAGTTGATGAAAAAAGGAAGGAATCTAGAAATGAAATAAATTATTTTTGTCATTTCTTGTTATACCCATATTTAGATAGGTATTATTGGATGTATTCCGAATTAAACCCAATCCCATGTCTTTTATATCTATTCCCGTACAAATTAAATTTGGACGTAGAAACCCATTGAATTTTGAAACTTATTACCACATCCAATGATAGCAAAATAAAATTTAGCAAAAATCTGAACTAACGATGAATATCAAGTATGTGGGGTTAGAAAATTTGTCTATCGAGTATGCGGGGTTAGAAAATTTTTCTGTCTAATTAACCTATGCGGGCTTAGAAGCTCCATTTGACACGTACGACCGATATTTGTTCTATACAACTTAGAAGGAAATATGATATTTAATGACAACATCACGCATGTAATTTTGATGAGTTCAGCACCTAAATATATTTAAGAGAAAAGGATAAAACCATCTACTAAAGAAACGAGGGAAAAAGATGCAGGACAATGAGAGAAGCACCAGACTCACGGATGACCTATCTACTATAAATCACACATACGTATCATATATAAACTTATTGGAGGATGAAAAACAAAAATACTTTGCTAATGATCAACATTTAACTCTCCAAAATTATTTTTTCCACCCCAAACTGCACAAGTGTTAGTGCAACTTTATCTCTATTCCTCTAAATTAAATTTGAGAAAAAATTTGGTCCAATGGTTGCTTCAAAGTGATATAAAATGTTTTAACATCTACTCTAGCTTGCCTCTTAGTTCTGTTAAAACAGCAACTCCATTCGCCTTTGTCTCAAAATTTAAGGGGGTAATACTAGCATAATTTACTTGCTAGAAAGAGGAATATTGCCATCTGATGTTGATCGAAAGTTAAAAAACAATTGAACAAAAGTGAGGACATCACTTGGTAATAATTTTAAAGCGTTTTCTGAGTATGCGAAACCACATGGTCAATTCAACGTGGAAAACGGCACGTCTTAATATTTTTTTAACCTACTTTTAGCTTTTGATCTAGAAATTATCGTTTTGTCATGTTTTCAAAAAACTTTTCTATTTTTAGATTTTTTAAACTAAAATCAAAAGCAATAAGAAACTTGCTTTTGGATTCTTATTTTTTAATTTTTTTCAAAATTCAGATTCTTAAACCATTAAAAAATAACTCATATAAGATAATATATCATTTTTAAGAGCACATTAGATCCTCTACATCACTTTTCCCAGTACCAATTGAATGCCATTCACAAAGAATTACCACTTTACATTTACACTCTAAGTGTGAATGTGAGGTGAGAATTCCTTCTGAATCGCACTCTATTAGTACCTGAAAGAAGTGGCACTGAGAATCCCAATTGCTATTCCAGAGAGCTTTCCATCTTTCTATGCAAGCTAGCTTGGGTGATAGTTTTCATCGTTCTACTTCATAAGGTTACCAAACTATTATTCTCTAGATTTTGCCCCCAATAAATGGAAAAAAAAAAAAAGAAGAAGCACGAACCCCTAAAAAATGGAAAAAAAATAAGAAGCACGAAAATGAAGAACAATAAAGCTCTTTTGTATGGCATTGGATGTAAAGTAATGAGGGTTCTGATTTAGTTGGCCATTTGATATAGAGATCTTCTCCTTATTTCTATTACCATTGAACCAAGTTAGATTTTCTTTTTCAGCCGAGCCGAGATAGTTTATGTTTATTTTTCTTTTTTGTTGTGATTGAATTCTAAAATGTCAGATTTCTTGTCTATTTTTTTGACTATCAATTTTGAGGAAATTTTTTTTTTTAACTGTCATTATTCATTCGTTGAATATATCTTATCGTTCCTTATTTTATTCGAGATGTTTTTTACAATAAGAAAAGTGGTTTAACTATTTGGATTGGGTTTTTTGCTATTATTTCGAACCTTGTTGTTCAAGGAGGGTGTTGGGATTGGCAAGAAAATTTATTACCTTTTCAGATATGTTTGACCAAAAAATTTTCATCTTTTGAAAAAAAAAAAAGAAAAAAAAGCCCCACTTCTTATTTTTAGTTCAAAAAAAAAAAATATATATCCAAAAGAAAGTGTGACAGAGATAACTGCATCATTTTTCCTTCTAATCCTCTTCCTTCCCCATTCCCATCCCAGATGAGCTCGCCCTTTTTTCTTCACTATTTAGGTTCTTCTTTTCCTAGATTCGACCGCAACACTCACAGATCGAGGCCGCTCCAAGCGCAAAATAGTTCGGGGTTGTTTAGCGCTTGATGTTGATACTCGATTCGTGGCTCATGAGCTGGGGGAGAGGTAGTTAATCCAGCTAATAAATTGAAACGGCGCTTAGGCGTAGAAGAAGAATGAAAAGCAAGGACGAGGGTTAAAGATATGTTGCAGATTTGAATGGTAAGTTGTTTTGTTTGATGGCATGATTAATTGCTCTATTATGCATTTTGTTGTTCGATGTTTGTTGATGATGTTAGGCTGTAGAGTGGGGGTTAGTTTCTTCTGCTTTGTCCATGGAATTTGTTGTTTCTGTTTGCTGTAAAAGGGATCGTATAGTTTCTGGCGGTAACCGGCCGAGCGTCTGTAAACCAGTGCTCATTCACTCATTTATATTTTCAACTTTCAAGTTTGTGACTGTAACGGACGTTTGTGTTGTAACAAGTGTTCATTGTCAAATTCTCGTTCGAAAATTACTGGGGCTCATTTCCTTCATCACGATTTTTTTTTTTTTTTAAATTTTTCTTAACAGGTTTTGAACAAAAAAATTGTTGGATTTTGTGAATAATTGTGTAAAAAAAAATCAAACAAGTTATTAGAAATTTTTTTAAGAATCGAAATACTTTTTCACTATCCAAACACTTTTTTCAAATAAATTTCCAATATCCAAACGTTTTTTCATAATTTCAAAAAAGGTTTACAAAAATCCTCTAAATAATTATTTTGAATTATTTTTTCAAAAAATGCCTATCTAAACAGAGCACAATATTTTAAAAATTGTTACGATATTTTAGTTCTTTATAATTTTACAATGTAGTCTATGTCGAACTGAGACCACGTGATTTTGCATACCCGGAAAATGGCACTCATGTCGTGCTTTGAAATTATTTTATTTTATTTCTAAACCAAGTGATGTACTCACTAATGTTCATTTTTTTATAAGTTTGGTCAAAATAAGATGCAATCACTTGATTTGGATGATTGTTATCTGAAGTAATTTTAAAAATTTTATTGTAGTAATTTTAAGTTTTTTATTTTTTATAAATGTGCACTGTGAGATAGAAAGATAATTGCGAAATCTGTTATTTTTTTTTGTAAAATATGTTCTTTAAAAACAAATCCAAACAAAGTGGGTGAATATTGATCTTTCTAGTAAGTAAATTATGCTAATATTACCCCTTGCTTTTCCTTTTCGAGAGAAAGGCAGTAGAGGTGCTATTTTAACAGAAGTAAAGAGGCAAGGTAGAGTAGATGTTAAAGCAATTTATTATCACTTTAAATCAACCATTCGGCCAACTTTTTACTCAAATTTAGTTTAGAGAAATAAAGATAAAAGTCGAACTACGACTTTTTAAAGTTTGGAGGGAAAAAAAGAAAAACTTTGGCGAGTTAAATGTAGATTATTAATACATAAAAAATAAAAAAAAAACTTTGTTTTTCATGCTCAAATATGTTTATATTTGACAGCATATGTGTAATTCGTCTAAGTCGATACGCCCAGATCCACAAGTCCATTCAACATTCCAATTTAGCATGTCCATTAATCCAGACGATCAGATAGAATAAGCAAATAAGACAAAAACGTACAATGAATGATCTTAACACTGCTCTACGAGTTTATAGCACATTCAATACTATGATTAAAACACTCATGGACTTATTAAATTCTAATATTGACGGTTCTTTCTAAAGTTTTATTGCTGTAAGTAACATTAAGAAACCTATTATTTGATGGCATTTCTTCTCGGCAGCTTACAACAATTCCTTTAATTTTCATGCTGTTGGAACCACTTGATACAATCCCTGAGTCTTTAATTAATTAATTAATCCGGCATTTGATGACATTTTTCCTATGTATATTGCAAGATCCAATATGTAAATATACTTGCAACACATTCACCAAGCACAAATCAAACATTTTCCACTTTGCTATATATATATATTTATTAGCCCACTAATATCATAATAACTAATCAGATATGAAGATAAAAGGCAAAAATGACAACACAGTAATAAAATTTTCAAGCGATGGCTACAAAAGCAAGCACTAACCTTATATATATATAGTTAAATTCATTCTTAATTTTCAACCTCTCACTTGCTGCAACGCAGCAATAAACAATGGAAAGTCAGAACAGCGATAGGAGGACAGGAGCACGGGAGTGAGGGGCCGAGAAACACAACTGTAGTCTTCTTTCTAAGGTTTTCGGGGCAACGTGTAAAGAGAAAGGCATTTCGGTGAATTTATCACATGGAAGTGGTTAAAAAGAAATTTTTTGTTTTTGTCAATTGCCAGAAACGATGAAATTGGGAAAAATTTCAGCTCCTTTCGGCATCCAAAAGGAAGGAATAACAGGTAATGAAGGAGGGCAGAACGGAAGGGACCAAGAAAAAATAATGCTGGACTAAAGAGCATGCCTGCCACGTGGACAATCTTGACACGTAGCATCTCGTTATCAAGAGGAAACGTCGTCGTTCGAGAGAAATCAGAGAAGTTACATAAAACCGTGGCACACCCAGATTGGTCAGCAGTTACATAATTCTGTTAAAATCATTACAGAGTAATAGTAAGATTCCAGCCGTTCGTCAGATGGCGAAGAAAGAATGAAGAAGGAAAGAAAAGTGCTGCAGGTTATTGTATGAATTCATCTCAATAAACTTCCACATTCTTCTCTCTTTTCTCTCTCAATTCTCCTCTCCTCCTTCGCGCTCTTTCTCTTTCTGCATACTCTGAATTCTTGATTTAGTTGAGCCAAAAATAGTTCTTAATCTCAAGAATCCGATTGTATCGAACCCGCCAAAAATAAAATACTCTCCACCACTCGGTACAGGAGATATGGAACAAACAGTCTCCACTCCTCTCAACTTGGAGGAGCAACTGTTGTCCGGACCCCAGCTAGAAAATCTTGCTGATGACTACTATAATCAAAATCAAGAAACGCAGGTTCAAGAAAGTCTTGATCAAGATCAAAGTCATCTTCATCAAAAGGATGAAGAGAAGGAAAAGCTTGACCGTCACATTCAAGGTGGAGGTGGAGGGGATGGGACAACTGGAGGGACAAATAGAGATATTCAAGGTGGAGAGAATGCGACAACTGGAGGGACAAACAGAGATAATCAAGACAATGGAGGAGATGGGATAGACGGAAATAAAGAAACTGATCAGACCAATGCAGGGGATGGGATAAATGAGGAGAATGAAACGTATCAGACTAGCAGAGGGAATGATGGAGAGAATCAAACCAGTCACAAACAATAACGCAAGCAGTCAAGAATCTCCAACTGATCAGACCAACGCAGGGGATGGGATAAATGAGGAGAATGAAAGTGGAGGGAATGATGGAGAGAATCAAACCAATCACAACAATGAAAGCAGAAAATTTCCTTTGGCAGAGTGTGAACTGTTAGAATCTCAAGTTGATGTGTGGTTGGGGGTTGCTGCAACACCTTCAACAAGCAATCTGATGACAAACTCAAATCTTTCTTGTATGTGTGTGGTTGTGCATTTACCGGACAGGGATTAGCTTCTTGGCTTCTGTCGGGTGGGGAAGCAACTTCCTGTGCTTATTTCTCGTATCTTTTATGGATCAGTGTAGGAGTTCTTGTTATTGTTCTGGTGACAGTGATGCACTTCTTCAGGGCTTTATTCATCATGAGGATATCAGCTAACAGGTTAAACCTTCAAAAAGATATGTTGGTTCAAAATTTTGTGATGAATTTCAAGAATTTTGACAAGGTTAAACCATCCCCACCCTATGCATATCAGTGGTTGAAATTAAAGATTTCTGAAATGAAAGTTAATAACAATTTTTTTTCTCATCCTGAGCATAATTACAGGATGTGCAATGGTGGGTTATGCTGTAGTGATTTCTATCGTCTTAAAGATGTATTTCTGTGGTAACAAGATAGTGACTTTGGTTTGGTTAGGATTTACCTTCTATATTGTATAGAGAAGTCAAAAGAAATTGTTTTGATGAAATTTCTAGATTAGAACGTTTACATAGGGTTTGTCATAATGAAATGTTTTGATGTGATTGTATTTTCACCATTAGTCCTGGTGTCATTGTATTTTCACTATCATTCCAGAATATTGAATGCCATTTAAAATTCCTGTATTAATTGCGTTGATTGATTCATCTAAGAATGTAGATTTCCTTTTTCGTACTTAAGAAACTCAGTTCTTATCTCATTAGACCATAGATTGGACAATCTCGCTGTCCCTTAAATCCACGGCTGAGCTTTTTTCCAAAAAAAAAAAAAAAAAAAATTCCACGGGTGAACTGGTTAGGATATTAATTTAGTACTGTGAGGTGCAATTCTCAAATCTTCTTCCTTTTTGATCCCCTTCAATTAGAAGGTTTGGAATCATCCTTAAAAGTTAAAAAAAAAAAATTGTAAACTTATCAATATTGCGGTTTAAATGGAAGGTAGTGAAATTTGTGGCGAAGTCTATAATAATAAAGAGGTCGCAAAGACTATGTAATCAACACTGAGGAGCTCACCTAAATTATGCACAACTTACTATTTTTATGCATTCGCAGGCTGAAGTCGCCTATTGACAAACAAATAATTATATCGAATTCATAAATTAATAAATTACCCCTTCCATTCGACCTGATATATTTGTGAGCTTACTTCACAATATGTAAGGCAGCGATTATGCGTGATAACAATGCTGAGCATATTATCAATTGTACTTACCTTCATCACTCTATTATAATAAGGTGTGAAAACGATGCTTCCATTTTTCTAGATAGCTTTCACTCTATTATCAAAATTTCACCAATTAATTGCTTCCAGAATGTACGTGTTGTAGACAAAGAATTACTTAGTATATCTTTTTAAAAATGTTTAAGGTATCAAATCAATGAATCCTATCAGTCTATCTAGAAAACTTAATGTTTTTGAAGATTTAATGTCATCATAGCATTTTTCTAATGTTGCATTTCTTTGCTTTTATTATTTTAACTAAATTCTTTGAAACGCAATTATATCTTGTTTCCATTCTTTCATCAATTGTTATCGATCGCACAACTAGACGCACAGGATATCATTGTAAAGAAACAAATTTTTATTCATGTGATTACAATAAATTAAGGAGAAAGAGAAAAAAAAAATAATTCCTTATATACTAACAACGAGAATAACTTCAACTGGAATTTCAAATACAATTACGTTAAAAAGAGAGAAAGACAAAATTAAAGATAGAATGATTTTTTAGAAAATGTCACTGAATTTTTAGGATATAAATTCTTAAAATTAATAATAACTAACGGGTAAGTGGTAAACTATTTAAATATGGAAAGAATGCTAATTAAAAAAAATTATAGAAAAGCATTTATGAATATCACAACAATGTTATTGTGAATTGTGAAAATTAAAAAGAATAAAAAGGAAAGAGCAGAGTCCAAGTCAACGTCACGTATGTGAATGAATTTATAAATTTTTTAATGCTCCTTAAAAAGATAAGGACAATTGAACTTACACTAACTTTGGACCCGCCAATGCACTTGATTAATTTTTTGTATGACATAATATCTTTGTCAATTTGTCTATTGGTTGTAAGGAAAAGTTTTCTACATTCTCATTAACATTAAGGAGGCGTTTGGTTCAAATTTCTCAATCACTATCACTATGGGTATTATTAACCCTACTATGAGTAAGGGTTTTTGATGATTCCCCCCAACATGTTTGGTTTAATAATAGAATGGGTATCATTATAAGAATATTTGTTTGGTACACTGAAATGACTTTCAAGTAAATTTTAAAATTTTAAATTTTTATTTATGATATACATATTTTTTAAATTTCTTATTTTGTATATTTAAAAAAAATTTAAAAAGATTTCTTCAATTTTAAATATAGTCATGCTCTAATTTGAGTTTTATGGAAATGATAATCTTAAAAAAAGTCATTCTTATTATATTAATAGAGAGTATTATATATCTTTGATTTTCAATACAATTTTTTATAAAATTATTGAATGTAAAAAAAATTATTAAAAGAATTTTTATAAAAAAATTATTAAAAAGAATTTTTGTAAAAAAATTTATAAAGTACTAATAAAAAAATTCAAAATCAAAAGACGAGAGAGAGAGAGAGAGAGAGAGAGAGAGAGAGAGAGAGAGAGAGAGAGAGAGAGAGAGAGAATTGAGAGTTGGTAACTCAAAAAATATATATTTTTTAATGGGTGTGTTTTTTCCCTTAATAATAAGGGTTAATGGGTTTAATAGACTAGTATTTTGGGAGGAATCATTAACACCCCAATTAATCACTATCATTCCCATTGAATGATAGTGATAGTTGTTTAACAAACATCAATAATGGGTTTCATTACTTGTGATACCCATTCCCCTCATTGATTCCCCTAAACCAAACACCCCCTAAATCTTTTCCTTTTTCATAATTCCAAGATGTCTTGCTCTTTTAGCGTCTTATTTTCCCAATGATAACGTCCTGGTTGTCAAGGATTCTAGCCTTGTGGAAACAATTACCTGCGTCAACAGTTCCAGCATTTACCATACGAGGGCAATCCCGACACCTTCCTCATGAACTGTTTAGTAAGGATGAGGCCGATGTTTAGTAACTTTATTACAATTGAGATTTAACCTGCTACAACATTACTAGAACATCCAAATACATCTTTGCGGATTTAGTTTGGTGTGGTCTACTATTTTGGCTCTAGATATAGTTGCGCTATTGTTTTAAGGAAAATAGCATTGTCAAAAACTGTAACTAGATTTTTAGTTACAGACAAATTTTGACCGTATAAGAGTCATTATTAGTTACAAACTCTTATATTTATCTAACCTGTAACCTATGTCACTGGTTTATTATTACGTAAGTATCATTTAGTTTTTTTTAATTGCACCCTAGGGGAAAAAAATTGCTAATATTTTTATTACTAGATTTTATATTTACTTTTGAATTAGGATTTAGGACTTAGGATTTAGGGTTCAAGATTCAAGGTGTAGGGTTTATGATTTTAGAATTTAGGATTTTAATTAGATTAAGAAAATAATAGTAACTATGGCATTTTATTTGTTAAAGAAAATTACGATTAACTTTTTATATCGTAAAACCTATTTTAGATTTTTATTTTTTAGTAAGTTAGGATAATATAAGACTCTTTAAAAATTAAGTTAAATTAGTATTAATTTAAAGGAATAACTTTTTAGTAAGTTGGGATAATATAGAACTCTTTTAAAATTACGTTAAGTTAGTATTAACCAGAAATAACAGGTTACGTTAAATGTCTGTAACATTGAATATCATAGCGTCTTTGACGCTACTATTGTTCTTGTTTTTTTTTTTTTTTTGTACAATGAACAGGTACTATTGTTTTAGTATTTCTTTATGATGTACTATGATATTCAGTGCCAATAGGAATTTTATGTGTTTAAATGTAAATTTGCATTTGCACATTGTTTAACAGGCTAGCCAGGGAAGAGGCAGTGCATGGAAAGACAATTAAAAACAAAGTGAAAATAACTACTGGGTGTTGGAATACACCATTTTGTGCCCTGCTTCATCCCCTGTATGAAAATTACATTGATCCTACAAAGTTTACTTGCACCTCGTGATTAAATTAATGTAAACTGTAAAAGCCAATTATTTTTTTATGTCCAAACACCTAACATGGGCTAATTTACAAAATAATACGCTGATTCTGTTACGCTCTGCCCAAATGGTTAAGAGGAGGCTGAGTGTTTGATAACACAATTTAATGCCGAAAATTAATGTATTAAAAGCTTTTTAAATTTAGTGCGTTTGATAACGAAATTCCTTTATCACTTAATACATTAAGTACTTATTTGATTTGTATACAAAATTTTAAGTGAAAAATTTTCACTTAATTTGCTGAATTTTAATACTCTTCCCTTCCCCCTATTACACACACATACACATACTCACTCTCACACACTCACTCATGCACACGTATATACATACTCTTTATCACATGCATAATCTCTCTCTCTCTCTCTCACACACACACACACTCTCTCTCTCTCACACATACATGCACACACATACATTCACACACACTTTCGTACAAGTACACATATTCTCTCCCTCCCTTTCTCTCTCTCTCTCACACACACACAAACACACACACACACTCTCCCCACAATTTCTCTTGCACACATGTACATACTTTCCTGCACATACACTTTTACAGACAGATATACACACATATACTTTCACATATACACTTTTTATCTCTCATATACAGTGCACATATTTTAATTTTTTCTCCTCTCGCATACATACGTTTTACGTATATACATATATTTTCTCTCTCACACATAAATATACTTATTCCCTGTTTCTCACAAATAAACAATATCTTTCTTTTTCATATACATTATTAATAAAGTATTTTAAAAATTTAAGATGAAATAATTATATTTATAAGGGGAGATATTTAAATTCAGTACATATATTCAGTTAATTATCAAACAGGTAAAACTTTTGCAATTCAGTAACTTAATATTTTCAGCACTTAAATTTCAGAGTTCAGACTTCAGATTTTAGATTTCAGTTTTACCTAAATCGTTATAAATTAAGAAAATGTTAATTAAGTTGGTTAAGAGGAAACCAAGTGATAAATCAAGAAAGTGTTAATTAATTGCGAAATTGATTAAACACTAGAGAAAATAATTGGGATTATGCATTTATATTCTAACTCGTGTCTACTTAACTAGTGCTCACTAGGCATCATGAAAACATTCCTAAAAAAAAAAAAGAAAAAAAATTGGTATGAAATCCCATATCAAAATCGACGTGAATGTTGGATTATATTAACTTCCATATTGATAGGGACCAAAAAAGAATTCCATATTAATCCATATTCATATTGGATTAGTTTTACGATAATTGGTAATATCCCTTATGAAAGTTCTCTAAACATAGAATCCAACGATTCTTGTTATTTAAACTTAGAATCCTGCAATACCTGTTATTGCTTGCTCTCTGCTAGTTCCTCGTGGAAGAGTCCTGGACTTGGATGATAAGGATCAATGGCACTATTTTCTGAGCCAAACATATCCTTGCAAAGTTGCGCTAATCCCCAGTCTTCTTTGATTGTGTCTAAGGATCCAAATTCCCCGGAGTTGAAATGCAAACAAATGTTTTAACACCGTGGGAGTTAGCTTCTTTAGCTCTATCGGCGTTGCACAACTGTAGCTGGTAATCTCCCACTAACGATGGAAAATATTTAGGTGGATCCAAAAGTCCATAAACCCGTAAACCCAACGGCTTGGATTAAGTCACAAAGATTCAAGGAGGCCCCTCCGGGGGCAATTGGGTTTCCCCGCTTGTGGCCGAAGTTAATGATGATTCTCTCCCAACAAATTTTAAGCTACGAAATATCCCCTTTTATGATGGCTATGGTGATCCTGAAGATCACATTCATGCTTTCACTTTGGCCTTTATATTATATCAAGCTTATGATGCTGTGATGTGCAGTGCTTTTCCTTGTTATCTCATAGGGAATCCCAAAAAATAGTTCTGACAAATCCCCTCGAATAGTATTCGGAATTTGGTTGAGCTAACTAGCAAATTCGTGGCTCGCTTTGTTTCTTCCAAGCCAGTAAAAGTCAGTTTCCTTAATGCACCTTTGGCACGTTGCTATTGAGCCACTCCGGGACTATTTGACCCATTTTACTAACAAATCACTTCAAGTCCCTGATGCAAATGAGTAGGTCACCATTGCTGCATTCATTCATGGGCTGCTATCGAGGAGGTTTACTACTTAATTACATGAAAAATACCCTAAGATCTTGGATGAGCTCTTAGGGAAGGTAGGTCAGGTCATACAGGAGGAGGAAGCTAACAGGATGAAGTGTGAATTACAGTTACCCAAATCTGATAAAATGCGCCGAGGAGGTAAAACTCGGGATGACGATACTAATACCTCGTCGGGCCGAAGAGGTAAGAACAAGCGTAGCGTGTTTGATAGGATAAGTAAAGGAAAATTTACCTCGAACATGCTGCTGACTTATCTTAATACTAGTAGGACAGAGGTACTAGCTGTAATGAAACAACAGAATTTGGGTAGACAACCACCCAAGATGGTAGATAAGAAGGGAAGAAGGAATTCAAATATTTATTGTGCCTACCACAAGGACGTGGGTCATGAGACCAAAGACTGTTACGATCTCAAAAAAGAGATAAAAAACTTAATATAATTAGGGTATTTGAGACGTTTTGTTGAAGATAATACCCAAAAATGCAGAGAGTATCGTTGGAAAGATCGCCGAGATAATCGTCGAAGACCTCAGCGAGGAGATCGACGGGACCGACAAAATCACCCTCACTATAATGAGCGAAAAATGATAGGGACAGATTCCCAGAGGTGCTAGAATAGCTGAAGTCATTAATACCATTTCCAGAGGTCCCAATGGGGGAGATAGACAAAACTCCAAAAAGAGAACTTACCAGCAATTCTCTTTAGAGTCTTCTAAATCGAGCCCTTGTCTCTCAGAAACACTTATTTATGGGCCAAATGACCCTGTGCCTGCCGCTTCGGGTAGTCATAAAGCACTGGTGACTGAAGTGATTACCAATAATTATTTGGTGAAGAAAGTTTACATTGATGCTAGAAGCTCTACAGATATTATGTATTATAGAACTCTCAAGTAAATGGGCTTGAAAGATAGCCAGCTCACCTTTGTCCGAATCCCATTGGATGGTTTCGGGGGTCAAGTTGTGCATCCCGAAGGGATCATCACTTTGTCTACCACTATTGAAAAATATCTCTGATCTAGAACTCTTCAAGTTAATTTCCTTGTGGTCAAGGCTAAAACCCCTTATAATATGCTACTCGGACGCTCGACTCTCAATGCTCTCAGGGCTATCTTCTCCACGTATCATTTGAACATGAAGTTTGAAACTCCACGTATCTTCTCTACGTATCTTCTACACTATTATATTACAAGCAGCCTCTTTGGCAGGACCAGCCTCTTCGGTAGATCCCCCTAAAAATGTTAAAAAGACAAGATTGGAGGGTAATAAACCATGTGGAGGTTCAGTGTTAATCCTTGATATTTTGGAGACACCACAATCTGAGCAGTCACCTCGGCTTGAGATTGGTGACAAGATAGAAGGTGTGATGATAGATGAAGAGGACCCAAAGTGTACTGTCAAAATAGGCCGAGATCTTTCTTCCAAGACCCAAGATGCCTTAATAGTCTTGTTGAGAGAGTTTAAAAGAATATTTGCCTGGATGGCTAGTGATATTGCTGGAATCCCACCTGAAGTGATGATACACAAGTTGAATGTGGATTCACGAGTTAAACCAATTTAGCAAAACAAAGGCATTTCAGCCCAGAGTGTAGTCAAGCTGTTGCCGAAGAAGTAGACAAATTGTTGGCTGCTAATATGATCCGAGAAGTTCAGTATCCTACCTGGTTGGTTAACCCGGTTATAGTTAAAAAAAAACTAGTAGGAGTTGGTGAATGTGTGTCGATTATTATCCAAAAGATTACTCAAAAGATTATTATCTGTTGCCCTGAATTGACTCTTTAGTTGATTCGACCACTAGTAATAATGTGTTTTGTTTCTTAGATGTATTCAAAGTTTACCACCAGTTCGGGATGACTGAAGAATACCAAGAAAAAATCTCCTTCATTACCGATCGTGGAATCTATTGTTATACTACCATGCTATTTGGGCTTAAGAATGCTGGGGCCACTTATCAACGTTTGGTTGATAAGATGTTCCATAGACAAATTAGCAAAATAATGGAAGTTTATGTTGATGATTTGCTTATCAAGAGCTGAACTGTCGAGATGTTTATTAATAATTTAAGAGAAGTATTCCAAGTTTTGAAAGATGCCCGGATGATGCTTGATCTTGAAAAATGCATATTTGTTGTGAAATTTGAGAAATTCCTTGGTTACATGATCTCTTCTCGGGTATAAATCCAAATCTCGACAAGATTAAGGCAATACAAGATATGACCTTGTCAACTTCGATAAAAGACGTTCAGAAGCTCACAGGTCGGCTTGCTGCATTACATAGATTCCTTTTCGAGTTTATCCAACATAGTTTGCCTTTCTTTAAAACCTTAAAAAAGACTGATGTATTTGAATGGATTTCAAAATGTCAATGTGCTTTTGACCAATTGAAGGAATATCTAAAGTCTCTGCCCACTTTGGTCTCTCCGATTGTTGGAGAAACTTTGTTTCTCTATCTTGCTATAGCTCCCGAGGCTATCAGTGCTGTACTGGTAAAAGAAGATTTGGGAATCCAATATCCCGTTTACTATGTGATCTGAGCTCTGAATGCGCCTTAGACAAAATACACCTCGACTGAGAAGTTGATTCTTTGTCTAATTCATATAGCTCGGCGGTTGAAGTCTTACTTCCTGGCTCATCACATTTGTGTTCGGACAGATCAGTCACTTCGGCAAATCTTGACTAAGCCCGAGGCCTCGAGTAGGTTGATAAAATGGGCCATTGAACTCGAAGAATATGATATTTCCTATGAATCCCAAAAATCACTTAAGGCTCAAAGTTTGGCAGATTTCATTATTGAATTAACTCCTAGGTTGGTATTTGAAGACGCTGACACTTCAGTTGAGAAACCACCTTGGATATTATATGTGGATGGATCATCAGGAAAAAATAACAGTGGTGCTGGACTATTATTACAAAGCCTAGAAGGACAAGAATGTTGTTATTCCCTTCATTTTGATTTTTCAACTTCTAACAATGAAGCCGAGTATAAAGCACTTATTGCGGAATTTAACATTGCTCTTCGGTTAAAAGTCAAGCAGATTCAAATTTATAGTGATTCTCAATTGGTGGTGAATCAGGTTCTGGAAAAGTATGTTGCCAAAGAACAAAATATGCTTAAATACCTGGCGAAGGTAAAACAATTAATGGCACATTTTGAAGTATTTACTATTTTCAGAATCTCTCGTGCTTCTAATAAAAAAGCTGATGCTTTATCCAAGTTGGCTTCCGCTCATTTTGCTAAATTCAATAAGTCTGTCCTTGTTGAAGTTATTGGCCGGCCTAGTTATTTAGAACAAACTGTGCGTGTTATAGATATTTCAAAAACTTGAATGAGTCTGATTGTTGATTTTTTTAACCGAGGCATTTTACCGTCTGATGAGGAAAACCCTGAAGAGTTTAAAGGCTAGCACATCGGTATTCCCTAATGGATGGTACACTTTATAAGAAGTCTTATTTAGGGCCTTGGTTGAAATGCATTACTCCCGAGGAGGGTAATCAAATTTTTCTTAATGTGCCTGAAAGCCTTTACGGGACTCATATAAGATCTCGGGCTTTAACTTAAAAAACTCTTCTCCTTGAGTATTTTTGGCCTACAATGCATAAAGATTCCATAAATATTGTGTGACCTTCTTCTTCTTGTCAGTTCAATGCCACTGAAGTTCATAGGCATGCTCACCAAATGGTACCAATCTTCTCGACCTGACCTTTTGAACAATAAGGAACAGACATCTTGGGACATTTTCCTCGTGCTCCTAAGAATTATCAGTTTGTCATCATGGCTGTCGATTATTTTACCAAATGTGTTGAAGTTGAACCATTAATTACTATTTCTGAGAATGCTGTCCAAAAATTCTTTTGAAAAAGTATAATTTGTAGGTTCGAGTTACCTAAAATTATCATCTCTGATAATGGTTGACAGTTTGCTAAAAATCCCTTCAAAAGTTGGTGTAAAGATTAAAATATTCTGTAACATTTTACTTCGGTTGGTCATCTCAGACCAATGGATAGGCAGAAAATTTTAATCGCACTCTTCTCTAAGGACTGAAGACTTGGCTACACCAAGTTGGGTCTAGTTGGATAGATTAGTTCCCCAGTGTATTGTGGTCCTACAGAACAATTTCTCGGATATCCACTAGTGAAACTATATTTTTTTTTTTTTACTTATGGAGCTAAAGCAGTTATACCTGCCGAGCATTTGGTTGTTCAGGGTGAAATGGGTGGTTTGCTGAGGGTGTTGAGGTTGTTCCAGGGTATTTTGAGTATGTCTAAGGCTTGGAGAAATTGGAATGTGCATTGATAGGTTTTGAATGATTGGAGGTAAAGGAGGCATTTGGGTATTCTGAGTATCTATAGGCGGAGTCTGTTGAGCAATTGGGACAGTGTTGTTCACATCTGGTGTGTTCCCTCCTGTATTGGGTCGGGTTTGCAGAGGTCCCTGAGCAGCTGGTGCATTAGAGGTAGAGCCACCATTATTCATGTTGCTGATGAAATGTGCGATAATCTGACTGTGAGAAGACACTTCCTGAGTCATGTCGTTCATTTTGGATAGCATTTCATTCATCTAGACCCTCAGTGCCGTCATCTCAGATAACTGATTTCCCGTGGGCACTTCGGGAGACTTCGGGCAGTTACTCATGTTTATATGCAATAATCTGGCACGAGATCTCGTGTAAATGGGGCTTCGGTGGAATGAAGTTATGATTAAGAGTACCTGAAATACATGTTGGAGAGGAAACTAATTTAGTCGTCCTTTCATTATTGGTGCTGTAAAAAATTTATTGTTCAAAAAAAAAAAGAAAATACTGAAGTTAGTAAGTGTATAAATATTTCAATACATGTCCTAGGGGGAGCCCTTATTATGCCAAGGGTAGGCCTAGAATGAAATGCAATCCTTTAGAGTGAGACCCCCATTTTCTAGTGAAAAACACGCTATATTGCCGAAGGCAATGAACAGGCTCGGCAATTAGACTTGGACTTGTTGGAAGAATAGAGAATATCAGCTACTTCAAAATTGGCTCATTATAAAATACAATAGCTCAGTATTATAATACTATAGTGAAAGATTTGTATTTTAAACTAGGTGATCTGGTCCTTAGAAAAAACTCGATAAGCTGAGCTGAGCCTCTAGGAAAATTAAGTCAGGACCTTATAAGGTAGTTAAGGCTGGCAAAAATGGCTATTATAAACTAGCATATTGAGACGGCTCTCTTGTACCTCAGATATGGCATGCAGAGAACTTTAAAATGTATCATGTTTAATGTATTGAAAATACATTGATAGTTCAATTTGTTTATTCTTTGCCGCAGTTACTTTGTTATCTACTTATGTTTTGGCTTCAATTTTATTTTCTTAACACTGTTATGAGGAAGGAGAACACTATATTAGAAAAAGGCAAAGAAATAATGTAATATACGTCATCTAAAAAAGCTGAAGACTGAGTACGAAAAGGAATTTTTATACAATCAATAATAATGTGCTCGGCTAACACTTGGAATAGATATTATCAAAGTTTATTCGAAGAAGCTATTACATAAAATCATCATATATTTCTAAGAGACATTTTTCGGTATTGGCTTCTGATTTTTTACCAGGGGCTTCAGTAGTTGCATCTTCCTTTACATCCTGAGGGGGTTCTTCAGTTGTTGAGGCCTCGGCTCGAGAAGATTCAACAGTCGCTCCTTTTTTAGGCTCTTCGACCTGAGGTCTAGCTGGAATTTGCTCGATGACAAGAAGTTTTGCAGGGGCTTTCTCTTTGGCGAACTTCATTACTATGTTTCGTAGACTTGGAGTTGAAAATGCATTAATTTGTTCATCCTCGAAGTTTTCTTTGATCATTTCCCAGTTTTCACTTTTTTTGAACCCTTCGTCGAGTAGGTTCACCAACTTGTCCACTCCGGGGTAATAATCCTTGTGATTTTCGATGATCTCAATTTGATCATCTTGTATCAAGAGTGCCATGTCTTGGATTGATTTGGTAACCCTGAACTGGAAACATGGCTGATTCAGCAATACCAAGTTTCTAGTGAATATTTCCGAGGCCTTGAATTTTCTTTCTCCTTCCTCTTCGGCTGCTTGGATCACCTCGACATACTCTTCGGACTCTTGAAAGTCCTCGATTGCTTTCTCTTCGGCTGCCTTAATGTCCTGTTCTTTCTGTTCAGCGAGACGCTTTAACTCTTCATCCCGAGCACTTTTCAAGGACTTAACCCTGGCCTCAGATTCCATTAAAGCTTCATCTCGAGCCCTCATAGCTCTTAATTTGGCATCTTTGGACAAATTGAAGCTTAATTGCAGTTCCCGTCTCACCTCCTCAGATGCACTTTGTCGTTTTTGCAACTCCTCCATTTCTATTTCCCTTAGCTTCTTAGCTTCCTGAGCTCTAGTGAACAACTCGACCATTGTAGCATGGTCTTAAAGAGATGCTATAGTTAGTATGGTTGAAAAGTACAAACAAACTCGTAATATAGTTGAAAAGCTCACCTCAGCTAGGGAGATTGCCATCCTGTTAGACAATTGGTTAAAGTCCATAGACTGGGCCTTTTTCACATCTTTAGGCAAGTTGGCCTTTTGAAGTAATTAATTTGGCCACTTTTTCCTCCTCGGCGCTATCCTGGATAGTCAGATTCCAATGAGATATGAAAACCTCATCTCTACCGAGAATGTACTCTTTGTGTGATTTAAGCACTCTTAATTGCTTGCCCTATCCATGGCGGCCAGAATTTCCTGGGTCTCTTGGAGCCCTTCCAACCCCTTGGCCGAATCTTGGGCCAAAGCTAGCCAGGATAGGAGTGGGTGTAGGGAGAATCTACACTTCGAGCTCGCTTATTAGGGGTAACAGTACATTTCGTGGTGGAGCTGAACTAGAAGTCGAGCTCAGACCTGATTTGACTCCCGAGCTGGATGAGGCTCTTCGCCTTTTCGACCACCCAACCTCGTCTTCAACTCCTAGCTTTTTCTTCTTTGAGGCACTTGATCCCAATAGAAGATCAGTGAAGCTCGACACTGTAAAATGAAAACAAAATATTAGTTAGTATTCATTATGATGAAGATGAAGTTGAAATTTTACCCTGTTTCGTAAGCCAAGACGAGTAAACAAAGTTGTCTTGGTAGACTCTAGCTCGGCTTAGATCCCCTTGTGCCATCAGTTCAGGAAAGTCCCAACAACTTATACAAAAATTGCCTCCAACAATTTGTCGAAACTCCTTCTTATGTATAATCTCCGGAGAAGTATCTAGAACTTCGTTTGCTTATCTCTACTAAAACCCTTCAAAAAATACTCGTCAGAGACGAAAAAGAATCTTGTCTTCCAATCTTTGATGGACGAAGGGTAATCAGTGGTTATCCAGGAGGCTCCGCTTCAGCAAGTAAAGTAAAACCATCCCTTTTTCGAAGCATGTCTTCTGGTGGTAAAAAATCTCCAGAAGAGATCTACTTTTGCCGAAAACCCCAAATGATTGCATAGCAATTCAAAACTAACCATTGTTCTAATAGCATTTGGGAACAAGTTGGGCAACTTTTGTCCTCCAATATCACAAGTTGTCTCTAAAGAACTGAGTGGTAGGAATTCTTAGCCCTACCTCAAATTGGTCTACATAAATTGTCACTGTATTGGAAGGTGCTTCATGAGCTTGGTCACTTTTTCTCGAGAAATAAGTTTGGTAATAATGCCTAAAAACGTATTTTGCCTTTACTTCCGAGATATATCCATAGACAGGGATGTGACGTACTTCAGAACATCCCCGAAATAGTCTGTTGGTAAATTTTGAAGATGATTCGACCTAATTGCCCCTTCGTCTTCGGGGACAGGGGAATCCGGAGTATAAGCATAAGACTTCAGAGTTTGCACCTAAGTGTCCTCTTTAGCGTCTGAACTGTCTTCTCTCAGATATGACTCATCTGATGTTTCTACGTCTACCGTTTCGGTGGCTTCTGTATTGTCTTCCCGAGAAAGGTTAGTGCTAGCAGTCGCCTCTAAGCTCTAAGCCGAGGCCTGCGGTCTTTCGACTTCGACTCCACTTACTCTGGTTACCCCGGCATGACTACCTGTTGTGACTGTCATACCTACTGTTGGGATATGTTTCGGTGGTTCTTTGCAAATAAGTTTTCGGCATTTTTTCTTTGGCTCTTCGGACGCGAAAAATCTCTTCGGCACTTCAAGAGTTGAAGGAGAAAAAAATAGCAAATGAGCTATGATGACCCCTATTTATACCGGGAGTATGCGAACCGTCGTCTGGAGATCTAGATAGGTTACGACGTTTCATCTCTATCTCATTAACTACTTTTGACCATTACCAATCAGTGCCTTATTTACTTGAATTTAAAATTCAAAACTTTAAATTTGAATTTACGTTTTATTACGTTACTCTTTTCAGCAGCACTTAGTTTGAATTCTCTATTCTCCTAATTCATTTCAAATTGGGGGGCTTATGTAGGAACGTAGTTGACTGAGCTCCACATCAGCTCGACCATGTCAGTACTTTGACTTATTTGACTCTTATTCCAAGGAAAGCTCTTCGGCCTATTTGTCCTACCTGGCACTTCGTTTGAGAACCTTGGGAAGCTAAATGCACGTTTGGCTGTTGTTACATCTCAATTAATGCACTGACAATTAATCACTGTTTGGAGAATGATTTGTCTTGCCTTTTAAATACTCCTCTCTCTCTTTACTGAGACACTATTTTTCACAGATCTTTATAAAACACCCTCTTCTCTCTATCTTCTTTATTGAGGATAATTACTAACTTAATCATCGGAGGTTTTTGGGTGTTAAATCCCCTTGCATGTAGTCTTTCTTGTAGCTTACGTTTATTCTTAGGATGAGTACTTGGAGGTCGGAAATTTGAGATTCTACATCAGTGATAACATATAAAACCATTCGAAATCAGCAACATCAGCAACATCACAAAATCTATTGCTACAGTAGGAAGAGTCCAAGAGAAATGATTGAATTTATCTTTCTATCTTCCTTCTCTCATATCCTTGGTCTCGCAAGTTGGTGGTTGGTTCAGTCCATTCCCAATATTACAAGCTTTTGGGAAAGAGTCTTTAGCACCTCGGAAATAGCCGATGCATCTCCCTGATGAAATCCTCCTACAAATTCTGACCAAACTCCCAGCTAAATCTGTTATCGTATGTAGGTGTGTCTGTCGTAGATGGAAGACCTTAATCTCAACCCTGGAGTTCTTGGAGTTGCATAAGAACAATAGCTTCAAACCATCATTGTCGAACAGTGGAATGATTCCTACGACCGAAAGTATAAAAATATCTATAATTTATGAATGGGGAGCAACAAAAAGAACCACACGACCTTAATTCGGTCAATTGAGTACCAAAATTATCATATCCCCAATAATTGTTATATTCTAGCAATGGCTTGCTCATCTTCCTGAAGGAGTTCAGTCGATCTCAAAACTACAACACTTCATCCTCTTTAATCCAATCACACGACAGAAGGTGAGATTAATCACACCTCGGGGATCAATATACGGGATCTTTTTCCATCCATTGTTTATGGCTAGCATTATTGCCAGAGCAAGGATTTTCTTGCCAGAGCAATTTTTGCTCAAATTCCAACTTTACCCTTAACAAGTCAACTCCAAGTCTTTTATTACCTCAATTATTCCTTCCCTCCTATTAATATTTATTCTCTCTTCTCATATGATTTTCTCTTTCTTTTTTTTTTTCTCTCTCTCTTCCCCATATTCATTTATGTATTACCTTTTAATTCGACCAACTTGGTTATGTTCATTAATTTTTTATTCTAATTCTTTTGTTTCAATATATTATTCTATTTTTATTTGACAAACTATTTTTAATAATAAAACCTATTTATCTCAAAAAAAAAAAATGAAAAGATGAAAAAAAAGATTTGTACCTTTTATTTTATATATAACAATAAATAAATTGATGAAATTAGTTTTAAAAAAATATTTCTAAATTATTCACTGTGATAAAATAAAAGTAGTTGGAGAAACGATTTTGTCATAATCCTATTCTCCAATTGTGAAAAAATAGCAAAACATTATAATCTTACGCAAAAAATAAGTAAATAAATATTTTCATTTAACTAAATTTTACTTGCAAAATTTAAAGGATAATTAAAAAAATGTAAAAGCTTTGTGCTTGTTCAATATATACTTAAACTTATTTAAAAGGGTGAAAAAATATGAGTTTGGTGAAATCCAAGAATTTTGTCAAAGAAAGGCACATTAAAGGTTGTTACATTTTTTAACAAATTTTGTATTAAATTTTTTTAGCAAGAGACTACTTTAGGACTTGACTATATAATTCTAAAAAGTTTACCACTAATTTTTTGAATAAATAAAAAAAATAAAAACAAGCAAAAAAGTTACCAAAGAGAGAGGTAGATGGGAATGATAAGTTGTGTGTAATATATTTACTAATAAAAGTCTTTAACAAATAACATCAAAAGAGAAAAATTAGGGAAATATAGGAAGTGAGAAGAATTAGGGAGAGATAAGGGAGTTAATTTAGAAACGGAGTGATTAATGCAATTAAAACTCTAAAGAATTGATGAAAATATATAGTGTTTGATTTGTCAAGGGTAACCTTGACGTTTGAGCAAAAATAGCTCAAGCAGGAAAATCCGTGCTATGGCAATATCGCCAGCCATTGTTTATGGATCAATATTGCGTCCTCTGGGGAGGAGAATTCCTCCGTAATGACGGAAGTGTGCAATAAAATACTAGTTTTGGGTAGTTCCAAATCACAGTCTAGGACTCAAAAATCCCACTGGAGAGAGAGTTGTAGGACAATGATTGTCCAGTTTTAGTACTACCCAAGGTATAAAACTCCTCCGGTGATGGTAAACGACGTTCTTTATGGGATGATTGGAAGTCGCTATGCAACATCAAAATTTACATTGCAGTGATTAACATAGGTAAACCTTTTCTTAGGATGGCACCTCTAAAGTTTTATTGCTCTGATTGACACTAAGGAGGCATTTGGTTTAAATTCCTCAATCACTATCACTATGGGTATCATTAACCCTACTATGTGTATGAGTTTTGATGATTTTCCCCAACATGTTTGATTTAATATTGGAATAAGTATCATTATAAAAATATTTGTTTGGTTTTCTAAAATGACTCAAGTAAATTTTAAAATTTTTAAATCTTTTAGTTACGATATATATATTTTTAGATTTCTTATTTTGCATCTTTTTAAAGAAAATTTCTAAAAAAATTTCTTCAATTTTAAATATAACCATGCTCTAATTTGAGTTTTATGCAAATAATAACCTTAAAAAAAGTCATTTTTATTGTATTGACAGAGAATAATATATATCTTTGATTTTTAGTTCAAATTTTTATAAAAAAAATTGAAAGTAGAAAAAAAATTATTAAAAAATAATTTTTTATAAAAAATTTTATAAAATATTAATAAAAATATTTAAAATCAAAAGAAGAGAGAGAGAGAGAGAGAGAGAGAGAGAGAGAGAGAGAGAGAGAGAGAGAGAGAGAGAGAGAGAGTATATTGAGAGTAGATAACTCGAAAAAATGTGTTTTTTTAGTGGGTGTGTTTTTGCCCTTAATCATAAGGGTTAATGGGTTTGATAGAATAGTATTTTAGGGAGAATCATTAACACTCTAATTAATCACTATCATTTCCATTGAATGACAGTGATAGTTATTTAACAAACACCAACAATGGGTATCATTACTTATGATACCCATTCCCCTCCATGATTCCCCTTAACCAAACACCCTCTAAGTAAACCTTTTCTTTTCTTATATCATTTTTTATTTATTTTTACTTTCCCTTCCTTCCTCGGTAGATGGTCTCATCCTTCTATTAAATATAATAAGCACTGAACTTACCAAAATTCGATGCGTGACATTATGATAAAAATATCATATTTTCTTGTAAATGCTAGTGGTTTAGAAAACTATTAGTAATACATCAAATGGAGTTTCCTTCTAGCCATATTTTTTAAGATTAGGTTACTTTAATAAATTAAAAGAATTTTTTAATGATTTTTGAGTTATTGTTATGAATAGAAAAATGTAAATTTTTTTTTTTACAAAGAAATAAGAAACCAACAAATTTTTTTAAAGCAAATAAAACAAATGTGGACCTCTTCTAGTTATTTAAAACATTTCACGTTCCACATCTTACCATATTTACTTGCAATAATCTAAACCATTATTGTATATATTTAAGAAATGAGGTAGGTATATGTACATTTGTTCACGAGGATCCGGACGATAGTCCTCCCTGGCACCCGTTACCATACCAAATATCTAACAGAACAATCGAGATACGGTTTAGTTAATTAGTAATACTCTTAGAGTTTACTTCTCCCGATAGTACGGGTGGAAGGAAAAATGAGAAGATTACTATTAAAGCAGCTCAAAAAAGACTCAATATATCAACGTGAGCTATGTCCCTTTATTTTTTATAAATATGAAAAAATTGTTTCATTATTTCATGATAATTTATTATACGGTGGAATTAACGGCATAGGGCTTTGTATCTCTATGATTTGTTTGTGGGGAGTCAAAAAAAATAAAAGGAAAAGATTTACTGTTAATTTAATCTATCCAGTCTAGAGATGATGGGCCGAATCATACCTTCGCATGATGGGAGGAAAGTCGACGTTGCATCACTTCCTAACCCACACAACCCAAATTTGGGTGAACAATTATTGAGATCGGATGGAACTTTACCATTTGGAAATGAAACTATAAATGTTTAATCTGACGATGAAAATGCAAATGTTAAAAAGGCTCCGAAGAATATGGTCAAAAGGAAAATATAAATGTTTGAGAATGAAAATGTAAATGTTCAGGAAGGCATGAAGAACAAGGTCATAATCAAGCAAATATTGAAGAAAAGAAAGAAATATCTTATGTACAGCTTAAAATCTTTGAGAAAGGGGTATGGTTGGAATAGGTTTAATTATAGAGGTCAAAACCTTGACGATGATGTTAGGGAATAGTTGAAAGAATGAAATAACTTTAATAACAAAGTTGGTTAACTGGGTAACTGCTAAGCGGTTGAGGAAGGGGTATGGTTGGAATAGGTTTAATTATAGAGGTCAAAACCTTGACGATAATGTTAGGGAATAGTTGAAAGAATGCAATAACTTTAATAACAAAGTTGGTTAACTGGGTAACTGCTAAGTGGTTAATCGACTAATAAAGGTCCGTTACGCTTAACAAATTAAGCGAATTGGTACAAGCGATTTCGATTAGGATATTAGGTGAATGGACCAGTTAACCAGTTCATGTCCACCCCTAGCTGAAAAACCAACCCACTGCAATTATTTTCCTTATCTGTTTTGGATAAGCTTAGAAATTTTGAGTGGTATTATATTGGCAGATATTTCCTTTAGAAGAATTTATGGAAAATAAAGAAAATGGCTGTACGGTTGAATTGTCAAAAACAGCATTTTTCAAGAAAAATTGCCCAATTCAAAAAACTAAAATCAGGAGAAGGATAGGATACCCAACTTGGAAGTACAAATGTTTAATCGAGAAAATTTCCGCATTGCACTATTGATTTTTCATCCTTTTTGCTGTTATTATTGGTCTCCTGATGGCAACTTATGCTGGAGTCTTGCTGTTGGTTTTAAAAATCGACAATTATAGTCTTGCTCTTTGAATTAGGCTACTATGTCTTTTGAAGTATGCATTGAACATTCTTTGGAATCGTTTTTTGGATTAGTCTACCATGTGCTTTGAAGTATGTATCAAACGTATTTTTAAGTATCTACTATGTTTTTTGGATTAGTCTACCATGTGCTTTGAAGTATGTATCAAACGTCTTTTTAAGTTGTGTGCTTTGAAGTATGTATTAAGTATCAACTGTGTCTTTTGAAGTATGTATCGAACATTCTCTAGATTCGTTCTTTGGATTAGTCTACCATGTGTTTTGAAGTATGTATCAAACGTTTTTTGAGTATCTACTGTGTCTTTTGAGGTAAGTTGCGAATGTCTTTTGAACGCAATTTGTCTAGTTCAATTCAAATTAATCTAATTTGGTTCTTTTGTAGTTCCATAAATTAGTCTAGTTTGTTCTTTTGTAGCTTGATTCTTTTAGACTTTCCAAGTATTGTAATAGACTTACCAAAGGTAGGAATTTCTTCAAACAAGTGTTCTTGGATTATAACTGTAATCTTTTATTCAGTTTTATTTTTTGTGGTAATCCTTTTATATTGTGGGTTATTCAATGCCTTTCTGCTTTTGTTTCATTATTTGTGTAATATTCTTTACTTAATGTCAGATATTTATTCTGCAAAAAATTCACTGCTGGTGTATTACCATTCTAAGCTCATAGTACAATACCAAGAAAAATCATAAGAAACCACAATAAGGTGTGCTGAAAAGCACATGATAAAAAAGACAGATTAAAGGAAAGCTATTATCACAGAGGAAACAAATGGAGGGCAACAAGGGAGAGAACCTGATATTTACATTAGAAGGTGAAGCCATCCCAATTAAAGAAAAGCTAAAGCTGTCAAGTGACACTAAACATCTATTCTAAATTTTTAAGGCTAATAAAAAATTCTTTATTAAAGAGCTATCAAATGACTTTATACGTCTATTCTCAACTACTAAGGCTAAAAAATATGTGGAATTAGAAATGAAAATAAAGAAAATAATAAATAAAAAGGAAAACTTCTTAAAGTTACATCGGCAACTACGGCAACCTCTGATGGTGCAGCAGCTCCATTTTGTCCAAAATATCCTGACAACAGAGAGCAAATCGATTCCATAAGTCTCGCAATGTTAAAACAAATTTGTCATAATAATGCACTGAAAGTCAAACCAATATTTGTACTTCAACACCTAAGGGAAAGGTCCCCAGCAAATATGAACAAGCAATGATTTTGAAGTAATTACTTAAGAAACCAACAAAAAGTTCAATTGAATCCAGTAGGCTAAACACGGTGCTAAACAGTTCACATCCCGATGTCATTTACTGGCAGTGGTTTATTGAATGTGGTTTCATTCTCCCAGGATATGAGTCTTTGGATCTTTCCAATTTCAAAATACCAGAATGATCCACTTATCAAACAACTGAATACCAGTATTGATGATAACAAAACAGACCATGTAACTCTTCATAACTACAATGCCCTGGAACTAGAACTTCCAAAAATTGATCCCTTCTTGGTTAGTATAGGCCTGAATACCCCTAGAACCAACAATCCAAGACCCAACATCTAGAGCCAGCAATACCAACTATTCTACCCAAAACTGTGACAACAGATCAGATCTTGAGCAAGCCTGATACTTCTTGCATTCTATATCCAAAATGGTCTTGGGTTCTAAAAATTTTATGGATGCCTTTCCACCCTAGACCATTTACAGTTGCAACACCATATCAAGCCGTGGTAAGAACCATAGAAATGCGACACAGAACAGGAAAAATAAACCCCAAAAAAAATAAAACAAAAATCTGCTCAATGATGGGTAGCATAATGTGTACTGTAGGTCAGATAGCAACGAACATGTCATTGAGTTCGAAAATTGGGTTAAAGTATTGTCATCGAGTGTTTAGTAGCAGCAAACTGCATTGTCTTCGAGTATTTAGTAGCAGTAAACTGCATTGTCATCGAGTATTTACTAGGAGTAAACTGCATATCAGGCTGATCAATATGATGAAATGTCCCCCAACTCATATCAACAAGCAAGCAAATTTGCATCCAATAAGATGAGCAGAAGCATTACAAGTAATCATGCTAGGGATATGCATAGGTTGTGCATATAACACAATACAGATTAACAACACTGGAGAACAAGATAAGTGTCAGGCACTTTTTTTCATATTTTGGATCTGAATAATGATCATTCATCAATTGCATAACAGTTCAAGTTGTAAACAGATAAACAACAAAAGATAATACTCAAATGAGTTATGACATATCACTTGTACTTACATAGTCTAGTATTCCAATGCAAGCTCTTTGCACGTTGATTTGTTGTGCCCAGTACCCTTGCATCTACTGCATTGGAGCTGACGTTTCATCGACTCCTGTGAAGCAGTTTTCTTTGTGGTAGGTCTGCCAGGAGGACGACGAGTTGGAGGAGGGGTTACAGTTATGGCACCCAGAGAAATTTCCTTTCTCTCAGGCCTTTCTACATTTGGAACAGGATTTATCGATTCAGAATATGTTAATCTGTAGCTACTGGTCGTGAAGTAACTAGCACAATAATCATATGGATCCCGCTCCAACCAACCAATGACAGATATGGCATGGCAGCAAGGCAATCCGGTGAGTTGCCATCCCTTGCAACTACAATTGCAGCGACCAATGTCAACTAGTTCGATGGAGTCTCCACGTACCTCAAATGTGTTGCCAGATGATAATGATACTTGAAGGGAGCGAACTTTAATGCTTTCCTTCTCAAAATTTTCCTCCATAGACGGAGTTAGCCTTGTGAGCCATTGATTGGACTCAGTTCGCCGTGTATAAATCAACTCCATTATCTTTCCTCTTACGGCATCAACCATCTGGGTTATTGGCAATTCATTGACATCTGACACACAATTGTAGAATAGCTCCCCAAAGTTCGATGTCATGTGGTTATACCTCGCACCAGGGAAAAATGCATTAGCCCAGTGCTCAGGCTCACTTTGCAAGATCCAGTTATAGGCTTCAACTGAGATACTTTTTATACTCTCAATACACCTTTGAAAGCCTTCTGGCCTGGTTTCATAAGCAGTGGCAAACAAATCCTCAACTATAAGACGCTTAACTTCATGAGAAAACTGCCCCTTCAAATCTCTGATCAGTTGCTCAGAAAGATATCGCAAACAATATGCATGGTAGACCTCTTCATTCTTAAAAATTTCAGCAATCGATTCTCTTAATCCCTTCTCTCTATCCGCCACAAATGTTATACTGCGACTCATTGGCAATGCATTGATGGCAATTGCCTCTCTGTCAGCCATGGCAGTCATATCACGACATCTTGATAGTGCAGTTTTAAGTTGTAGCAAAAACCAATGCCAGCTATCATCAGACTCTGAATCCACTACAGCAAAAGCAACAGGAAAAACACTATCGCTGCCGTCAGCAGCCGTTGCTGCCAAAAGCGTACCTTGGTATTTTGACCTTAAAGGTAAGCTATCAAGGAAAAGCAAAGGACGACATCCATGTTCAAATCCATATAATGATGCATGGAATGCTAGAAAAAGATGATGAAAACTCGAATCTCCTTTAGTCATGAAAGTAGCAAGACTACCAGGATTTGTCTCCATTATCTTTTCACAGAAGAAGGGTAACTGTCTATATGCCTCTTTATATGAACCTTGAATTTGTTCCTTAGCAATCTCTTTCCCACGCCAGGCCTGAAAGTAATTTAATTGAATTCCATAATCCCGTTTGACGTCATTCACGATGTCCCTTGGCTTATAGTTCGGGCAAGCTTTCAACTTCTCCTTTATAATACTAGCAACCCAACTTCTTGTTGGCTGATAACCAGTTGTTAGAACAGCACCTGCACATGTATGTGTTGCATTCATTTTCTTAATGCAAATCAACTGGGTTGTTGACAACCTTGATGCATGAATTCTCCATGGACAACCCTCTTCTTTGCATTTTACTGTCACACGATGACTGTCATTCTTCTTGTACTTAAAAGCAAACTGATGTGCAATAGCATATTTGCGCAACGCCTCACGAAATTCATGTACACTGTTGAACCTTTGGCCCACACCGGCAATATTGTTAAGCCAAATTTCTGTGGCTTTAGCATGCTTTTCGTTATAGGAACCAACAACACTAATCGGACCAGCAATTTCAGCTGGAATATCAATATCAACATCAACATGGCTGGTATCACCTACAATATCAAAGGAGGCATCAAGTAGCAGACCAGTCTGATTTGAATCATCTGCAACATCCTCAAAGACATTTGGAGGCGCATCAACTGGAACTCCTTCTTCTGATAAAGTTGTCCTGCTTGACCTGCAAAATAAAAATGTCCCCACATGTTTCATCCTTCAATGGCAGACAGTTCCACACAAAAAGACAGCAAGAAAACTACCTACTGCAAGGCATGTCGGAGGCATCAGGAACAACTTCAGTCATAACAAAAATCTCAGCTGTCTCAGAGTCAGCGTGAAACTTGATCATGCGTTTAAGGTCCTTGTCGTTGGAGATAGTGATAATTGTCTTCTTGTTGCTGGGAAGAAAATATTTGAGAGCCATTGTACCAAGATTGCAATTAAACATCTCTGCCACCTCCATCTTGAAATCCTTATACTTCAGCTTATCATCAATTTCCATAGCATGAGCATCTCCACCCTTGTAATTAAGAAAACCATCCTCATCTGTCTCAAAGTCCCCTCCCGACTGACAAATAGCTATCACTTTTTTCCCAGCCATGACCTAAATCAAAGTTCAAATCACAAAACTGCGGTAGGCAATCAAACCTTCAAAATACATACCATTCCCAATTAATCCTAGTCATCAGAAAAAACAACACATTACGAACATAAATATTGATGATAGCCACATTAAGGATGTTCAAGAATCAATAAAAGAAAGCACATAACCAGAGGTGCATTCATCGAAAAACAAACCAAATATATAGCCACTCACATGCCTCTCAAACTTTACACCATCTCTCCAAAGGGACGTACAATTTTCAAAATCCCAAACTGCAAATAACTAATCCAATATCAATATGCAAACATTTAAGAAAAAACAAAAGAAAGGGGCTAATCAACATACACAGATAAGGGAAAAAAGGGGAAAAGAATAACATACTCAGATAAACATGCATACCAATAGAAAGAGCAAAAAATACATAAAAAACGTGAATAAAGCAAAACTCAGATTCAATAAACAGAATTCTTGCAAGAATCCATAAATACTAGACATAAAAGTTGAGTCTTGCACATATTAAGCACTGATGGAAAAGAGTACAGCAATTCCTAAAGGCCTAAAGATAAAAAACACATAAAAGTCCATAAAAACCGTACCTTCAAACCACACGGATGCAACAATTGGCTAAAAGGGTTATCTTAAAACGGCCTAAATTTTGGTGGAATTCAGAGTTTCAGGCGAAAAATAGAGGAAAAGTTAATGGGGTCGGAGTCTGCTGAAATCTGTTTTAAAAGGGGATAGATACGGCTCCAACTTCAAATAAGTATAAAATATTTATTTGTTTCTGGAGAAGATGGGAGCAGAGATTTGGTCTTTTGGGACACGAGAGCTAAGTTCTGTTGTATGTTCTGCTTATAGAAGGACTACGGAACAACACCACCTCGGGAGAGACGTGGGGCAGTTGGTTTTCCAAGGTCATATGTGTGTGTGTCTATACATACTGGCTTCTTGTTGACATCTATTCATTCTAGCATGGTGTTATAAATCTTGAAAAAGTACCCTGAAAGCTTGGGAGTTTGTTTAGATTATTAAGGAAATAGAAGCTAACAAAATGGACCAAAGGCCAAAAGGCCAAAAAGAAATTTTCTTTTCCTTTTCTTTTTCTATTTCTTTTGTCCAGAGAAAAATTAAGAAGATTTATTATTTTATGATTAGTAGGTTTTTATTGAATAAAGGTCTCATTGATGATAAAATTAGGGACTTATAAAAAAATAATAATGAAATTATGGGGGTGATGTGCTTAATAATAACAAGTGTAGAATATTTCATTTAATTTAATAATAATAATAATAAATGACGTCTTAATTTAAATGTTCAGAAAATTTTCACTTTTATTACATTAAGGATACCATGAATTAGGCTATGTACTACTAGTTTATGCCTGGATCAACATGAAAACATGTTATTTTGTTGTAACATATGTAATTGAATATATTAATATTTTGATCACAAGAAGATAAATACAAAAGACAGTGTATGGCCAAAAAGTAAACGAGAAGTATCAAAATCATCACACAATATACATATGTATCATAATGGTATAGATTATTAGTTAAAGAGTCACTCTCAAGGAGATTTGTTTAGATTACTAGACGACGATATATCAAAAAATCTTTTAAATTTCTTCCATAGAAAAAGCTTAAAGTTGAATTGTATTGTTCGTACTTTAATAAGTATGCCTTTATTAAAAAAAATTAAGTTATGGGTTAACTATATATATGTCAATTACACAAAAAACATATACCAATTTAGAATGTATTTACCTCATCTTTTTAGGCATCTTCTCCTCATTATTGTTATTGATATCATTATTAATATCATACATAGATTAATGGTTATCATCCTAGGAGAATTTACCAATTTTTTGGTTGCACGTGTTAATAGACTTGTAAGAAGTCCCTTCAATAGTTTCCTGGTTTTTGGTGAGGGTGTTGGCACTACTCACTAATCACCTGCAGGTCCACTTCATTTGCAAATTGATTAGATAGAAAAGTCTTACAAATAAGCTTACCTTAGACAGAAATTCCGCTGACAAGGGACAAAATAACCACGTAATGTTCCATACGATTCCTATTCTAAGTAGTAGTCCAGGTTATCAATTGAGATGTCCACGCCCGTTGGGGCACTGCTTGCCATGCTTGTTTGGGATTGTGGCTTCAGTCCAAAACCTATTTTAGACTAGACGCAGCTACACATCTTTTCATACACAAAATTTGGAGGGGAGAGCAACCTAATAAAATATGTTTCGCCTCCAAAATTTTGATGCGATGCTCGTTTAGCATAAATGATGGGAAATCTAAGAAGCCAAAAACCAGCAAAGTGTTACACTGAAAGTCTGAAATGGACTGAATTATGTGATTCAACAATCACCCAGATTTGCATATACTTGGAACCTAAAATGTATGGAGACCTATGAAATTACTTAGCTCTTCATAACCATAAATATATGAAAAAGAATTATTGACCTTCTGGTAGGTAGTTCAGATCCTCGCAACAAGAATAAGTCACAACAAGCACACAAAGGTATTCTCTCTGATCCAGAGTAATTTCGTCAGTTGACTGTTGCTTACAGGCACAGCATAACTATCCCTCAACTTTGAAACAGTTGAGTAATATATCAAGCCTTACGGATATTATACATGATGCAATAGCTCAGTTTGAAAGCAAAACATTAGAAAAACCATCCAGACTCATTTTACACATTAAAACTTAAATTCATGAATCTTATTTTTTCTTGTCATAAGCAGCTATATTCTGTGGTTCACATTCTGGACTAAACAGGCGAACCAGCAAAGCTGTAGTTGAGCTTGTAGTGATTGCTCCACAGGCTGCCCACCTAAGACTTCGAGGAATTGTAATCCTAGGACCTGAATAACCAACAAAATCGAATGTGTAATCACTATAGTGAGAATTCAAAACATACGAATACTCGATGCAGTATGAAAGGCATTAAGATAAACTCGTGCTATGCCAACTTGTTGAGGAGATCTAATCAAAATCCGACTCTAAAATAAACTTCTACATGGAAAAACAGATACATTACTGGGGGATATATCGCCAAAATAAATCAACACATACCATAATGCAGGCGACAGAGAACCCAAAATCCTAAGGCTCCACCAACAGTGAAAATCCCAGCTGTTTGTCTCATCAATCTGGAACAGGGTTTTGCATCTGATCTCATTAATTCCCCATCAGACAACCCAAAAAACCGCCTCAAAGCCATAGGCTGCGAAACTTTTTATTCCACAACCTCAGGTGCCGCCACTTAACGGCGGAGCCCCTAAAGATTCTATGCAATGAAAGCACAATTATTCTGTGGTACTAATATATCAAATGAACCAATATAAATAGCATGACTAATACAGAAATAAAACCACCATAAACTTGACAACCCTATCAAATACAGATATGTTACGTTCAAGCTATATCATTGATTATTTGAAGCCTTGTTTTGCAGATAGACAAATGTATACATCGCACATAAACTACTAAAAACAAATGATGCAATCAGATTAGTGGCAAAGGAAGAACCCATCAGAAAGTAAAAATTGTATAAAGTTACGAACTTTATTCAAGTAATATTACATCAATAGAAGCAAAAGTTCATTGACACATTCCGTCGAGCATCTCTATAGCAAAAGCAACCAAATACCTACTAACAACTTCATAACCCCATGAAAACTCCAGAAAGACCCCAACACAGTAAAGAGACATGAACAGGGTCTGGATTTTAACCTTTTGAAGCCCCTGGCTGAAGGGTTTATGGATTGAATAAGGTTTAACCTAGCTTTCCTTCGATTATTGCATAGTATTTTTGCCTACTTTGAGCTTTGGTTAACTTTCCAGGGAATGAATGGGCATTTACAGAAGGCGATTGAAATGCTTTTTGGGCCAGGCCACTTGGGTCCAAAGGACCCAAATGAGGAGGAGGCATCTTTCATTTCTTGGTCCAAATTAGGTCCAACTATCTCATTAGCAGCAGAACAGGTACTGCTTTAAATCTTGGACCAGAGCCAAAGCAAATAAGTTCCAATAGGGTTGATGCAGATTGTACCAAGTCTCAGAAAACTTCACAGCGGAGAAATATTGATGCTTATTTTAATTACTTTGAACTTTATCTTAATTCTGCTTATTATAGGCTGTCTTGATTACATCATTTATTGACCAATCGAACAAGCCCGCTTGGTCCAAATATAATGATACTCGAAGAAATACTTTCGGTACAACAAAAATTCTTTTGTTGGTGCAAAAATGTGATGGTAGAGCATCACAACAAATTCGACCACATGTTCAGCTGGAAACCTTATTGAATAGTTCCCATTTGGATCTTCAGTGGGCTTTCTCTCGGCCTAAATCTCAAATGATTGCAGTGGAATTCCAAAGTTGACCGGTGAAAGCTCATTAGCTTTTAGTCTCCCAAATTTACAGCTAAAATTCACCAATTGGGCTCATCTTTTTTTAGAATGAATCTTAAATGAGCTTCCATTACTAAAATTTGTTCCAGCCCAAAATTTTCTTTCGATTGCGATTCTTAAGTCACTATAAGACAAGTGAAAGAGTCAAATTAAATTTTGACATAGAATTGGAGGGAAAAAAAAAAGATGCTCTGTATTTGTCCAGAAATAATATTGAGCCGAGAGATGGCCGCATTTTTTGTTCTTGCTGTGATTTTAACTTAATCAGCAACATGTGAATCTTAATGAATTTATGGGTGTTTAATATAGGGGAATTAGAGAGGGAAATGAGTATCAAAAGTAATGACACCTATTGTTGATGTTTGAAAAATAACTATTCTTATCCTTCAATCGGAATGAAAGTGATTAACTAGGGTCGCCATGATTCTGTCCAAAGTACTAGTCTATCAAATTTAGGGTCTCCATGATTCTGTCCAAAATATTATTCTATCAAATATATTAACTCTTTTGAGGGAAATAATACATTTTTAATTATTAAATCAAACATGTTGAGGGAATTGTCAAAATCGATACTCGTAGTAGGGTTAGTAATATTCGTAGTGACAGTGATTGAGAAATTTGAACTAAACAAATCCTTAATCTTACCACTATATTTATCCTTCAATTGACGGTTGATGGTAGAAGATGGTAGGTACGATATGTTTTGATCACTTTCACTTATGATGAAAAACAAAATTAAATGATAAAAGATTTGAAAAAGAATGTTCTTTCTTGGTTGTTCCAAACTCGAATTCTCGTCTACCGAGTAATACAATGGATCCTGTCAATTTGTTTAATACGTTCTGGTTAGATTTACATTAAACCAAATGCAATTATTCTTGGATCAAAATTTAAAAACCAAAATGTCAACATAACTTCACATTCGGAGTCTTAAATCTAACAATGTGAACTCAATTTTTTCTTCTCCGACAAGTTGTTTTCATCTCTATATACTAAAGATTGAGTAAGGTTTGCTTGTCAATTTTGGCATGCAAACATCACTTTCACCTTCATAGTAAATTACTTTAGGAAGTCTAGTAACAGATATAGTCAACCGCGCATGGCGCACCATATGCAATTTGTAAATTACCACCAATCACGCACCGCACAAATAGTAACTAAGAGTGGTGGTTGAAGAAACTTGTACCAACTTCAATTTCTATTTGAAACTATAAGAATACAATACATATTATTTATTTATAGTAGGAGATATAGAATGGATATAGAGTAACAACACATGCTAAATACTTGTTGGTTTAAAAGTTAATATACTACTAAATTTGAATCCAAGGCAATTGTATATAATATCTATTTTATAAAGAGAACAAAAAACTTAGTTGTGGTTGGTGGAGAAGATTTTTTTTTTCTATAAAAAATATATAGAATATGTTCAATAAGTCAAGATATTAATATAAAGTGTTGTTACCACTTTGTTTTATATTGAGAAACATGTGTGTTCATAACCCACTTTTTCTTCTTTATCAAAGAGAGAATTTACCATCACCACGAAAAGCGAGGCTTAGTGAAGTTTCTATGCAATTTCCTAATACTGTATTCATTGTGGGCCAACTTGGACTCGAGCTCGCTCCTGTCTGTGCCAAGATCATCGTGGGCCATATTGAAACTTAGTTCACTCCTGTCTTGGGCCTTGGCTCACTCGCTTCAGGCTAAACGCTACGATTGATAATTGGAAATTGAAAATCTTACGCGCACATATGCACAAGTGTAGCGGCTACGTTCGGCAAACGTTTATTATTTTTTTTTCAAAAAATTTTATTTTGAGATACTCTGTAAATAAGTTTTATAACTGTCTTTTTATATATTGTTATTCACATTTTCAATTTATATACATTGCATATTAAAAATTATTACATTATTATTCTTTCAATTATATTTTAATAAAACTCAATCTAAACAGAGTCATATTAAATACGTACACAGTTCAAAAATTACTTTTATTTGTACAATTCATATTCTAAGAAATATTTTTTTATTATTTTTTCTCACATATACATAGAATATGAAAAGAAAAATTACAATACATTTTTATAATATTTTAAAAATATCAAAGGTACGAAAACTAATGAATAAGAGGTTCATATTAAAAAAAAAAAAAAAAAAGGAACAAGGCTGAAATTGGACAGTGCACACGAACGATAAAAACAACCAACAATTATTTCTGAAAATTTTCGTCTCAATACGTTATAGATTGTCACGCGCCCAAAAAGACGCCTGGGATGGTTCTCAGCTGCATTGTACTTTGAGAAGGCTATTGGACAACCAAGTAAGCTACTGTCTCGCTCTCTCTCGAACACTACACTATCAATCTACCTGCTAATATTAAAAAGCTGCCTCTCCTTGTTTCTTAAACATCTGAGCCACTTTCTCCTTTTTTCGTGGACTGAACAGCTTACTAGTGTACTAAGTGGTGAGTATCTCCAAGCTTCTTCTTCTTCCTCACCCCCCCCCCCCCCGGCGGGCGGGTTACTCTTATCTATTGCTTGGTTCTTGCAAGAACCCATCAAGGTTTGACCTTTGATGTTTGTGAATAAGTTTGTTTTTTCTTTTTATATTCATGTGTAGATCATCATTAACTGCTCTGATTATGCAGAGTATGACTTGAGTACGTATGAGATGAGACGACCATTTCTTTTCTAGTTGGTTGTTTACTTAGGTTTAGTTGAATGTTTCGGTAATACTTTGGTAACTAACTTTCTTGATATGTAGTTTGCTGCTCTTGCTGTATCTTGTACCTTGTTCTCTTTTTCCTCTACTTTGGTATGTTCCTTTAACTTCATGCATATTTTTGTGAATAAAAGTACAGGATACAGCAAGAAAATGTTTTTCTTGTTTTCATCAATTAATCAAAGTATGCATCATGTTATGGGGCATACAGGGAAAGATCCATTTTTTCATGATTTGTTGCCTTAGAGCTTGGGGATTTTACACCTAAGTTAAGGATAAAAAAAAAAAAAACGAAAGAAAGAAGAAAAGATGGGGGGGGGGGGGGGGGAGGAAGGGAAAAGAGGAGGTGATGTTGCTTATAGGAAAATATCCACTTTAAATTGTAGGCTTTAGGTGGTTTGATTCCTATTTTGTAAATTACAACACAGCTGTACGACATATTTAAGCTAAGTTGAACATGTTGTTTCTGAGGAACTGAAAGTTGCATCTTTCAAACAAGTATTGTGATCAATATCTAAAAGGAATAAAAAGTGACACCCCTTCGTATGATTTGGGATGTTAGTTGGTTATGGATGAAGGATTATCTGTTATATAACTGTCACAAATATGCAAAAAGAAAAACTGACTAACTGTTGTCACATGGGGCTCCATGCTTAAAAAATCAAATTCCCGCCTTGATCGACAAAATACAGATGATATAACGAGGAAATGGTTCCATGAACATTCTGTGAGGAAGCTGACTTATTTAATATTTTTATCTAATTGTTCTTTTATAAATGAAAAGTCGTGATGTCATGTTATGATGGTAAAAAAGCCTTGCTATTAGCATATGTTTCTTAGTTGAATGAACATTTGACACTTCAGGAATTGAAGGCATTTTACTGTTCAAGTAGGTGCTCTTGAGATAATTTCCATCTCTGTGTCATTTTGGATGCATACACTCTGTAGAACGACTTTGCTATTTGTTCCAGGTTACATCATTTTATAAGATCATGTTTGTTTCCAATTATAATTATTGCATTTTTGAGGTTTAGTGAAACACCATCTGAATTTCTTCCATTTTCTATGTGTTAAAGTTATATGCAGTGACATTCATAGTTGTGTGTAGAGATCTAGTGAGCAAGTTGCTTTTGGTTTTTGTATGTGAGCTTTCTTTTATCTGAAGTAATTGCTGCAGAGCTTACCTTTTATCTTTCTTCAAACAGGCATATCCGAAAATGGAGCGAAGATATCTTTGGGCAGCTTTCATTTTAGGGGCAGTAATGTGCACTCTGTTTCCTCTTCATTCTGAAGCCTTGGCGCGAATTGGGCTGAAAAAGCAGCCCCTAGATCTTCATAGCATAAGAGCTGCCAAATTAGCTCGATCACAGAGCTCATATAGGCAACGGAAGAAAAGACATGTACAAGTTGGGTAGTTCTGACGTGGACATATTACCTTTAAAGAATTACCTGGATGCCCAGTACTATGGAGAGATTGGAATTGGTACACCCCCTCAGAAATTTACAGTCATATTTGATACAGGCAGCTCCAATCTCTGGGTTCCCTCATCAAAATGTTATTTCTCTGTGAGTCTTTCCTAATGTAGATAATATCTTTTGCTATTTAATAGGTTATCCATAATCAATAAAAAGAATGTTATTTGCAGATTGCCTGCTGGCTCCACTCCAAGTACAAGTCGAAGAAATCTAGTACATATACCGAGATAGGTAAATAATCAATTTTTTGGCTTTGATGAATTATCACCTCGGAGGTCACAGTTTGGCGTTAAGCTGCATAGATCTAAACCTTCCAAAACTATGCCATGGGCCTCGTGCACTAAATTTGTAAATTTTGTGTTTGTTTAGGCTCAATTTTAGATAGCTTCTAGTGTTTTGAGTACTCATTGTAGCTTTAAAGTTGTGCAATTATCTGTATAGAAATAAGTAAGCTGTGTATACACAACCTTCTGTAACTGAAGCCTTGAGCATTGTGCTGCTGAATTTTCTTGATATAAGAAAGCTTCTTTATATTTGAGTTTATTGGAAAATTTTGCTAAACCAAATTTTGTTAACTGTGATTAGGAAAGTCATGTTCGATTCACTATGGATCTGGATCAATTTCTGGATTCTCCAGTCAAGATAATGTTGAAGTTGGTGATCTTGTTGTCAAAGATCAAGTGAGCTCTCTTATTTGTCTTTGGTAGTGTTATACACGATTGTTTTCCTGAATGTAGATAATGATTGCTTAAATCTTTTTCTCAGGTTTTTATTGAAGCATCACGAGAAGGAAGTCTTTCATTTGTGGTGGCAAAGTTTGATGGGATACTTGGCCTTGGATTTCAGGAAATCTCTGTTGATAACATGGTGCCAGTCTGGTATTCCCTCAATTATCATGTCTTATGGTGTTGCAATATTTGTTTATCATGTTTCCCTTGTTCACTTCTCCAATTTGTGATACAATAATCAAATATCTATTCAGGTATAATATGGTGGACCAAGGTCTTGTGAATGAGAAAGTATTCTCTTTTTGGCTTAATCGTGATCAAAGTGCAGAAGAAGGAGGTGAGCTTGTCTTTGGTGGTGTAGATTCAAATCACTTCAAAGGAAAGCATACTTATGTTCCTGTAACTCAGAAGGGATACTGGCAGGTAAGGGAAAGTTTGCTACCCTGCATATCTCTCTTTTTTTTTTTATTTTATAAATTATTATTTTGTATTATTATTCATTTATTTTGTCCCTTCTTTTTACCAGTTTGAGATGGGAGATTTTCTCATTGGAAACGTCTCAACAGGTGAGTAGCATTTTCCTTTGTTCAGTTTTCAAATGCATGCTATATAACTATTTCCCTTGCCTAAGAATTGCTTGATTGTTCTGTTTTCTCCCTTTTGTGCTTCCTCTTCTACATGTTTTTAATGGAAATTAAAAAAATCTGCATCAGTTTCTTGTGAGGGAACTTGGTTTTAGATTAATCCTTTCTGTCTGAGGTCCTGTTTGGATTTTGTATTTTTATCTATTTCAGGCTTTTGTGAAAGAGGTTGTGCTACTATTGTGGATTCTGGAACATCTTTGCTTGCTGGCCCAACCGTATGTTCGTCCTTTTGTTCACGATTATTACCTGAATTTGGAGTAATTAGGATCTTTTGTAAGTGTAAGGCTAAAGTTTCTGAGGTTATGTATTGCAGACTGTCGTGACTCAAATTAACCATGCCATTGGGGCAGGAGGAGTGGTGAGCACGGAATGTAAAGAGATTGTTTCACAGTATGGAGACCTGATATGGGATCTCCTTGTATCAGGGGTATTTCTTTTTTCTTTCTCATTCTTGTTGTATGTGTCAAATTTTTTGCTTACTGTATTCAGATATGTAATGCAAAACGAAACTTTGATCGTCCACACAGGTACAGCCTAACCTTGTTTGTGCACAAGCAGGTTTATGTTCCTGTGATGTAACTCAGCATAACAGGTCAGGAAGCCTTAACATTTTACTTTTTATGTGAATAATTATGAATGTATTCATGAAACTCAGATTCCTTTATTCTGGTGCACCAACATGAAAGGGAGCTACTAGGCCACTTAAATTGCAATGGCTTTTATAGATATTCCTGAATAGCAACTGTTGAAATTTCACAAGCTCCAGAATCTATCAGATCTTTTGGGATGTCAAAACTATTCTTGATATATGTAACTGCCTATGTGCTTCATCTGAGTGACTCCAAAAAGTAACATTGTTACCTGATACCGGACCTTAAAAATAATACGTGCTAAATATCCTGGCAATTCAATGATATTTCATATAAGTTAAGTTTTAGTTATAATATTTAGAACACGAGACCCTGTTGATGAAATAAATGTCACATGGTCCACAGTTCAACCGTCCAGTATCCAAATCCTTGAATACTCCCATAGAGTTAAATGATATTCTGACTTATTGATGCATCTACCTGGTTTTTTCAGTTCTTATATCAAGTCGGTTGTTGATGAGGAGAATGACGGAGCTTCTATTGGTGAAACCCCATTGTGCGCTGCTTGTCAAATGGCTGTTGTGTGGATACATAACCAACTGAAACAAAAGGGAACGAAGGAGAAAGTGCTTGAATATGTGAATCAGGTGACTTTCCAAGAATTTTACTTGCTATTCAAAGATAAAAATTAGTGCAGTATAATTAATCAGCATATTTTTTTGGTGTGACAGCTCTGTGACAGCATACCAAGTCCCATGGGTGAATCCGTCATTGACTGTAACCGCATATCAACTATGCCAAATGTTTCATTCACCATTGGAGATAAAGCTTTTGAGCTAACCCCAGAACAGGTTTTATTTTTTATATGGCATTGATACATATGAACACATTGATCATAATTGTTTTTCGTCGTTCTAAGTTTTTTGTTCATGAGCTGCTAATTCTTGCTCATTGAGTAGAGGGTTTATACATATACATATTTGATTGGAATGGTCTGGAGGGTTTATACATATACCTATTTGATTGAAATGGATCTATTAGCTAATGGTAAATTCTTTCTCTTCTTCATAATTGAAGTTCAGGAAATTTTCGTTTTGTACTCTTGTAGGAAGCTATGGAATATCATATGATATTCTAAATACATAGTCAAGGAAAGGGAATAAGAGATGAAAATTGTGACTGGGAATAGAATCTTTTGTATTGAGGGAAGAGTGGTTAAAGGGGACAAGGTAGACTAGGAATTCGTGGTTATGCACCTTTCTCTCTGCTTGCCTCTTTGAAAAGTTCTCTGTGACCGAAGGAGGTTTGTGGTCAGTGGATTAGTACCTTTTGACTTATTGCTGCTTCTCGATTTCCCACCTTTTGACTTATTGCTACTCCTCGATTTCATGGGTAGTCGCCTTTTTTGACAAAATAAGTGATGGTGGAATCATAGTTTGAATGCCGGATTTTGGTCTAATAAATATATTCGATCACTATTAGCAAGCAAATCAAGTTGAAATTATTTGAGCAAAAGATTGTTTCGGTTGGCTGAATTTTGCAATCCGTTTGGTAGAAATTACGGCATTAGTGTTGCATCTTGGATTCTTCTGACTACAGATATCTCAAATTATTTTCTGAATATTTGAGCTTAGGCGAGTCCTTTCTAAACTTGGCTATGTTTCTTGCAGTATATTCTTCAAAGTGGAGAAGGCTTGGCAACAGTTTGTATCAGTGGATTCATGGCTTTGGACGTGGCACCACCTCGTGGTCCTCTCTGGTATGTTAACTATGCTATCAAGACCGTAATTATGATAGTTTTCTCTCCAAAAAGTTAATTAACACTTATGCACGCATGAAAATCATATTGATGGTATATAAGCATTCAGGCATTCACAAAACTGCTTATTGCAAGACTACATAAAACTAATATTCATAGTTGATATATAACTTGTAGGATTCTTGGAGATGTGTTTATGGGGGTATACCACACTGTCTTTGATTATGGCAATCTCCAGGTGGGTTTCGCAAGAGCTGCATAGATGATGTTTTTGTATTTTACAACCAATATTTGATCAGATGATCCTAGGAAAAGCCAAAATGTGTTGTATTTTGTCAATAAAGGACTAATGATGCATGGCTGGCTTTTAAAGTTTGTATTTCCATATTGATTTCCTAAGCTATTAGATATCTTGAATGTAGATATGTAAGTGGATGTAATGTGCTCTTGTTCTATAAAAGGAAACTGCAGTCTTCACTTTGGTCATATTATTATGCTACTCTGGGGGCTTATTGAATGTTTTTCAAGAAAATGATGATTCGGTCATGTTTCAAGAAGCATTTGGGCTTATCTTTGTTGCAACGTGTGTTATGCAAAGTCTAATAAATGTGGGTTTTTTCCGGCTTTGGGTCTTCTGTTACACAATTTAGTGTTACACTTGTGTTACACCACCTTCGTGATTGACAAGTGTACCTGTGTTTGGAGATAGGGTTAGTGGGTGGACACTTGTCAATCACTTAGGTAGTGTAACACAAGTGTAACAGCAAAATATGTAACAGAAGACCCTAAGCCGTTTTTTCCTCGAAATTTTAAAAAGTAATAGAATTAAAATAATGGGAATTCAGATTTTCTGAAAAATAAAATTTATTGGTCCTTTAGAATCTTTGATAGAGAAACTCAGAAACGCATCATTGCGTATTTTGATATGAAGTGGACCTTGGGCTTGGGTAATTAAGAGGCTGATTAATGTGGGCCACAATGAGTAATTGCAACCATGAGTTCTGGAAAACTGACAGCAATTAATATCCTATAATGGGTCTGGTGGGCCAACACTAAATAGCAATTACTGTTAAGGTGATGTTTTTGCCATAGCATCTTGTATCTTGCCGTATCATTTTTTAATTGAATGACAAAACTACCCTTAAAGAATTTAATACATCCATTTTTATTTGATCTTATTTCTCGTTTTTATCTCTCTTCAAATACAAATCCGTCTCTCTCTCTCATCCATAGTGCACGCTTACGGCTTAACACCACCGCTTCTGGATATCATCTTCTCTCTCCTTCAGCCTCGCTCATCCACTCTATCTTTCCGTTTTTACTCCATCTCCTATCCCCATCATCTCTCCTGCCTTCTCCTTTCCTTACCTTTTTCTCTAAAGTCTTCATTTTTAGGGCTCTGAATAATTTTTGAATTTATGCAGAACAATTTATTACATTTAGATTGGGATCATTGTATTTAGATTGGGATTGGAGATTGTGTACGTGAAGAAATAGTGGTTGTTTTTGCTTAGAAATTTGATAACAAATTTTGGTATTTAGATTGGGATTTGAGATTGAGTACATGCGACAGATGTTTAAAAATCAGAAAACAGTTTAAGAAATGTTAGACACCGATGAACAATTCACTGCCTTCACCAATTTCCTATGCGAAAGGATTTCTTTTTACCAATAGTTTCTTCTACTATGAAATACAAATAATACTTGCTTAGTAGTTGCGTGTTTCTTTAAAAAAAAAAAAAATGAACCAAAATTAGAAGAGTAAAGAAGACGATGTAGCGGTTTAAGAGAGCAAGACAGAGAGAGGATATGATGATGGTTAGAGGGAAAAGCGAGAGATAGTAATTTGTTGCTGTTGGGTGTGAATGAAAAAGGAGAGGTTGGGGACATTTGTGGAAGGAGGAAAGGAGGGTGGATCAGCGGATGCGCAGAAACCGCAGGTTGTGAAGAAGAAAAAGTTAGGCAGAGCGCGTATGAAGGGGGCCGACAGTAAAATTGTCTGGCAGGAAATAAATTTGCTCTGACAATAACATTACCCTAACCTTAACCTGTTCCTGCGGTCCAAAGCAGTCATAGGTAACCTTCCAGACAACAACAAATCCAAATATTAAATTTTTGCTCCTTTAAAACTGTACAACACTTTCAGAAGCGAATTTTTCCATTTTACGGTGGGATTGAAAAATCAAAGAAATCAAATTACGTATATGCATTAATTTTTGCAAAGCAAATTGCATGTACAATCCTGACCTAATGAAAGTGAAAACAAAAAGCTTATTCCTTAAATTTGCTTTTGAGTTTAGCCGTCCGAGGTAACAGAGCAAAAACTTAGCGAGTCCATGCACGGGGAGTGCCATTATAATTTCACATGGTTATCACCCAATGAGTGCACCATAAACTCTGGATTAAGCACACTTTTAAGCTCGATAACACCTTATACCCAGAAATCCACTAAAAGCATAGATTACAAATGCAGAAGACCACGACATTAAGTACACGACTCCATTAAGGTAACTCATCTACCACGATCAGTACTCGGCCAAGCAGCTCACACTTCCCTTACTAGTCATCACTATCATTGCTGAAAACTCAGGCAACTGCTACTTTTGGCTTTCTTCTTTGGTGCTTCTAACTAAGTTCTGCTTCAGAAGAAAAACAACAAATAGAAGCATGAATAGTCCATTAAAATGAAATTCACAAATAATCAGCAATATTCTACTTCCACGCATCACAAAAAATGGCGGAAATAGGGTGGGGAAGCATAAGCTGAAAAGCCAATTGTTGTAAGGGGGATGAAAGCCTTAAAATATATACATCATTAACTTTTAATGTCTAATACACAAAAAAATGATCAAAATAAACTAGCAGCTGCACCTTTGATCACCATTGTTTATTCTTCTAGTTTCTGGCCATTGAAAATTCTAGTTAAATGCTTTTAATTACAGGCACATCAATGAAATTTTGTTCAAACGAAACTAGCATATCGGCCAAAAGTACAAATATGGCTTCTAACCTCCAATCAGAATATAACCAATAGTGTCGAAATACAAATCCCGTTACACAGGCAAAGATGACAGTGCTTAGATTCATCCAAAACCTCTCTCTCTTCTCTTCTTCCTTTTCCCAAGGATGTCACAAGAGATGAAAGTGTTACAATTAAGGAGTAAAATTATGGTTGTATTCATGATGACAAAATGTATCTGGGACCAAAATGAAGAAGAAAGAAAGAGATACCCATACAAATTTCATTTTTTCATCCATGCATTAAAAGCTATCTTTATCTACCAACACATCAACCATCTCTGCACAAACAGAATTAAGATCTTACAAAACCACGTGTACTCTCTTCTTGGATGGTAAATAAAACAAAGATTTCAAAGACTTGTTTTCCACTAAATCTAGTACTTACATTGTACTTTCAAGAATGAGACAAACATCAAAACAATCAAAATAATAGCACATTGCAGTTGAAAGGAAAAAAGAACAATAATAGGGACTCCAAATACCTTGGCTGTGGTGCCTTTTGCAGAAAATCCAAACTTCAAAGCCCTCCTCAGATCCTGATTGGCAAGTGCAGTTGCACTTTTTGCTGTAGTGGAGACTGGATCTGTTCCAGATTCCTCATGCTTCTGCTGCTGTTTGCAGGCATCAGCCCTGTGGCGGTCACACACAAGATTAGATATCACCAAACTCACGTGAGATCACTATGTAACCTCTCTATCCCACCCAAAAAACCAAAAAAAGAATCCTAAAAGAAAAAGAGGGAGAACAAAGACACTACATCAGAGCAAACTTCGCCATCTCTCTCTCTTGACGCTGTTGTTCTCTTTTTTGTCTGTCATCACGGCTGCTACTTCCATGCATTTCCCTCATTTCTTTGAACCTATGCATTGTCAAATTAAAAGAAAAAGAGATTTAGACGGAAAAAAGTGCAACAAGAGTGACAAAATTCACAATAATGCATCAGCTCAAGAAGATTACTACCTTTCTGTGGTTGTGATCATATGAGCTTAGATGTGCTTCAAACTCTATTGCCAATTTATATTGCTCGTTGCAGAGCTCACAAAAGAACACCTTGCAAATCTCTTTCACTTCAGTTTGAATTTTCTGCTCACCTTCTGCTATAACCTGGATTTTCATAATGTGCAGGAAGCAGGCAGTAGAAGCCACCAGTTAACAAAAACTGCACGAAATTCTCAAGAACTTTGAAACTTGATGTTTCCTTATGATATACCATTCCCGTCAAAAGACGCGCATATATGCTATATGCTGCCTTCTGTTATTAGATATGTGTTTCAGAGACAGTAAAACATCAAGCTCTAATTATCTAGTCCCAAAATATTTACAACTACTCACTGTAAAGTCATACTTCCCCTTTTTTTGCAAGTTCCACGGTCTCCTCAACCTCAACATCCAACTTTCTTCACTGGATATTTTCCTCCGCCGTAAAATAATCATCTTCTTCTTGTTTTCCAATCCCCAATTTCGGGTCTCTTATTGCTGATTTTATGGGCTCAACAATACCTGTAGATCAGAAATAAGGGAAGATAAAATTAAACATAATTCTTAGCTCCTGATGAAGGTAAATATGACTATCTAAAGAATCATAAGGTAAATGTGGTAGTCCAGAAAGCCATAAAACCAATAAATAAACAAGATTTCAAACAAGCTTCTAAAGTTTCCAACCTTTTAAAAAGCACTCAATAACAAATTCTTGTAATCAGGATTCAAAATTCCGAATGCAGAACATAGTGCCCCCACCCATTCAGCAGCATCCGTCATCATGACAACATTAGTCTGATAATACTTGCATGATTGAAAAAAATGCTCTGTATCAAATATGCATAAAACATGCAACATATCTACCATATAACCAATAAACAGAAAACCTCAATGAAAAAAGTTTAGAAAGAATTAATCAAAGGCAAGAAAAAGTGACTATCATTAATGTGATAACCATACTTGCATACAGACAACTTTCCTATATCTACAAACAACTTTTCCTAGCATTTCTTAAAATCCTAAAGTTCATAAAGTTTCACTGATTTCTATAAATGTTCGCAGCAATTCCCACCAAAGAAAGCCTAATTTCAGATATCTAATCGAGAACTCTACACAGTAGAACCCTAACAGATCTTATGTGCTAAAGATATACTGAAAACAGGTATTCTACAACTAAGCATACCTTGCTCATCTTTTCCAAGTCCCTTCCCTTTCCATCCCATCTTTTGGAGAAGCCTGAATCCACTGTTAGATGATGTCAATTGGGTATCTAAAGATGCTTGTTCTAACCCATCTAGGTTTACATTTTCAGTCGGTCTGTGATCAATTGAAAGACGAAAATCATCTGCAAGATCCTCAAGCACAGAAGTCCAATATGTCTGTAAGATAAAAATAAAGCATGAAAAATAATCTACAATTCTACCTTCAAAAATTTCAAAGGCAAAGAACAAAGAAAATGAAAAAACACGTATTAAAGTTGGAAGATCAATACCGCAAAATGTAATGTGATCAGTAGTAAAACAAAATAGTAACAAACAACAAGCCTAACCCAAAAGGTGGATCTGTAGATGAAACTTGCAAGTGCAATAATTGGGGCAGGCGTCAACCTTGCAAATACATAACGAGTTTCTGCACTTCATCACAAGCATCTAAAGATACTTTCAACAAACAACCGCATAAAAATCCCATGTGATACTACAAATGACTTGACAACAAAGTTACATAAACACTCTGCCAATCAGTTTACTTCAAAAAAAAATTTTATAGCACATTAAGTATGTAGGAACAACATCAACCATAAAATCCAACAAGAAGAAGAACAGGTTGAGGTAAAAAGACAAAACGAAGTGATAATACATGGTTACAACATCACAAGGGATTCTTCATGTACCATCAAAGAAGAAGGCAAAACCAAGAAAATCTATATGATGAAGCGCAGCATACCTCTTGTTCTCTTCTACCTCTAGTATGCACCTCTTCTTTGCCATTGTACCATCTATTTTCCATTTCCTTGAGACTTAAACCAGGCATAAGAAAGAAAACAATCAATGTAATTAAAACACTCAGAATCAGCTCAAGAATCAAAATTAACAATTTGGAAAAATCTAAACGTAATTTACAGAGAACACATCAATTAATTAATACTAGTCTTCAAGAAAAATTCCAAGAACGTGCTTTAAAATATGAAAGGGATTAGTAAATTAATTCACGAAACCCTCCTTGAAATAACTAGTCACACATTTATAGGCAAAGTAAATATTATGTTATTCAGAGGGTAGTATTGAAAATCGAACAAAGTGACATATGCGAAGCTTTTCCTTGTGCTTTATGTATAGAAAAAAGCTTATAATTACCACAAATCAAGCACAATTGAAGGAACCTTATTCAAACTTAACACAAAAAAAAAAAAAAAAAAAAAAATTCTTCGACAACTAACCCCACAAATATCTTTTCCAGCTCTATACTGACTTAAAGAATGTTACATTCCATCAAAGGCAAAAGCATAAATCCCCCACTGCCATCCCTTCCTCTATCAAAAATAATTAAAAAACTTGTGAAACAAAAGTAAAAATAAACTAGTTTGAATTCTCTATGCTCCAAGATAATTCCACATCAACCATATTGATAAAGATATACATTTGCTAACTGAACATTTCTTCTACACCCATGTTTGTTTCCATATCTCTGTGTATCGGTCTCAAATCATTCTTATGGGCTAGTTTTTTTTTTTTTTTTTTCATTGAATTAAGAGGTATGAAGATTAATCCCTTTTCAGGCAAAAAAAAAAAAAAGTCTTTATTACTTGTATAAGAATAGAGCTTAAGCATTTTTGTTCCTGTTCAGCAATCAAAATGTATTACTTAGTGAAATATGATCACCCATAATTTGTAGAAATCAATGGCACTGCCTTTACACACAGGTTCTCTGAAAGCTACCCGTAAAGATCTCCATAAACTTCCATGAAGCACGGCGGAAGAGGGAAGAAAGGGAAAGGCACAAGCAGAAACAGTATTCATACATGACATTAAGGCACTTTAATGTCTGACACATAGAACATATGCATACAGAACAAGAACGTATAAACACATTAAAAGAACTTTCTATTGTAGAAACTCAGATTTGCATACACACATGCGTTCAACTATTTAAACTCGTGAATAGAAAAGGTTATTATACATAAAAAAAAAAAAGCAACAAAAGGGTTATAAATGAGAGGGGAAATTATAATATCACGCAAATATCATCCTATTACACATATTTTCATTTCCTCACACTTCGTTTCTCTTTCTTAAAACTTTAAAATCCAGATAGAATTTTTTTTGTTTTTGGGGTAAACAAGCTTTGATTCATTTCAGATAGGAAAGAAATTTTTTCAACAGTTTCTATTGTGAAACAATTATCTATGCTTGAAAGCTACCATATATCTACACTTATAGCTATTCTTTATCGAAGATTCTGTCAGATAGCCCCTATTCTGCTGCTACAGACCAATTCATCTGGTCCCTTCTTACTCCTCTCCATGACTCAGTGATCATCCTTATATCTTTCACAATATCATGTATGACCTCCTGCCATCCACTACTGGAATCTAATCATGTTCCGAGCTTTCCATAGCTGATATACTGCAGCTGAGAGAGATAGCCTCCTGATTTGCCCCTGGAAATCTTTCTTCGCATAATGCACTTTTAACCATTCCAATTCCTAATTCCAGTTATGGTCACCTCTGTATATTAAACTTCTTGCTTGACAGTTTATCCACACTTCTCTGCTTGTTTGGCATTTAAAAAACAAGTGATCCATTGATTCTGCATACCTTCGACATAACACACATGCCCCCATGCTTTTGGTCTATCTGCTGTGCTCAACCTCCTCCTACAGAGTAGCCATAGGGCAAAACCAAACCTTGGTATTGAATTCTTTTCCCCCAATAGTTTGCTCCAATCTACAACATTTTGAGGATCCCTTAATTCTTCAAAACCTACATGCATTTTCGTCAAAATGCATTGAATTCAATATAAATTCCACTCTTCAAAGTCCAAACAAAATTCTTAAAGTACATATCACAAATTGGATGCAGCCAAACTTCACGGATCCCTCGCCGGATATTTTAACTATCACATCTCTTCCCCTGTACATTAAGACTACATCTCCTATATATTCCTAGCAATTTAACCTAATCTACGAGAAATTCCAATACGAATTTGACCAAAATCACAGAAGTTGACTAAAAACCTCAAATCCCGACCAATAACTAAATCAAAAACCTTCTTCCTCTCCCTACAGAAACATTAGCCATACTTTTGATAAAAAAAATTGAACAAAGCTCAAATTAAATTTTGTGAATCAATAGTTCTAGGGTTGAATAGATCTACAACGGAATCATCTTTGCATACAAATATTAAAAATTTAACGTCTGAACAAATCAAACACGCAAAATTTCTTGCATATGAAGTAAATGTAAAAATATAAATAAAATGAAAAATTACCAAGTCTAAGAAAATTTCAGAGGCTGATGGGTTTTCGATTTTCTTCGAGGATTGATTGAAAAAGGGCGACATTTTAGGGTTTTAATAATCTTACCCGGAAGCCACCGTCAGCGGTTCATCGGGTCAAATAAGTAATCTGGATTTTGCATTTCATGTTTGGGATGTTTGGACCTGGGCCGTGTATTATGGGCTAAGGGCTACGGTCGAATTCGAATTGGGAGCTTTAGTGTACCCGAACCCGGTTTCCAAATTTTAATTATGCATGCGTAAAATTACATGTAGTAGAATGAATCGTTCAAGCTAGCAATTACTGTTTTTTTTTTTTTTATGAATAAATAAATGCTTTTCTAATTTTTTATCTGTGAAATGTGGTGTGGATTGGTGAGGATATTTGGAAGTGGTCTAGTCAAATTGTATGATCTTTATTGTTAATAGATATTGCTTTATGGAATGTACTTTTTTTTGTTATATTTATAAGGGAAAGATGAGATATTTTCATATTGCTTCAGCATCCACTATGAGAGATGTAATTTTACAATTAGAATTTTGTAGATATTTAACAGTTAGATAGTCACGTGGTGTTTAGGTTTAATGAATAAAATTGTTTTAATTAAAAAGAATCTTTTAAAGATGAATGACTTTTTACGTTTGTAAAGAAGTAATTTATTTACAAATGCGGTTCCAACTAATTATACTCAAACCTAACAATAGAAAGAAAAAATCAAGCGAAGAATCAAATAAAGTTTGATAGAGATCGCACTAATAATTTTTTGAACTTATAGGGCCAACCAAAAGAAGTTGGTAGGATGCATATCTAGAAATTTTTGAGTGCAAGAATGCACGGAAATCATGCCAAACATGCTTATTACCGTAAGATATATATATATATATATATATATATATATATATATATATATATGCAAGGTTATACATGCATTCATATCGGAATTAATATAATTGAGTGCCCTAAACTAGCAAAAGCCTATTCTTTAATTTCATTGTTCTTGTTCTTGATGCTCTTGTTCTATCATGGTGCTTCTTGTGGTCCCTTAACCAATATGAACACATTACTGCAGTCTTCAAAAGGCTCTTAGACTGTATTTTAGAGGGAAGATCTCATGATGCTAAATCTTGGGCCTATAACTCAAATTCTATTCGTCCATTATAAGTTTAATTACAAAGATCTCAAAAATGCACTTACATGTTGAAAAGATAAGGTGGGATCATGATCATCAATTAATTGCTAAATTGTGCTGGAAGAACAAACCAGCTATATTTATGTCTATATAAAATAACGTATGTATATCTCTCTGATGTTTCCCTTTTCTGTTCTTTTATGTACAAAATCGCTCTGTGTAAAGTAATCTAATTATACCACTAAAAAGTAAGGCAAATATTTGTGTAGATTAGCTGTATGCAAATTATGTTCCTAATTTTGGCATCGACTAAGACCTTTATAAGGCCCTTCTTCAACAAATAACCATCCACACGAAATCTTCAGGGAATATTTATGTAAGAATAATGTTTGCAATTGAAATCAAAAGCACCGTTAAAGAAAATGGAGACCTCTTTCTCTTGATCCCCATTTCTATTGGCCATCGTATCCATTACATCTTCGTCTATTTTAAAGAAGAATCATAATAAACAAACAATGTAACTATCCACTTCTATAGATAGATGAACTTTGACAAATATCCTGCACCATGTTAAGTCCAAAGTTACATATCTCAAATTCACTTGCAATATAAAATGAGTATTCAATCTTTGATTATATCATGAATTACTCCCTTATATATATATATATATATATATATATATATATATATATATATATATAAGTTTTCCTTGATGATAGTCTCAATGTTAACAATATCATTTTACTTAATTAAGAACTATCTAATACGTGTCAAATAATCAACTTCCTAGACATTTCTTGTCTAAGCCAACTTTGAACAGCCTAACATGTTTAAAGTAGTTGTGAACAGTGTATTTTAATGTACACATCTTCCTTTCTAACAGAATAATTAAACAGAAACTAATATAGTATTAGTTAACGTGAAGACAGCCAGAAAATCACTAAGGTTTTCTAATTCTAAAAGCTAGTGGAATAACAAGGTGGTTCCGTAGTTTGGAAGTACATAGGCACTAAACATACCAACCTCTGGCTGTGGTTGGGGTTTTAGAGGAATCCTTAAAGCTAGACAGCTTGCAAGCAATGTTGGTAGAGAAGGCCCATTTTTCCTTCATTTCTCTTAGTTTTCTTTTCATAAAATTTTTTCCCAAAAGCCAGATTATGTACAAATAGTCATTACCCAGTTTCTTTGTAACATAGAAGCCATTGCATGTATATATTCAAACATTCAAGGATTCTTTGACGATCTTTTTCTACTCTTTTGAGTGGTTATCAATTATTTTCAGTTTCTTTTTTGTGTTATTCTCCTTCCCTAGTTCTTTCCTCCCTTTAAAGACTTTTACATATAAAATATCACAAAACATTAACAACTTATGGTGTTTCTATAGACCAGGTCTTTTCCAATATGCTTTTCAATGTAGTTTGTCAAGTTAATATGTGGGGCATGGCGTTAGTGAGGAAAATTGTTGTAGAGCTAGTAGTGCAGATATATATATATATATATATATATATATAGAGAGAGAGAGAGAGAGAGAGAGAGAGAGAGAGGTTGGATTTGCAATTGTGTTTACATAGATTAGATTAACTGACCTATCAATGCCTATCAAAATAGGATTAGCTAAATGGAATTTCAAAAGTTTTATATTTATTTTTCCTCAGTTGTATATGCTCTACGAATTAAAGTGATCTGTCTTATCCAACAAAAGTTATTAATTTCTGTGATAATCACTAATTACTGGAGTTTAAAAATAACTTAGAGGATTAGCATAAGAAAGCCATTCTAAAATTGTTCTAAGTTCGGCAGCTCGCTTTAAGCATACCTCGGCAGTTATTAGATCTTGAAGAGAAACAATTAGAAAAGATATAAACCATTGTTAATTGATGAAGAGGATTAAATCGACCCTTTTCTCTGGTATTCCAGAATAATTCATAATCGAATAGCCTTGCTATTTGCCTTTCGATTGGAAAAATTGCGGAGTCCTTGATCAATTAGTTTTCATTGTTTTATTAATTCTTGTATTGTTGCTTATGAATGTTGAACGTGTAAATTAGACTTTAATATTAATAGGATAAGATAGCCCAAGACAACAAATAGGATATTTGAGTATCTAAATTGGCGTATTGGCACGATTAAATTATAATGTTACATTTATCTTAAATTCGTGCCCAATATACTAATTTACTTCTCAAAGAATGTGAATTATTATAAGCTGTACATTTAGATAATCCCAAGTATAAAATTAACCATGATTTTTTGCAAAAAAAAAAATCTGAAATATTTTCATCTAATAGTCAATACAGTGGTCCAAAATATTGTGACACAAAAACCAGAATCGCTTTCTTTCATTTAGTAGCATGCCTTACTTGTACATATAAACTCGTGTTTCATTAAATAATGGTCAAGAAGAAGAAAAATGGAAAAAGAAACAAAAAAAAAAAAAAATTAGACTAATCATGTAGTGAATATTGAATATAGACTCATTTTCATGCCTTAATTACGAAGGATACACAAACGGAATCATCAGTCAGTAGTTCTTTGAAAATTCCAAAGGAATTAAGGGTCCTCAGTGATTTCTTGCCAATGGCTGTGAGGATACGGAAGTGCAAGTCAAGAAAGAAGTAAAGCTGGTACCAACAACAAATGCATCTTCATTCAACCTGGCCAGATATTTGGTCAACTTTGGAACCAGCGGTCCACAACGCAAATTCTTTGCCTCGATTTTTTTTTACCAGCAGTACAAAATTTCATTTCATAATTTTCAATTCATCAGAACCATCAATCAGATCAACGTTCAAGATCACTTTGATATTCTCAACAGTTGGATCCTCTCAAGCACTTGCTATAAATTCAACAGCCCTGCATGGCTATTGGAAGCCCAAGACACTTCACAACAAGAAACAAGCTTTGATCAATTCCCCTCTACATCCCAATCATCAAAGGCCAACATAAACATCGGGCATGGGAGGCAACAAACAGAAGAAGTCTTCAGGTTCTTCTTCCTTTTCCTTTTTCAGCTTGTTCAAAGGCAAGTCCCGAAGAGCAGATGATACGAAGGATGAGTTTGTGAAGGCTTGTAAAGTCTTTCCTAGTGATGAAGATAGAGGTCGATGGGTAGCTGACCCTAGTATTGATAGGCAAGCTTCTGCTTTCATTATTTCAAGAACACAAAAGTGGCAAAGCGTCCAGGTCGGGGACTAATAAAGATCAAAGGCCTTGATCACTTGTACTTGTTGGCATGACTACATTCGTTATGAGCTCCTCAAGATCCATGTTGCTTTATTTAATTTGTTGTTTGTCGTTTTTTAGCATGGTTCTCTAGTTTGTGATCAACTTGCGAATTATCTAATGAATAATGTGAAGATAGATTTGTTTGCATTTAATCTTTGATCTATTTTCTCTTATCTTCTTTAGTTTAATTTTTCATAATTGTCCTTTCTTGAGGATTTTAGCTCAATTACTGCTATCAAGTTGGCTTGCAAAATGCTTAAGAATGGCTGCGTTTCCTCTCATTTCTTCCACACGGAGCGCAACGATATTGATTGTCTAGACTAATTTTCTGCAACCCTTGGAAAATTCGGCTGAAATCCTTAACAACCCCTAGAAATTTCAGCCAGTATATGCTCTGATTCACAAGAGACAATTTCTGCAAAACTAGTGTGAGATTGTTGAGTGTGCATGAGAGAAGACTATGAATTATGAGACTTACTAGAGGCATGGAAAAAATAATGGTAAGGTATGGCATGTCATGAACTTTGCCTGGCCATGTGATTATCGGAATTCAGCTACTCAGTTGCATGCCTTCGATCCTTGGGATCCTCAGAAACATCCATTGATGAAGGGTGTACTTTTCTTTTGCTAACACTATTGCACGAACTGCAAGTTCTCTCAAAGTTCTACTTTAAGCTTTCTGATGTTTATTCTGATTTATCCTAACTTTTTATTTTCCCTTTTCTTTTCTTTCTCATCCTTTGAGATTTGACCGTTCTAATTTGGTGAATGATGAACAGAAGCTATTAACCAGAGATCGAAAGTGGTACACACCATGCGCTAATTTTGATTCACTTCTGTAAAATGTTTTTATTCAGTCGTTGGAATAAAATTTTTTCCATACTGGCACTAAATTATGGTAAGTTTTTATTAGAGACTGGTAAAATTTTATGATAACATTAATTTGTTACCATTCCGTACACAACATTTTTCTTGAATTATTAATAAAAAGATTGATCAAATATAATTTTATTGGATTTACAGAATAGATTTCTTCAAGAATTTTCCTGCAGACAACAGAACATGCATTTGCCTTCTAATTCCTAGTAAAGTGACTGGTTATTGTAACATGCATTTGCCGTCTAATTCCTAGTAAAGTGACTGGTTATTGTACTTGTTGGCTCCTCGATTGTGCTTCAGGCGAATCTTGTTAAAAATCATTACTGTATTCTTCCCTTAGGATATCAATCATTGTTGGTATTTTTCCTGTTGATTAATGAACCCCAGATACTGGTTGAAGTGGAAAGAAGATGCTCATGTGTAAGTTGTTCTTCAAGGACAACTTGCACTAATGTGTCTTTTTAGCTTCCACGTTGTCTTTCTCCTAATTAATTTTATGAATAATGGTTTTTAGCAACTCTCAAAGCCGCCAAACTCACAGTAAAACCAAGAGGACCACCAATGATTCTCAAGGAAAGTGAAAATGCTAATTAATTTGATGGTTTTAGTAATTTTTAGGGATTCTCCATTCTTTTCCTCTCCTTTATTCCCCTAGATCATTTACCTCATTGGACGTTTGGTGATTGTAAAGACACAATGGAGGAGGATCCAGGGCAAAGTCACTTGCCTGGCAACTTGCCGTTGACTTTAAACATAGTGATGCCCCGATCAGCAAAAATCTTGTGAAGGTTTACCAATTTGTTTCCATGTCTAATACATGTAACATTGACGAGTGTGTGTGTGTGTATTGTGATGGATGTATATACATTCATTTGTAATATACACGTTGAATAAAACTTAGGACTGGAACAGTTTCCATTTCCAAGAATTAGATTTGTTTTTGGACAAATCAACTGCTAAAAACAATGAATATCTCTTACTTCTTTTTGTTTCTGTGACAAAATAGTGTACAAGAAATTTACAAATGTTAGAGCACATATAATTGTTTTCACAAATTATTTATTTAATCATACAACAAACACAAATTATTGTAAATACAGCAAACCCTTAGGAAATCAAACCCCATTGTAATTATGCACTTATTGAATCTCAAGAAGTCCCTCAATATTTCCAGACTAAAAGATACTTTTAATGCTTTTCATTCACTCTTTCTTGGTATAGCTGTAACCCTATAACCTGTATTGAAGGATAACCATGTGAATAGCCAGGGCTCTTTCTTTTCAATGTAATCACTTTAGGGCTCTTTTCGATTGTTCGATCATCTTTGATGTCTTGAAGAATTTTCCTTAGCCCATTGAACTTTTTCCATCCACTATGCAATAGATTTCTTACCTTTTTTCCTGATTTTTGTCATGCACTTTCAAGATTCACCACAGCAGTTTTCAATAACAGACAAGAATGTGTTGTAATTCAGCAAGGGCATAGCCATCCAAAATCCAAAGTGGAACATGCATAATGTTGCGTTCCTTCTAAAATTTGATAGTAACCTCAATTTGGTCCTGATGCTCTTTCTTTCCAATGTAATCACTTTAGGGCTCTTTCTTTCTTTTGGATTGTTCAATCATCTTTGATGTCTAGAAGAAGTTTCCTTAGCCCACTGAACTTTTTCCATCCACTATGCAATAGATTTCTTACCTTTTTTCCTGATTTTTGTCATGCACTTTCAAGATTCACCACAGCAGTTTTCAATAACAGACAAGAATGTGTTGTAATTCAGCAAAGGGCATAGCCATCCAAAATCCAAAGTGGAACATGCATAATGTTGCGTTCCTTCTAAAATTTGATAGTAACCTCAATTTGGTCCTGATGCTCTTTCTTTCCAATGTAATCACTTTAGGGCTCTTTCTTTCTTTTGGATTGTTCAATCATCTTTGATGTCTAGAAGAAGTTTCCTTAGCCCACTGAACTTTTTCCATCCACTATGCAATAGATTTCTTACCTTTTTTCCTGATTTTTGTCATGCACTTTCAAGATTCACCACAGCAGTTTTCAATAACAGACAAGAATGTGTTGTAATTCAGCAAAGGGCATAACCATACAAAATCCAAAGTGGAACATGCATAATGTTGCGTTCCTTCTAAAATTTGATAATAACCTCAATTTGGTCCTCATTCTCTTCTTTTAGACGCTACATAGAGCTTGTTGGACCTTGCACTCAGGTAAAGTATGATTCCGATTACGGTAAGATTCTTAAAATCAAATGGATGGAATTTGAATAGGTATGGAATAGGATAAGTAAATGAGGAAAACAAATGATTAATATTTCTTTTTAAAGCAAATGGAAATAACTCTTTGTGGGCTGCAGCTATTTTAAATTTAACAATGGGTTCTATTCACATCTTGTGTTAAAACAACTTTCAAACGCAATGGAAAAATGTTTAATTTGTGCAAAAGACAAGTATTCAGTTTTCTTTCGCCTTGCTTAAAATATGTCCATCTTTGTTTCTTTAATGTTAAAAGATGTTTGAAATATTTTTATTGACTTTTTTATTTAATGTTAAGTTTAATAGGTTGTATTTCTAAAAAATTAGACCACGTCTTTTTAATTCACAATTGAAGATTTTTATGAAATATATAACTGAAACTCTTAAAACTTATAAACAAATTTTGCATAAAATTCTTTTTTGAGTAGTTAAAATATATCTAAAACAAATAAGAAGATTTTTAATAGTTTGTAATACAAAATAATATTTCTAAGTTGTTGATAATAAATTTGCGAAGGTCCCTATTGACGAAGCCAGAGTTATGAAACACACACGATTGAGGGAAGAAATCTATCTGCAGATGTTTATAATAGCCGCCAGTTTTAGTGCAATGGCCAAAATGGCTTGAGACTGACAAATAGGGATGGAGAGCCAGAACAATTATTGGTACCAAGTTTGAAATCACTGGTAGTTATTGTGTCCCCATTCACATAATTTTATGTCGACATGGACACAGAAAATGCTTAGGGGCTGTCAACATGTAATACCAAGGACCTCCCATGGGCACTTTAGTAACTTGGCCAATTTTGGGTGAAGAGGTAGATAACAATTGTTGAGGGGCTAAATTGCAATTGGAGAAATTTCATTTTTCTTAGCTTAAAAGAAGACTAGGTCTTCTTCTTCCATTTATCTCATTTTTCCCCTCTCTTCCTTATTTTCTTCTTCTCCTTCTTCTCCTCCTTTTCTTCTATCATCTCTCTCTCCCTCTTTCTATTTCACTCTCAAGAAGAAGAGGAAGTTGGAGCTTCAACTCAACCCTCTACTAAAGGTATTCTTCTCCTTCCATTTTATTCTACTAATTATGGGTTTTCTTTAAGATAGTAGTTAAAAGCAATTAGTGCATAATTAGAGGATTATAGAGTTGTTTATGCCTCTATGAGTTTATGCTTTTTGGTAGTAGTGAGTGTGTGTGGTTGGAGGGTTGATTTATGGTGGGTTTGAGTGAAAAGTTTTGAGAGATTAATGTATGATTGTGGTGGTGAGTTATGATTTGTGAAGTATATTGTGTATATATGATGTTTTCTTGACTTATTGTACCATTTGGAGTTGGATTGAGTGTTTGGATTGTGATTTGTGAAGTTTGGATGGTTGAATGTTGATGGATGGTGTTGCAGGCTCGTTTTTGGGCATTTTCGGGTGCCAGCCGTGGCACCAGCCGCGTCGCGGGTGGAAATCGCAGGCTGGAATGAGCGGCTTTCTGTCGCGGCAGCCTTGTCCGCGCCGCGGATGGTGAGCCGCGGGTCGCGGTAGGCGAGCCGCGGCCGCGGCTTAGATTTCCCTACCCGGCACTGAGCCTTTATAGGCGAAGCCGCGGGTGACCTCTTTTCGATCCGCGAGCACGGATCAGTTGTCTCGCTCGCGGATCGGCCTTTCCTACCGTTTCGTTTTGCTTTGCATCCTAGCTTTAGAGTTAAGCTTCAATTGTGGTTTCTTCACAGAATTAGTGTGTAATTAAGTGTTTGATTATGTGTTTTAGGTGAAGACGGATGATAGTATCTTGGATTAATTGATTAGCTTGGACCGAGGTAAGTGGTACCTGTATCCTTTATACTTTTGAAAATGTATTTGTCAGAATGATGTTTTATAAACTATTTTGCATATGTAAAATGGCATGAGTATGTATATGTTAATGATTTCCATGGATATGTAAATGTGGTCAAATATGAATGAATGAATGTTTTGTGATCGAGCTCTAGTGTAGAGTAATTATTGATGGGACTAGTTCCTTAAATTGATGTTTGATGTTTGATATTTGACCGCGCTAACCGGGGAGTGTTAGCTTATTGTTTTGAACCGTGTTAACCGGGTTGTAGTTAACAACTAGATATTCAGGGTCAATGTGCTTTATTACTTGAGCTCCTTCTTTAGTATCTATATGAAATGTTATGTGGGCCACATTTATTTGAACTGAATTATGATTAAAGTGATGATTATTTGAATGATAGCAATGTATATGTAAATGTAACGTACTCAGGCCAATAAAGTGATACTTGTACTACTTACTGGGTGAGTTTTCACTCACCCCTTTGTTTTTATACGCAGAGAAGGATGAGTTTTGGATTCAAGGATTTGGAATAGCTATTGGAGCCATTTGCCTTAGAAGATGTGGAGTAAGGCTAGTAGTAGTAAGTATAGTTTATTTTGTTAGTCTTTGGCATGTTAAATTAGGATTTGTTGTGGAATTCTAGAATGTTAGAATCTTGGTTGTGTATTAGAAGGTTGAAGGTTATTATTTTAAGAATTGTAATATTTGAGATTAATGTATTCTTTAATTTGGATATTTGGGATCGATGTTTATTTTTATATGTCATTTGGGATATTTGTTGAGATATTTGTTGAGATATTTGGATCTTTTGAGCCTTGTGCCTTAACGTAGTCTAGGCATGGCGGTGCCACGTCCCGGGGCACGGAGCGTGACACAACATACCAAGGTTAATGCTTCAAGCACGTACACAATAAAATAAATCTATCCACATGTTTATAACAGACCGTAAATTTTTCGTTGAACAACCATACTAAAAAAAAGCTTTTGAGATAGAAAATTGTAGATAGAAAACTACAATAATTTTCAACTACTTCCGACATCAATATTGGCATGTGTGACAATCAAAAAATGAGGTGTGCCATGGGATTATGGATTTGTGATCTACGTGAAAGAGAGCTCAAGTATTGTATAATCGCTGTTGAATAGGGATAATCAAATGAGTGGCTTCAATTACTCGTTAGTTTGCCTTTTGGTGGGACTTTCAGTGATATTCAGACAGGTAAGGAATGTTTCATCACCTTCGATGCTGGCCCTCTTTAAGGTTCATGAGCTGGAGCTGGAGCTTGTGGTTGTTGTGGTTTCTAGTGCCTTCCCTGATAAGAGTTGAACTAGCTTCTGAATAAGATTCGTCTTCGAAGTGGTTTCTTTTCTTTGTTTTGGCTTGGATCTTCATCAGAAACTTCAAATTTTTTATGCTTCAAATTTAGCTGCAGTCCAGGTGTAACCTGTTGTGTATTTGCTTATTGCCTGATTTTTGACTTTTTGATGTTAAGTCTATATCTACAACTGCAACATATTTTGAGTAAAAAGCACCAATGATATCCAAACTTATCACTGAGTGTCACATTAGTACCTTAACTTTTATTTGTACCAAATTGGTACCCAAATTATGTATTTTGCATTGAATTGTTGTCGCACTTGATTTTTTGGTAAAGTTCATGACCCGTATCCTCTCTTACCACGAACTTCCACAGGAAAATCGAGAATGACATCAATTCGACGCAAATTACATAATTGTTGAGTACTTAATTAATATAATTTGACACTCAGTGATAAGTTTAGATATCTTTGGTGCCTTTTATTCAACATAGTTTTATTGATCGCTTGTTCAATCATTTGGACTATGAAATGGCACCTGTTTGGAACAGCAGTAATGTCAAACTGTTTACATGCAAAGTTCAGTACATTAATGTGGGATCATGCGACAAAATTAATAAAAGAAAAGCAGGATTTCTATCACATTTCAAGCTTAATTTCTTAGAAGTAGAAGAAAATTGAAGTGGCCACAAGTGCATTTTGTTCTGTTCTATTCACTGAGCTAATATGGTTATGTATACACTACAGAAGACCTGAATATATGCCATGTCATGCTATTTTGATAATCTAAGTCACCCAACATGAAGACTTAAGTAATCCAAAAGTATGTAGCAAAACATGTTGTAGGATGGGCCATATTTCCGATTACTACACATAATAAGTAATATAATTGGGGTTTAAACAAATGCCACACATGAATTTGGAAAGTAAGTTTAAAGTAACACTTCTAGGGCAAACTGCTTGAAGAATTATGGAGAAATATTATGAATTATGGATCTCGATAATTATTAGAACAACCACGCGAAACAAATTCACAATTCACGCCATTATATTTTTTTTTTCTTAGACTGTACACATTGTGTATATCTATAATTTGATAATCTTTTCAGATTTATATATACCCATTAAAAAAGGTAAATACAATCATTTTTATGGTATATTCCCACAAAAAAAATAGAAAACCTTTTTTATGGCATCCTCCTATTTCTGTTACTAATTTGAATAAGCCGAGTAACCGAATGGACTAGACGATTAGTGCACAATCCAAATAGATGATACCATAAAAATAGAGTTCATCAAATCTAATTGTGGTTAGTTCCATTAGCACAGATTTTACCGTTTTCTTTAGTCAAATCCCTTTTTTTCGTTTTGCTACCTTATTGCTTGTGTCTCTTTATATGTTGAAAGATAGAGAAAATAAATTCTACATAGAAACGTTTGTGTAAAGTAAATATAAATCTGATCCTAAATTTAGAATCCTATAGCAGGCGTTAGGTCAATGGGTAAGTTAGTTGTCTTATATTGATTTTTTTTTTTTTTTTAAGGATATGTCTTATATTGAAAAAGAAAAAAAGAGAGTTGAATGCATAGGTATAGGTCTAAAATCTATTAATTTAAGTGTTTGAATTAAAATTAAATTATAACTTATATATTGGGCCTTTTAGGTCGACTTTCACAGATTTTCACTTCCTAACAATTGGCATCAAAACTCATGTTTAATGTATTGGGCCACATGGCCTACGCGTTGACATGCTATTCTTTTACATGATGGACCGGTGACTACTTCTTTTCTTTGGGTCTTGGGCCATTGGGTTCGATACCAATTGTTAGGGAGTGAAGACTGCATGGATCGTTTCCATGATATGGGTTTCAAATGTTTTTGTTTCACTACATGGAATAGTTGGCTTATGTAAGCAACAAGAAAAACAGTACAAAATTTTTCTGCAATAAGCTTGACCAGTCGAAAATAAATGACTAACTTTCATGGTTAGACATCACCATGATAGAGTCCTATGCAAAATATTTTAGGAAATGGAAACGTTGCTAGGAATATATTATGCCAAAGTATTGATTACAGAATCCAAAACACTAATTCAATAATTTAGGACTCTGAAAAACAAACCAGAAATTTCAAGGGAAGAAAGCACTAGACCACATAGGATTGTGATTGTCATGAAATTGCATAATCATTTCATGATCCCCATGACCAAAACCCATGTTTTCACCTCCTGGGTTATTCATCCAATCAGTGAACCATTGAGGCCTGTGAACTGCATCCATGGTGAGATCCAGCGATGGCTTCTGCTCCTGCACTTGCGCTCCTCCTTGTGCTAGCATTTCATTAGTAGCCGCGGTCACTGGTGGTTGTTCTGGTGGTGCTTGAGGCAGTGCAACTTGCTGATGAGGAGCAGTTTTCTTGAGGGACTCAATTCTTTTGTAAATCTCCTTGAGGTTCTGATCAAGCAGCCACCCCAGATCACTCAAATCCGGCATGATCATGTTCTGCAGCCCTTTTCCAGTCAAGCATTGGTACATCACCGCAGTCATCTCTTTCTCGCGGTTGTCTTTGTGCTGTTTCTTGAGTTGTTCATTTGCTTTGGCTATCCTTTGCCTGATGAAGCTCTCTTGATTCACCATCTTTTTGCTTTGTTCCATTTCAGGCATCCTTTTGAACTGGGAAATCACGCGTTGAACTCCCGTGGTATTTGGCCAAACCTCAGGTTGAGATTCATATGGACTATATAAAATAGCACAAGCATCAATACCGCAAAGGGTGCTGAGTTCACTCACCTTCTTCATCAGACCCTTCTTCCTTTTCTTGAACGTTGCTTTTCTTGCCGACTCATTAGTGATGAAAGCTAGTTTTACCTTCTTTCTAGTCATGGCTAAAAACCAAAGATGCAAAGCAAAGAATGAATATGGTATTTTGCAGAAAATGTATGGTCTCTAGTTCCAAATTTTGATTGCTATATATACAGATATTCAGGTGTCAAAATTAAATACCAAATATTTTGTAAATTAAGTTGCACATATTTTGTTGGAGATTCAGGTGACTCAGAAGATTATGGTAGACCATTAATTAACTCAATTACTAGTAGAAATCATCCTTTTTAGACAAATTAAAGGCCCCAGTTAGTGTCTGATTTTCTGTGATTTTCTTTTTTGGTAAGCTATTTTCTAGGAAAATGGAATTGGTACAAACTATTCAAAGTCAGATTTTTTTTTGGTTCACTATTAAATCTTTCGGCAATAAAATGATAAATATCCACATTAATAGACTTGGATAGATTGAAGTTAGGAATAATAAGTTTATATTTCAAATTCAAGAACAAAAAGGTGCAAGATGTGATGTTTCATGACATGTCTATTAGATTTTCAAAAAAGATATGTCTATTAATAATCAATTAAGTTGGACTTTCACTGTACATCAACCAAATTAGTCTTCGTCAGACCGACTTATATTCTCTCGTTCATTTTCTCATAATATATTCATTGGAACGGAAAAAAAAAAGTATTAAATTCCAAAGACCTAAACAACATAAACCAATGTTTTAAGGGCTAGAATGCAATTTCACAAGTATTCCTCTTTCAGTTAAGAATATACATTGCATTAACGAAGACCAGATTTCATTGAATCAAATGATTTGTGCAGATAGTATTTCTATCTAATGTATTCAATGATAGGTGCCGGTGTAGATAAAAGATTTACTATGTGAGTTGTTACTTTGAAGGACAGCTTAAAATAATAGCGATAATAAAGTGAAATTAAGACAGAATCATAACAGCTATTTGCTTTCATCAAACACCATTAAAATTTTTTTCAAATGCATTAATATATGGTAACAATAAAGATTATCATAACTCCTCTCTGAAGAAGCCCCTTATGAATTACATGTTGTTCATGTGGCAAAATCATACGTGGGTTACATTTACATATGATGAATAAACATGAAAAAAATGATGTTTGATCAGGATAGCAAATTCTATTTTTCATTCTCTTCATTAAAGAGATATTTTTAAAATGCCCTCAGTTAGAAGATGCAAGGAAGCAAAATTTTGTTTTGTTGAAAATTGCGACGGTACATTCGATGATCTATACTCCTTTATTGCTATTATGAAAAATCGCATAGTTAATTTTTCTTTTTTACTAGTTTAACTTGTTTAATCAATTATTTATTCATCTCATGCACTGACACTTCTAAGCAGAAAGAAAACCTTTTATCTACTTGGTGATTTTGGAAAACGAGCGTACTAAGACATTTTCTTTACTAAGACATTTTCTTTCAATAAACTAGCTGATAGTTTGAAGGAAAAGGGGGGGGGGGGGGGGGGGGGACCTCCTGAGGTGGTTACGGCTTTTTGTTTTTTAGGTGATCACAAAACTACCAGAAAAACATAATAAAGTCTTATCAAAGAGGCTTAATATTTAAGTTGGAATCTAATCTTGACTTAAAAGTTTAAGTTAAAAAGTTTATAAAAAAAATGCTCAATATATAAGTTGGAACTCAATTTTAACCAAAACTCTTAAGTTACATTCATGGATTGGTTAATATTAATATTTACATATCCATGAACCTAACACTCATGCTCTTAACAAATTTTTCTCTTCATAGGTAAATCCTCATATTTAAACCAAACTCTTCCTCAAGCCTATATCACTATCAGTGCAAGCACACACTACATCAAGTTACATAGACCCTAATCTTTTCTTCAATTCCAAATAAACTAGTCTCCTAGTCCAACATTGCTAGAACCTCAGTCTAACTCCGGGCTCTATAGTCCAACACCATCAGACTCACAATCTAACTCTAAACACTATGGTTGAACACCAGGAAAAGAATAATTCATCAATCTATCACTAAGAGGAAACTACTTGCTAACGAGTGATCTAAGACATTAACTATGGGCTATAATACTACTTGTTGGAAAGGAGAAAATCCCATAAATCCACCAAAGAGACTAAAAGGAATCTACCTTTGATCCAAAAATTTTAGTAGATCTTGAACCCTTTCCTATATATTAAACACTCTTTCTTTCTTTCTCAAACCAATGCCAGCAACATTTTTTTTTTTTGATAATCCTACACTATTACATGGGGAAGGGGAATTTGGCATGGCGGGATTCGAACCCCCGACTTCTAGAGTGGAGTCATAGAGCTCTAATCGCTCGACTCTCTATTCGTTCCCATGCCAGCAACACTAAGCTAACCATGAATACAACACACTCTAATGCCAAATTTGGGCCCAAAAAATTTCACTTCGCTCACCTTTTTCTTCTTCTGTTTTAAGGCACTCTTTTTTCTTAACTGCTCTTTTTCTTAGGATCCCCTTAAATCCATTAATAATAAGAATGGTTCTTTGAAATTTTGAAATACCCATGCCCCAATTTCAAGGGCTTAACTTGCAATCTGTGAAAATATATTTTGGGCCTTTTTGGAGTTTAGAAAATGTTGAGGGACACTGCTATAGATTTAAAAAAAAAGGTTTGGTAAGTTTTATTATTAATTGACAACCGTTGAGATAAGGGTTTAGTGTGTAAATAATTAAATTTATAGGATTAATGCAGCAATTAAGGAATAATTAGATGACAACTAATAGGGTTATATTAGTGGCGAAATCTTTATATGACCTTTATTAGAAATCTGACGGCTCGAGAGAAAAAGGAGGGAGCATCTCGTAACAGAAAAGACAAAGAAGAAGAAAAAGGGAATCCCTATGGCATGTCAATAAGGTAATCTTCGAATCTTTTATGGCTTTAGTTTCATATGGGTGGCTTTAGTTTCATATTTCTTTAGTATGAAAAAATAAAATAGAGTGGATTGAAAATAATAATGATGATGATGGAAGATTGGTGTTGTGGCAAACTGAAGATCAATTGGCAAGAAACAGGATGGTCATCTATTGATGGTAGGAATTGATTAGATAATTTCAATAGTCAAAACTTAAATAAACAAAAAGCAGCGGTTGCGTTTCTTTTTATCAAATTGTGGGCCTTGCTATTGTGAAGTTCAATTGTATTGATTTGGCAGAGAAATTGGATGTTCTGGAGTTTAAAAAGTAAAGAAAACATTGAAGAAAATTCCTTGCCCAGTAGTTCATTGGTTGGGAAGGAAAAAAAAATGGCCTAGCCTTGCTGTTGTTTGCTTGGAAAAAAAAAAACAAAATAGTATAATGTGATTAATGGCAAGGATGGCTTCAACTGCATCTCACCGGTGTCATATGTTTTGGATGAAATTTGACAGCCATGGGTCGTTGGGTCATGAGTCGAATTGGCAGGAATTATTGATGGGTCATGGCAGTGAACTATGTCAGGACTAAGTATTAAATACTTTCAAGGAATATTTTGTTTATGTTAAATTATTTTGTTAGTTTATGAAGATTGATTGCCTAGTTAGTTAATAACTTTTAGAGTCAGAGAATGTTAGTTCATATTTTAGTTTTATTAATTAGTTAAATGAAGATAACTAGTTCTAATAATAATTTGGAGATTTTGGAATCTTGAATTGATATCTTACTTTTAGGCTTGAAAGTTTGAGGGTTTATTCGCAAAGTAGACCTAAGAGTTTTTCTTCTTTTATCGATATAATTATTTAAGTGGGAATTGTACTTTCTTTCGATTATAATTAGGTGATGAGTATTTTCGAATCGACACTTTTATATTTAGAGAAGTTGGAATTGGACTCTGAGGTAAGTGGTTCCTACCATTTCTCATGTTTTGAAAAATCTATTATTTGTATATATTTATTCATTTCATAAATATTTTCATAATATGAAATTCAGAATCGGCATGTAATATGTGCGAAAATTCCTTCTTATATTGTGGCAGTTCGATTATTTATATGTGTGTGCATGTGTATGTGTGATGTGTGAATGCATGACATGTTATGATTTGACTCTAATTATTCTTTGTACACCAGAGAGAACTAGTTCTCGATATACCTACCTAACGATGAGTAATTAGGCCATGCACGCATGTTTATGACCCTCCTAACTGGGGAAAAGTTAAGCTAGATATCTAGTACGATTGATTTCTACATTGAAAAATATGAGCCTATTTATGTATGAACAGGCATGTATGTAACGAACTAAGTTTTGTTTAATATGCCATGACTTTGTTATGTATTATATATTATTATTATTATTATGTATGATTATGGATAATGTGTGATGGAATGAATACATGTATTATAAATGTATATGTATATATATAACTACCCAAACTGGTGAGAAATGGATGAAATTACTTACTTGAGCGTGTTGGTTGCTCACCCTACTTATGTTATTTATTTCGCAGATGATTTTAGTTCAGACTAGGCAAGCAGGGTACTTAGCTTTGCAATAGAGGATTATTTATTTTTATTGAAAGATTATTTAGTTAGTGAGCCAATGACAGTAGTTTATTTCATATTTAGTGTTGTTTATTTCAGCTAAGAAAGTTTGATGACTTTGTAGATGTTAAATTTTTATTATTGAAGGATTTTTATATTAATTGGAGTATTTTAATATTTATGATATCTATGATTTAGAATTGCTTTGATAATTTTTCAAGTCTTGCATATTGAGTGAGCCTAATACACGGCGTGTTACACCCGAGTGCGGGGTGTGACATTCTTCACCAAAAATATGCTAGATCCATTATTAAAAAGTATTTCTTTGGCTTCTTTCTTCGTTCTTAGGACCAAGATTATATATCCTTTATCTTTTAAAATTACGCAATATTAAATTGATGCACTATACTGGCCACTGAGGATAAAGGCTAGAAGAGAAAAAGATGGAAGACAATTTGCATTCCAGAGTCCCCTTATTTCTTTTTTCTTTTTTATTTTAGGAAACTAGTTATTACTTTTCTTTATTTTTTTCAACACTACGCAATGGTGCTCGGCAGGTGAAAAAGATATCACTGGCTTATTTCTTTGGTTGACCCACTTAGAAAACAAAAATAATTGAGGTGTGATTGCAGAACTTAATTATGATTCTTTTAAATTACACTAACTTCCAGAGGTGTAATTGCATAAATTCTTAATTTTGAGTCTTTTAAATTATACTTACTTCCAAAGGTGTAATTGCAACTTCCCTTGTTATCTTTACAAGGCTAATCTTAGAACTTAAAAGTTCATGGGGATCAACGTAATTTTGAAAAATATACGAGAGAAAGTCATAATAGCTCTCAGTACCTCTAGGAAATATTGCTGTAATTGACCAAATATAAATAATAAAAGTACGCAAATAGGTCTAAACACCTTACCAACGTGGCAGGTCTTTTCGAGGACACGTTGCCAGATAATTCCTTGTTTAAGAAATTCTCAAATAAAGCACAGTTTTCGGATGTCTCACTTTTCTTGTTGGTTCGATTTTAGAAAATTTTCTGAATCAAACCATTCATTGAGGACTTAGTCGTTTATGCAATCTATCCAAGCAACCCATCATGAATGGAATAAAAAGCTTACAATTATGTTTTACTTTCCTTAAAATTAATTCTTTTTAATTTTTACCAATTTAAAAGTTGTTTCGAGATGTTTTATTTGTTTTCAACTTTTTATTTAGCTTCATTCTAATTCGAACAAAAAGCTAATGATGAAATAGTCCTGGATGGGCTCAAACCTTTTAAAACAAAATGCTCCTTTAAGTTTTTAACAAAATTTCAAGAATTACTTTTAGGAGTGAGAATTGGTTGGTAATTCGGTAATTTAAAATCAGTCTATTTGGTTTTTTTTTTTCAAATTTATTGACCGAATTCGATTTTGAATTCACTTAATACCGAACCGAATAAGATTTCAAATTCAATTCAGTAAATCGGTATATTAATCAAGTAACTGAAATAAAAAATAAAAATTTAAAATTTAAAATTTAAAAAAATAAGAAATTTAAATTAAAAAATTAAAAAAAAATAATGGGATTAAGGAGGAAATAATGGGCTTACGGAAATAATGGCCCAACCCAAAGACCAAATAACCTAGCCCATTATCAAACTAATCACCCAATTAATGCTAAATTCGGTAATTCAAATTCAGTATATTCAGTATTACCGAATTAAAATTTTATTTTTAAATACCAACCGAATTCGATTTCATTATTTTTGAGATTTTTTGAATTACTGAATTCAATTATAATTCGATCAGTAATTCAATATTTACTAAATTTGCTCATCCCACTTTTTAAATACGTAAACATAGTACTAAAAAGATGACAGACGTACCTCTAGTCAAATTATAGTTATATATAATTGACACATACATTCATATTTCTTTGTTGGTATAAAAAAATGTAGATGTGCCATGGCCGACAACAGTTTGATGTCAGATGCTGGGTTTATGGCAAATTTGATTTGGTTAACGATGACGTGATTTTTATGGTATGTGTGACGAGCACAATAAAATATGAGTCTTGATTAGTGTTTCCCGTAACATGAGGAAGCAGTCATAATCAAGGACCAACCTCGAACCTTCAATCATATTAAAATAACCAAAATCCAGTCCTTAAAAGGGGGTCATTCCCTTTCACTATTACCTGATTATGTTATCATTTCTTTGAACCTTGTTTAATGAGCCTGACTGTAGTTAAGGGTAATCACTTATGGACAAACCTAATAATTGTTGGTTAATTGAACCTTTGTGGATGATTCAACACAAAAATAAAAATAAAAAACTTTGTGAGGGGTAACTTCAATCATGGACAAAGTTGTTGTTGGTTAATTGATGCCACTCGTAAACCTCATCTTGGAGGTCAAGTTGTGACCTTCACATCATCCGGTAGAGTAACTGCAATTATGTTTCCCATCACGCATCAGCAAGTAGTAACAGCAGATGATTATTTATTAGAAACCCTCCTCTTGTTTGATTTGATTAAGAGATTTTTGACTTCTTGTTTGGAGATGGATATCATACTAATGGAAATCACCATCTTGAACGGATTAATAGAAACTGATGAAGATCAAGAGAAACGTAACAAGGAATCCCCATCAGAGTACAACTTTTTCTATTGGAATTTTGGATGATTATAGAGGCAATTGAATAAAATGTCATATTCACTGAGGAAGACACCAAGATATCAATTATCAGCCATGACATAATAACACATGATGACAAATTAATTACCAATTCAAATTCAAATTTTACCTACAGCAATCCAGAAAAGAAAAATGAAAACGAAAGATACAAGGGTAAAAAGAACACTAGAAACATAGCAACATAAAAACAAAGGAATCCAGAAACACTATATCAGCCAACGCTATCCATGAAATAATACAATTCCACATGCTTCCGTGGATATCTTCGTATCTCCTCCTGCATAAAGAGAGCAGAATAAGAAACTCCACCTACTTTATCAAAATTCAGAAACATCACTTGTGACTTTGCTTTTATCCCAAGACTTCCCTACCATGACAAAAGGAAATTCCTTTACAAGGAAAATGTTTTTTTTTTCTCTTTTCATTAAGACATAAAAAAAAAAACTTTAAAAAGAAAAAATTACTATAAAAAGAATTAAGAGGTTTTGTTTCTTAACTTGTTCACGTGAGATTCTTTATTCAATTTTTTTAGTGTCTAAATTGCATTTAATGTGAAATGATATGAAACTAGTTGGTATTTTAAACGTCATTCAGTACTAAAAAAATTGAACAAAGATTTTGAACCTTAATTTTTTGAGGTGTACAAATAATGAATAATCCATGGTGAGGCACTCTAAATGAATTTAGGCCACAAAATTCTCAAATGATGATTAGATTAGTGGAACTAGTTTTTAAACGCTTTAATTTCTAGTGGGACTCACACAACAACCGTTAGGTACACAAGTAGATAAGAACAAACTATGTCATCCCATGCCCCCCACAATGACTGCCAATTATGACACCTAGGGTAAGAATCCTGATAATTTGACAAAAATGAAAAATATAGGATAATCCTTTTCTTTTTCTTTTTTTTTTTTTTTGAAAGAAAGATGTTTAAGCTTTAAGCTCTTAATGGTCGGCTTCTTCTTAAGAGTAGACTTCCATTTTACCAAAAATGGAAAAAAGAACAGTTACATGGCCAGCCAAGTTCTTGGAGATGACAATGTAAAAACGACATCCAAATAGATTTTTAACACCCCACCCCCCCCCCCCCCCCCAAAAAAAAGAAAAAGGAAAAAGATATCTACTGTTTAAGCTCGAATAAAAGTTTAGTCTCTTTTAAAGTTGAGTTCTATAATTCTCATGCACAAAATAAAAATGGAAACTGTCAATTACCATGAGGAGAGTAGTTCATCCCTTGGTGATCACCCAAATAGCATAAATGATTCCAGGTATGTACCCAAGTATGGTCAGCAACGCACAGATCCAGAATTCTGCCTGCTCCATAAATTCAAAAAACGTTAAAAATCATCAAAGAAATTCTCATTTTTCTTACATTAAAGGAAGGAACAAAAAAACAAAAAGAGGAATCCCATCATCAAACTAACGCATGCAAAATTCATATGACTAAACAATATGCATATTTCACGCATACATGTTTTCAGGGTCTGTGTTGATATAACAACAAAAAAGAAAAAGAAAAAGAAAAAAAAAACTTATTAAGTTGTTGAAAAGATAGGTAGAAAATTAAGATCTAAGCATATTGTCACTAATTAACCATAGTAAAGGAGAAAAGTAACAAAGAAATACACTCTATACCTTGCAGCCAAATTTGAGAAAGACACCTAGTGGAGGCAAGAGGATAGCCAAGAGAATGTCTAGGCAAGTGGCTGCACTGTCATCTGCCATTTTCACTCAGAAATTTCCAACACAGAAAAAAAAAAAATATCTTTTGGGATTGCTGGAAAAAATTAAAGTAGCGAGAAGTACAAATATCAATGCAGAGATTGAGAAGACTCCTGAGAGACTTGAATGCGAATGCAATCACACAGTCACACAGTGAGGTGGTTGAAACTGAATGATGGGAGTTGCAGATTTTATAGGCAGAATTAGGCAACTGAAACACGTGTAATGTTCTGATTCGCTGACTGACAAAAAGTGGGATGGGGATTAGGAGATTAGTAATTACTTAGCCTCTTTAATGGTGAGATTTAAAGAAGATTAATACTGCTAACAAAGTCACAGGATTCACACGTTAGCTTTGTAAAGAGTGGAAATGCTTTTCTCATGTTCTATTGTTCCTCGGCAATCCTGAATCATCATCATCATCATCAACATTATCAATAACAGCTCACTGGCATTCAATTGGGGCCACGTGGCACGTGATGGATGGCTCAGTTGGGCCAATGTCATGTTTGACCCCACACGTGAGAAAATTTTGGAAATTGACGTTCACCCTTCATATCTTCTTCCTCCTCCTCCAAAACTAAACCAGCAAAATGACCATTGGCCCCTTGTGTTATAGGCTCTTTCTTTTTCTTTTTTTTTTTTTTCTTTTTTTGACCTTTTGAAGAGTCATCTATCTTGTTGTGTCTGTATCATATCGTGGTGACATGTGAATGTAACACATATTTATTACATGTCTCGCTTTCTTTGATTGTGAGCGTGTCGAATTCTTTATTTATACTCGTATTTTGAATACTCTCATGCTTGGGTGTAATAATATAATTGGCCCATGCACAATTTTAGTAGTTTGTCCTGCCAAGCAATCTAATTCTTATTACAAGGCCTCAAAATGAGTAGTAGCAAATTTTAGTTTCTTTATTACGTTACGTGAAGATGTTGTGATTTTGACTAACTATTGCCTCTAATAAATGACTTTGTAAGGAAATTTGTTTTTTACGAAGGAAAAAGGTTATGATGTAAAACAGTAAAAGTGAGGAAAATTTTGAAGTTTACTTCATTTATTTAATTAATTGGGAAATAGAAAATTCTGTTTATGATTAGCCAATTATCCTGAGTTAGCAAAACTCTAGTGCAAAATTTTTGAAGTCTTTTGGAAATACGAAGTGCACCACAATATTGTGTATCTTCTTGTAAATTTGAGATATATGGGAAAAAAATTTGGTGGTTTTATTAATCCAAACATCATTTTACCAGTTCTAGTGAGATCATCCCCGGCTGTTCTGATATTTTGAGCAAATAAATATTGTAGCCCCAAGAAAAGCAAAAGTCCTCTGCAGCAGATAACTGTTTAATGGTTCTTAGCGGATCAACTGTAGAGTCCTTCCACATGGCCAACTAGCTCAAAGAATTAGGATGACTGACATAAGTTCTGGAAAGCCTATAAAAAGGTCAAGAGAAAGAATGGAACAGAGAATAAAGGTGGATGAGTAAAAAGTAGAGAGACTTGAAGTAAAGAAGAGTGAAGAAGAAGATTCACCCTTTCTGTTATTTAATAAATTAATTTATCTTTGGCTGGTTGCAGGAAATTATGGGGTGTTTCAACTGTTAGGATCACATCTGTTTTTCAGTACAACTAACAAAAGATTCAGACAAGACGGATACAAGAAAAATTATTGAGAAGTTGAGAACAGTGTACTATGGAGAATATTAAGCTTGATGGTGAATGGTTAATATATTGATGATCTGTTTGTTTTTGCACCTGAACTTGCAGAATATCTTGATCAATGGACAATTCCCTGGTCCTGATATTCACTCTGTCACCATTAATAATCTGGTTATCATCGTATTCACCAGTTTAGATGAACCTTTTCTTCTTTTCTGGTACTGGCCTCCTCTCTCCAGTCTCAAAATGAACAAAATCCCCATGCCATTCTTCCTAAATAATCACCGAGCCAACGGCTCAGTGGTCAGGAAGCTTTAGCTTCCCTGCTGCAGGTTGGGGATTCTAACCTCTCACCTGCAACAGTTAGTTAGTTAAAAAAATTTAAAGGAGTAGTGATTTATTTCCTATTGACCCCTCAAGTTCAATTAGACTATCCTTTAAAATAAGTTAGGAGTAGTATTAAAATGCTGAACACTTGACAAAAAATTCGTCCTAAATAATGTTCTAATTCACTGTATTCTAGGTGGTAGCACTTATGAGCAAAGTTTATTTAGAATTTTTTTTTTTTTTTGGATGTTTACCTCTCCGAGGGATAATATTTTTGCCAAAACAAAATAATACACTAGTAGAACGCTATGACGCCATTGTACTGTACGTGATAAAGCAGCTCTTACATGGACCTAATTCGTGCTTCATAAGCTGGTAGCTATCATACTATATCAACTTTATTTGGTTAGCTAAAATTATGATGATCTTAACATTGGAGAGGGTTTTCTTTTTGGTATAATTTCAGAAACCTCCTTGAGGTATTTGATAATTTCACTCAGCACCCTCCAAGTTTGAAAAATTACGGAAAGCTCCCTCCAAATTTAGCTTGGGGTTCATTTTGCTGATGTAAGTAGAAAAAAAAAAAACCTATGAATATCCTAAAATGCCCTTGAATAATTTTTTTGTGCAAAAACATTTTTTAATAATTTATAAAATGTCAAAACTATCCATATTCCGGTCCCTAAAAAATCCACTACTTCATCCTCTCTATCTATTTTAGTTATCCTTCTCTTATGAATCCTAAAACCTCTTTGATTACACACAATCACACTATTTATAATATATGCCCTCCTATTCAACTTTCTCAATTTTCTTTTACAAATAACCAAACACATGCATAGCACCTTGCTTTTTCCCCTCTCCCGTACCCAATTTCTTAGATTCGATAAGTGAGATCAAAGAACAAATTTGCTTGGAACTGCAGAACAAATAAAACTCTAAAATATTCACGACCCTATTGCACAAAGAAACCAAGACGAGGGTAAGGTGCGCATGGCAACTAAACTTTAGTCAAACCAATGGAAAAGGGTCTTTTTTAAAAAAGAAAATAACTTTTTCCATAAAGGAATTTTATTTAATGAAGGTCAGTGTAGTCATTTTATGCCGTCAAAGGAGGTAAGCGTTATCTTGAAAATTTTGAAAAGTGCTAAGTGAAATTATCAGATATTTTAGGGGAGGTTTTTGAAATTATTCCTTTCTTTTTTAAAGAAATGGATTAATCAAGAAATATTCTCTTCGAGCACCCAATTAGAGCTTCATCAATATGCACATAAGTTGGTGAATAGTAGTAAAAAACATATATTCCTTAAATAAAAAAATCTAATCATAAAAAATGAAATAAAAAAGTTTTAAACCCTAAACATAAAATCACAATAAATATAATCTTGATTTTGTGTGTGTGTGTGTGTGTTTAAGGTAAGCATCTATAAAAACTACATAGTCTTGAATTACACACGAACAAATTTGTATATTTAATTATTATCACTAGTAAAAATAGAATAACGAGAAACAAAACACGAAAAAAAAAAGATATTTGCCACTTAAATAGAGAAAACGAATTTTCAATTTTTAATTCTTTGTAAAATAGAAAAAACCCTAGGCGAAAGGACCTGGGCCTCACAATTTGAAAATTTTCTATTTGACATAATTTCACGGTCAATATCAAAAGTTAGGAGATAAAAGATTCAGATTGAATACCATTTTTGCACATTCACAGCCGAGATAAAAAATTGATAAATGAATGATTCAGATCGAATATTTTTTTTACTTTGTTAATTCAATTTGCATCATCTGCCCACACACACACACAAAAAAAACACTCGTGAGCCCTCTCCGAGCGGTATTCTCCACGTTCGCACGAGAACGTGGGATAGGTGATCCCGTTACTGTAACCAACGGAGGCCAGGCTGTCCAAATGGGACGGTTGTCATAGTGCCAAAAAACCTCGATATACGAATTAGATCCTATGTCACATTGTTTACAACCGCCTTCCCACGTGCGCCCCAAGGTAAGATCATCCACGTGTATCACTCAACCACCCATTTTTAACTTCTCATCTGTCCAAGCTCCGATAATTTGGTTCTTAATCATTAAAGCTAACTAGTGATGAAGGTCCATTCACGAATGTACTTAAAATAAAGAAGTTGGTAGGCAATGCATTTATAAACTAGCTATTGAAATTATTTGTTTTATAATTATGAAAAAAAATAAATATTGTATAGTTTAAAGGACGATTGAAATTTTACTCAAAAAAAAAAAAAAAAAACTAGCTATTGAAATTATTTGTTTTATAATTATGAAAAAAAATAAATATTGTATAGTTTAAAGGACGATTGTGAAAATCTGTTTCACCAATTTTCCTTGTCATAGTTTATACTAACCATCACTCCCTCCCCCCCTCCCAAAAAATAAAATAAAATAAAATTATTGAATAGCGTAAATGTCTTTTTTTTTTTTTGCAATTTAAGTGGTTTTGGTTTCACTTAACTTTGTTGTGGGACAGAAATGCCTTTGTATTTTCGACATTTTTATAATTTTATTTTTTCTTGTTTCCATCTCTTACTCCATTTCCTTTTCATTGGGTATTTCTTAAAGAAAAAGAAATAATAATGAACTGAAAATGAGAAAAAAATGGAAACTTTTGAAAATCGAAGGGCTTTTGTATCCCAAACCGGGAAATTCAAGGACTTGCTTTAACATAATAAGTTCTTACTGGACAAAAGACACAAGGAAGTTTTCTAGTTTCTTGAAGCAATTTCCAATCAATGAAGTATCAAAACAAAATTTTTCCTCTTAATCATGTTCCTCTTGCTTGTAGAAAGGGCTTAAAGTGCCACAAAAAGTAATTTAGGGAAGCAAAGTAAGACTTCTTAAAGTGTCAATTTAAGGAAGCAAAGTAAGACTTCTTAAAGTGTCACAAAAAGTAATTTAAGGAAGCAAAGTAAGATTGGATTGATATTATATTGGGATGTTAGTGTAATTAATCCATTCGCAACATTGAACGAGTATTTTCGAGTAAAATATTGACTGTAATGAGAGTTAACTGCTAATTCAGTTTAATGAATTGCAGAAAAAAATACTATGATTTCTCAAACCAACAAAATAAATTTATGTAGATGTTACGAAAATTATACTTTTATTAGTATATGTGTAAAAGAATAAATTACTTAAAACAGTATCCAAAGTTGTTAATTATTTAGGTTCTACAATTTTAATCGTACATTACTATTTAAGATTTACGAGTAAATCAAACTTTGATAAGACAATCATCAGAGTTCATCATTTGTCAAATACCTGGTGCTAAGCACGTAGTACAATCAGTCATTTTTTTAACTTCTCATCTGTCCAAAATCCGATAATTTGGTTCTTAATCATTAAAGTTAACTAGTGATGAAGATCCATTCACGAATGTGCTTAAAATAAAGAAATTGGTAGGCAATGCATTTATAAACTAACTATTGAAATTATTTGTTTTATAATTATGAAAAAAATAAATATTGTATAGTTTAAAGGACGATTGTGAAAATCTGTTTCACCAATTTTCCTTGTGATAGTTTATACTAACCATCACTCCCTCCCCCCCCCCCCCCCTCCCAAAAAAAAAAATTTATTGATTAGAGTAAATGTCTTTTTTTTTTTTTTTTGCAATTTAAGTGGTTTTGGTTTCACTTAATTTTGTTGTGGGACAGAAATGCCTTTGTATTTTCGACATTTTTATAATTTTATTTTTTCTTGTTTCCATCTCTTACTCCATTTCCTTTTCATTGGGTATTTCTTAAAGAAAAAGAAATCATAATGAACTGAAAATGAGAAAAAAATGGAAACTTTTGAAAATTGAAGGGCTTTTGTATCCCAAACCGGGAAATTCAAGGACTTGCTTAAACATAATAAGTTCTTAATGTACAAAAGACACGAGGAAGTTTTCTAGTTTCTTGAAGGAATTTCCATTCAATGAAGTATCAAAACAAAAACTTTCCTCTTAATCATGTTCCTCTTGCTGTATAAAGGGATTAAAGTGTCACAAAAAGTAATTTAGGAAAGCAAAGTAAGACTTCTTAAAGTGTCAATTTAAGGAAGCAAAGTAAGACTTCTTAAAGTGTCACAAAAAGTAATTTAAGGAAGCAAAGTAAGATTGGATTGATATTATATTGGGATGTTAGTGTAATTAATCCATTCGCAACATTGAACGAGTATTTTCGAGTAAACTATTGACTGTAATGAGAGTTAACTGCTAATTCAGTTTAATGAAATGCTGAAAAAAATACTATGATTTCTCAAACCAACAAAATAAATTTATGTAGATATTACGAAAATTATACTTTTATTAGTATATGTGTAAAAGAATAAATTACTTAAAACAGTACCCAAATTTGTTAATTATTTAGGCTCTACAATTTTAATCGTACATTACTATTTAAGATTTACGAGTAAATCAAACCTTAATAAGACAATCATCAGAGTTCATCATTTGTCAAATACCTGGTGCTAAGCACATAGTACAATCAGCCAGGACCCTTGTTATTTATTACAACAAAAACAAATCAAATCAATAAATCTAGTGATTAGGACACAAATGAAATTCAAATCCGCTAATTAATCAATTAGCTTTTTGGTTATGGGTTTCGGTAATATGACACGTATGAGATTTAATTAGTTGATTAGCAAACCTTTTATTTATTTTTTTGTTTTTCACAGGATTATATATTACTCCACGGTACGTAAAAAATCCGCAATTTCTGGTGCACGGCGGCACGTAACATACTTTGTTGGTCTTGCCTTGATGAAGCAAGCAAAACTCTCCTCCTGTGGTTACGGCGCTAGCAACTGGCTAACACGTTTAGGTCGGTTTATCACGTGCCAAATATAATTGTCCAAATGAAGGATCGGTTTTCTATGGCAAAAATTGATGTTATGTAGAAAATATTCGTAGTAACAATGTAATATAGTCAAATGATTAATATGGGTGTAAAGTTGTTGCAGCAACTCCAGTATAAATAAAATAAATCAATTCTTTCATCAATGATAGGACACAGAGGAAAGAAGGGGGGGGGGGGGGGGGCTTCGATCAATTCTTTCAAGTGTTTAATTCATCACGTAAAGTAAGAAGCTGAGGGCTTATCCTGAATGGTCAAATTCTAACACCGATTCTTTGTTCATCTATTGAGTTAGGAAATTGGCTAGATTTTTAGGTAAGTTCGTTTGCTTGTGTGGAAAATAAGTAGTTTCATTTAAAAATTATTTTTTATTATAGGATTTATAGTTTAATACAAGTTATTTTATTGATTATTTGGGTATTGGCTAACTAATGTGTCCTATAAAGAAGTGGATTGGCATTGTATGAAGGACTGATATTGTACAAGGGATACATAAGAGAGAGAGTGTGAGAGAGCTATTGATAATAAGAGGAAGAATACATGAGATCTGACTTAAGATACAAGTTGATCTCATAATATAATATACTCTGACAATAAAAATTATTTTCTCTTCATAGACATAGCCTTGATAATTAAATTGTATGGCGTTAAATTTTGCATATCACTCATATTTTATATGATTTTTATCTCATTAAGTTATTAGGATCCTGATTATTCAATTAGTTTTGTTTAATTTTCGCGTTTAAATCCCAACATACTATCCCGTTATATTTGAGTAATATTGTGAAAACAACTCGCTTTAACATGATTTATCAAATGAGTAAAAAACAACATTTGGCACTTTGTTCCAATTTTGCAGTCGTACATGGTTTTTGTATTCCTTTGTTTTCTAGATAGAATGATGGTATTATATTTAACTCTTATATTTCCAAAAAAAAAAAAAAAAAAAAAACAACAACAACTTCTTGTTTATTACTATCTACATGCGTCAATGCAGCAGTGCTTTTGGGGGGTGGGGTTTTCACGTGATTGGTATAGCCACCGGCTTCCATCTGGCGACCGACGCTAACCGACGGGACAACGTTTGACTGGTAGCCGGAGGGCTCTAATTAGAATAGTTGGTTTTTATATAGTTTCCAAATAATAATAAATTCCGAAGTTCAATTATTGAAGTTCTCGAATTAGTGTGTTTTTTCTCGTATGCTTTCGTTTTCTTTTCCTAATGTGACGACAATGGTTATTATGTTAGTGTTTAATTATAATTAGTTGAAGCCACAATAGAAGCATACGTTGCATGGATAAATCCTTTGAGTTGGGAGTTCTGATCAAATCAATTTTATTGCTTCCGGGTGTTATAGATGACCATCACTTGGCTCTTAGTAAAAGGAAAAGTAAAAATGTTGGAAGTTTCGTAATTGCTTCAGTAGAGAAAAGAGCAAAATGTGCATACAAAGAAATTGAAACAAGTAAAAAAGAGACTATCATAAGAACTAATAATTGTGGCTCCATGCCTCCTATCGCATTTATATCCAGCGTAGCAAATGACCCCATGAAGACGACAACAGATTGTCTTTTTTGTTAGCTATACTTTGGTTTCTAGAGGGGTGATATTTTAGTGTTGCAGCTGGCTATCTTTTCTGTCTATGATTACGTTGTACTTCCATTCCATGATTATCTGTAAGAAATTTGAGAGCGCTAAAAAAAAAAAAAAAAAAAAAAAAAAGAATTCCTACAAATTTTGACTGTACAAGAAATCTATAAATTTTGAGCAATGAATTATTGGGACTGTGGCAGATAATTAATTTTGTTTGATAAATATGTCAAACAAAATTTCTTTTTTTTTTGGGTCATATTTTCAAACAAATTTCATGTGGAAACTTTTTTTTTTTTTTGCCAAAAGTCAACTTGTATATTAATGAACATGTAATTATATACATTTGGGGTAACTACCTCCAATTAATTTGTGAGATCTCTTGGATCCACAGGGAGAAATTATTCTCCCACAAAATCACTTTCTTGAGGCCTCGTGCAAACTTTGATAACCTAGACGCAATTACATTCCTATTAGATTTTGCAGGGATGAAGACACAAGAATCAAACAACTTTTTTAAGTCCAAAATATTTTCAATGTGGAATCTTTTATTAAAGAAGTTCTTTTTGTATTTCATGTGGCTCCGTCGAGATTGCAGTTCGAGAAACATATTGGGTTTTAAATCCAAATATACACTGCCATTTTTTTTTTTAAACTACTCCGACAGCTGATGTAAGATGTAACAGTCGCATTAGAAAATTGTCGCCTATTGGACACAGAAGCCCATTCTACTTATTTGGATTAAATGGCTGTTCGGGCGTCACTAATCCAAATGTACTAGGTTGTTATAAGTTTGCATCCAAACCACTTGGGTTATCCAAATGGCTATTTGAAAATTGTAAATCTCTCAGACTCTACCACCAGCCCAATGGGGAAAGAGTTTGAATCAGCCTTTCCATTCTTCCCCTTGTACCAAAAAGATAACCACCTAAAAAAATAAATAAAAAATTTCTGTTTTCTAATTAAATTGCAGACTTTTGTTTGACACTATAATTAGAAGTTTATATGTTAAGTAAATACTTAACAATATGCCTCGTAATATATCACAACTTAACCAATTGGCTTCTTTTTTTTTTTTTTTTCTTGGAAATGCAAATTTATATTAAAGTTATAATCAAAGTTCTGTCATGCCTCCTAAAATTAAATCTTATAATTATTTCAGCCGGATCTTAAGTTTGATGATCCTCAGTTTCTCAGTTATGATTCAATTATAAGAAAAAGAAGAAAGAGAGGACCAAAAAAGCTGTATTAGAGTATTTGAAACTCCGAAGGTTGGTTTCCCTCTTTTATTCCATCCCCTTAGTTATCGTTTGAAAGGCCTATGTTCCCTCTAATTATTACAACTACCATGCAGAACCGGGATCACTATTGTCCCACTTGATGTTGGAGAACCGTATGAATAAACAATAGGAATGACAATGGAAGGTAATTAACCTAAACAATAAGCTTTGACGTGAGAAAATTTGCTCCCACTATGTTGCTGAATAAGTTCAATGGCAATTCTCTAGGAGTAACAAAGCCAAAGACTTAGAATTTCCTCACAGCAAAATAAGAAAATTCACTCAAAGAATTAATAAGAGAACTTTTGTTTGATATTGGAACACAAGAGAGAGTATATTGTTGTTACTAAGGAGGAATGATAGGATAAGTCTCTTTCATTAAATATTTGAATGTCTCTACTCTAATATTTATAGTCTTAAGACATCAGTTAAATGTTTAATTATGTCACTAGAATGACAAACCTCCGTGAAAACACCCTTCATGAATAGGTGTCGTTTCAATTCAAACTACTTATTTTTGAATTGATTAGATGACATTTGAACTAATCAACTGTTTCCTTAGTAATGTATGATAACGGTTGGAAATTACCTTGAAAAAGTATCTTTTCAAAATGAAATTTAAAAATTTTCGACGTATTGAAACTGTGACCAGCCGCAGCTTAGTCCGCAGCTGCTTTTTAGTCCGTTTCTAGAGAGTAGCCGAAGCATGAGTTGCAGCCGGAGGCCCGCTTCTCAGCTCACGGCTGCTCTCTAGCCAAAATTTCCAGAAATTAGCCACGATTGGTGGCCCTTGGCTGCTCAAAAAAAGTTCTGTACATAATAAGTAGTGACATGGCCGAAACTTTTTAGAGATGAACATTTGAGCGCCACAGGAATCATTCAAACTTTTAGCTTAGGATGTAGAATTCTAATAGGTACACCTGCTGGAGCATCTTAGATGTAGCTACAGAACTTAAGAGTCTTTTATGCCATCATATCTTTAGGGAAGCATTATCAAAACAAAATGTTTCTTCTGCCATAAAGGAGGACTTGAATGTCATGCTCATGCATTACTTTCTAGGCTTCTACACATAGCTTGGTCTCTGGACAGTTGTCACTGCAAGCCTGCTGATTCAGCCGAGTAAATTTTGACATCTTGTGAATCAGAATCCATGATAAAGTAAATACAATTGAATCAGGTGTGGACTTAAAGATGCAGAAGATGAAGATACAGAAGGTTCTTTGTTATATCCAATATACACAGTCCACCTTCCTGCGATTGATGCTTGCCGTATGTGTCTAGGACATGGAAACATAAAAATAGAAATGGGAATGGCGTTACCCAAATCGTGATATGTCGACAACATAATTTAAAATTATCCTATCCTTTTACTTTGTTAATGTAGTCACATGCACTACAATGATATACATAAATATTCTGAACAAAAATTTACTTCCGCTAAATGATATGAGAAAAACTAAATTTAGATTGGTTTTATTCTATAGTCAAGCTATTGCTGGTGTGCTTTGATGACAGATTATAGTTGGAATCGTGGTCAATGAAAATGTCTTATCAAGTTCCATGTTCTATTGGTCATGTGCAATTTGAAGGGAAGCCAGAGACAATGCAATTGCTGATTCTGAGCTTGTACATAGCAGCACGCACTCTCTCATACTTGCTGCAATTAACAAGGCTCCGCAGCCAAGACGGAAATTAATGTTTGAGGACACTCCATTTCAGGCAAGCTGGTGGGCACTCAAGACTCCTTTACAATATCCTGCCTTTCTTTCCATTTATCTGCAACATTGTATTTTTTATACTTTTTTGAATAGGTATCTTCTGGTCAATACCATTTCTCATCATCATAACTACCATGAAAACAATGGTTTGTCAGCACCTTAAAATACTTTAATGATGTTATAATGTTTTCAATGATATGTGTCCCTCTTCTCCATGTTTTCGGGTTTATGCTTTTCTCGAGTGATTTTTGCACCAGCTGTCATGGGACCTGAGCAAGCTTGATTGTCTAGGCATCATATTCAGTCCAGGAAGCCAAGACGGAAATTAATGTTTGAGGACAGTCCAAACTCAGGTAAGCTGGTGAGGACTCACAGACTTATCTAGAATATCCTGTCTCTCTTTCCATTTCTCCGCAGCACTCTTTATTTATATTCTTTGAATAGGTATCTTCTGGTCAAAACCGCCTTGTATTATCATATCTATCATTAAAATCATGGTTTTGTCAGCACCTTAAAATACTTTAATGATGTTATGATGTTCCAATGTACCACTAATCATATGTGTGTCCCTGTTCCCCATGTTTTCAGGTTGTTCTCATGCTTTTCTCGAGTGATTTTTGCACCGGCTATCATAAGAACTGAGCAAGATTGATTGTTTATTAGGCATCATATTCAATCCAGGAAGCCTGCAATATTTATTGTCTATTAAAAGGTTTAGCTATGGTATTTGTTTTCCGTGTTTTAATTCCTATGAGAGGAGAAAGATAGAATCTAGTTTATACTATTCAGAAGCTCTTGAACTCGGACAATATGAACTAGATAATCAACCATCATTCTAGTTGCTACTTGCTAGTGCCCGGTGACAGTGGCTTTAATTTTTCGTTCTCAAGGCAATAGCTTATCGTGACAAGATAGCCACTTTTGCTATACCTAAGAGCCTCACGCTCGAACATGTCTACTTTCCGATTTTCATGGATTGCCACACAACAAAATGAGGAAACGAGAGGACACAAACCAACCTGGTGGGCTACTGTACATGTTTGTGCATGTACAGTTAAAACCAATATAATTGTCATCAATACAAACAAAGACAAGTAGGACGATTTCATTTGGCAAAGCTCAAACAAATGGTGTCAGACATTGGACTTGTGGGACATGGAAACAACAAGTCACGAGGATTGCAGAATTGCACGTGAAATCCCACACCTGACTTAATCACTTTAGCCATACTCTTTTCCATTTTTAACACATACGCACATTGTTTGGATTGGTACAAGAAGTCAAGAAACCCTCAGACATTTCCTGGGATTCTGGGTGGGATGCCAAAATGGAGCCAAATTAAAGCCACCCCAGACATCACCACCAGCCAATGTAACAAGTCCTCTGGTATCCTGTTGGCTTGTGTAGTGTTGCAATCAGCCTAACAATCCAATCCTCTGCATATGATGCCTGCACCCACAAGTGGAGGGGTCCTCTTAGATACCACCATATCACTTGCTTGCTCTAGCAAGGGTCCACGTGGAGAACACCAAAGTCATTCGATGGTCCCAGTTGGATTCAATCTTCACTACTAAGCCTACGTCAAATCAGTCTTATTCCCATACGTGTACGTGTGTAGAGCCAAGAAACGAGAGAGTATAATTCCCGGCCATTTTATCAAGTATATCTTGTTTGATGATAGGATTCTCTAATGGAAAATCAAGAAAGTGGGGGCACCTCCATAATCGATTTAATTAACCAGCTTAAAGAATTGTTTAATAAGCATCTTAAAGAATATTTAAACGTTTAATTTTGATCTTGTAATATTAGTTGGAATAATTAATCTCATAAACTCGCGCAAGAGTGTTTGAATGCTTAATTTTGAATTTATAACATCAGTTGAAATTATTAATCTCATAAACTCAACGTAAAAAGATGGTTCTAATGTTTCTTTATTCATGCAAAGCCATGCAAAGTTGCTATTTTGTCTTCAATTTGTCCAAATCTAGCTCTAATAATATTCATGATTATTGTTACAGCAGCTACTAGAATAGGCATGTCACGGTAATTGAAAATTAGTCTCCTAAGTCCATTTTCAATCATGCCCAGAGTTATCTCAATTTGATAAATTCTTTGGGCCCTACATAATATTTATACATTTAAGTATTTAACAAAGCAAAAGCAGCGATTTTGTTTGTCTCTAAATTTGTTGAAACAAATAATGCTGTCTAGGAAAAGCTAGTCCTGACTCGGTTATGCTGTGTTACTACTTAAGTAGTAGTATTTTATTGACAAAGAGAAGTTACGAATGTTTAATCAGCTTACTTAAAGTTATTCTTCACTATAATTTTTTGAATATGATTGTGTGGGTTTAAATATTAACACTTTGCAGAAAAGATTGCATCTTTAATTATTTGCTTCCTTCTCAGACATAAAAGTTCAAAAAGTTACTAAAATCAATTACTTTTAAGCATAGTATGCAAATCTGACTAAATGGCACTTTACTTTTCTTTTTTATTATATTTAATAGGGATAAGATGGTAAGCAAGTTACAACTTCTGGTGAAAGCCACTGGCCAATGGTCGAGTGCCCTGCGGCAGGTCAAGGGATCAAATCCCACTTGTGGCAATTAAGAAGGAGTTTAAGAGGAGAGGGGATAGGTAGTATTCGGGGAGCAATACCCCTAATTGTGTGTGACAAACAATCTATGATTTCATCTAGTATAGCAGTGGAAGTCTCACCCCATTAGTGTGAAGTAAGATACATTTGTAAAATAGTTGTGGTTGCTAAAAAAAAAAAATATTCTGGTGAAATTAATTGCATGCATGCTACCACTGTCCGAGTTGCCATGGGCACTTTCAACTTCAAGTAATATCGAAATGCCCTTGAGAAGACCATAATCAACTAATACGTGTAATCAAACTAATAATGCCAAGCTTAATACATTTACTCCTAACAAAAAGAAAATCGATTGTTTATAAGTAATGGAAATTGCATAGAGTATCAATTTAAAAAAAGCGACAAAAAAGAGAGGAGTGGGTTTTTTTTTTGTTGGGGGGGGGGGGGGGAGAGCATCTTGTGTGTCTACGTTACTATTTCAATATTGATGTAGAACAATAATGTGTATGTATGTAAGTATGCATGCATGAATGTATATGTGTGTTATATATATACGTACACACACTGTCAAATATCCTTCATTTTATTGTATATTATTTGGGGATATCCGAGTTTGTGGCAATCTACATCAAATTATGCATGTTATAAACTTTGCCCACATTGGAAATGAAAACTATTGACAAAAGGACATGAATCCTTTCTTAGCAATGTTTGCCACCTTGCTAAATAATGCTTAAAAAGTCTAGTCAACAATAATTAGGGGAAAGTAAAATTATTAAGACCTATCATGATTAAGTCAAAGACAAGATTTGCCCCTTAACTCTAATCTTAGACTTAATATAAAAAGATGAGAGGAATAGTCCGGCATATAATTAAAGAGATGCGGGCATCATATAGTATTTCATAATTCTGAGGACGTCAGATTCTTCACTGTGCCAGATTTCGATCAAAGCATGCAAGATAACGTATGAAACTCAGGGAATACCAACCATGAAAAAGAAAAAAAAAATCATGGGAAAACTTGGAGAAGAACCAAAGATAAACTAATGATATGTATAATATATGTGTGCTAATAACATGTTTAATATATATGTGTGCGCACGCATGTGTTCGTCTGTGTAGACACACATACACGTTGCAACAACATCACGATACTACAATACAAGCCGTTATCATCAATGGTATATCTCTCTCTTTTTTTTTCTCTTTTCCCTCCTAGGTGTCGAAATTTAGTTTCATTATGTGACAAAAAGAATGATAAATAATGAAGAAGGAAAGTCGAAAGAAAGAGTAAAGCTAAATTAACTCGGAACCATATTCCTGATGGATGCAAATAACTAAGTTCATATATTCGTTACTTCACTTGTGGTCTAAAATAATAGAGCAAGAAGATAGTGATTAATAAAATGATTTTGTTAATAGCTTTCTTCAGTCGGTTTAGCATTAAAATATGCAGATTGTTGGGAAGTCTAGGTGCAACTTGTTTGTTGTACAGTAAAGCGAATTGAGTCATTTTTATGTGCTAGGAAAATAATTCCCTACTGTTTGATAATACTCCAATTGTACTTGATAAAGAAAGCAACAAAACAACATGTACGTTACGAGTATTATCCAACATATACGTTACGAGTATTATCTTTTCTTTCTTTTCTTTTTTCATATGATGAAAATGGTGGATTATTGTGAGGGCACCCAAAAACTGCTCACTAAATAATTAAAGATGTCTGAAGGCCGCTACTTCAATCAACATTTGGAACCTAATTAAAAATCAAGATTCAAACTTCCAACCTCACAATCGATGTGAGAGTTAGTAGAATTGGCTATCTAGTGGTTTTTAATGTCAAAAGTTTATCAAAAAGTACAAAATTGTGGTCACCAAAATGGACATCTCTTCCTTTCATAAAACTTGATATTTTCGAAGATTGATGTGAACTCATTCTCTTAACTTGGTGACTAAAGACACAACAAACAGACAGATGACAGACGAAAACAAAATAGGTAAATGCTGAGGAAGGATAACGAAAATTGAGAAGTCATAGTCTATTTTTTTTATTGTTTTCGTTTTCGATAAATGTGAATTTATATGTCATAATCAACCCTTTGGAAAAAAAAAAAGTCCAATAGTATACAATCATGGTTTCTACACGGCACTAGAGTACAATTATTTGTAGATAGTGTCACAATGCACGTAATTCCTAATCCATCTGGACATTATTTTATCATAATTATAAATGAGATTGAAAGTGTTCTTTAAAAATAGAAAAGAGCATAATGTGTTGATTGTACAAATGATAATACAAATAGATTTTCAAGAAGACAAGAACATGACGGAAATTGGGAGAGATTACGGGATAAAGATTACCTTGAAAGAAATAATCAGCTAAATTTATGAGACTAATAATTAAAATTGAATTGACCCCAAAAATCATAAAGAATGTAATGAAGCTGCCTAAGTCATCATTACATGATAATATTATCGGATAAATAAGGTGAATTATTCATGTCCAATAAGATAAATCCTCCAGATGAATAAGACGCTTAATAACTTTTTGGTGTGACTTCAAAAAAAAAAAAACTTTTTGGTGTAAGCGTAGTTCAAATAATTTCACATTGATACGATATAATTTTATATTAGACACAATCAAATAAAACTATGAACGAGCTAAGCTATAAATGAAAAAATCTCAACTCAGCTCGTATAAGTTCAAGTTCGACTCGTTTGTTTGATTGAACGAATTAAATTCGAACACCAAATAACAATTATTAGACGAGTGAAATTTTTAATTATAAATCTTCACATTCTCTTAGTGATAAGGTTACATATTTGATTTAATATTCTTCCTAATGGTCTATTTTTTTGTGTTTACGCTTTAGTTTTTCTAGTATTCAATATTTATTAAATAAAGAAAAGCTAAAATATTATATTTTTTCAAAAATTTATATTCGAATTCGCGGTCAAGCTCGAGGTCAACTCGTGTAACACAAACGAGCCAAAATCAAATTTGAGTTTGAACTTTAATTGTTGTCAAACGAGCCAAATTCAAATGACAATTTTAACTCATTAAGTGAATAAGAAGAGTTCGAACGAATTTTAAACATTAAGGAAACCGAATTTAAACGTGATATACTCGACCCTTATAGCACGACTTGGATACCCAAAAATTTCTACTAGAAAATCTGGAGCACTTTTTCTAACCATTGTTATAAAAACTCATTATTTTTTTTAGCAAAAAAATCACTAAAAACTAAGTAGAATATCCTGCATTTGAATGGTAATTTTTTTTGAGATTTTTTTTAAAAGTATTGTCATAACATTTTTAAATTTTATTATAAATATACATATGAGATAAAAAAATTTGGTGTAAACGTGTTTAAAGTTTTTAAAAGAGCATGTTTTTGAGAAACAACATCCACCATGATTACTAGAAAAAAGTTAGACTAATGCTATTAATCAGACGCTAATGCCATTCGACACATTGCTAGTTCCAAGTCGGACGGACTCTCTAACGGAAGGCAAAATATTTCAGTTACCACAATCCCATCCTCCTCCACGCCCTTTATTTACTTAGCTCATTCGCTTAGCATTACCGCTCTGTATGATATTTTATTATATTGTGTTTGTGTGTGGCTTCTTCCCTCGGCCAGCTTCAAAATCCCCAAGCCTTTCGCCGTCTTCCACGAGCCCCCTAGATCATCTCTCTCTTTCTATATCAATCTCTACGGTTTAGTAATATAACATATATTTTAGTCTTCAGCAAGTACATTTCTTTACTCCTTGGAGCTCAAAACCAGGTGGGTTGTAAAGATTTTACTACTTTTTTGGAAGCTACGTAAGACATGTGGATGACAAAATATTGGTGGGTTCAAGAGAAATTCTTACAGCACCCTAGTGGAACATGAAAATCTTTCAAGATTTACGACTTGGTAATCATAAAGTTGAAATCTTGTTAATGATTTTGATTGGACTAATGGGTTGTGAAAAAAGTCCTCCCTTTTTTGGAGATTGGTGAGTGAGACTTGGATTTGGAGCTCATCTGAAGAGGTGGGTTTCGTGTTGTTTTGAGTTTTTATTACTTGGTTTTAATTGATAAAGAAATGAAGGATGTTGATTAATTTAGGAAATCTCGTGTGGGTTTATCTCCTAATGATTGAATTTGAATTAAAAGATTGAAAATTTCAACTTATTTTAAGCTCAAATTGTTGGTTATTAAGTAGTATATGCATCCATTAAAGAATTGGTTTGACGGATTAATTATATTTTTATTGCTGTTTCTGGATTTTTATATACTTTCCCTGATTGAGACATCAGTATAAACACATGTATGTAAGCTTGTGTTTACTGGTGTTTTGACAAACATATCTGTGTGTAGATATTGGAATTATCTCATTATGTGCCCCTGAAATGTCTTATAGAGGTGGGTTAGTGTCACTTGTTGATGTCATGCAACTGGAGCTCGGTTGTGCCCTGCTGAAGTGTTTTATGCTAGTTCTTTTATGCTTCACAAGGGTTCTTTATTAATCTGGATTCTAGTTATCACACAGGAATAAAGATCTGGCGGGGATCCGCTTTGTCCAAGTTCACAAATTACTTCTGACTCTGAGTAGCAGTTGTACAGGTTTCCATCATGCCTCTCTTTGAGTTCTTAAGATTGGCTAGGGGAAAGCTTGAATCTGATAAACAGAAACCTCCATGCACTTCTGAAGTATCTTCAGTGTAAGTTTTTTTTTTTTTTTTTTTTTGGTGAAAAAAATTACAGCATCATGCATTAGAAGGAAAAAAGGGGTTAATCTCGTTTCTTATTGCTTTTGTCAACGATTGTGATTGAAACCAATTGATCAGTAATTTTGTATAGCTTCGTTAATTATTGATAATGTATTATATGATTTTGGTGCATATGTTTGCAGCCCTGAAAATGAATTAGTTGAACTGGTTTGGGAAAATGGTCAAATAATGATGCAGGGTCAGTCTAACAGGGCAAAGAAGAGCCCCGATTTGAATGATTTTCCATCAGAAACACCTGGATTTCGAGATAAGTACACAGGATGTGCGGCCACTCCAAAAGTTGGGAAGTTTGGTATGGTGGAGTCTATCTTGAATGATGCTCCACCATCAATGCCATCAGGAGAGATTTATGTGAATCAAGAAGATGAGATGGTACCATGGTTGGATTATTCTATTGATGATAATTTTAAACAAAATTTGGGTTCTGAAATATTACCTGAAATATCTTGTGTCACTGGTAATGAGCCATCCAGCCATACCTGCTTCACATCAATGGGTAACAAAGGTTGTAATGAAATGTTTCAGCATTCACATACAGTTCCAGCGCATAATGCTGTAAATTTAGAAGAACAGAATGCATCAAAGGTTTCTTCTTCTAGAACTGGCCTGTTGAGTCCATATTCATCACAGCGATGCCAAATATCTGTTCCATCCACAGGATCAGGAGTTTCAAATATGTTTATGAATACTGCAAGCAACAGCCGAGATGCATTTTTAGAGGATTCAGTTCGAGATCAAGCTTCAATAGTTGGTTTCATTAGCATGAAGATGCAGAAGCAAAAAACAGTGTTGCCTGATAGTAGATCCAGTTTGTTGAATTTTTCCCATTTTTCAAGACCAGCTGCTGTTTTCAGAGCTAATCTTGAGAAAACTGATGGCTTGGCTGCTTCATGTACATCAGGTATGGAAAAGACCGGAAATGAAAATGTTCCTGCTGCAATTAGCAGTAGTCCTATCAAATCTACACAAGTTAAACCATCTAATAACTCTCGGAAGGAATTTTGCTTGCATAATCAACCTAAATTGATCTCAAGCACGGTTGCTTCAAAACTGCCAGTTGTTAAGTCACCTGAGGAGTCATCCAGTGCTGAACAAGCTGGTGCTTTGCACCAGGAAGATTCCATCAAGAATGACAAGTCAAACGCAGTAATTGGTGCTAGCACTACTAAAGAAGTGACAGAAGGTGAGGATCATGTTGAGCCTGTTGTTGCTGCTTCTTCTGTATGCTCCGGAAATAGTGGTGAGGGAGCTTCAAGTGATCGGATGCATAACTTGAAGAGAAAAAAGCATGACAATGATGAGTCTGAATCACGAAGTGAAGTAAGACATAATGATGAACGGCCAACTTCTCTTTGCTTACTGATTTACTTGCTCTTGATTTGTAATGAAATTGAATACCTCTCATGCAGGAGATTGAAGAAGAATCTGTGGGCATAAAAAAAGCAGCTCATGCTCGAGGAGGTTCTGGTTCAAAGAGAAGCCGGGCTGCAGAAGTGCATAATCTCTCTGAGAGGGTGAGCTAACCATTCACGCATATGATTGATTTGCATTTGTTGTTGGCTTTTAAATACTTATTAATGATGATTGCAAACAGAGACGAAGGGATAGGATTAATGAGAAGATGCGTGCATTACAAGAACTTATACCTAACTGCAACAAGGTAATTATTCATTTTTACTTTTTAAAATATGCTTGCTAATCTGACGCAATCTTACTTACCAGGTCTGTTCTTAAAAACTTGCATCTAAAGATCAATTTAGGAAATAAAGTTTGATCCAAACTGCAAAAAGAACTCGTATTGTGAAATGACAATACGTGTCTGTATAAAGTACAAGTATCTATGTACATATGTATATTGTAAATATGACTGTACATGAATGATATCTACATAATCCAAGATTCTGTCCCATGATTCAAACTATATGGTCAAGAAAATTTATTTGCTTAACAAAGAATGCTATTCGGATTTGTCATCTAAAAAAAAGTAGTAAAATGGAATTCTAATGAGGACCATAATATGCTAGTGAAAGTAAAAATGATTGTGAGCTTAACTTTATGTTTTCTTCTTGCAATATATTAGTTTCTTTTTCCAGTCTCACTGTTTTGCCTTAGAACATAAACTGTTTCTCATATCTTAACAATTAAGATAAGAATTCAAAGTTTCACTTAATAATTCAGCACATGAATTTCCTTTTTTTTTTTTTTGTTTCTCATTTTTAATTTGTGATACATCTATCTTTATTTTCTAGGCTGACAAAGCTTCGATGCTTGATGAAGCCATTGAATACTTGAAGACACTTCAACTTCAAGTACAGGTAAGGTGAAATCATATTCTTTATGACTTTATGCTTCTATACTCCGCTGGGTTTAATTTCTCTCACGTTCTATGTTTATCCTTCGACATGTAGGCAATTGAAAAGTACACGATAGTCTTTGCATAAAAGGAGATATGCTATAGCCAGCCTGTTCTTATTCTCTATATATTTAGGCTAAGTTCTTATTTTGGTTAAATCTTTTGGGGAAGTTTTGGTGGGAGGAGGCAAAAGGAAGCTTCATCATCAAATTTAAGATACGCTTGTCCCTTCACTGCCCAGGTCCATCGCTTTAAGGGCCATGAGCTGGTGTATTCCCTATCATGTAATTGTTTTTGAAGGGTAGATAGGTACCAAACACTTGAAGGCATTTACACAAAGTAACTTTTTTGACCGCTGTAATTTTGGATGGTAAGCTAATGCAGAACATACATGGCCATACAAGGACTGAAATATATGAACTACGGCCGTTTGAGTGGTGAAAGATATTGGATGGATGTAGCATGTTTGTTCTTTTTGGATTCAGATGCTTAAAATATTAACAATGCTACCTTTTCTGTTCTTTATCCAGATGATGTCAATGGGAGCTGGCTTGTGTATGCCTCCTATGATGTATCCAACAGGATTACAACAAATGCATACTGCTCATATGCCACATTTTCTGCCATTAGGTGGTGGAATGGGCATGGGAATGGGTTATGGGATGGGAATGCTAGACATGAGTGCTGCATCTCCACGATTTCCACTTTTTCCTGTGCTGCCCATGCAAGGAGCACATTTCCTTTCTCCACCTCTTTCTGGGTCTCCTACTTTCCCAGGAATAGCTGGATCAAATCTTCAGGTTTTTGGTCATCCTGGTCAAAGACCCCCTATGTCAGTCCCGAGAGCACCTGTAGTTCCTTTTGTGGGACAGGCCTCCTTAAGTTCAGCTGTGGGTTTGAATACCTCAAGAATGGGAATTCATGTAGAAGCACCTAGTACACCTTCAACCTTTCACCCTGATGTTGCAGCGCTGAATAAGAATTCACAGGTAATTCATAATGCTGATACTAGCAGTTCAATGAACCAGACATCTAGCCAGGTATGGGCTTTATCCATGACTTAGCTTATCTGCACTAATATTCACAAACGGAATCCCTTTCTTATTAGTTTACCACCAGTCCATGCAGTAACCAAATTTTAAAAGTTTTTGCAAGGTAGCAACTTTTTGTGCTCATTGTTCTCCTTGTAAGTCTTGTTTCTTTTTTCTTTCCTAGTGAAGTTACATTTTGGAGGCAGTGGGTTGGAGGATTTATTTCATCATTATTTCTCAATGGGTAGACAAATACCACAGCCTACTTTTATTCAAGCTCCTTTTTGGGATGTCCCAATACTAGTCACACTACAGAGGGAGTGCTATTTTCTGATTTTGTCCTTAGAGATTAATTTGATGTCTCGGCCAATTAATTAGTTGCACAAAAAGTTTTTTTCAAGGAGAACATGCAAGGTCCCTTGTAACATTCACGTTGTCCGAAATAATTATGTAATGCTTGCCATTCCAGTAAAACTTGAACTGCATTCATTTTTGGAAAGCTCGGAATCATTTCACAGAACAAATCTCATAGACTTGACGGGCCAACCTGTTAATGTCTGTCTAAATTCTAGGTGCATATGTGAGGATTTAACACTAGACATATTGCTTGCTCTTTTCTGGGAGGCAACAGTACAAAGTTTGTTGTTCTCAGAACTCTTCCCCAATTCAACTTGCTATTTTGAATGTTGTCATAACGTTACTGTGCATAGAGAGCTTGGAAATCAAAGAGCGAGTCTGATTACAGGATGAGGGTGTAATTGGATTTTGATCAATCTTTATGTCTCCTCTGTTCTTGGTTTTTCTGTTGCCTTTGTCAGAGTTAATTGCAGGTTTATCTTCTCATTTATGCCAGTTACAGAGTTTCTTTAATTAAATTTTATTTAGTGAATTGTTTGGGTACAGTAATCTTTGATTTTTAAGTGTAAATTCGTTACATGACAGTATATGTGGTTTATATATTTCCAACTTCTTGTTCCATATTTACGGTGGCTCATCTTAGTAGAGCTAAAGCAAGAATAGCATATGCTGATGCCCAAATCTCCATATATTCATGGATTTCCAAATTCCTTCTTAATCTTACCCTTTTTGTTTGCCTCCTGAATTTTCTGTTTGTTTTTGAGTTCCTCTTTTTTTCCCCTCATTTGGGGGGGAAAATTTTCGTATCTCTTCTTAATTAGTTTTAAAATTTTTGTATATCTTAATTAGTTTTAAAATTTTCGTATCTCTTCTTAATTAGTTTTTTAAAGTAAAACTGACATTTTTGTTTCTCAAGTAATTATACATTAATACCTTCTGCTTCTTTCTTCCTTACTCTCAGAGTTGAGTTATCTATAATAAGAACTTTCAGTTGTATATTTGTTCATGATTATACGTAGACTTTAATCAGCTTTCTACTGAAGTGTTGTCACACCCTTGTTACTCCAATGCGTTCACTCTCTTTTCTCATGCTGCCAGCTGCAAGCGACAAAGAAGGATTTTGACCTGTCTGCCATAACGTCGAAGGATGATCAGACACCCAATGTTTGTTGTGCTGCTGCCAGTAACTTGACCAATACAATTGATGTTGTATCTACCAAAGAAGTTGGTGCGTATATCATTTGCTTATGACATACTATTGCACTCACTGCACGTCCCTTCCTATATCTCGTTATCCTTCTTTCCTCGAACATTAAGAGTGTGCATATATCAATTGAAGTTCTCCAACACTGTAGGATAATGAAGACTGAAGATCACATTACCCCCGCAGGGAGTGATTAACAGCGAGAACTAAATGTTCAGTAGCTGCAAGGATATTAGCTTCCTGTAAAGAGTAGAGCCTGTTCTGTACTGAGAAAGTTCTTCACGGTTATCAAGATAAGGGTTTTGCAGATTTGTAGAAACTGAGGACAAATTTGATGCTGGCCATCTGAATTCCAATTCAGGACTGTAAATTACTAGGTGCACAGGTTTATATTTTTCCTTCACACGTACACTTCTTAACACGAACTATGTAATAGGAGCAGCTGGTAAGGATCAAGGAAGATGCAATGTATCGTGTATCGGACATGTTAACAAGTTTTTTGGTCGAATAAAACTTGATTTAAGTCTATACATTTTTAACACAAAGTATGTGTTTCAGAAATTTGTAGACTCTTTAGTGGTGGCTGCACAGTGTTAATACGGGTCCACGTGCAAATCTGCTTTAGTGCATCTGCTCATCTGTAGGTAGCGATGTAGCTGTTTTAGGAAATGTAGAAGCTGTATAATGGTTGATGGGTACGGCATAACCGGTAATTTGAGGCTTACTAACTGGGACAAAAATTGGGAAGTGCAGGTTCAAAATGGTGCTGTGGGCAAGTTTCTGAGAGTTCTCAAGTTCTTATTACCTATTTACTCAATCATTGTTTAATGTTTATCTCATTCTCATCTGGAGAAAAAGTATGCCCACCTTAATTTCAGCTCATATGCTTTTCTTCGAATTTTGAGCCCCACTGGACAAATTTAAAAAAGAAACATCTCAACATTACTGAGGTCAAGTCGTGAAAATTTGGGTCACAATTAGCCCATTCTATGGTCCAATCGATGCATACAAGCAAAAAAGAAACACGCATCCTGAGTGACAATGCATGCTTGCATGCAGCTGGATATTTAAACTTTTTGCCTCATGTGTGTCTTCTTGTGAATGTGTTTATATGTGCACTTGCTCCTGCATGTGTTTTGAAATCTGTAGCTTTATCCATGTTCCTGTTTTATGGCTTTTGATCATTTCTAATATAGATAAGAAGATCAATATTATTTAGCCAAACCTTAAAAGGCTGATCAATAATTTGAAGGAATACACGTGATTACCTCTTTCTTTGGAAATGATCAATCCTTTTGTGATGGTCATGTATGCTATATCTGTCGTTGTTATATAGTGCTATTATATGCCGTCATTTGTCCCTACAGCCTTTGGATGATTAGTGTATCCTCCAAAATGGAATTGCCCAGTTTTGCTTTTGTAAAAGAAATAGTACAATTTGGACGCAACTAGTCGAAGGTAGTATCTGGTTGGACTCTGGCCAAATTTTGGCACAAGGGAAGACTAACTTACCAGTAAAACGTGCCTTGTCATAATAGCACTCCTAGTTTGAAAATCTTTGGTGTGAATTTACTCTGAAGAAATATCAACCTATTAGCATTAATTGCATTCTTTTTCCCAAACAAAAGATTTGCAAAAAAACAGTGTTCGGGAAAAAACAAACATTGTACTATATCACGATTTTGAGGTCAAAACTTCATCCAATGACATTAGTAGGACGAATAGATGTATCTCTAAGCATACAGTGACGTGATGTGATTATACCTACTTTGTCATTTTCGTATAAAATAAAAAAAGAATGTAACATGTTTAAGGGACTTTTTTATCTGCAGCTAGTAAGCAAGACCAGGCTTGTTTAATTGTGAGTTTCTGACAAAAAAACTCAAACTTATTTGAGAGAGTTGCTGAGGTAAAAGATGAGTGAAATAAATCATCCCACATCGTGAGAGTGTTAGTTATTCACCTAGGATTTAAGCTCCATAGTTCAACTCTTAAGTCAGCAATTGCCTTTTGAGTTGAATTGTGGGTGTAGTTTAGATTTAACTCTTCTCGTGACCTCAGTAGTTTAATCTAACCTATTAGGTTAATTTGTGAGTTTTTGACAAAAAAACTCAAACTTGTTTGAGAGAGTTGCTGAGGTAAAAGATGAGTGAAATAAATCGTTCCACATTGTGAGAGTGCTAGGTATTCACCTAGAATTTAAGTTCCATGGTTCAACTCTTAAGTCAGCAATTGCCTTTTGAGTTGAATTGTGGGTGTAGTTTAGATCTAACTCTCGTCGTGACCTCAGTAGTTTAATCTACCTTGTTAGGTTAATTTGTGAGTTTCTGACAAAAAATAGTAAGCAAGACCAGGCAAATACCTGATTTGGACAGGAGTACTGATGAAATGTTTGATTACGAGCAAAAGAAGATGTGGACTGCTTCGTGTAGCGGGCTAATTTTATGTTTCCAGATATAGCTAAGATTTCAATGTCAATCAATTCATAAAAATATACCTACCCAAGGGATGTAAAAATCTCTGGATTCTGGTCAACAAGAAAGAGATTAAACAAAATCATCACTAGCAACTTTCAAAACCAAAATAATATTCACACTGTAACAATTTTATACAAGCCTTCAAACTGATAACGATCAATTAAGTTCATCCAAACTCAAGCAGATACACACAACTCAATGAATAGAATAGGAAAAAGAGAAAAAGAAACAAAGGAAAACAAACACAATCTCCCCTAGTAATGAGTATGTAGCAGCATAGCACTAATATACCACGCTAGAAATAAATCCACTAATGGAGGCAAACCAATCTGGAAAGGGAAAAAGAATATATCACACGCTAAAGAAACTCACTCTTTCTTTATTCTATATATTATTGCTTTCTCGTATGTTCATAGGCCCTGGGAAATTGCCTAGCTTTGGACCTCATCTTTAGTTTCAGAGGGTGGTGGTGGTGGTGTTGTTTTTGAATGAGATTTTCCAATGATTGCTTTCTTTGCCTTCACAAGTGAATGCTTCACCTTTGAAATTATGTTATTTGATTTATGTGTTGTCTTTCCCGCGACCTCTTCCGTAGGAGCATCTTGTGTTGGCTTCAAGTCATCAACTTCCTTGGACTCTTGCTCCAGTTTAGTTTCAACTGCCTCTGCAGCTTCCTCTTCTTTTGTTTCTGTCTCAGGCTTCTGGAGTTCTTCAACATCCACCTTCTTCTCAACTTCTGCATCTTTTTGGGTTTCAACTGAAGCTGCGGTTTCATCTGTTTTGTTTCCAATATCAACAGGTAGTTCGATTTGTCTGGAAGTAGTTTCTGCTTCTACTACTTCTCCGGTGACTTCAGAGGTGGTAATGGTGCTAGTTACAGGAGTGACTTCCTTTGCTTCAGGCGGAGTCGACTCCTCAACAGCACCGACTTTCTCTTCATTTTCTTCAGTCTTCAAATCCTTGGCTTCGATTTCCTTTTCTGTCTTTTGCAGCGTTTTCTCCAATGGTACTTCCACTTCGGGTTTGGCAGTGGATTCTTTTTCTTTATCCTCAGTCTTTTCTGTAACTTCAGATGGAGGGACTTCTGTGTTCTCTGGGACAACTTTTGCTTCCACAGGGGTTGAAGTAACGGGTTCTGAACTTTGTGTGGAAGTAGATTCCAATGTGCCCCCCTCCGCTTCCTCCACCAACTTAGTATCACTGATCTCTTCAGTTGGAATTTCTCTATCCTTGGTTGCTTCAACCTCAATTTTCTCTTCAGGTTCAACAACTGCAGCTTGCTTCTCAATTTTTTCCGTACTTTCAAGTTTTTCTTCTGGTTTGTCTACTACTTCTGGAACTGGAGTAGAAACTTCTTCTTTCTTAGGCTTTGCTGCTGAAAGTTCTACAACTTCACCCACTGCTGCCTCTTGTTCTTTGGGAAGCAACTCTTCTGCTTGCTCCTCTTTCGTCTCAATAGCCTCACTGACTGATTCAGGAATATCAATTTTCTTTGGTAACTCTTCTACTTGCTCCACTTTTGTCTCAACAGCCTCGATTGCTGTTTGAGAAGTATCAATTTTCTCTGCCAACTCTTTCACTTCCTCCTTTTGTGTCTCAATAGCCTTGGTTGCTGATTCAGGGATATCTATTTTCTTCGGTTCCTCTTCTATTTGCTCTTCTTTTCTCTCAATTGCCTCACTCACTGATTCAGGGATATTGATTTTCTTTGGTATAGCATCTACGTGCTCCTCTTTTCCTTCGACAGCCTCAGTTACTGATTCAGGAATATCAATTTTCTTTGGCAGCTCCTCCTGCGATTGCATTTTGGGTTCTTCTTGTGGTGTTTCCAAATTCTTTACCTCTGCCACTTCTGGTTCAGTTTTAATGGTGTCATCTTGTACTCCTGAAACATCAACTGGAGCAGAATCTTTTGCTATTTCCTGATTATCAGTAGAAGCATCATCCAAAATAGGAATGCCATCAGATTTTTTAATCTCTTCTGCAGCAGGAGGCTCAATCTGCTTGTCCTCGGTCTTTCCTTTTGGTTCAGCTGAAGTGACAGGCAAACCTGGTGGTTCCTCAGCTTTTGGCTTCTCTTCCACCTCAGCCTTGACAACTTCTTCAACTGTAGGAGGTTCACTTTGTTTCTCCTCTATTTTTTCCCCTGGTTCAGCCAAAGGGACTGTTGTGCTAGGGGAGTCCTCATCTTTTGGTTTTTCTTCACTTTCCTTAGGTGGAGAAACAGTCTCTTCTTTATTTGTCTTTATCTCTTCTTTTGCTTCCTTCTCAACTTGCTGCAATTAAAGTAAAAGTAATTAAAAGAAGGCAAAGAACTAAAGGATATCATTTATTTTCTGCAAAAGTAAGCATCTTGTCCGCATTGAAGACAGAGGAAAGATAAAGGAGATGCAAAGGCCAACAGGAAATTAGAGCACAACAAATTTTTCGAGTAAAATATCTCTAGGAAAAAGGAAAATGAATCTAGGATGAGTTGCTTTATTCTATTGTGACCTCCTGGGAACCTGATGAACATCTAATGCAAATAAAATCTGCAGCAAGACTTGAGAAACCAGGACCTGAACAAGAATTACTGAAAACAAGACTCTGATCATTTGTTCATCACAGTCCTATAGCCGAATGAAATAAGCGAAAATTCTTAAGAAACTACACAAACACACAAAACTTCCACTGCCACATCTTGAGCTGCTTTGCCTTTGAAGCAGTTTGCAGTTGAGAATTATGAGAACCCTCTTGACGCAAGTAATCCTGTAAACTCTTTACCTTGATCCAGTTATGAAAAACTTTAACTAATTTTACTCAACTAATTTTGCTCTAGTTTTTCACAATACTATGCCTCGAACTTATTTTGGAGACACCTAAAATACCTCAAAACCATCATGATGTTTAATTTTGTCATTCGTAATGAAAAGAGTCCATGCCAATGAAGCACTAAAAAGATGGCCTTGCACAAAATCTTGTAACATGTATAGTAAAACATCAAAATTTGCAAAGTTCAAATCACACATAGTACTAGAACATTAATACAAGTCATTTAGAAATCCCAAGTATCAAAAAAGAAGCAGGTATAAAGACTTGAATGTAAACATCAAAATAAAACTACAGTAACATGTAGGATAGAGAGTTGGTAGCTAAATACCTCAAGGGGCGGAGTAGACTGATCTGATGAAACAGTTTCAGTGGCCATGGGAAGTAATAAAATTCAAGAATCAAGAATGAAACTGCTATAATGATCAGTACAACAAGTTGCAGTAGAAGTAGTAGAAGAAGTAGACAAGAATGGTAAGGAATGATGTGGTTGGCAACAGCCTAAAAGGCCTCCAAAACAAACTCAACAAAGTAGAAAGTAGTAACCAAACCACAAGCCCTCTTAATAGTCTCTGATAAAAGGAAAAAAAAAACAGTGTGTGTAGTGTGTGTGAATGACTGATGTTCACATGGATGATGATCTGTCAGTAGCTAGTGGGAACCTTTATCAAACCATCAAAAGAAATTTTGAAAATAAATTAATGAAAGCAAAAAAAAAAAAATTATAGAATTTATAAATAATTATGAGATGGTTTTGTCCATTCTAAAAGTGAAAGGCTTTAATATGGGGACCAGGGTCGTGGGGGGCATTTTAACGGCCTAATTCTTTTGGCTCACAGTTGTCTAATTTGTCGGTTTGTTCGAAAATAAAATCTAAGATAAAAGAAAAATTAATTAAAACCTTATCCAATGAGATATACCCAAAAACTATGAAAAATAGAGAAATCCATTTTTTATAATTGATTAATTAAGTAAATTAATCATGAGTATCCTTTTCAGTGACACAAATTTTAATAATTGATGCACAAATTTTGTCCAAATTTTTGTTTTGTTTTCTTTGTTTTTGGGTGGACATGGAGGTCTTACGTTGTGACGGCCCATGTTTGCACGGGGGGGTTGTTTGTTTGTGAGGTTAGTGCATTAAACTTTACCAAGATTTTTAATATTCAATTATGTAATTATTAAGGTTTAGATAAGGAAAACAACATACAATTTAGTGACTAATACATCACCATAGAACAAACTGAGTGGACCATATAGAATTTTTAACAATGTGACACTGATAGAAATGGCATATTTTTTATCGGGCTTGTTCTCAATAGTTTCTGATGTTTATAAAAACTAATTTTAAAAAAGTTAAAAATCAATTGTTCTTGATTTTAGCTTAAAAATCCAAAATCATAATAAAAAAAAGTAGTTGACAGCATTATAAAATAGATTTTTAAAAAATTAAAAGTTAAAATCAGGTTAAAAAAAAAACTATTGCAATACCAACTTTTTCTAAGGCAATTTTCCAAGATGAAGATGGGCTCCAAGTCTCCAACCAAATAACACTGGATCACTGGATGACAAAAAAGGTTGAGTCGGGTTGGATGGTATCTGGACTAAAGGCATCAAGATCTTTAAACTAAGAATCTTGGGCTCTTGGTCTAGGCCTACAAAATCGATTTGGCAAGTACGATGTGTTAGAGGAAACCATGAATGCTATTATTTGTATATTCACCAAACAAAAGAACAAAATATATGTAAATCTTGTATGCATTATGAACCAGAAATTGCATTAATAATATATATTAAATAAGAGATTGCTGTTATCCAAAACAAAAGCGTAAAGAATGCTTAAGCAATCCGAAAACACTTTTTCTTTTTTGGGTTTTTAGTGAATAGGGCTCTTTTTTTTTTTCCAAAGTAAAAAATCAATGCAGAACATAACCAATGTAAATATTGGGAAGGATAGAGAGGAGTGGAGAACTTAGGTTTAAACGAGGTTGGAATATTAGTAATTCTAGGTAGTTTTATATTGTTAGTCGAATCAGTCAATTCAAGTTTAGGTAATTTTCAAAATATCAGGATTCTGTTAGGATCTATTTATTTGAAAATAAAAAATAATAAGGTAATACCTCGAATGAAATTGTTAATATCTTGATCCTTACAATGTTTGAAATTAGTAGTAAACATTCTCTTAAACAAACAAGCATGTTTTCAAAAGTTTATTTGCTCGAGTATTTTCATTCAACGTACTAAAATTAGCAATTACCACAAGGCCCCGAGTTGGAAATATAAACAGCAATCCATTTATTCAAGTGTCGATTGAATTAGAATGCTACTTGCAATAGTATGTTGTGAGATCCAATCGAAATGAATTATTTTATAATTTCAAGTTAGTTGAAATGACTTGATTTTTTATATTTATAGTTTTCCAATTAGGTGGTGTCTCTCCTCTCCTTACATCGTTTTATACGCATCTTGAACTAATTCATTATTTTTGCTTGAAGGATTTTACATGTTTTCAACTACTTGTTCACAACTTTTAATCTAAAAAATTTTATTATTTGAGATTTGAAACTGTCTTTTTTTTTTTATAATTCTATAATTTTTTAATATTAAAATTAGAATCGCATAAAAACCTACTTGTAAAATAAACTTTTACAAAATTTATAAGTCGTTGAGAATCGTAAAAGATAGGCACAAAAACACACTCTTGTTGGGGGAAAAAAACTCAAACTATAAACTTCAAGAGACATAAACTATTCATATTAAAAAAAAAACCTTCGAAATATAGACTTCGAGAGACAACAATTTATTAAGTGTTGAATAATCCACTTCCCTAAATCTCTCATAACCTTATGGCTAGTTTGAGAGTTTAGGAGAGAAAAGAAAAGAAATGAAATGTTGGGTGGGAAAAGAAAGAAAGGATGAGAAATAATGGAATTTTCTGTTGACATTGTATGGGAGTTTAGAAAAGAATGGAAAGAAACTAGAATTCATTGAGAATTTAATTTTACTTTAAAAACTTTTCAGGCGTAAAAGTGTCAAATTATAAAAGTTTACACAACATTTTTTTATTTCCTACCATTTCTGCCCAAATTTGGACAAAAAAATTTGTTGGATCTTGAAAGCATATGTTTTCCTTTTAGTTCTCTCCAATTTCTTTGTTTTCTTTCCATTGGAACTCCCAAATATGAGAAATTTAAAATTTTCATCCTATCTTTTCTTTTACTTCTATTTCTTTCCATCCAAACTAATCGTTAAGGTCAATTATTATGAGTAAGTTATTCCCTTTTTGCTACACAGGGCCTCGCAAGTTGGGCCAAATGACACTTGTGATGCCCAAGTCCTTGCTGAGCTCATGGTTGTACTTTTCCAAAAGCCTAATATAACCGAAATTTTCAAGAGCAAAATGTGTTGAGCTTTAAAAATTCGGCCAAAGTACTTTCATAAACCCTTATTCAAGTACTGAATTCATAGCCTGGTTGCATCCGCATCGTGACCAGCACCACCAAAATAACCACCAAAAACCAAAAAATAAAAAATAAAAAGAAGAAGCAAAAGGCAGCAATCCACTATATACAAGTCATGAAGTAAAAATAGCAATAAAATGTTACGCCACAACACGCTTGACATCTGAGAATCTATTGAGTGAAATGCCACAGGGCCTTCTTTTCATCAATCCTAGAATCCATCAAAACCGGGACCAGATGGCGCAGATCACTGGCCAAAATTCTTGCTCTACTTCCATGAAAACTATGTCGTCATCAAAATTACAGGATCACAATTACTCAGAGGGACGAAAGTGGGAGTATAAGCATACATGGATGTCCCAATTGCAATTTCTCTTACAACTGTATCCCTCTTGAAATTTAGAGCAAATAGTCCTTTGGACGAAAATTCTAATAGTAAGTCTCCATCTACAATCACAACAGGTCGAACCAAACTACTTAGTCTCGAGTTAGCAAACGAAAAATTGTCAACGTCAACGTTAACCCTATGCCATCTAAACCATAATGGTCCTTTTCCATCTCCCTATTGTCTCAAGATCCAAATGTTCATTGACGATTCAAACAAGGAAATTTCACATAAGCACAGAAAACCATGGCCATCCATCTCTACTAGATTCATCCTATTGTGCTCTCGATCATCTATACAATATTGACCTCTCGGACCTGGATGGGGCATCACGGAGAATTTCTCCGTTTTTGTGTCGAATGCCATGACCGATTCTGCACAAGAAGGTGCCAATCTTATACTCGTATGAGATGATGAATGTTGCCTTGCTATTGGATATTTGTTTTCGGCCATCCAATAAAGAACACCATCAATGATTACTGGAGGATTTTGAGCACTGGATTGGTAAGAAAAGGGTGCATCATCATCATCATATAGCTCTTTTCAGTGGCAAGTTTGTGGTTCAGAATCTATGGACTGTGATTTTGACTCGTCCAAAGCAAGTACTCGAAATGGCATGCTTCCATTTTGACACTGGTATTTTCCACCCTAAAGCAAGCAGAATTGATTCTTCACGAATGGGCTAAAATATATCCCATATATCAAACCTTTAGGGGCCATTAATCTCACCTTCTCTTGCTTCACAGGATTAAGAAGAACGTAGTGCTCTAGTCCTGAGGTTGATCCCCGAAACTCTTCCCGAAAGATGATCAATCCATTGGAATATAACAAGAATTCTCGGCGATCTGGTTATGATATGGGCTTTACAGAATTAACGCTAATTATGTTACGAATCTCTATGGTTTTTTTTGTGGCTTCACAAGCATCAAGCAAACATAATTGTTTACTCCCTTCAGTTTCCTTCTTCTGAAAAACAATAATCATTGGAATGCTATGCTTTAGATGTAACTCTGCAAACTCTCAAGTCAAGGCTCACCATCTTTTGCAGACGATTTGAGATCTAATGATGGATTTAGTTGGGAGTTGGGCTAGGATTTGTAAGATGATCTCATCAGGAAGATGTCTGGATGGCTGTATCAGGATTGTTAAATATTTGTTTTTGAACTGCACTTGGCTTTTATGTTTTGCTTTAGATATTTTGAATAAGGATTCCTAGTCAAAAGGTTGTTGCTAGTCAAATGGTTGTTGCTTATCGTTAAGAAGTAGTTGCGCCTGAGATCACTACTTAGTCTGCTAATATCTCTGAAGTTTAATGATTTTCTGTTATTTTCAAGCACTATAAATGTAAAGGATGGCTGATGAATAAAGACATTCCTTTGCTGCATTTTTGTATCTTCCATCCTTAAATATTGTCTTTCTTCTTTCAGTTCCTAATTCTCTATTTTTAGCTCTAAAACCATCAATCTGGTATCAGAGCTTTTTCTTCTTAAAGGACCTGTGGAATGGAAGCTGAAGCCAGTTTCTCACAAATTGCTCTTAAAGGACCTATGGAATGGACAGAATTATCACCTTTGGGCAATGAAAATAGAGACCCACCTGGAGGCTTTAGATCTTTGGAAGCCGTGGAAGAGGATTATGAAGTTCTTTCGCTGCCAAACAATCCCACCATGGCTCAAATCAAAAATCACAAAGAAAGAAAAACAAAGAAGTCAAAGGCAAAAGCATGTCTCGTTGCTGGTATGTCAACAAGTATTTTCACGAGAATCATGTTTCTCAAATCAACCAAAGAAGTTTAGGATTGTCTGAAAGAAAAATATGCTAGAGATGAAAGAATATGAGGCATGCAAGTGCTGAATCTAATAAGGGAATTCTAGTTGCAAAAGATGAAAGAGTCTGAGACAATCAAGGAGTTCTCAAATAGATTGCTAGGCATTGTCAATAAGGTAAGATTACTTGGAACTGAACTTGTTGATTCCAGAATTATAAAGAAAATTCTTGTAACAGTGCTTGAAAGATATGAAGCTTCTATAACCACCTTAGAAAACACAAAGGATTTGTCTAAGATCACTTTGGTAGAGTTATTAAATGCTTTGCAAGCCCAAGAGCAACGAAGGCTTATGAGACAAAATCGTGCAGTTGAAGGAGCTCTACCAGCCAAGCATCAATAAGTTGGAAAAAACAAGAAGAAAAACTACAAGAAAAATCAAGCATCAAGTAGTGAAAACACTGCATACAATCAAGACTCAGAGTAAGGGAAGAAATTCAAAGAAAAACTATCCACCGTGTAAGCACTGTGGCAAAATAGGTCATTCACCTTTCAAGTGTTGAAAGAGACCAGATGCGTAGTGTAGCAAATGCAATCAGCTTGGACATGAAGCTGTTATTTGTGAAAGCAAAATTCAAAAGCATGAAGTAGATGCTCAAGTTGCTGATCATGATGAAAAAGATCGAATTTTTGTGGCAACATGTTTTTCAGCCAGAAGCCATTCAGAGTGTTGGTTGATTGACAGTGATTGTACCAATCACATGACGTATGACAGAATCCTCTTCAAGAATCTGAAGCCCACTAGAGTCACAAAGGTCAGAATTGGCAATGGTGGCTTTATTTCTGTCAAAGGAAAAGCAATCATTACAATTACAATATCTTCATGTACAAAAGCAATTTCAGATGTTCTTTATGTATTAGATATTGATCAAAATTTGCTCAGTGTGGGTCAGTTGATAGAAAAAATATTCAAAGTATCCTTTGAAGATCGGCACTATTGTATTTATGATGCTACAAGTCAAGAAACTTTAAGGGTTAAAATGAAAAGTAAAAGCTTCTCATTTAATCCAATAGAGGAAGAGCATATTGCATATTACACTGAAGTCAGTACCACAAAAGTTTGGCACAAAAGACTCGGTCATTGTCATCTTCAAAGAATGTTGAAAATGAAGAAAGAGGACTTGACAGTAGGCTTACCAGTACTTGTTGATCATTTGTCAAATTGTAATGCTTGCTAATTTGGTAAACAGAATAGGATGTCGTTTTCTAAATCAACTTGGCGAGCTTCTCAAAAGCTGCAACTAATTCATACAAATATTGTTGGACCACAAAAGACGCCATCATTATGAGGTAGCCTATATTATATTCTTTTCATTGATGATTTTACAAGAATGTGTTGGATTTTTTTTTTTGAAATTTAAGTCTGAAGTGCCTGGAGTATTTTGAAAGTTTAAAAAATTAGTGAAGAATCAGAGTGGTTGCAAGATTCAATCTTTAAGGTCTGACAATAGAAAGGAGTATACCTCAACACAATTTAATTTGTTTTGTGAAGAAGCTGGGATCGAACATTAGCTCACAGCTCCCTACACTTCAGAACAAAATGAAATTAGTGAAAGAAAAAATAAATTGATAATGGAGATGGCCAGATATATGTTGCATGAGAAGGAGTTGCCTAAAATTTTTTGGGCAGAAGCAACTAACACAGCTATTTTTCTGTAAAATCGACTTTCAACCAAGGCTTTGAAAGATAAAACTCCATTTGAGGCGTGATATGGACACAAACCTTCATTAAATTTTCTTAAAGTATTTGGTTGTGTATGTTTTGTTCATGTTCCACAGGTTAAACGTGACAAGTTTGATGATATGGATCAAGGAGACTCTATGAATGAATCGAAAATGACAAGTACCAAAGATCCTTTGCAAGGCTTAGATGGACCCATGACACGTGCTAGATCAAGAAGAATGAAGGAAATATTGCATGGATTGATTATGGACTTGCATGAGAAAGAGATTGCTTGGGCCAATAATTCACCATCACCAATACTTGTAAATGTGATTATGGTTAAAGAAGATGATCATGAAGCTGTCCAAAGTTGCCATGAAGATTGAAGCATTGTGATAGACGACCCAAAGCCCATGTAGGGCATTCGGCCAAGCCCATGAGGCTTTTAAGTTATTATTTCCTTATTGTTTTAATTAAGTTCTAGAACTCTAGTTGCTATTTGAGTAGTTTCCTTATTGTTTCAAAATTGTTTTAGTTAAGAATTTTATTTAGTCAAGTATTAGTTTTTGGTAGTTGTTAAAGACTTGAATTTTAGAACTATCTTATAAGCCTATTTATAGGCCTTTTTACTATTACGAATTTTAACAAGAATTTTCAGAATAATTTTGTGTGTTTGAGAGCTCAATTAGGAGTTTTCTTGGTTTTTAAAATAGAACTACTTTTGATCTTATCAAGTTACTCTTGTGGCGATCCAAACCCTAACTTAGAGTTCATTTTTTCGCGTTTGATCAAGTCTTTAGAACTTTAGTTTAGGCATATTGAATTCGCTCACATTGGTTCTAAATTAGAGTTTTAGAATTTTGTTCTTCGTTGGAGAAGGGTTCGAAGCAAACAACTTAGATTCATCAAGCGGTCTTGACAATCTCGCTACCCTTGCGCACATCAATTGGTATCAGAGCCAGGTTCTTGATTTTCCAGCTTTATTCAATTCGAATTTTTCCTTAGAAAAATCGAATATATCCTCTTTTAATGCTTTTAATTTGTTGTTTTGTCAAGTGCTTCGTGCCTCGTCGAACAACTTGTGTTTTTGTTTCTTGTTCCTTGTGATCGTGTCTTGTTCTTCCTAATTTTGTTTCTGTCTAGCTTTGTTTCTTATCTATTCGTGTGTCTTTTGTTGTTTAATCGTGATTCTTGAAGAGTCTTAGGGTCTTAGAGTTGTTCTTGGTTGTTTTCAATCAAGAATTTTAGGATTTTTTGTGGTATTTATTTTTTAAATCTTGACTGTTTTATTGTTTTCTTGATTGTCTTATGTCAAAAAAACTTTTTCAAGGAAAAGAATCTTTCTTGCACCTAGCACACGGATTCAGTTTCTTGAAGGTTTGAAGTTGTTTTGGTTGTTTCTTGAACTGTTCTTGGACCAAAAAAAAAAAAAAAAGAACAGAAAAAGAAACGAAAAGAGAAAGAGGCGTGCTGAAGTTTAAGAGCCAAAGCACAAAGAAAAATAAAGAAAGAATTGAGTACAAGAGGCTGCACCAGGTTTAAAGAGCCGTGCAAAACATTTATTCAATTGTTCTTGAAGGTTTCTTGGTGTTTTGAGTACAATTCTTGAAATTCTTGAACTTACTAGTTGAGTTCTTGAAATTCTTGAAAGCTGTCTTGATGTTTTTTGAAGTTGTTGCAAGTTGTCTTGAATCTGGAATTGTTTGGCTTGCTTCTTGGAAATCTTGAACGAATTTCTAAAGATTTAAGACTGATTTTGGAAGTTTTTGAACACCTCTTGGACGTTTCTCTTGTAGGAACAAGTTCTTGAACTTGATTCTTACATATTCATTAAGATTTTGGTGCTGGAATTTTGGCTGCTTGTTGCCTGCGATTTTTCTTAATTTTTCTAGCTTGTTGAACGACCAAAAGAGGAGAATTAGGGCTGCTTTGTTGTTTAAATAAGCAATCCAACCTAGTCTTAAAAGGGGAAGAAGAGCTGTTAGGAAGGAAAAAAGGAAATCCAAAGGGATTTGGTCAAAAATCCTTGTTTCCTAATCGGTGAGGCTTGTGCATGTGCTGGTGGTTTTCTTAAGTGATCTAAACGTCGAGCTTGTTTCCTTATTGATTTTTGGCTGAAATTTTTATATTTTATAGCTGTTGTTTGGTTTCCTAATTATGCTAAGTATTGTTGTGTTGGAATTTTTAGGAAAGTGGTGCAAGAAACATAATCGAATTAGGGTTTGTGAAGCCTATCATCATTAGGAAATTTTGAAAAAACTTTGCTTTTTATGCAAGAAACACTATTTTCTTTCAAGAAAACTTTGAAAATCAAGATTTTATATACAAGAATACCACACATTAGGGTTTTCAAATTGTGTTTTTTTGAGTCAAATCTTTTTTTTTTCTTTTCTTGGATTTCTCTTGATCAAACCCTACTCTAAGCTTTCCATATTGATTACTCTCATATTTATTCTTGTATTTGAGTTGCTATAAGGTCTTGGTGAGATTGATTGAGCATGTTTTTATCTAAGAGCTTACAAGAAAGCATCTCAAGAGTGGAAAAAGGTTTAGTGATGAGCTCACTAGAGGGAAAAAGTCAACAACTTGAGTGATACACGAGGGAACGAGTGTATACACTAAGGGAGAGAAGTAAGGCAATTTCCTTTGTTATCGTTACTAACTTGTTTTTTGCAGGATTTTCTTTATAGTTATGGCCGAGCAAGTTGACCAAAAGTTTAAGGATATTGAGACCTTATTGAGAACCATGCAAGAAGACTTTAGGAGGATCCATACACGCATGGATGATGTAGAGTCATCCGTGAAGGGGAAAGTAAGGGTGTTCACTAATCCGACTATTTAAGAAGAGCAAGAGGATTATGATTCAGATTATGAAAATATTATCTCCCGCAAAGGAAGGAGGGTGCGCAACCAACAAGATAGCAATCTTGGAAGTATCAAAATGAAAATACCTTCGTTCCAAGGAAAGCTTGATCCTGAGGCGTACCTTGAATAGGAACGCAAAGTAGAGCACGTATTCAACTGCTACAACTACTTCGAGGAGAAAAATGTACAATTAGCTGCAGTTGAATTTACTAATTATGCTAGTATTTGGTGGGATCAACTTGTAAAGGATAGGAGAAGATGTGATACTGAGCTCGTGAGGACATGGAAAGAGATGAAAGCAATCATGAAGAAGAGATTTGTGCCAAGTTACTACTCTTGTGACATACATCAACGTCTACAATTCCTAAGGCAAGGATCAATGACGGTGGATGAATACTACAAGGAGATGGAGATACTCATGATTCGAGCTGATATTAGGGAAGAGAGAGAGGCGTTAATGTCACAATTTATTGCTGGACTCAATGCCGAGATTAGAGAAGTCTTGGAGCTTCAACATTACTTGGAGATTAGTGATCTTGTAAAGAAGGCTATCAAGATAGAGAGGCAACTTAAATCACGCAAGGAAAGGGCATCCATGAGCAACACTAATCGAGCTCAATGGAGAGAAAACCGAACAAGTGAAAGGCGTGATTTTCAAGTTTCAATTTCTAGGGAGGATCGATCTTTTCCGCAATTTAGAGAAAATCGAGTTGCTCCACAAGCAAGGGAGTTCATGAAGAACAAGCAAGAGGTATCAACTTCTAGACCTTAATCAAAGCTTAAGGGAGAAAATTCCACACGAATGAGGGATGTTCGATACTTTATGTGCCAAGGTTTTGGACACATGGCTTCAAATTGTCTAAACAAAAGGGCTATGGTTATAATGGACGATGGAGATGTGGCAAGTATAACTTCTAGTGATGATGATGAGATGCCACCATTGGAAGGAGAAAGTGATTCTAAGAAAGCTTATGATACTGATCATGGAGATACACTTATCACAAGGCGAGCCTTAAGTGTGCAATCTAAGGGGGACGACGAGCATATTCAAAGAGAAAATCTCTTCCATACTCGATGCACTGTCTTCAATAAGGCATGTAATTTGATTATTGATAGTGGAAGTTGCACTAATGTTGCTTCAACTTTATTTGTAGATAAGCTTGGATTGGAGCCTATAAAGCATCCAAAACACTACAAATTGCATTGGCTTGCTGATACTAAGGACATGAAGGTGACTAGACAAGTACTTATGCCATTCTCTATTGGTAAGTATAAGGATGAGATATGGTGTGATATTGTGCCTATGCAAGCATGTCACATACTTCTTGGACGTCCTTGACAATTTGATCGAAAGGTACAACATGATGGTTACCTTAACAAGTACTCGTTTATGTGAAATGGTAAGAAAATCTCTCTTAATCCTTTGTCACCTATTGATGCTCATGCTGACCAAGTAAGAATTGCAAAAGATTTCAAAACTAGAGAGGGTCAATAGAGCAACAAAGAAGAAATAAGCAAAAGGGAGGAAAAGTGTGAGTTGGACTTACCAATGGTAAGGGCCGAGAGAGGAAAGAAAGAGAGAAAAGAGAATGAGGGAAAAGAAAGACAAAGAGTTAATGCTTATGCTATCAAGAGTGAAATTGAAGAAGTGTTGATAGCTAAGCAACAAGTGCTTATAATTTTGTACAAAGATGTTTTCTTTTCCATTAATGATATTGATCATTCTCTTCCTAGTGTGGTTGTTTCTTTACTACAGGATTTTAAGGACTTATTCCCTAAAGAAATACCACGTGACTTGCCACCACTGAGGGGTATTGAGGACCAAATTGACTTCATACCTGATGCAAGTATTCCAAATCGCCCTACATATCGAGCAAATCCTGAGGAAACAAAAGAAATTCAACGCCAAGTGGATGAACTCGTTGACAAAGGCTTTGTTCGAGAGAGCCTAAGTTCATGCTCCGTACCCGTGATACTTGTTCCAAAGAAAGATGGTACGTGAAGAATGTGTGTGGATTGTAGAGCCGTCAATAAAATAACGGTAAGGTATCGTCATCCTATTCCTAAATTAGATGATATGCTAGATGAGTTGTATGGTTTTACTATTTTTTCAAAAATTGATATTAAAAGTGGTTACTACCAAATTAGAATGAAAGAAGGGGATGAATAGAAAACTGGTTTAAGATTAAGTATGAATTATATGAGTGGTTAGTTATGCCGTTTGGATTAACTAATACTCCTAATACCTTTATGCGTCTTATGAATCATGTGTTTCGTTCTTTCATCGGTAAATTTGTAGTAGTATATTTTGATGATATCCTAGTGTATAGTAAGTTTCTAAAAGAGCATGTTAATCATTTGCATGAAATCTTTCTTGTTTTTAGAGAAAATCAACTATATATTAATTTGTCTAAGTATACATTTTGCATGGAGTCTGTGGTTTTTCTTGATTTTGTAGTAAGTTCACAAGGCATTAAAGTGGACGACTCCAAGGAACAAGCGATAAGAGATTGGCCGACTCCCACTAATGCAAACTAGGTGAAATTTTCATGATCTTGCAAGTTTTTATAGGAGATTTGTGCGTAATTTTAGCATTATTGCTGCACCTTTTAATGAACTTGTCAAGAAAAATGTAGTGTTTAAGTGGGAAGATAAGCATGAAGAAGCTTTTAATTTATTAAAGGAAAAACTAACTCATGCTCCTTTGTTAGGATTTGTCAAATTTTGACAAGGTATTTGAAGTAGAGTGTGATGCTTCTGGAGTTGGAATTGGTGCTGTACTTATGCAAGAATCAAAATCTATTGCTTACTTTAGTGAGAAATTGCAAGGTGCAACATTGAATTATCCAACTTATGATGAAGAGCTCTACGCATTGGTGAGAACTTTGCAAACATGGCAACACTACTTGCTACCTAGGAAATTTGTCATTCATTCTGACCACGAAAGCTTGAAATTCTTGAAATCTCAAGGTAAATTGAATAAAAGGCATGCTAAGTGGTTAGAATTTATTGAGACTTTTCCCTACATCATCAAATACAAGCAAGATAAGGAGAACATTGTAACTGATGCACTTTCGAGGAGGTATACTCTTCTTACCACTTTACATGCTAAATTGCTTGGTTTTGAACTTGTTAAGGGTTTGTATGAAAATGATGCTGATTTTTCTCATCTTTGGAAGCTTTCTAAAAAACGAGCTCATGAGGAATACTTTAGGCATGATGGTTATTTATTTAAGGGTGATAAATTGTGTGTGCCTAATTGTTTTCTTCGTGAATTACTTGTTAGGGAAACACATGGGGGAGGTGTCATGGGACACTTTGGAATTCAAAAGACTTTGTCTGTTTTAAATGAGCATTTTTATTGGTCAAACATGCGACATGATGCTCAATTTGTGTGCGATAAATGCATTGTATATAGGCAAGTAAAGTTAAAAGTTAAACCACGTGATTTATATTCTCCTCTATCCGTCCCTTATCAACCTTGGATAGACATATCTATGAACTTTGTTTTAGGTTTACCAAGGTCATCTAGTGGTAAAAATAGCATATTTGTTGTAGTTGATAGGTTTAGCAAAATAGCTCACTTTATTGCATGTGCTAAAACCAATGATGCTATACATATTGTTGACTTGTTCTTTAAGGAAATTGTACATTTGCATGGCATGCCAAGGACAATTGTGAGTGATCGTGATGTTAAATTCCTTAGTCATTTTTGGCACACATTGTGGAGTAAGTTGGGCACAAAATTGTTGTTTTCTACTGTTGCACATTCACAAACTAATGGTCAAATTGAGGTTGTTAATAGAACACTCACTGCTTTGTTACGTGCAATCATACAACGTAACTTAAAGAATTGTGAAAAATGTCTTCCACACATTGAATTTGCTTACAATCGTGTGACTCATTCTACTACTTCCTACTCACCTTTTGAGATTGTTTATGGCTTTAATCCTTTAATACCTTTAGATATTCTTCCTTTGCCTACTAACGAACATGCAGATTTAGATGGCAAGAAGAAGGCTGATTTTGTTAGGGAATTACATACTAAGGTGAGAGCTAATATTAAGAAAAGGAATGAGCATTATGCACGAGTTGCCAACAAAGGGCGTGTGAAGATGGTTTTCGAACCTAGTGATTGGGTGTGGGTGCACATGAGGAAAGAGAGGTTTCCTACTCAAAGGAAATCCAAACTTGGCCCACGTCGAGATTGTATCTTCCAAGTGCTTGAACGCATAGGAGACAATGCCTATAAGATCGACCTACCAAGTGAGTGTGGGACTATAAGTGCTACTTTTAATGTTTCTAATCTTACTCTTTATGATGTAGGTGATTCGAGAGCAAATCTTTTCGAAGAAGGAGGGAATGATATGGATCAAGGAGACTCTATGAATGAATCGAATATGACAAATACCAAAAATCCTTTGCAAGGCTTAGATGGACCCATGACACGTGCTAGATTAAGGAGAATGAAGGAAGCATTGCATGAATTAATTATGGACTTGCATGAGAAAGAGATTGCTTGGGCCAATAATTCACTATCACCAATACTTGTAAACGTGATTATGGTTAAAGAAGATGATCATGAAGCTGTTCAAAGTTGCCATGAAGATTGAAACATTGTGATGGACGACCCAAAGCCCATGTAGGGCATTCGGCCAAGCCCATGAGACTTTTAAGTTATTATTTCCTTATTGTTTTAATTAAGTTCTAGAACTCTAGTTGCTATTTGAATAGTTTCCTTATTATTTCAAAATTGTTTTAGTTAAGAATTTTATTTAGTCAAGTATTAGTTTTTGGTAGTTGTTAAAGACTTGAATTCTAGAACTATCATGTAAGCCTATTTATAGGCCTTTTTACTATTACGAATTTTAACAAGAATTTTCAGAATAATTTTGTGTGTTTGAGAGTTCAATTGGGAGTTTTCTTGGTTCTTGGAATAGAACTACTCTTGATCTTATCAAGTTATCCTTGTGGCGACCCAAACCCTAACTTAGAGTTCATTTTTTCGTGTTTGATTAAGTCTTTAGAACTTTAGTTTAAGAATATTGAACTCGCTCACATTAGTTCTAAATTAGAGTTTTAGAACTTAGTTCTTCGTTGGAAAAGGGTTCGAAGCAAACAATTTGGATTCATCAAGCGGTTTTGGCAATCTCGCTACCCTTGCGCACATCACTTGACAAGAAGGCAGTTCCAAGCATCTTTTTGGGTTATAGTTCAATTTCAAAAGCCTACAAAGTGTATCATCCACAAACTGAAAAAATGGCTATCAGCAGAGATGTACACTTCAATGAGGATGTCCAATGGGACTAGAAGAATCTGTAATCTAGTTTTCCTAAAAAGCAAACAACAGACAAATAGCAGAATGAGTTGAAAAATGAGCCTTCAATTAGAGGCACAAGGCTACTTACAGATATCTATCAAAGATGCAATGTAGCAATATGCGAACTTGCTGGCCATGAAGAAGCACTTAAAGATACAAAATGGAAAAAAGCCATGGAGGAGGAAATGTCAATGATTCAAAAGAATAAGACATGGGAGCTGGTTGACAGACTTGAAGATAGAAAAGTCATTGGAGTGAAATGAGTGTTCAGAACAAAACTTAATGCATATTTTTTCATCAACAAATACAAGGCCAGGCTTGTAGTTAAAGGGTATGCACAAATTTTTGGTGTTGATTATTCTGACACTTTTGTTCCTGTTGCCAGATTATATACAATTTGATTAGTGCTAACAATGGTGGCACAAAAGGGTTGGAAAGTATTTCAATTAGATGTCAAATCAATTTTTTTAAATGGTGTGCTACAGGAAGAAATATATGTGGAGCAGCCAGAGGGATTTGTGAAGCAATGTGAAGAAGATAAAGTTTATCTACTCAAAAATGCTCTCTATGGCTTAAAACAAGCGCCAAGAGCCAGGTACAGCAGGATAGATGGGCATCTATTAAGTTTAGGCTTTATAAAAAGCTTATCTGAGTCCACTCTTTATGTGAAACACAAGGAAAATAACTTTCTCATAGTGTCTCTCTACGTTGATGATCTTTTGGTGACAGGAAATGATATAAAGCTGGTTGAGGAGTTCAAACAAGAAATGATGCAGGTTTTTCAAATGGCTGATCTTGGTCTTATGACCTATTTTCTTGGAATTGAAGTCAAACAAAGCAAAAATAAAGTGTTCATATGCCAAAAGAAGTATGCAAAAGAGATATTGTAGAAATTTCAGATGGAGGAGTCCAAAGCAGTAAGCACACCAATAAATCAAAAGGAGAAGTTGAGCAAGGAAGATGGTGCTGATAAAGTTGACGAAAGTTATTATAGAAGCTTGATTGGATGTCAATGTATTTCACTGCAACGAGGCCTAATATTCTATTTGCTGTAAGTCTCTTATCTCGATTTATGCATTGTACTAGTGAAATACATTTAAAAGCAGCAGAAAGAATATTAAGGTACATCAAGGGTACTGTTGATTATGGTGTCAAATGTGAGAAGTGTCAAAACTTCAAGTTGTGTGAATTCTCTGATAGTGATTGGGTTGGATCCATTGATGACATGAAGAGCACTTTAGGATATTGTTTCAGTTTAGGTTCAGGAGTTTTCTCATGGTGCTCAAAAAAGCAGGAGATTGTAGCACAATCCACTGCAGAAGCTAAATTCATAGCAGTAAATGCAGTAGTAAATCAAGTGTTATGGTTGAAAAATGTTTTGCGTGACTTGCATATAGAGAAGACAGAAAACACAGAGATTTTTGTTGATAGCCAGGCAGCAATTGCAATATCAAACAATCCAGTGTTTCATGGGAAGACTAAACATTTTAATATCAAACTCTATTTTCTAAGAGAGGTGCAGCGAATTGGGGGAGTAACTTTAGTTTATTGCAAATCTGAAGATCAATTGGCAAACCTGCTCACAAAACCACTTCCAGTTAGCAAGTTTGAGTTGTTAAGGCAGAGAATTGGAGTATGCAGTTCCTAAAGCAAGGAGGAGTGTTAAACATTTGCTTTTGGACTGCACTTGGCTTTTATGTTTTGCTTTAGATATTTTGAATAAGGATTCCTAGTCAAAAGGTTGTTGTTAGTCAAATGTTTGTTGCTTATCTTTAGGAAGTAGTTGCGCCTGAGATCACTACTTAGGCTGTTAAAATCTCTGAAGTTTAGTGATTTTCTGTTATTTTCAAGTACTATAAATGTAAAGGATGGCTGATGAATAAAGACATTCCTTTGCTGCATTTTTGTGTCTTCCATCTTTAAATGTTGTCTTTCTTCTTTCAGTTCCAAATTCTCTATTTTTAGCTCTAAAACCATCAAGGATCTCTTTTAGAATTGCTAATGTTGCTGCTAATTTGTGCCACAGGGTTGGAACCCATGAAAACCATGACGAGATTATAGTTGCTATGATTGATTCTCCGGATATCTATAAGTGTTTTAAAGATCATTTCTTGGGCCTCAAAATACCTCAAAAGCGCTCTAATAAGAAGTACGATGGAGAAGATCATAGGAAGAAATATTCATCTCTTTACTGATGGGATTTACTAATCAAACTGTGCTCTCAAATTTTCTATTGCTACTATTTTTCAAAAGATTTCTAAAGAAGAGGATCCATTTCACAGGACTATTGTCACCCATGGGAGTCCAGGAGATAGCCCCGCACACTTGCTTTCTGCGAAATGGAAATCATCATTTTATTGCCGTCTGGTTTTCGACACCAAAAAAAAAAAAAATTCTTTAGTGCGGTCTGGTGGAAAATGACACGGTGTTGTTGTCCAATGTGGGTAATTTTATATATTTTTTTGAAGAATTACACATACCTCCATGAGGTTTGTCATAATTGCAAGAACTTCCTTTCAAGTTTTAAAATTATAGTTATACCCCCTATATTTATATTTTTTTATAACAAAACAAACTCATGATAATGTATCACAACATACCAACCAAATATCTTAAAATACCCTTAATTGCTTTTAAAAACAAACAATAATTAAAAAAAAGTAAAAAAACCCTAAAAATCAAATTTCGTTTTACCCTTCTAATTGGGCCTCCCAAGTTATTCATGCATACTTTTTTTTTAATTATTAAATTGGTTATCTCTTTCTTGCTAATATATTTATTTGTAAGATTTTGATAGATAAGTAGATTTATTTATATTAGTCAGGTAATTTAATTGTGAAGAATAGAATCTGATGAAAATTAAAAATTTGGTGTAAGTGTACGAACCCTTTTGACATTTTTATGACTAATTAATTAATTTTTTAAGATTTATTTTTTAAAAACAATTAAGAATGTTTTAACGTGTTTAGTTTCTATTTTTGGTTACATTATCCAAATGAGTTTTCTTGTTATCTAAAATATAAACATAGGGAGTGTAAGTGTAATTTTCAAAACTTAAAGGGAGGCAAGTGTAATTATAATAAACCTCATATTTGAACTTATCCCTTCTTTTGAGAAGTTAATATGTTTTTTTTTTCTTTTTTTTTTTGGGTAATGCACTATTTATTGGTGTGTGAACTTATCCCCTTATCCCTTCTTCTAAGAAGTTAATGAATTTCTGTTTTTTTTTTTTTTTGCTAATGTATTATTTATTAAAAATATATAACATCATTTTATAGTGTCAATTAACTTTACTTCACCCCTAATGCATTCTCTGATTGTGTCTGCCTATTATATAAAAAAGTAGTAGAGAGGCCCATGGAGAGAGCCACATGGCAACAATTTGGAGAGGCTGGTCAGCCAGCCTTCCTGACCATTTCTTAAAACTACGTTTTTGCCCCTTCTTGGACTTGAAATTAAACACATTTTTTGTCATTTTGTGTACTTTTTAGTCATTGTGAAATTATTTCCTTTTCTTTTCTCCACCTTGGTTGTGCTTTTACTTGGGTGCTCTTTTAAGAACAACTGCTTCCATGAATAGTTTATAATTGTTCCCATCATCTTTCGTCTTTTCACCATTTGCTTGGCTCTTACTTTCCAAGCTTGCAAAGGTCAGCGGCTAAGAGTGAATAGTATGTTAAGAGACACTGTCAAAGGTCAAACTTTGTTGCTGGCTCGCCCTCAACCTTTGGATCTTGGTTTGGTATGATTTGTTTGATTTTTATCATCAGATTGCACCAAATATATAGATTTTCTTATAGATTCAGTACTTTTTTTTCTTGATTTTCACCTGATTTAGCACTTTTCACAAAGTGATGAAGTAAACAAGACTGAAGCTTTGCATGTTCCTTCATAATTCTGTATGCTTTTTCTTTCATATGTCGGTGTTCTTTTTCCTTCTTGACCAGTGGTGGTTTTTTTCTCTGCAATTGATTGTATAGCATTTTCCTTCTTTCTCATTATTATTGGCTTTAGTTTTTTTGTTTCCTGCAGGTTCTCTTCAGATCTCACCTTGTTATATATTTGGAGTTTAGATTTTGGCATATCTAAGGAGTTTCAGAAATTGCAAAAATCGAATGTGCACATACACGGTCTTCTCTTTTTTTCTAATACAAGGTTGTCAAGAATTTTTCTAATTTGATTTAGGAAGCAAATTAGACTTGGGAAGCTAATAATACCATGGCTTTGATGGGATAGCTCAGAATGTCTACTGTGAGGAGGAGATTTCTTTTTCCAGTTCTCATTCCTTACAAAGGCAACTATTGCTTGCAGCCATGGTGATTGTTTTTTAGTTTTAAATATTTGTCTGATAAAAGGAGAATTCAAGCCAAAATTAATTAACAACTTTTTTTGACAAAAAACTCACAGTTGATTATTGTGTTCTTCTAAACCTTTTGATTTTTACTTGCCTCTTTGTGCATTTTTTCCTGATTTCAAGCTTCCTTTCTGCCATCTATGAGAATGACCGTACCTATGGTTTATAGTGGGAATAATTGGGATGGTGTATCTAATTCAATATGTATACTTGTGGTTTTGAGTTGGAAATATTGGAATGTTGTATCTAATTCAATATGTATATGAGCACTATCTAGAGGGCTGATAGTGTTTGAGGATGAACGCATAGAACAGAGAAATTGTATAGCTCTCCAGATGTCATAAAGGTTGTGTGCTCTGCTGTTTTTTGCTTCCAAGTATAGGTTAGTTTTTCCTTTCCTTTTTTGACCATAACTTTGTGCCGTGGATTTACGGAGTTTTGTGTTGAATTTAAGTCCTTAGGAATTTTTGGCCTTTGGATTATAGAAGAGCTTGTTGTGCACATACATTTGTGTATGTCACGTCTTTACTACCTCTTTCTTTGTATCTATATTATGATTCTGTTAGTATGAAACCTATTGAAAATGAGTTGCATGATAAATTTGTTTTTATGAAATTATTTCTTCTTTTTAGATAGCAAGATGCTGAAACACGTTTCAACTCTGTGAATTTAGTCCATTTGCGATAGGTTGCCGATATAGAAGTTTTGATCTCTCTTAGAGTCATATGGCACATAAAACCTTGTTATGTGATAAAAAGGAAAAATGTAGTACTGGTGATGATGATGAACTCACAATTCAAAGTTTTGGAAGTTAATTATGTGTTTTTTTGAGAGTTGAAATGAAGCAAAAATGCCTCTTAAGTTTATTAAAGTAATACAATTCCTACTATATTTATGGTTAAAAATTTGAATGTCACAATAATTCTACCTTGAGCAATCTGACATTTTTTCAACCTCCTTCATGGAATTTATTTTGACCATATCCAATGCTTACTTTTTTTAAATGATTATGTAATTTCTCCCATGATTCTTTTTCTAGGATTTTCCTTCCAATCCATTTTTATTTTTTCATAAAAGGATAACGGAGTGTGGATCTGGATAATTTTTTTTTCTCAACTCTTGCACTTTAAATGTGCTTTTCTCTAAAGCTGCTTGTAATCATATTTATGGTTGTTTCTTATATTTTTATGTCATTTCTTTTTCCTCCCCTGGCCGTTCACTTGTTCCATCTTCACCATATATACTTAACGTGATTCAGAGTAAAACTAATCCTTGCTGAAGAAAATTTGAATTTTAACCTGTATCTCAAGATGGAAATTGTGGCTTACCTCCATGGATAGCCCTTGATCATATTTATATGAATTGTATTGCAGCAGTTGCATCCTCGGATAGTGACTCCGCATCATCCTGGTGTTGATGACATACCGACCATGGTTGTCTCACGGGTGTGTGATGTATGAAAACTTGAAGTGAATATAAATTTCAAAGTGATTTATCCTTTGTTGATCTGTTTAGCAGATACCAAGTTTGTGACGTGGCAAAACTTGACACTTTCGTCAATGAAAAACAAAGTCACTGCTATGGCAACCATTGTTCTTAGATCACTGGCATGAACAGTTGCTCTTATTTGTTGGAGATGGTCAAGAAGTGTATTAATAGGTCAATGAGTAATGAATATGTTTATAGTTTTGGTTTCAAATTTATCCTATCTAGCTAAAGGCATCTGTTGGGCATACGCATAGCCAGCCCATTCTAGTGATATTCTCTAAGATATGTCAACGAGATGGTCCCGCCGATGCTTTTTGTGAAACGGATTTCACGGAAGGAAATTGATGTTATGTGCTGAGAGTAAGTTTTTGTTTTGTAAATTTTTTTATAATTTATGTTATATATATATATATATATATATATATAAAAGGAGAGGCTGTTCAAGTCAGTGCATATGTGGACATTGTTTTTAAGTGGCACTATATATATAATAGATAATTAGTAGTAATATAATATTTTAGTAGTGGTAACGTAGAATAGCAAAAGGGAAAAAAGTAAAAAAGGAAAAGAAGAGAAAGAAATGAAATAAAGGGAAAAAACTTAGGTGGATGATATCTGGACTAAAGTCAAGAAGATCTTTAAACGAAGAATCTTGGGCTCCTGGTCTAGGCATACAACTCGATTTGGCAAATGTGATTTATTAGAGGAAGCCTTCAATGCTGTTATTTGTGCATTCACCTACCAAATTATCAAACACACACACACACACATATATATATATATATGTGTGTGTGTGTGTGTAAATCTTTTATGCATTATGATTCAGAAATACGAAAGGATGAAGAATGCTTAGGCAATCTGAAAACACTTTTTCTTTTTGGGTTTTTAGTTTTTCACCAGGGAAGGATAGGGAGTAGTGTAGTACTTAGGTTTAAACGAGGTTGGAATATTAGTAATTCTAGGTAGTTTTATATTGGTTAGTTGAATCAATAATTGCATTTTCAAAACTATATCCCATGTACAACTGCTATAAATAAAATTTTCCATGGGAAATTACATCATTTTATCAATCATCTTAAGACAATATTAAAATTCATAGAAATGTTTTTTTTTTTAAATGTCTTGTCAATTATCTTACTGCAACCAAAATTTATCCCATGTAAACGGACCAGTTAAGAACCCTTAAATCCTATTGAAATGAACGCTCCTTTTTGGTTCAAATATCGATTTGATGTAATATAGTCGATCTTCAGAACTTACAATATTTGATCATAGAACATTTTAAGAGGATATTGATCCACCAACTGACCAAAAGAAAGGATAACAGGGAAAAAAACAAAACAGAAGTTTAAAGATCACATATTGCTTGAGAGGTAACGAAAGCTTAATAAAAAGTTGTTAATAAATGAGCCAAGAGATTTTTTTTTCTTGATTGCCCATGCTCAAAATCTGCATAAGTTCTCTTTTCTTTTTTCAATTTTTCATAGATGCAAGGGATGTTATATCATCAAAGATTCAGCTGTAAATTCAATGCAAAAACTTACCCAAGAGGGAATTCCATTTGAGCAGTACCACTTGTTACCATGACTTTAATTTCCCAAGAATAAATAATCCTTTTTGTTCTTTGGTTGCAGAACAGATATAATAGGTAAACCGATTTACCTATGAACTATTCACATTTAAAAAAAAAAAAAACGTTTGAACTACAGACTTCAAGAGATAACAATTTATTAAGTGTTGAATAATCCACTTCCCTAAATCTCTCATAACCTTAAGGTCAATTATTGCGAGTGAGTTATTCCCTCTCTGCTCACGGTCCTACTTTTCCTAAAGCCAATTTTGACAGAAATTTTGGAAAGCAAAATGTGCCAAGCATTAAGGTTTTAAGTTATTCGTCCGAAGTACTTTCACAGCCCTTTATACGATTACTGAATTCATAGCCTTGTGCATCCGCAGTGTGATCAGCATCACCAAAATAACCACACACAAAAAAAAAAAGGGGGAAAAGAAGAGGGGACGAGAGGGAGGCGGAGGAGGGGGCGACGGCAATCCACTAAATACAAGTCAAGAAGTAAAAGTAGCAATAGAATATTACACCACAACACGCTTAGAAACATATGAGAAAATATTGAGCAAAACGCCACAAGGGCCTTCTTTTCATCAATACTAGAAAGAATCCATCAAAATCAGGACCAGATGGCGCATATCACTGGCCAGAATTGTTGCTCCTATGTTGTCAACAAAATTTCAGGATCACAATTACTCAGAGAGACGAAAGTAGGAGTATAAACATACATGGATGACCCAAATGCAATTTCTCTGACAACTATATCACTCTTAAAATTTAGAGCAAATAGTCCTTTGGACGGCCATTCTAATAGTAATTCTCCATCTACAATCACAACAGGTCGAACCAAACTACTTAGTCTCGAGGTAGCAAACGATAATTTGTCAACGTCAACGTTAACCCTATGCCATCTAATCCATAATGGTCCTTTTCCATCACCCTGTTGTCTCAAGATCCATATGTTGATTGACGATTCAAACAAGGAAATTTCACATAAGCACAGAAAACCATGGTCATCCATCTCTACTAGATTCATCCTGCTGTGCTCTCGATCATCTATACAATATTGACCTCTCGGCCCTGGATGGGGCATCACGGAGAATTTCTCAGTCTTCGTGTCGAATGCCATGACCGATTCTGCACAAGAAGGTGCCAATCTTATACTCGTATGAGATGATGAATGTTGCCTTGCTATTGGATATTTGTTTCCGGCCATCCAATAAAGAACACCGTCAATGATTACTGGAGGATTTTGAGCCCTGGGTTGGTAAGAAAAGGGTGCATCATCATCATCATATAGCTCTTTCCAGTGGCAAGTTTGTGGTTCAGAATCTATGGACTGTGATTTTGACCCGTCCAAAGCAAGTACTCGAAATGGCATGCTTCCATTTTGACGCTGGTATCTTCCTCCCCAAAGCAAGCAGAATTGATTCTTCACGAATGGGCTAAAATATATCCCATATATCAAACCTTTAGGGGTGATTAATCTCACCTTCTCTCGCTTCACAGGATTAAGAAGAACGTAGTGCTCTAATCCTGAGGTTGATCCCCGGAAATCCTCTCGAAAGACGATCAATCCATTGGAAGATAACAAGAATTCTCGGCGATCTGATTTTGATACGGGCTTCACAGAATTAACACTAATTGTGTTACGAATCTCTCTAGTTTTTTCTGTGGCTTCACATGCATCAAGCAAACATAGTTGTTTCCTCCCTTCAGCTTCCTTCTGCTGAAAAACAATAATCATTGGAATCCTATGCTTTAGATGTAACTCTGCAAACTCTCGAGCTAAGATCAAGGCTTGCCATTTTTTGCAGACGATTTGACATCTTATGATGGTTTTGGCTGGGAGTTGGGCTAGGATTCGTAAGATGATCTCATCAGGAAGATGTCTGGATGGCCGTCTCAGGATCCCTTCTAGTATTGCTGATGCTGCTGCTGATTTGTTCCACAGGGCCGGAAACCATGAAAAACATGATGAGATTATAGTTGCCATGACTGATTCTCCTGAGATCTACAAGTATTTTAAAGATCGTTTCTTGGGCCTGAAAATACCTCAAAAACGCCTCTAATGATGGAGAAGATGGGAAGAAATATTCATCTTCACTGATGGAATTCACTAATCCAAAACTGTGCTCTCAAATTTTCTATTGCTACTATTTTTCGTCAAAAAGATTCCAAAGTCAAGGAATCATTTCGCAGGACTATTGTCACCCACGTGAGCAGTCAAGGAGATGGTCCCGCACATTTGCTTTATGTCAAATGGCATTCATTATCATAGTACGGTCTGGTGGAAAATGACGGGGTGCTGTTGTGAGATGTGGGTAATTTTATATTTTTCTGAATAATTACACATACCTCCTTGATGTTTATCATAATTGCAAGAATTGTCTTCAAGTTTTAAAAATTATAATCATACCTCCTGTATTTATATTTTTATAACAAAACAAACTTATTTTGATAAGGTATCCCAAAATATCAACCAATATCTTAAAATACTCTTAATTACTTTTAAAAATAAAAAATAATTAAAAAAATAAAAAGATCCTAAAAATCAAAATTTTTTTGCCTCGTTAATTGGGCCTTTCAAGTTATTCAAGCATACTTTTTTTGTTAAATGAGTAATTTCTTTCTTACTAATATATTTGATTGTAAAATTTTGAGAAATAAAGTAGATTTATTTATATTAGTCAAATAAATTACTTTAAAATAATAAAATCTGATGAAAATTAAAATTTTAGTGAAAGAGTGCGAATCCTTTTAACATTTTTACAACTAATTAATTAAATTTTAAGACTTATTTTTTAAAGTAATTAAGAATATTTTAACATGTTTAGTTGGTTTTTTTTTTTTACATTATCCAAATGAATTTTCTTTTTATAAAAAATACAAACATAGAGAATGTAAGTTTAATTTTTAAAACTTAAGAGGAGGTAAGTACAAATATGACAAACTTTAGGAAAGTTATGTGAACTTATCCCTTCTTTTGAGAAGTTAATTTTTTTTTCTTTTTTTTTTTTGGTAATGTACTATTTATTTGTATGTGAAGTTATCCTTTCTTTTGAGCAGTTAATATGTTTTTTTTCTTTTTTATTTTTTTTTGGTAATGTACTATTTATTGGGACGTGAACTTATCCCATCTTTTAAGAAGCTAATAAATTTTTGTTTCTTTTTTTTTTAGTAATGTACTATTTATTTTTTTTTTTTTTTTTTTTTGACAATTGGGGGAAGGGAAAAGGGAACTTAACCCACTCAACTCCAACTGAAAGGAGGAATGGTAACTAGACGTAAACTATACCCCACAAACCCACTCCAAAAGCCATGGTAACTTTTAGAGGGGCCGAAGGAGGAATGTACTATTTATTTAAAAATTTTATTTTCCTTTGATAGCGTCAATTAATTTTACTTCTCCCCAATGCATTCTGTGTGATATTTTCTAAGATATCTCAACGAGATGGTCCCGCCAATCCTTTATGTGAAACAGATTTCACGGAAGGAAAATGATGTTGTTATGTGATGAGAGTAAGTTTTTGTTTTCTTTTTAATAAATTTTTTATGCATATGTGAACATTGTTTTTAAGTGGCAATATGTGTGTGTATAATACTTAATTAGCAGTAATATAATATTTTAGTAGGGGTAAGGTAGAATAGATAAAGGGAAAAAAAGAAAAAGGAAAAGAAAAGAAAGAAATGAAATAAAAATAAACAGGAGGAGGCGGCGCGATTCTGATTAGGGTCGCATAGACTTAGGTTTAGGGTTGCGATTACAATAATAGTGCTGTTTTTATGAGTCTTGACCGTGAAAATTAACAGAATAATTGAAAGTATGCGATTTGAGATCAAAATAATTCCCAAACATTGGAAGGTAAAAAAAAAAAAGTTATGTCAGTTTGTTATGTTATCGGTGATGCAGGGATCTTGGTAACAGAAAAATATAAAATGAGTCATATATAATGTTACGTGATGTATTAGATTTAATAATTTGTCATTACGTGATAACAATGAATCTTATTTGTAATATGTTGTGACAATTAATTAATTTTAGTACAACAATTAACATAGCAAGTGACGTATTAAGTTTACCCAATATTACCTCCAATGATAACATAGAGTAGGTTTTTTTTTTTTTTGAGGCAAAAATCAATTCATTAATTAGAATTTGTGCTCAGGAATATACTGTCAGAAGATACAACTTATGATACAGAAGTTGGGAAATTTGAATACCAAACACGTTTTCCTATTACATGAAGTGAACGCTTGGAAGTTTCATGTGCTGCTCTATTGGAGCTCCTGCGTGTTGAATCTTCAGCGCAAGGAAATATTCCGCCAGCATTTTGATATCATGAACAATATGACCAGTAATTGATAAATCTGCTTGTAGATTGTTGATTTTATTGATCAGAACAAGTGCATCAGTCTCTAGAACAAAATGAGTGATGTCTACTTCTTTTGCAAACTCTTAAGGCCTTCAAGATTGCAAGAGATTCAGCATGTTCAGCATTGTAGCAAAATGGACTCTGTTCAGCGATCATAGCATCAAGCTCTCCATTGTGGACTCTGATAATGACTCCAACACCTGCACCTTCATTTTCTGTAAATGCTGCATTCGTGTTCAGCTTGAGGCACCCGACTGGAGGTGGTTTCCATAGGCTATCAGGATTATTGTGATCTTGATAGCTTATGGATCCCCCTATTTTTGCTTGGATATTTTGGTACCGCTGCAAAAGGACAATCCATAGAGTAGTTTATTACTCCATTTTCCAATTCCTTGGCCCAGAGCTTTTGTCACTTCCAATGGCTGGAGTAATGGAATCTTTGGACATTAGTGTTGAGAGTCTAGTGATGAAAATGATCCTTGAGATAAATAATCACTTTTAATATCGAGCATTTGCTATTCAGTAGGCCAGTTGAATTGGCAAAGGAAAGAATTTGCTATCTGCACTCAGCAAATGAAAGAAATATAAGAGTGCGCTTTGTGGTATATTTTTTACTAGATGCGCCACTTGCCCTTTTTCCAAAGTGTAATATAAAGCCAAGCCACCCACCTTGGATGCCTACCTAATAACGACTCTCATGAATTATCCTCGCAAGTGTGCCTAAAAAGCTTGCATTTTCTCATCTAAACCACAAAAATCGACGTCTTTTAACTTCGAGTCCCACATATCACTGAAGGCAACTTTATTACATTTTCAATGCTTTAGATGTGTGTACTAGTATTTCATTTACTAACCTTCAAATCTGTGGCAAGTAAAAGTGATACCTCCGCAAATCTCGGGGAGTTCCTTTAAAAATTACATTTACCATTTCTATTTTGAGGTTCCCTAAACATATCCTGTCTAATTCAATTTAATATTAATTGTCAAGGTATATGTTGGAATTTATATAGTTCAATTGTTCCCTTGCCATACTCTAAGGTGGCAGTTGGGAAGAGGGTTTCGGAATCAGAAATCGGAATGAAACCCATAGTTATTGTTTGATAATTGGGGGGCACTTGGTTCATAGAGAGGAATGAGAATCGGAATAATTCAATTTGGAATTGGAATGAAGTTTTTCATTCCAATATCCTTGCTTGGTCGGATGTCAGAATCGGAATCATTCACTTTTGAACACTTTAGAACCTTTAATCATCTAATTTTAATGATTACAAACAAATGATGATGTCTACTAATGATTTATCACAACAAAATAATTGAGAAATAAAAAAGAAGTTAAAGTTGCAAAATTTTTAGAAATGATTCCGATTCCCTCCAATTTAGTCAGGAATGAAGGATTCCAAAATTTTCAAAAATGATTCCGATTCCCGGATTTCAATTCCCTCCAATCATGTAACCTATAAGGGATTCATTCCAATTTCTAATTCCGATTCTCATGAACCAAGCAGTTCCTGGATTTTGGAATTGGGGAATTGGAATGAAATCCAAAAATTTTGGGTTTCACCAAACCCAACCAAATCGGTAGGTTTTGATGAAAACCCATTAATGATTCCTGGAAAGTCCACATAGACTATCTGGATATTCGAAAATACGTCTACATCAATTCTAGGCATATGCGTACGTCTACATTCTTCGTCCGCACTAGTATTTGCATGGTCAACCACACGTCCGCTTCGCAAATGCTCATCCGGTTGAATGGATATGATTCCAATTCCCAACAAATCATACAACAATTATAGTAATGATACCCATTTCAGGTACTAAACCAAATACATATGCTGAAATCAGCGATTTCATTTCAAACCCAATGATTCTGATTTCTGGGTGTGAACCAAATGCCACCTAAATAATTGTAACCTCTTTTTTACATCCCCTAAAATGACACTATTTCTAACCAAATAATTGAAAGATTTTAACAAGTAGGGTGATAAAAGGTGAACTACACAATAAGTATGATTTAAAATATTTTTTTACAACAATCTTGCTTACTTACTTTTGTATATATAATACAATTAAATTTATAAAAAAGTCTATAGAACTGTAATCGTCAAATTAAAAAAAAAATCATGTCTACTGGGCAAAAAAATCTCACCATTAATGCATATTAGATTATTCCAATTGGTAAACAATAACAAAACATTTCTCCTTTTCCTTGTTTCCATGTCGCTATCCCGTTTTCTCCTAATCGTATAGTTTCTCCTATCTTCCAAAACCCATGTATGGCTCAATAATTTATTTTTTTGTGTCAATCAAAATTTAGACTTTATATTGTTTAATCACTAATTCCATCTAAATAATGCCAATACAAGTAAATTACTAAAGCCCACAACTGGTGAATTTCACATGCGTCGTGGGTTGTTTTTGATATTATCTCCTAAATAGTACCCTAATCCATTATTGATTACGAAACTAATGAGTTAGAGATAATTATTCCCATATACAAAAGCAAGCACGCACGCAAACAATTTATATTTCCTTCGATATGTTGCTCGCAAGTAAAAGTTTTAAAGTTGAAGTGCACATTTTAGTTAAAGATGTAAAATATGCGAAAGTACATTTTTTTTGTGGAAATATTAAATTATGACAGAAATTTTTAATAAATGACCATGTAATTATGAATACTCTAAAAACTTGGACCATAAAAGTGAATAGTGCATTAGAACTATTTCATATTTTGTCACATTTAAAAAAAAATTTTCTTCTTTTTTTTTTTACTATAAAGAAATAAACACGCAAAGCATGTGAGTTAATGCTTTTTTATTTTTCTATGACCATGCCATGGCTTACTTCCCTTTCTATTATTATTAGGGATAATTATAGAAACCTCCCCTGAGGTTTTTGATTATTTCACTTGACACCCCTCAATTTTAAAAAATTACACAAACCTCCCTTGCATTTACTGTTTTAATAAGAAGACCTCCCCAGTCAATACAAGTTTTAAATGAAAATCTAAATTTGCCCTTCTTAATCTAAAAACCAAAAAAACATATTATTTTCTTTACCACTTGCACCACCACCACCAACTTAATGACCATTGTCACTAACGGCCATAAAACAATCCGATCAACACTGGTATATCACTACCAACTGACTAGGAAAATAAAAACAAAAAAAATTCATCTTCTTTTTACCACTTGAACAACAACTACAGCCATCATCATATCATGTTAGCTCCATTTTTATCAGTCACCACCACCACAAGTAACCGAATTATAGAGGCAAAATTCATAAATATTCCTTATCGAGACACCCGAATTTATTTGCCCAAAACCAAATATATATTAGTAACTTAGTAACTTCCAAACCCCAAATTCATAAATCATTTCATATATAATAATAAGAATAATATATTATATTAGAAAATTTTTTTAAAAATTTAAAAGCCCTTAGATGGGTGGCTAGTTGTGATTGTAGGAAGGGATAGAGAGGGAAAAGTATGATAAGCAAAGGTTATTATAGTCATTTTAGCTGGCCAAGGGAGGTTAGTGTAATTTTTCAAACCTTCCTTAGGGGTGCCAGGTGTTATCGTCAAAAACCTCAAGGGAGTTTTCTGTAATTATCCCTTATTATTATTATTATTATTATTATCATTATTAACCTAAAAACATAAATTTCTTGTGGTAGGGCCATAAAAGCTACAGCGTTAGCTCTAGAGTCAATTGGTTAAAGTCTTTAAGCTCATTAAATTGGTTTTGGGCCTATCCCCAAGCAATCGCTTTAGCTGAGGCCTGTTGGGTTTTCCAGCGCATGACATTCTTCCCGAAACTAGAGCCCAGAGAAGCCCGCTAGGCCCTCCTGTCTGTTGCATGTCTCCAATGGTTTGAAACAAATACCTCATCCAAATTATTGGGCCGACAGAAATTGGGCTCAACGGGGACCAGCAAAACTTCGCTATTGATTGGGTCTCCACATGGAACATTAAGGTAGTTCGGTGGACTTCATTTTAATCAAGAGACCTTTGTTGGTGATGTACAGTGTACGGAGCCCAGGAAGGAAGCACGAAGGTTGTGGTGATGATGAGACTCATAGCCTAGCTAGGTGGGGGAGAGGATGTAAAGCCCAATATATATATATATATATATATATATATTGAAACGTTACGGGAAAAGGAGGAAGAGGTATTTAAGGTAGAATTCACTAACCCATATCATCCAGACAATTACTGACTGGAGTGGAGCCCAATATTTGTGTTTCAGAAATAAAGGCATTTTTTTGAGTTAATATTTTAGCCCATCCTATTTTATCTGCCCTAAAAGTTTCATAATCATTCAATACATACACACCTGAAGCCCTTTCGTGAAGTGTCTCTGACGTGCGCACACATCAGACCTGAAAGGAAAATAAGAAGAGTGTAATTATGAATATTCCAACTAATGTTGACACCATTTAACAGTTTGTCAATTCTAAAATGTTCAATCCTATTATATTTAACCTATTCTAATGCACAAACCTTACGTGATCGCTCACAAGCCTATATTTATCGATTCAATCTTATTATATGTTGAGTAAAGATTATTTATTCCGAAGACTTATATATCTTTAGGCAATGCCCTACATATTATGTAGAAATTAATCGAATTAACATGTGATTTTAGTCATGCAAAATAAGGTATTCTTGTCTCGTTAAAGGGATAAAAGAAGTAATAGAACACTAATATTACAGAGTAATAATATTTTTAACTTTTTCTAAATAAACAATGATAATTTCAATAGGGTAAAAAATGTCTTAGGTGTTCTAAAAATTAATTTAAAATGTACACGATCCCCACATTCCACCTATACAACTCCGGGAAGTCGGTGGCCTCATGTGAGGCTCTACAAAGTCTAGAAACACTAGCCTTAGCCTGCGAATTTTATACAATTAGGGATCATATGATCATAACCATGGTAGGATATTTGACCTCTATTTAATGTTTGATTTTTACTTTTCCTTTTGAGCTGAAATAGGGGCAGGAGCAAAAAGGAAAAAGATAGAGGAAAAAAGTGTGAAAGGAAAAGAAACAGGAATAGATGGGGTGGTTGAGACACATCAAAGGTTGAAATTATAGAGGGTGTCCTAATTGGACTGATAGGAAATGGATTAGATGTTAAGTGTCTCTAATAATATCCCTTGAAATCTCTCCTCATCTAATAGAAATTTATCATGATACTTTGGTCCTGATTTGCTAGGCCATAACCAATACGAGATTGACAAATTTTATAGCATTCCACTGATTGACAAGACTCAACTCAAGGCCCCCTCCCTCATTAGAATCTCAAATAGTTCATTAAGGGCATAAGCACACCCCCAAATTTTGCAAAAGGGCTATCATTTAAGTGTTGATAAGAAAGTTCTTCATCATTTGCCACTACAAAGCAAAAAAGCAAAATGTAATTATTCAAAGTAGGGGGACAAAGGATGCATTTCAACGACATAACTTTTGGTAATTGATCTACTTAAGTTAAAGGGCTCTTCTGAACTTTTGATAATGGGACTAGATAAAAGTCTTCTTAATTAAGAACCGTTATTATTATAATGCATGTTTCCTTCTTCTTAAAGTAAATTTTCATCATATATATTCTAAAATCTCCTCCAACTCTTTCTTTTTTTCTTACTTTTACGAGCAAAGATTTCGGACCTCTTTATGATATTCTATAAAGATAAGCCCACATCAACAATTAATTAAGCTAAGAGATGTGATTAACACACCAAGGATGTGGTGTTTAAACTGCTAATGATTGTTTGTAGATGCTTAAGTTTCTATATATAGTAAGCAAAGTCAATTGAAGTTAATGTGTTTAAATCATCATAACTGATAATTGACAAGACAGAAGATAATTAAGTTTTAGTTGTGATATAAATAAGACTTAGACGATATCCATGTGGTTATGTTTCCTACCAGCGTTAATGGTCCATATTAATAGATGTATTAAAGGTCATCTCAAATGGACCCTCGCCAAAGGTCTTTCAATTTCAATGTTCCCCACGAGCAATGTGGAGTGTTTCCACAATTTTCCTCCTCTTTTTTTTTATCCGCTAGTTTTAGGTTAATTAGACAGCAAGTTCTCATGTTTTTCTATGTTAATTCCTTAAGCAAACTTTGGAAGAATATCTTACAACTTTTCTTTTTTTTTTTTTTTTCCTTTGTGTTCATTGAAACATTGACTAAAAAAATTTGCATTCAGTGCTCTTTGGTGCGACTTTAGTTTTAATTTAACTTCTAATATGATATTTCCTACCACTGGGAGAGAGAGATCTTTGGTGTACCTTTAGTTTTAATTTACCTTCTAATCTAATATTTTCTACCAGAGAGAGAGAGAGAGAGAGAGAGAGAGAGAGAGAGAAATTGATTATTTCAAACAATGCTGACCCTTATCTCAAATTCGATAAAAGTTTAAATACTTTTATTCAAATATATATTTTAACTAGATAATATAGACACAATCATGTTAGCTGTGTAAATTGGATGAAGCAAATTAAGTGAAGCACTTTATCTGATTTTGGGTTTGATTAGTTCAGTTGTCTTAAGCTTTGTTTTTCCTTTTAAAGCTGCATTAATGGGGACAACGGGAAATGGCTTAAATTCCACTGCTTCAAAACTGTTACAAGAGTAACTTTGGTGAAAAAGTTCTCAAAATCTTTTGAGAAACGATCAAGTATGCTAATAAAGACTAAGCAAAAGTGTAATTCCATTGTTTGAAGTATTGTTTCTCTTTCTTGTTAATTAGTTGTGCTGTGGACTTAAAGACTTTTTGTGGATTAGATAGCTTTGAGAATAACGAAAAGTAGCACTTCCACTTATTCAATGACACTTCGATTATGTTCCCTCTATTTCAAATCACTAATCGAGTATAAATTTTTTTCAGTCTCTATTTTTACCTTCTTGAAATTCCATGGAACTAAAAATACATCACATCATTGGCTTTATGTCTCTCTCTTGTCTATGTAAACATATTCTTTTCTTTTCTTTTCTTTTCTTTTTTAATCTCATCATCTTCTAACTCACTCAATGGAAGTGTGTAATTAATGATGCAAATTGTGGTTTGTCCTAGCTATCCATTGTTGGCTAATGGTCACCATCTAGCTTTCAGTGTCTCAACAAGAGTTGGAAAAAAAAAGTAAAAGAATAATCTAGCAAGGATGGCTTGTTCTTCCCTTTGCTCACATGTTAAAAGATATGGCATCAAGCCAAGGAGGCAAGGACAATATAGCAGAAGTAAATTATAGAAAAAATAATACCAAAAATAAAATAAAATGAATTTCTTTCGAGGTCAATAAAATCTTTTATGGATTAAGACCATCTCCAATCAAATAAAAGAAGATCAAAGTAAAAAATTAACGGATTTAAGCTATGTATCATATGCATTGAGGTTTGTGATAATTAAAGTTTGTTGAAGGTTTCGAGCCATCATTTCTAGCAATTAATTTGTCTTTTAATTGTCTCCCCCAACATCTCAGAAGTTTGAACTACTAATCTAAATAATGTTGTTTAGTTCAAACGATAAATTTATGATAGCATTAAAGAACTTAAATGTATCCAATAGTACTGTGAAACCGTTTAAAAGAGCACGCATAAAAAAGCATCGAATCATATGTCCTAGGATAGATGGTAAGATTTGCAAAGTTGACCTTTATTTCCAGTTCCTTTCAGTTGAAATTTACATAAACAGCGATCGTTTTAACCGTTTGTTATTCAAAAAATAATTTATAAACTGCAATTTTGATTTTTTTTAGTCTAAAAAGCCTTTTTATTTGGCCTTACTGAATTATAATTTATGTGTTTATTACTTTTAGGTGAAATGTATAATTTGAAAAGTTAAGTGTATAAATAATTAACCTTTATTATGTTGTCTTTTTTCCCTTTTCTTTCACTCACTAAATTATCCACTTATTATTCAGTTTAATTTCTTATTCTGCTGGCAAATTCATGGAAACCAATGATAAAAAGTGATGAATGGAGATGGGTTTTGGTATTATTTCAGATTAAAAAAATGGCCCTATTACTCAATCAATAAATAAATTTGAGATTTTAAGTCTGAGAAAAAATGAACGGTTCACAGCTTAGATAATCCTGTCTTATGTATTAAGCTAGTTATTCTTTTTGAAATATTTACTAATGCTGATTTATTTTAGGCAAATTAATAATGCTGATTCATTTTGCTACATTTACAAGATTTGTTTTTATATCTTCTTCGCGGCTCCACTTTGGAAGATTTCACACATTATAACTACATTAAGCGTAATTAGGCAGGGTAAAATTTTACCAGCTGCTTTATAAAAAAAAATTTAAATGCAAAACAGCAAAATTATATCGTAAATGAAACTAGAGCTAACAAACTTGATCCATGCAATAGGAGCATAAGCAATCATGCATTAAATACTATTACTACGATTAAATCCTTGTCGATTATTGCGAAGTTTTCAATGAATGGTAGAAACATTAATTTTTTTGGGCTTGTAGAAATATTATTGCTAAAGGAATATCAACAAATTATGAAATCCTACATATCTTGGAAATAGAAAGCTAAAACACTAGTTAAACAAAGTTCCTTAAAAAAAAAAAAAAAAATTCGGTGATAGTTGTTTTCAAAATATATCAAGTAATTAGTAGCATTAGTAGTTCTCTTACGAGTGAGTATTGCGTGAACCACGCGCGTCATGTGACGTGCCACGTGGTGCACTAGAACTAATCACACATCGCCAAATAATACAAGGTATGACCCACCATTGCCATATGACGATAAATTATTGGTTCTAGTACATCATGTGGCAATGCACGTGGTATATTGTATACTTTTCCGTTCTCTTACTGTAAATAATCACTTCAAGAAGCCCATTTTAAATTGGTTAATTATTTATACAAAGAAGTAGAAAACCTGTCCGAGCTTGAATTTGCCTTGGATAAATCATGAAAAGACCGGAACATTTTCCAAATGGAGTACGTGGCTTGCAAGTTGGGTAGTGTAAAAGGTGATGATCTTGATCGGCATAAAATATTCATTCTTTATCAATAACAGCTTTTCTTGGGACAGCCATTTCAACGTGCTAAATCAGGATTAAAATCTTTCCCTGTCCTCCACAGTAAAAACACAAAGTATAAAATAATCCTAGGTTATATTAGCACATTCTTTTTCCAGAAAAGGAAATCTGAAGTAAGATTAAAGTTCTTTTTGAATTTGTCTCCAAAAAGATTGGCAATTAATTGTGTCACTAGAGCATAATTTATTTTTGGATGCATGGTTTGAATTCTAGATTAATCATTTGATAATTTCTTTTTTATTATTTTTGAATTAAAAGAAATTGAAAGTTGAGATTTTGCTGATAAAAAAAATTAGTTTAACACTTAACAAACAATTTGGCTCCTCAAAATTCATTGTCATAACAGAACCTACAAATTATTATTATTTTTTATCAAAGTTACAATATTATAATGGGGAAGAGAAACTAGTGTTGGTGGAATTGAAACCCCACCTCTATAATAGAGTCATAAAGTTCCAAATGTTCGACCTTTATTTGTTACTACAAACTATTAGTTAGGTTATAAGTTATTTCTTAAACAAACAAATGCACCATGATGCTTTTTCTGTGCAAACACATAGGCTATTTTTTTCCTATATGCATTGATTTGGCAGTTGAATTAGAAAGCACAGCCAACTAGAACCCTACGAAATGCACCTGTTTGACGGTGTAATTCTATAGGGTTGTTCGTTCTTTATTGCCTAAAAAATAATGCCAAAGAAACATCGAGCATAGTTTTTGCAATATTGGCCACCTGATTAAAAGTTTGAAGCTTGGGACAAGAATTTATGTGTGCCAAAACTGTTGAACTACGGCCTAGATATGTGGATAAAGATGCACCATCTTTGGTGCCATTTCTATTCTCGTACCTGGTACAGCTATAATTTCAGTCATTGCAGAGATATTGACTTCTTGATTGGGGTGGTCTTAATGGCCAGTTGCAAGCGCATCAATAATTCTTGGCCACTTCTTGAAAAGACATGTTTGCTGAAAATAATGCTTAGCTATTTCCTCATAAGAAATTCTAATTAGACCACCAATCGACAGAAATCATTAGATTTAAGATTAATTTTATACAAATAGTATAGGACTTCAATAAAAAGGATTTTGTATGAGTTTCCTTCAACGTCAGATGTCGCTATTCACTGAAAGGTTAAAATTTTTTGCTTATCATACTATGTAATATTGCAAAATTCAAGATTGAGGAACTTTTTCCATGTGCAAAGTGAGATTTCTATACAAAAAATAATAATAAAATTTACCAATTGTAGTTCTTCTAAAGGTTTTTGTTAAACAAAAAGGGGGGGGGGGGGGTTCTTTTGGGGTATACATCATATCAATGACAATTCCCACAAGAAGATGGCTGCAAATTTGAACAAACAACACTGATGATGAAACCCCCATTTTGTCCAATAACGTTGTAAACTATTGTAGATTTGATTCATATGATCAGATATACTTTCGACAACTTATACTTAAAAGAAGAGGCAATTCTATTCTCCATTTGAAGTAGTTCTCTCCTTATATAGTCATATGGATTGTCCCTTATATCTATCAGAGTTAATTTACAGATTGCACCGACATGAAGCCCGATCACATGTTCTTGTACAGAGCCTCTGAATTCTTTTTCATATAATCTTCATTAATATAATGTGTATAAATTTGTGATCCTGTTTTCTGGCTGCAGGTAAGCATAGGGACCACAGGCCTAATGGCATTTAGTCTCTTGTAATGATATGCAACCATCACTAAACAAATCCCAGCTCATCAACTTGCATTACAAATATTGCATTCTAGCTCAAACCACATAATATTCCTTGGATTGGATAATTTCCTGGAACTATCCCTGCTGTGATCAACTACTATAGTTTTCGCGGTACCTTGTTATGATTATAATGTGTGCCAGTGTTGAAATTAATTGCACAATGATGAATAATTATAGCACACACCTTTTTTTTTTTTTTTTTAAAGTCTTGCGTAGACCTAATTTATGAAAAATGTATAAATTAGGTGGTGTTTGGTTTGGGGAATCAGGGAGAGGGATGGGTATGAATAGTAATGACACCCATTATTGATGTTTGAAAAATAATTATCACTATCATGTAATCAGAATGAAAGTAATTAACTAAGGTCTCTATGATTCCCTCAATATACTATACTATCAAACTTATTAACTTTTCTGGGGAATGATATCTATTTGGTTACTAAACCAAATATGATGAGGGGAACCATCAAAACCCATACTGATAGTAGAATTAATGATATTCATAGTGATAATGATTGAGAAATTTGAACCAAACAACTTCTTAGGTGTTCTACCATGTACAAAAAGGGTTATACACTTTAGGAAGATTAGAAGCTACATTGCATAGTGTCCTTATAGATTAGCCTAAGAAAAAGATCTTGGCAATTGATCAAATTACATATACTTTTAGTTAAGAATTTGGGAGCTATTTGGTTCAAATTTCTCAATCACTATCACTATAAATATCATTAACCTTTATACATTTGAGCGATTCTCCCAACCTGTTTGGTTTAGCAATGGAAAAGGGATCATTATAAAAATTTACTTATTTGGTTTGCTTACGATGAGGAATGACTTTCAAATAAATTTTAAAATTTTAAAATCTTTTTTTATAATATACAAAATTTTGAGATTTCTTATTTTACATTTTTATAAAGAAAAATTCTAAAAGGGCTTCTTCAATTTTATATAAAGTCATGTTCTAATTAAAGTTTTATGCAAATGGTAACCTTCAAAAACAACAACGAGAAAAACCATTTTTACTTTGGGTTTCTGCCCCTTAATAAAAAAAAAAAGTTAATAGGTTTGATAGTAATAGTATTTTAAGAGAAATCATATATTTTAATTAATCACTTTCATTCTAATTGAAAAATAGTTATATTTACTTTTAAACATCAAGAATATGTGTCATTACTATTAACACCTGTTCATCTCCCCGCTTTCCCTAAACCACTTAAAGGTTTCTTGGTCAAAATGAACAATTCATATTTTTTCCATACAGTTCAATTTATTCTACTAAAATAGTGCCCTATATCATCCATCCCTAAAATTGCAATGCCCCTATCAGGTTCTCGAGAAAGGAATTTACAGGTCCCTTTCCTCCTATTCCTTGTACTCGGGCATGTGTCAACAGTAATAATCAGCAATTTCGTGCATTTCCTTCTAATAGAACTTTTGGGTCATAATCAAATCTTATTTGAGGTTTCTGACAACATGATTGAAAAGCAGAAAGACATTCACTGCCAGAAATTCTGGCTTGACAGTGTCTTTAATACACACAAATGTCTTGACAAAATGAAGTTTGATTTTAATTAATTATTGTAAGAATCCTCTTCTAATTAACTTGACTTCCAATCAACACAAATACAATGGAATGTTCTTCTAATGATAGTGTCCATACATAAATACACATACGTACCACCTTGGCTAATAAATGAAAATACAGAAACAGCAGTACAGTACAGCTGAGCAAATCATGATAAGATTGTAAATTTTTCTTTAATAATAATATTGTAACTTGTCAAATTAATATAAAGAAAACAAGAGAATATTAAATCATGCATGTATTGGTATCCATAGTTGACTTGAAAAGGAACAGCTCATGCATCTCCTATGGGGATAGACTCACGAGTTCATGATGAGGCATGGAGATTACATGTATCTTCTTATGGGGTCCAAAAATTAATATTCGTTTCTTGGATGGGATATGTTCTAATTAGGACATGGCTTAGGTCAAGCCTCAAGGAACCTTCATAATTCCACACAAAGGAGACAAGCCTAGCCTATACATTGAAAAAAATTAAATTAATTATTAGTTTTAATTATTATTTTGGTCTTATTGCAAAGAAGAATATATTGAGAGGAAGAAGAATCTGAAGAAGGGCCATTTTAAACTAAAGAATTAAGCTCCAAGTCTGACCAAAAAAAGAAACAGTTAACATACTAGACAAATGAAGAAAAAAAAGAAAGCAACAACAAATTCTTGGTAAACCATTTAGACACCTAACTTTCATTGGCGACCAGGGATACAAATTAAAAAAAGGAATAGAAAGTTTCCATGAAATTGCATTTTATAATAAAAAGGTGCTGTGAAGATTGCTTAGACAGAATTACCCAAGTTAATGAACAGAATTAGAGTGGTCAATAATTAGTGAAGCCAGCCATAAACCAATAAATATCAAACAGCCCAGATCATCATTTCGTCTAACAAGTTCTTGATGGAACTTTTGTGATTCATTCACCAATTCAAGATTATTGTCGAGCATGGTTTTTTGCTTTTCTAGTTTTAATTACATTGAATTTGATTCTAATCCAAAGCGGCTGATAAAAGGCAGCCAGTGACCCACATGGTGATTATAACTTAAAGCACTTGCGTAAGGGATTTGATGCAAACCTGTTCCATCAATAATCAAAACTGCATTTTCAATAAGATTCCCAACCAGGATTAGCATCTAGTCTACTGTAAAACACAAAAGGTCCACGAAAAGATTGGGAACAATGATAAAGATATAAATGGAGGTAGTATTAAGAACTAAATCAAGAAACTTATCTACCAATAGGATTTCCAATCCTGCGGTATATAGCTAAAGTAACTCTATTTTTTTTTTCTTAGAAAAAGAACGTAAAGGGACAAAAAAGAAAATGGTTTAGTGAAAGTTTGGAAAAATGTTAAAATTGTGGACAAGCTTTTCAAAATAGAGACATTGTTAAATGGTCCCTTCATTTTCTTTCCTTTCTTTTTTAGATAAGTTAGTCAATAATTAGTTGGTCCCTAAAATTTGATGATGGAGATCTTCCAATTCTACATAGCTAGACAACTTTATTTTTTCCTTTTCAAAAAATGGATTTATTAGGCCTATCGCTGTAATAGGAAGGATTTCCAACCGACTATACGCTCTGTTTGTCTGTATATATTTTTCTGAAACATGTTTTTAAAAATTTTCAAATATATTTTTTAATTGCCTTTTTATTTCATGTGCACATTTTTAAAATTGCTACATTAATATTTTTGAGAAAAAAATATTCCAAAAAATAACCATTCGAACTAATTTGCTAGCAAAAAATATATGGAGCCCATACACAAATGATTGTAGTGAAAATTTAGAAAAGTGTTAAAATTTTGGACAAATTTTAAAAATAGAGAAATTGCTAAATGTGCTCTTCATTTTTCTTCCTTTCCTCTTTTGAGAAGTAAGTCAATAACTGGTCTGAAAAATTTGATCAGGGGATTCAATTCCATGGAGTCGTAATATAGCTAGACAGTTTTTTTCTATTTATAAATAGGATTTATTAGGCCTATTGCTGTGCCCTTTTTGAATTGGTTGGTAATCAATAAATTGACAAGGCCAAAAAATTCAATGGCGAAAATACGGAAGAATTGAGAGGAAAGATTGGTCCACCGTCAGTCGGCAGCTGGGGTTAAAATTTCAAGTACTTTTTCGTATTTCTTCAGATTTGAATTTAGGGATACTTTTTTGCTTGAAAATGAAAGTATTTACTACCAAAAAAAGTTGATGATAATGGGTCACCCCATGCCAGCACTTTGCAATTCTTGCATGCTCCAGCCTCCAATACATTTACTGCGAGCGTGCGTGCACACACACATATATAAACTTTTTAAAAACCTGTTATATATATATATATATGTGTGTGTACACATATATAACAGGTTTTAAAATCTTTGAGTTTTGGTAAAAGAATATTATAGTGCATGTAATACCTATCATACATCTAAAAGTACAGGATAACATTTTGTTTTCTAATTTGGAGGACTTTTCTTCCCCGACAAAGTCAAAACTAGATAGTTATTGACATTGACATAGATAGAAAAGAGTTATTCGTCTAAGGAACCATTAAATTTTCTCATCTATGTAACAAAGTGAATTCATTTCAATTCTTTTTCAAATTTCTCAACTTTTTTTTTTCCTTTGGGATGCATCTCCACTAGATAAGATGTCATCCAATTTTAAATTTCTTACAAGAAAATCTTCAAAGGACAATCATTTAAGAAGTCCAAATATGAATTTAAACCAAAATACAAATGCGAACATGAATTTAAACTAAAATACAGGAGAATTGTAATTAAAAACACAAATTCTAGGGCTGACATATCGTGTTCCTAGCTTATTCAACGAGAATTAAGTAATAAAAAAGATTCTTATTAAAAAAATTAATTACTTAATGTAATGACTTGTACAAAAACATTGTATCCCACCAAAATTTAAAGTTCAAAACTCATAAATAGGTAAGCATGCCTATTAAAAGAAACTAACTATATAAATTATTAATTGTTCAGAGAGAAGTGGGGGATGTTCATTTTGGGTTCATTAGTTTCATAATTTTCATTAATTTCATAATTTTGTGAGAGCATCTATGTGGGAAAATCACTGTCGGAATAATACAATTATTCTCCAATGAGAGAACGCCGGTTATTTTGAAATATTTTAACCTTATTTTTTGTCTGTATTCGAAGCATTCAGTAATATATTCTCTCTGTCCAAAAGAGGACATAGCTACATTATTGTGATTGTCGGCCGTGTTTATACGCGTACGTACATTAGTTTACTTCTCTTTCATTATTTTGAGCTTTAGCCCCTTTCCTATGATTAAATGACACAGAAGAAAATTTTCCCCATTAGCCAAAAAATAATCCCATTCAAAAATTAAAAAATTCTAAAATCAATCATGGATTGCAGAGTTGTTTTCTTTATCCAAATCCCAATTGTTTCTTGCTAAGAAGATTAAATGATTTAGGGAGTTGGTAGAATTGAGAGCATTTTCAATAGAAAGAGAAGATACCACCTCCATTATCTAATTAATTAAGGTTTAGAGTAATTATATTCGTCATTTTTGAATTATTTTAATTTTTTCGCTTTTGAAGCCGTCATACTAATTCGCAGACATACTTAAAAAATTCATTCATTTTTCATGGAAAAGTTTATAAATTTTTAAGTTAATCTTAGAATAAAAACAATTAGAATTTATGCTCCAAAAAAAAGTTTTCATAAATTTTAGTCTCCAGACACCTAAAAGTGCATATGTTTGCACTCCAATTTTCAAAATAATGGCACCAACAACAATTTTTATTTTGATAAAATAATTCAAGCCACAAAATTAAGAGAAGAGAAAAGTCCAGTAAATTTGAAAGCCAACTGTCTAAAAGTTGCTAAAGAAATGGAAACAGGAGTATCAGTTGGTATTTTATATATTGTCAAACATGAAAGGCAAAGGAATATCTTACTGTGGAAGGCTTTTGTTATCATAAATTTATTGCAGATTAGCGTAATAGAAAGCTTTAACTAATCATGAGGTTTTCTTATCTCCATGAAAATACAACCATTTCAAAACTTCCTGACTGTTTTTATCTGTGAGAATCTTTTGGCAAAATATTGGTTTAGAAAAGATGGTTACTTGAAAGACGAAAGAAACTCAAAAGGGTGCTTACTGCATGCTATAAAAGTCATCTATGTCAATATGACAGCTTGGTTTCAAATATGTGAATTTGTACCATCAAAAACTTTCAATTACTGATCAAGGGATTTGTTTTAATCAATCAATTAAACAAGTTTTATTAAGAACTCATTCTTTTTCCACCAAATAAATATCTGTCATGTACCCCACAACTGCTGTCAAAGTCATTAATTTCGCAAACAATTGACGAGACATATGCAAGTCACATATATTGGAGCTCCATTTTCACGTTTAATGAAAATTAAAGCAGAAAATGAAATTTTTAAAATTCAATAAGCCATAATTCTCTAGTCGGCTTCTGAAGCCTGAATGTGACCTCCTTTTTAAGGCTCCTCACTTTCAATTTTGATTCCCGACCCGGCTACCATTTCGTTTTCTAGACCTCCTTTTTCATCATCCAATTTCATTCCAACACCCCCTAGCCCAACCCCCCCCCCCCTCCCCCGACCCCAAAACCCCGCTTCTCCCTACAGCATTGCAGCTAAGTCGCACTAAATATGGGGAGGCATTCTTGTTGCTATAAGCAGAAGCTAAGAAAAGGCCTATGGTCTCCTGAAGAAGATGAAAAACTCATAAAACACATAACTAAATATGGTCACGGCTGTTGGAGCTCAGTTCCTAAACTTGCAGGTATGTTTGCTTGTTTGCCTCTGCCCCTTAGTTTTATAGTACAATGCAAAATATGAATGCACTGATTTGCTGAGTTTCTTGATCAACCGACAGGACTTCAAAGATGTGGGAAGAGTTGTAGGTTGAGGTGGATCAATTACTTAAGGCCTGATTTGAAAAGGGGGACATTTTCTTTGGAGGAAGAGAATTTGATAATCGATTTGCATGCAGTTCTAGGCAACAGGTAACTTTATTTTATGATAATTCGTATCATATGCGTTAATCTTAGGAATATATTCCCACTTTTCCTTAGTTGTGTGCCTTTCTGTGCTGTCTTCAGATGGTCCCAAATTGCAGCAAAATTACCTGGAAGAACTGATAATGAAATCAAGAATCTTTGGAATTCTTCAATCAAGAAAAAACTGAGGCAAAAGGGCATTGACCCCAACACTCATCAACCAATCTCTGAGGTTGAGAATGAAGAAAAAGGATCAGCAACAAGCAAAAATAATGAGAAAGTATCAGAGGGGTCAAGTGAGCTGAATTATGTTGAGGCTGCAGCTGAGAATTCTGAACAGAAAATAGCAGTAGAAAAGGCCAAGCCATCTTCAATGACCATGGACCGCTATCCACTTATAGAAAACAACTGTAGTAATATGACGACACCGCCACCGACCCATGAATTCTTCCTCAACAGGTTCCTTACTAGTCATGAAAGCGCCAATACCGGCTCCAAGCCTCCTGATTTGCAAGATTACTTCTCTTTTCAACAGTTAAATTACGGGTCATCGACAAACATTGGACTTTCAATGAATCCAAATACCTCTTCCTTCTTCAATCCCACCTCCAGGTCTACAGAAATGGTCTCTGATCAGTTCAATCCAGCCATGTCAACCACCGTCCTTCCCTCGACATCAGCTTCAATGATGAATGCACCATCAGCACGTATAAAGCCTTCTCTGAGTCTTCCCACTGAAAACTCTCTAGGCAACTTTAATGTGAACAAGTTCCAAAATTGGGATGCTTGTACAATCAGCAACAATGGCAGCACCAGCAATGCAAGCAGCAATAGTATTGAATTGCAAAGCAACTGTTCATTCTTTGACAATAGTGGATTCTCATGGGCAGCCGCTACTGATTGTGGAAAAGCTGAGAAAGAGGTAGTCCATATTCCATCATCGGTTGGCGACACAGAAGATATTAAGTGGACTGAATATCTTCAGGTCCCATTCTTGCTAAGTAGTACTACTACTACAATTCAAAATCAATCCGCCCAAGATATTTTCGGCCAGACAAAATCAGGGATAAGTTTTACAGCCGAAGGCTCATTGAGTTCAACAACTTGGCACCAGAACCAACAGCAACCGACAATTCAGGCTGCTGCTGAATTATATAGTAAGCATTTTCATAGACTTCCTGCTGCTTTTGGACAGTTTTCTTAGCTTCTCCGAATGGATTTGGTTGGAGCTACTAATTATTAAACAGGTGTGTGCTATAGAGTCCTTTTATTCTTATTCTGTAAATAGGTCAGTCTATACAATCAATCCCCATAGGAAGGCCAAAAAAAACTTGTGCTTGTTCATCATCGTCTGTGGATGGTTCATGATTCTAGAATAAGTCTTCTCTTTTTATTTATTTTTCATTTTCCCTCTCTTTCTGTGCTTTGTTTAATATGGAATTACAGGTTGCAATTTTGTCTGTTAAACAATAATTTTGTCTGAGCTTTATTTCTTTTCAGGTTTTACCGTTGTAACAACACCTTGTTACTACAATTCAACCTTAAAAAATTATTCTTTCCAGATAATGACCATCTCTATTGACATACCTAAATCTTTTTGGGTTTTCTGAGAAGTTGTTGCTTCATTGCTTTTTGACATTGGTAATACTATTTGTACATAGGTATTTCTTTTAGTCTTGGCCCTTTCCATAGGGTACTATAGATCAAAAAAAGAAGGGCATATATGCTTTTTCTAGCGCAAGATTCAATTCAAGGGACCCTTCATTTCTATTAGTAAATGGTTGTCTATGAGGCCGCAGTTGTCTCCTGCAGATGGGGATAGTTTTCACTTTTTTACAGTCTTTAAGTCACTTCTCCTTCCTACAGGGATTGGATGGGTTATTTTTGAAGGCAAGAAATAATGTTGTCTGCCTTTGATTTTCCATCTAAAACGCCTTGGAAGAATAAGAATTTGATAGGCTCGGATGCAAGAAAAGATGACACTTTCCTACAGAAAGCAGTAAAGAGGAACCCCACAATATAAAGAGCTGTCAACTACTGTTAGTCAAGATAAAAAGGAAAATGACTTTCAATCCTATAAAAGCCATAAGTTCCACTTCGAGATATAGTTTTCTTCATTTACTAATGTGATGAATTTCCATTTCAATCTAAGGGCTGACAAAACTGAATAATTCTAAACTATTTGCATAATACAAATTTCGTGACGACAAAGGTGTGGTAAGGTATTTTTGACGAATGAAACATATTATTTTATGAAGTACACTTATTGGGACTATTTTAGAAGCAAAAATTGTGTAGATAGTCTAAAATATAATTAAATTTCGTTAGTTGCGTAATAACTTAAAAGAGGCCATAACTGGGATGCAATTTTATTGTATGGACACTGACTGACAAATCCTATACCGGAGCTCAACTTTTACTACTTCTGGGAGGTATAAAAAAGAGGGGACCCTTTGATGATACATCTTGATGCTGATACTTCAAGAAATAAGAGTGTGCAAAGCTAATTTCCATGTTTTCTAGGATAGAAAGAATGTGACAGAATCGAAATATAGGAAACGAGAGAGGCAGCCCAACTCACAAAGGTTAGATTTCTATACTGGAATGAAGGAGAAAGTACCTTCCTTAGTTCTTATTGAACAGAAGCTACCAATATTTGGTTCCTTCTGGTTTACCTTTTCCCACTAAGGTTCATTGTGATGTCATCCCGTTGGTAGTCGAATAGAATTATAGTTTATGCAGAGATGTAAAGTGGAGTCCATCTTTCATTTTCACCATTCCTGAAAACGAAAACCATGAAGTCCAGTTTTCTGCAGTGGACTGATGGATGCAGGGACCATCCTATCATAGGCCTCTTTTCTCTTTACAAGTTCAACTTCCTTTTGCTAATCTGACACGAGTAAAAGTACATATTATTTAGCCGCCTCAGCGGTTGAGGCACTAAATATTACTAAACATTCATAGACAAGATTCATCTACATCACCGACTATACCATCCTTACATAATTCACAATAATTTGAGCACACACTTTTTAGATGAAATATACGTTCATTTGTGTTACTACACAACCCCTCGATTGAAAATATTGACGTCCCACTCTTTATTGGTGCAATTATTTCTAATGAATTAGGGGCCTCAGTCGTTGAGCCCCCTGATCCAAAAGTACATGACTAGCAGACAATTTAATCTTTGAGCATCTGTCAGAAAACTAGCAAATAATTCAGAGAAATTTTCAACCATGGAAGCCCAGGATTTGAAGAAACAAGAAAGCCCCATCTAAATTTATGAATGAAACCACCCATGAACTATGTATGGTGGGGTAATGAGCCAGAGTCACCTTCGTGTGTGCCCACGTGCACACTCACAAATATGTAGCCCCTCTTATAGTTAATTGGATATGTACGTTTTAGTGGTAGTATGTTCTTCTTTTCTTGCAAGCATACGTAGCAATACAATTATATATATTGTTGCTTCTATGGATGCATGTGAACCAAATTATTGAGTCCCTCTGTTAAGGACCCACAATTCTTTCTAGGCAGAAGAAACCAAAAATAAAGAAATTGAAATGAGAGTCTTGAAGGGGGGAAGATGAGAATGAGGTGGCAGCAAAGTGAATGCAAGTTTTGTTTTCAACATTTTTTTTTTTGTTTAAAGGAAAAACTTAGAATTTGAACCCTCAAAGAAATATTTCTTCTCATGAAGGTTAAAAAAAAAAAGATAATTGGGATCATATGATCAATAAGTTATAGATAAATAATAAAAGTTGAAGATATAAAGAAGAAAATGAAGATGACAATGACAATCATGGTGGTGACACCTACAATGATGAGTGGAGGTCATCAAATTGTAGCATATTTTAACGTTTTGAGATTCTATTGTGGATGACAAGCAAACATGCGAAGCATGCAGTGCATTGAGGATAAAAATTGTTACATCAAGGGGCACTTGCTACCCATTCAAATCATCAAATAAAAAAAAAAAAAGGAAAAAACTGATTTTTTTACAAATTTTTTGAACTTGCACCATAATAGATTTGATTATGATAAAAAGTTAAGTCAACTTTGTACTATACATAAATTATCAAAATTTTACTTACTTTTTACAAATTTGTTCTATACATCGTAAAAGTGTCGCACCACAATGAATGATATCTGGAAAAATTATGTGCTCAGCATATACCGTTGTGTCAAATAAATGTTTATGTCTTACTTGAGGTGATAGAATTAGGTAAATTAATCAATTACCACTTTCCACATGAGTTGGTCAAAAATACTCGATGAGTTTTAAAGCAATGAAGTTAAAGTGTACTTTGTCCATAAATTTCTAATTTTTTTTTTCCTAAGTCTGAAATAGAAGAGGAAAAAAGACAGGTTTTACCGTTTAAATCTGCAAAAAGGAAAAAGTGTGGTGCATATAACTCATAAAAGAAGGTCATTTCTAGGGCAACGTTATGTACGGACCAGGCATCAAGTTGACATCAAGAATGTTGATGAATGGATGGATGGATGGATGGATGGGCCTACGAGTTGACCTTTGACATTGCTACAGAAAATTGGTGGTAATAATTTTGGTTCCATGCCGCCTAAAGAAATTATCTTTTCCTGTTTTGTTTAGTATGTAGAATCATAATCATTCGTTTAGATGATTTTTTTAAGGTGTTTTTAAAAAATACTAATATAGCAGTTGTACAGATTTTTTTTAGTAAATATGTATATAAAATAAAATAAATAAATAAATAACGTGTTTAAATTTTTTTAAAAACATGTTCTTGAAAAACATGCCCTAATAAACAGAGCCCTTAAGCTGTAGGATTTCCTTAATTTCTCCAAAATGGGAGAATGAATTTCTACGTATACTTGAAAATTTATAAAATGTCACACTCTTCAACTGATTAACCCATTGCAAATACAGACGAGGTTTATCACGAATTGTGCTGCTAAAATATTCCCTTTTTTTCTACGTGTTATTGCAAAAAAGGAACAATTATTGTACACTTTAAAAATTGTGGAAGATATAGAAACAGGCATTCACATGGTGGCAAGAGTTAGGAAAATGAAATAGGACATTGAAAAGACAAAAACTATTGACCAAAGAAACACATGGAAGGAAGGACTAGTAAAATGAACAAAATCCTCCCCAATCTTCATAATGATTTGTTCGTATGAATTGGAGATTGCGACAATCTTCTCTTCGAAATATATAAACATGTTTTGCAAAAGTTCACTCAAATAAATTTATTCCCTTGAACACAACTTGTAATATAGAATTTGACATTATATCAGAGGCGTGACATAAAATACTGAATAGCACACCATTATTAGTAAAAATAATTGAGTGAATACTTCAACTCAAGTTGTTATCCTAAACATGTTTAGAGAATTAAGAATGCAATTATGCCTAAGAGACCCTACTTTTCTGATACATTATTATTTCCAATTAATAAAGCTGCCAAAAACAATCAATCAAACAAGGAATCCTGCAAAGACACTGCTACTGTAGTCTTCCTGTTTCTCTTCTTCTACTATTGATTTTTCTAATGCATTTAGTAAGTTACGAACCAATTGTTCATTAAAAAAGATTGGAGAAATTAAGGAAGTCTTGTGGGGAAGAAGGTAACTTGGGAATCCTGCTTTCAATTCTTGATATTGAATGCAATGGATCCTTCACGGGTGCAAGCCTCCTTAGGAGTGAGGCATTATTCTCAGCTTTGATGGTAAACTATATGTATAGCTGCGAGCATGAAAATTTGTCAACTACAAAGAAGTAAAACAAGCACATAGTTTTATCACTTAAAAAAAGTTCTTTTTTTTTATTTGTGTTACCTAATTTCGCATTATCTAAATTTATGTAACCTGGCACAATCTCTAGCAATATGCTTTTGTTACCAATAAATAGAGGGTCCATCTTTCCTCACACAGCCCATCTTCAATGGAGGTCAGTTATCTTGCCACCAGGTCAGTAGGGGATGGTTTCGTCCATAAATTAGTTGATCTCATGTAATAAGTAAGTTGCCAACTTATGGTATACATATTTTCATTAGACGTTAGCAAGATGCACAAATGTTCATTAAGGTTGCAAAAATTCTAAGCCACTTGCTTTCACAAATTACTTTTAAATGTTAAAATTAATGCGGTTTTGATCCCCTGTATTTAATAGGGTGGTCAAACTACTCTCCAAAATTTCAATAAAGGTCCTTGAACGTTTTAATTTTGGCCAAAAAAAGGAGAATTAGCAAAAATTTAACAATGCCATTTCTCACATTAGTTGGAGAGAATAAATCGTGTTCATATATGGGATCTTAGATCATGAGTAACCAATAACCTAATTAAGTATTCTTTTTTTCTCATTGTTCACGGTTAAAAGTTATTAGGCATAAAAATTGGCATCAAAGCTACAAGAAATTAAAACTAATATCAAGTAAATCTCATGTGGTCTCTACACATAATGAGACTGGGCCAATAGCATTAAGGCTAACTATTCAACTTAATGTGGATTTTGAATTAAAATTGATACTGAAGCAACATGACCAACACTGGGCCATTAGTATTGGGCCTAACAACCTAACTTGGTATGGAGATTGAATTAGAATTAGTATTAGACTAACTTAGTCTTTACGCAGAATGAGACTAGGCCAATATTGGGACTAACTGGACGACTTAATGTGGAAATTGAATTAAAATTGGCATTAGAGTAATCTTACTACGCAACTTAATATAGAATTTGAATTAAAATTGGTATCAGAACAAATCTTGTATAATTTCTGCACAGAGTGAGATCGATTAGTTATATTAGGCCCAACAATGCAATGTGATGTGAAATTTAAATTGGGTTGTGCAAAGACACTAGAGACTTCAAAAGAGAGATGAATGTCCCACATAGTATTGAGATATAATATTCAAAGTCATGGGTCACTAATAATTTGGTTTAAATATTTTGAACCAAGTTGTTTACACTCAAAATTTGTTTTTTGGAATGGTTCATTTGGGATGATCTTTTAATCGGCCTAATGAACTGGATTTAACTTATACTGTAATGTCATTGGTGTAGGCAAATTATACTAGTCTTTACTCTTTTGAGCTTCGGTTTGCAATTCGCTTCCACTGGTGTTAAGCACAACTAGCTATCAAGCGTTATGATGTAACCACAAAGATCATGGAAAAACTAATGCAGAATCATATTCCCAATAGTTAATTCCGTCAGTAATTGATACAAATTAACCGTCTCTCATTTCCAATCCTAAAGAGTATTTAAGTACATCAAGCTGTGTAACATACTCAGCTATTGCCTCTTTTATTGATTACATTTGATGCACATAAATCTAAGGTTGTAACCAATAAATGGGAGGTGAGATTTCTCACCAAGATGATCATATATGTTGACCTAGTCTGGTGATGTGAAACAAGGAGTTTCTGGCTTAATTGAAGACCAGGTTGTGACAAGTTTTATCACATGGATATGCACAATCAATTGCCTTGATGCCTGTCCGATCAAAATACCAATCCCCAACAGCAAGTGCAATCGCCTGCATGATTTAGAGCACTAATACGGTCAACGAAACCTTTCAAGAAAGCAATGCAATTCATTCTTACATGACAACTAACAAAGAAACATTTCCACCATCATTCCATCTTATGTCATTTATTTTTCCCTAAACTGATTCCTAAACGAAGTTGCTGCACTTAGGATATATATTTTATTGTCAAATGATTCTGAATATGTCATTCCAAATTCAAACAGGTTCAGTCTATTGTGACTAATTGTTTTCGTGCAAACAGAATAAGTTAAAAAGGGGTATGCCACAATGAGATCTACAACATGGGTAGCCTATGACTTACCTTGTTGCCAATAACAGGAGAGTCATCTGCAAACCAAGTATCCTGCCTCTCTGTCTGGCAGTGGGCAAAGCATGAGTTTATGAACAGCCCATTTTTTGGGGATGTAACAAAGCTTTTCACTGCATTCAGCATACCAATCCTAAAAGCTGCTAAGGAGGTACATTGAATTAGTATTCAACCTGCAGCTCAAAAGCATGCAAACTAGCTTAAGCAACTTAGTTGATAGAGGGTACCTTGCAGGAATTGTATTTGTGATGCTGAACATCGAGCATGGTTTAGTTTACAATCATGCCAAGTTCCCTGAGGATCAGCTGAGGCAGGAGCCAAGCTAGCCTGGACCTGAATATAAATGAAACTTCCAAATAACTAATTTCTCATTCTTATCATTCAGATAAATCGACAGCTGTCACAAGGAAAACTGATCACAGAAGTTACATTACCTGCCAGGAATCATAAGCAGCATTAAGAATAAAAAGTGGAGTGTTGATGTTGGCAATCAAATGCTGAGGCAAGAAGCACTGAAAAACAAAAGTTTAAAATCAGTGTGAAACAGTGAAGCTAGACAATTTTCATGTGTAGAAGCATTTCCACAAATCATGGTTATGTCAAAAAGAAGAAAGACTCACTGTAGTTGGATCTAAATTGTTGGTACAAGTACTTGGCAGGTTCTTTGCAACACCCTGGCAATTAATGGAAGACCGTTAGTTTTGATTCAGCTTAAAGATGAACTCAAGAACTCAAGCCCTAAATATGCTCTAAGCAACAGGAGAATGAACTATTCCTGCGTATATTAAGTTTGTTGGAGATTATTATGCAAACATGTGGCAAAGATGCAGAGTGAGATTAGATCTCGGTGACAGCTTTCCTTTCTTTAATTCATTCATTTACTACATCCTGTTTATAAAATTTTCTAATCACCTTAATTTGTTTCACCAACAAGTTGAATCATTTCGACACATGCAAATTTTAGAAAGATATTTGGAAGAAGCAAATAGTAAAACTCAATCAAGTTTCCAAAAACGTGATGTTTTGAAAGTATTAATAGAGAAAGAGAGTTACATATTTAACTGATCGTATTGACGATAGCATGTATTTAGCAAAGAATGTCTACTTAAGAATGTTAAGAGATGAAATATGGCCCTACATGAATGACTTTTACTAAACCTGAGGAGAGTTACTGTCAACAAGAAATTTTTGAAATATTTAAAATTCTGCCAGGTCCATAGAAAAAATGAAACTCGCATCAGATGAAACTTTTTATTTAAACCTGCAAGTTAACCACGCCTGAAAAGAAATTCCTCATTGTTCGTCCGCCAGATACATCAATCCTGCAAATTAAAAAACAAATTAAGGAAACTAACACAATTAAAATCCATAGGAACAAGTAAATGGAATTCCATGGGACAAAAGAGCAGAGAGTTTGAAATTACGAATCCATAAATAAACCAGCATCGCTCAGGCACTTCACTTTGGTACTCGATGGGAACAAGTCTCGGAATTCGTCACAGTGCAATATTGAAGCTAGACCACCAGCAGAGCACCCCGAAAGCAGGGCCTAAAACATGATATAGATATGAGAAAAACTAAATTAGAGGAGAGGTGATCAATAAGGAAATCTAGAGTGAAATAATTACAAACAAGTACCCTGTCAGCAAAGCGCATTCCCTTTGACATTAAATCCTGCATTGCAGCCTGCCAAATGCGTTGTCCTCTAAACTGCAGCTGTGCATCCTGGATGATGATACCACAACCTCTATCACTATTAATGGAGAAAACACAGGCTGATGCCTGAATTCTGAGCTAAAATTATCGAGTTTTTTGCAACTTACTCGGATGTAATGATTCTAGTAGTCCATTGAAGAGAAGTGAAATTGTTAATTACCGATTAATATAGTTTGTTTGTATCCTTTACTAACATCCACCCATTGGTCACATAAACTGGAGAATTATTGCAGGTCACCAGAATGAATCCCTAAACTGGATAGGATGAAAATGGTGAAAGGAGATGTAAACTTCATTTGGCTTAAGATTAACACCATCACTTTGCCATTAATTTTAGAAGTTGCATGCAACAGGCAATTAACGATGGATAAGCGCCTTTCTTTCTCATTAATCAGAAAACTTTCAAGCATGAAATATAGATATAGGGTGATTCTTTTTGCTCGTAAAGGAAGCCTAGCACATATTTTTTGGGCACATAATAAACAAGCAGCACGATACAAGTATTCTTTTATATGGGAAAAATGCAAGTGCAACTTCCAAAAAATGATCTTATGTTTGTTAATTCATTAATTTACTCCAGCAGTTAGCAGCTGTAGCATTATCAATCAAACATAAAAATTTGAAAACAGATATGCAACCACAAACCTCATTTTCACCCTCTCCTGCAAAAGAAGCTCCATCACAATAACGAACCTTTATTCTGTTCCAGTTAAAAAAGTCTGCAAATAAGCCATTACATAAGTACCATGCAACAAAAGGCAACCTATGGAACATCAGAAAAGGAAATGAACACGCAGTAGAGAATGCATAACTAAATATACACTAAGATAGCCACGTGTAGTTTTGGAAGAAAACCTGGATTTTCTTCTGGTTTATTGCTGAGTATTCCTGTGAAAGGAATCTGCTTTTCCATATGGTTTGAAGATCCACGTCTTGTTGTTTTCCTGAAAACACAAGATCTGATGGTGTTGCACCATCCTCCACCCTGCCACAACCTCTTGACAAGTCAGAATGTAGTCCAAAAACAGTATCATTTATTGCAGGAATATCAGCATCCAATCAGCTCGACATCCAAGATCCCACAACAGATATCCAAAGGATTACAACAAAGAATTCACGACTCTTGCACTGTTCAGTGAAAGAAGAGTGCCCAAGTATCCTAGATCTAGCTAGCTGGATAACACCATTTGATTGTGAACCACATCACTCTCTTTCCCTCACTAAAGACACGAGAATAACATAAATATTATCAATAATTAGTAATATACCCTCATAAGTGGAAAAGACAAGCTTTTAGGCAATTCCATGGCTGCGAATTAGATTGAGAAAGTAAATCCAGAAGGAGCACAAAATAAAGCAGTGCTGTAGATGAAAAAACAGAGGATACAGCAACACACGACAGAGTATACTTTAGGCAGATTAACAAGATGCAGTTAATTTGAAAGGCGCCCAAAAGCAACAGAAATAACCATTTAGAGACCTGAATTTCAGCAGGAGTAAACATTTCAAGGCAGCATTAATCTAACTCCTAAATAATAGAGACTCCTAACAAACCTCCAATTGAATAAGCCAACTGTTTGCCCCCGACCCAAATCCGTGATGAATGTGATAACCAGGTAATGTTCCATCCAAGCATACTGCAACAATAAAACAGAAGAAGAAACTTCCCAGTCATGTTACTAATGATAAAAAGAATCTTGCTTCTCCAAAAAGACATGAGGTTATCTTTCATATAATGACCCTCATTTCGGGAAAAAATATACCATATATTTTCAACAGTAAAAAGTTTTACGGACAAAGCAGACAAAGCCTTAGAAATTTGAAATCAACATAATCACCCACCGACTAGTATGACAACAAAATTCAAACTTGAAGAACTAGGAAACGTGTAGAAGCTGAATACAGATCGCCAAACTGAGAAAAGGATGACAGTAATGACTTTAATCTGCTCATCAGTCGTCGTCATCATTCACAACCAAAACTTATCTCATTATCATTCACAACCAAGACTTATCTCTTGAATTCATCAAGAAATAAATAAAACGACAAAAACCTCTCCATCAGCTTACTCAACTTAATCTAAAACCAAACAATTGGAAAAGCTTATTAACACAGAAATTAGCAAACCACCATCGACCAATAAAAAAAATATTCTGATGCTAATAATTGAGAAAGAATTACTTGCGAACAACCTCAGTGACAATTGAACTAATCATACAGATATAAAGACAGCAAATTTAGAATTCTACATTTCAAGTAAAAAAGTAAAGAATTTGGCTACCAATCCCGGAAAGCAAAATTCTAATCTGGCCAAGTCAAAAAGCCCAGCAAGAAAAATCATAAGATGTTATCATGGCATTACTTAATTTCAGTTCATAATCAATTCAATGCAACATAAGTCAGGAAAATTACAAATGTAAAAATAGTAAAGTATGTTGCTTCATTTATCATAAAATTTCCCAAAAAAAAAAAGAAAATAAATAAAGCAAGAAAACTTGAAAAAAAGAGTACCAGCCCCTTGAGCAGCAGCTCCTTGAATGAGGGTAAGACCAACCATGAGAGGCTTAGGAGCAGAATAACCAGAGCCAGACTCCAAGAATACCATTGATGACACTTCCTCTGTTTTATTGTAGAAAAGTTCATCAAAATCAGAACTTTCAACACCCCATTTGCCAAAATTGAATCCAAGAACAAATAACACCACACCCCACAATCCCAGTAGCTGATTTCCCATGTCTTTAACTCTCAAGCTCTAAACTTTTTTGCCTTGCACTACCCAAATCTTTGAAAAAAAAATAAATAAAAATTGTTTTATTAAATCCTATATATGGGTTCTCATATATTGCTTTTGCAACTTAATGCTTTGCAATTAGGGAGCTAATTAAATATGGGAAAATGCAGTAATTACAGTGACAAACATGACATGTTATGGCCTAAGATACAATAATGCAGCTCTTTGGGACAGGGGGAGGTGAATGGGATGGTTGGGAAGAGTGGGGTGTTGTATGCTAGAATCTATGGAAGGTGTGAATAATAAGTATGGAGGAGTGACCAGTGGAGGTATGTCTTGTAGGGTTTAAAAGATTTTTTATTATGTGTGCATGGGAATAATATGTTGTTCTTTGAGTGCAGAGCTAAGACAAGAATATTTAAAAACACTCTACTATATTATTTTTCTTTTTTGTTTCAAATAAAAAAGATTCTTTTTCTTTTTCCTTTTTTTTCCCTACTAATTTTTATTGCATAAACTAGATTTATAGCCTTAATATGAACTTCTTGGTGTTGTTTCCAAAAAGACTTTTTTAAAAGTAACAAGTGGAAGGGAATTTTTTTACATGTACACGGTCACATTTCTAGGTATTAATCTTGTGATCTTAAAAAAATTATATATATATATATATAGTTATGGATGATGATGATTGAAAAATAATGTAAAATTACTCATGCTACTTCCTTTTATATTACAAATTCTAAGGATCTTGAATTGGATCCGTTTTTGAGCGAAGTTAAGGCCTTGCGAAGTCATTTACCACACAAGAGGAATTCAAAATTTTTGTGGGGTCATACATTTTGGCAATCAAGGCCTCTTTGAGTTGTAATTGGAACGTAATTAATGTTTTGAAGGCACTTACAAATTAGAAAAGGAAAAAGAAAGAAAAATATTGTTTTGTAATTTTTTTTTTTTTTTACCATTTGATTGGCATGCAGCAATGTCCGTGATTATTGGGATTATTCTTAAAGTTATAAGAGATGACATTTTTTTCTCAAAAAAAAAAAAAAGATGACATTTTTTTATGATACTTTATATTCTTTAATTAAATGGCAACTTGAGCTAAACAATTTCATTGACATGACCACGCCGCGCACTTTATCATAATTTGTTTGACCACTGTCCTCGCTTTCTAAAACAAAATTCTCAAGATGCACAATTATTATTATTATTTTTTTAGGAAAGATGCACAATTATTTAGATTTATAATATTGATATAAATTCTTGTGGCTAATGTAGAATAAGTTCGCATGCTTCTGCTTTTTTTTTCATTTGAGTTTCAGCATATTCGCAATAAATTAAGAAAAAACATATGAATGGAAACATAAATTAGGGTTAAAAAAAGATTCAGTTACTATAATATAACCCATAAAAGTCTTTGAATGACCACATATTTAGTTGGACGTTAAAAGAAACATAATGAAGAAGAACACTGAAGTCTCAAACTACCATTGACAAAAGCAGACCAAATTCATTTCCTTGTAAAAACAAAACTGTTCACTATCATTTATCCCTTACTCACCTCCCCAATATTTAATACCATTGCACTCCTAAACTTTAATTATTTCACATTCACCCCTTGTATTTTGTTTTTCACTTGTCAAACCTCTCCTCATTTTTAATGTCTACCTATATTTCCACCACCAACATTAACTTCCACGAAATACCAAAAACTATTACACCTAGCATGATAGGAAAAAAATAACTTAATTGTTACTCTCATAATAGTGAGAATTTTGAACTAGAGCCTTTCTCATATTTAGAATTTAACACTTCTTTCGAATGATTATTTTTTAACATATTTTTTCAAAAATACTATCATATACAGTTTTGAAAATTCTTTCAAGTAAATGTATACCGAAATATAAAATATGACTATAACTAGAAAAGAACAAAAGAAAATTGCAATGAAGTAATGAATGAGACCATTATTTGACCCCATTTGGCTTCCTAGAGAAAATGGACGATGTCATTTTCTCTTTTAAATGTGCAAAGAAAAATAAACGAAAATCAGAAAGGAAAAAGAGTGAGAGGGACACGAAAGAAATTGAGCGGTGGAAGTGGGATATAGGAAAACGAAATCAGATGCAGCTGTACGTCTTTATGAGGAAAGGGCCTATTGATCAGATCACCTCACATAGGCGTGACACAAGCACTTTGATTTTGATATTCATTTTTTTTTTTTTTAGGATTTTGGAGAATATTTCTTGGACCCATAAGGAAATAATAGAAATAGAATTTGTTCACCATGGCCGTTTAATGTGGTGACGGTGGTCGTTTATCTAACCTTTAAATTAAGGTCCTGGATTGGGCCAACGCCGGACGACGTTTGAGTTCTCACTCCTAAAACAACAGAAGCATTTGTGTCAAGTGTTTATGTGTGTCCTACGGCTTTTGTTATAATTATTGTTGTCCCATGACAGTTGTATTACGTCCTCTAAATGCTCTTAAACACAGATAATTAAGGAATTCAAGGAGGATGCGGTGGGTTTGGTTTGTTTTTTTTTTAATAGTCATGGTATGTTAAAATTCGATTCTCACATAAATATTCTTTTTTTTTTTTCAAATTTTAGAATTGCGATTTGATATACTAAAAAAAATGTAAGAATTTCGTGTAAATTTTTATGCAAAGAGAAAGGAGAATATTATAAATAAATAAACTAAAATAACCAGATAATCTTAATAGAAAGAGGAAAAAGATGTATATAATATAAGACAGAATATATGGTGAGTTTGGTATGTAATAAAAAAGTGACACCGGAATCAAACAGCAAATGGAGATAGTCAAGATGACACTAATTTTGGTAGACTTGAGTAGCGCAATTAGATTTTGTAACTTGTGGCTTTGTCAACTTGGATTGGATTATTGTTTGACCCAATTACAACAAAAGAATTTTAATTGGACTCCGGTTTCATTTGACCAATTGACAAGTGTACCATTAGTTAGGATTGTCTGGTTAACTACAAATAAAGCAATCGGTTTAACCTCTCTCTCTCTCTCTCTCTCTCTCTCTCTCTCTGTGACAATCAACCTATGAGTTTTTTTTTTTGGACAATCAACCCATGAGTGGATTCAAGTTTATCCTTAAAATCAAGAAAGCACATTCCTAAAATTTTTATATCTTTAGTATGGTTAGGTCAAATCAATTGAACAAAAATTGACCAACGAAGTATACTTGGAGGTGATGCATAGATTTTTATCTTTAATTTTACATGTATAAAATATTTACTTCCTCTATCTCATTAAATCTGCCATATTTTTCTTTTTGGTTTGTTCTAAAATACAGTTTATATTGTGATTCTTCATGATATTTTTTGAAAAATAATATTTTAATACTTTTTAAAATGTAATACACATAAGAAAAAATGTGACGAAGGATGTAAAAAGTTTGTTGAACAAATTGTTTGTATAATATTTTAAATATTGTTACAAAAATGTTGGTTTAGATTATGTTTTTATAGAATTTTATTAGAACTGTAATACATTGGTAATTCTTGGCATGTGATGTACATAAAACGGAAAGATATCTCCAAAATGTGGTTGAAAAATATGTTCGGAGAATATATTACAAAATAACTTTTTAAAAAATGAGTTTGTTTACTTACTAAATTTGGTAAAACAATTTTTTAACATATCTCCAACTTATGACAATTCCCCATTGCTAACCGAGGGCCCACCATGTGTATACAAATTGTCGTCGTTCTGTAATTGATTGCACGCGAAACTGCGCCTTATCCGCACTTAACGAAAATGCGTGGGCACGCTCCCTCGGGGAAAAGTATACAATACACCATGTGCATTGTCACGTGATGTACTAGAACCAATAATTTATTATTATGTGACAATAATGGGTCATATCTTGTATTATTTGGTAATGTGTGATTGGTTCTAGTGCACCACGTGACGCGCGTGGTGCACGCAATATTTACTCCTCCCCCGGAGTTGTGAATGTTTTTAAGGCCAAGTAGAACCCACATGTTTGCTAACCCTAGTGTTGAAAACCAACTCAAACTCTCCACTATTTTGCTATTGCTAGCCCCAAAAAAAAAAAAAAGGTTAAAAAAATCATAAACTTAGGGCGTTTGATTTAGGGGAATTGGAGAGGGGAATGTGTATCAATAATAATAGCAACCATCGTTGATGTTTGAAAAATAATTATCACTATCCTTTAATCATAATGAAAAGTGATTAACTGAGATTTTTTTATTTTCCTTCAAAATACTATTTTATCAAACTCAGTAATCTTTGATGAAGTAATTTTATGATGATACTCTTTCCATTATTAAATATGTTGGGAGGAATTGTCTAAATCCAATAGAATTAATGATATTCATCATCATAATGATTGAAGAATTTGAACTAAACGTCTCTTTAATTCTACCAATTGAGACAGATAGAGCATTTTATTTCTTATGTCTTGCTTTTTTGGTTGAAAGTGGCAAATTTATTCCATTTTGAACAAAAAATAATTTATTTCTTGCTTCACGATAGAGGAAGAAAGAGCATCACTTTAAACTGCGTGTGGACAACTATTATCTATGAAGAAACAATTACTCATATGAACGATAGCTAAAAAAGGATTTGCAGCGGTCCCATTTAAAGTTAGAGGGATAGAGAAAGAAATACAAGCAAATGATGGTTATGATAAAATATCCTAACTTAAACAATGTAAAGAACATCTAAGAACATAGAAAAGGATCATTGGTGGGGTTTAATCAAAGAGATTTATTTGATTAATTATTTTGTAATATTAGACTTCCTTTTTTAAGTAAGGATGAATCAAATGCAAGACAAAGTGATCAAGGCAATTATATTAATGGTTTAGTTTTATACTTTTTTTGTTTCTTTTTCACAACAATAGAAGACTCACGCCTTCATGATGCTTATTGTCGACATTAAATAGATTGATAGTGTACTTCAAAAGAAGGTTAAAAAAAAAACAATAAAAATCACATAAGAGCATAGCAATTATTGATAATTGGCAAAATTATTCTTTCATTAATAAATTAGTTGGACTGTCATCGCTGTATTGGCAGCGTCGATTAAAATACTAAAAATTGTGTATTTTGGAAGAATGTTTTGCAGACATGTATTCACGGGATTAGATACGGACAAGACCTTTGCAATTGACCGGAAATTTAGCGTTGGATCTAGTATTAAATGTGCAAGTAAAGACAATTAATATGCTAGATCTGAAGTAATTAAGGATTTAATTAATTTCTCGGGCAGTTCTCAGGTCAATCTATGTGCCTAAAATTGTACATGTTCTGTCGGCGGAATCCCAATTAAAGCTGTAAACGAACCAAGCTGTTCACGAACACAGCTCGGCTCGACTCGTGAAAGCTCGAGTTCGGCTCGTTCTTGAAGCTAAACGAGCCGAGCTCGAACACAAATTTTGGCTCGTTTATTAAATGAGCGAGCTCGAGCTCGTTCGTTTAATAAACGAACAAGAGTTCGAACATGAGATACTCGGCTCGGCTCGGCTCGAATAACATTTTTATGCTTATTTGAACCGAGCTGTTCGCGAACAAAGCTCGACTCGGCTCGTGAAAGCTCGAGTTCGGCTCGTTCGTAAAGCTAAACGAGCCAAGTTCGAACACAAATTTGAGCTCGTTTAATAAACGAGCTCGGCTCGACTCGGCTCATTTATTAAATGAACACAAGCTCGAACCGACAATACTCGGCTCGACTCGGCTCGTTTACAGCTCTAATCCCAATGTCTCACGTGATTTCTCCTTCGTAAGAATTACAACAATAATTTTTTTTTCAAGAAAGATACCAAGAAAACATACGTCGGACTCAGTCCACACACACACATGCATACCTACATACGTGTGTGGCCTCAGTCCAAATAAGAACAACAATCTTTTTTGGCTCATGAGAAAATATTTATTTCTTGAATACATGTATAATAATAATTGCAACTAATGTTTTTGACGCGTGTGTGTGTGTCTTTGGTTTTTTAAGAGAAAATTAAGGAAGGGCACATGTTGAAGATTCTGGGGAGAAAAATAGGAGTGTGCACGACTACTTGGGTTTTATAAACTTTTTGGGTGAGCATCCCTCCAATTTAAGGTGAGCCTATTGCCCCATAGGAGAATCTTGATTTTGGGTTATCCTTTCAAATCCCTCAATTTGGGCCAACATCATCCGGTCTGTGCTCCTTGTTGGGCCCAATGTAGTTGTTCAAGTTCCAAGATTGTCTGAATTGAACTCGTTAAATGTTGAGTCCTTCAATTTGACGCTCCGTAATTTTGAAATGATTCTGAGCCACTCAGAATTTTCAATTGGCAGAGACAAAAAAAAAAAAAAAAACATGTGGTAATTTTTCACACTTTTTTTTCGCCGGGAACTAAATTAAAACCATCCTATAATTGAGGTGGAGAGATAATGGAACCAATTTTGACACATCGGATAAAAAAAATTGGCAATAACATTTTAGTTACTGGTTAATTTAAACTCTCTTATAAGATGGTGTACGCAAAAAGCAACAAAATAAATTAAGACAAAACGCACAGGTAATCGCTTAATAATGTGCAATTATTTTCTTTGAAATTACACAGCCTTATTAATTAAAGTCACATCAGAGGTAAAAACTGATCATCAAACCACTTCCCAAAAATCTAATTATGGCCCTAAATGTAATGTCAACAAGCAAAAGGCAATTACAGTCCAAAACACCACCCCAAAAAGAAGAAGAAAATGAAAATTTTAACATCTTTAGACCCTTCCACAAATTTTCAATCATGTACCGTGTGTTTTCTTTTTTGTCCTTGGTTCGTATGTCACCAAATTATTTAACTTTTCCCATTGGCATCCCCAGCAGCACTTTTGTCATCTGTGGCAGAGACTCCATCTGCTGTTGTAGTTTTCTTGGTGGCTGCATCCTCAGCCTCAGTTTCCTTGATCAATGGAGCACAACTTACAGACAAAGATTGGGGTGCACAATTAACAGTAGAATCAACGCCAATGTTGTCAGTACCAATGTTTTCCTGTTTGTACTTGTACCATGAAGCCCAGTAGAGATAGTTGAAGAAATTGAGAAGGCTAAGAATCGCCAAGAACCAAAAGAAATAATTCAAGTGGTTCTCATCCAAAAGTTGCCCTTCTAACCATCCAAGTTTACTGTGTGAAGTCCTCCTCGTAACTGAATTGATTATATCAACAAAAATACTACTCAAGAAGTACCCAAAAGAGAGTGATAGCCATGTAAAAGATGTAGACAGAGACCTCATGCCAACTGGTGCTTCTTTGTAGAAAAATTCTAGCAGTCCCACAAGGGTAAACATATCTGCAATCCCAAAAATGCCGTACTGAAATGATAGCCAAAAAACATGAATAGGCTTTCCATATATCAAGTCGTGGTTTTTCCTCTTTTCTTCAACAAATCCTGCTACGGTCATTGAAACAACTGAGAGAACTAGCCCAACGCCGACACGTTGGAGCTGCGAGATCCCGGATGGATGTTTGGTGATTTTTCTGGCAAACGGGACGAAGAAGAACTCGTAGATTGGGATAAGAATGCTCATGAAGACTAGTGGGATTACGGGGACTGATGGGGCCGGTACTTGGAATGAGCCGATATAACGGTTCATGAAGTAACCTTGTGTGACTGAGAAGGTTTGAAGCTGTGCCATGCATGTGTTCATTATGATTGTGCTGGCTATGATTGGCATCATTCTTGTTAGAACCTTAACTTCTTCGACCTGTGTTACTGTGCAAACCGTCCATGGGGTTGGAATAGGATTGTTGTCACGAAGTATTGCAGCTTTGTCAAGCCACCTGATTGAAGAAAATTAAGAAACTATTCACAATTGACAAGATCTTTTAAGGAATAAAAACAATTTTTTAACCATCTTTTTATCTCATACCCATCCAAATTTAAGAGTATTACTAACTCTTCTTTTTTTTTTTTGAGGAAACATTGAATCCTGATGGGACCTTTATTTGTCTCAAGGCTGCTAGAGAACCACAAAGGGAAATTTTGCTGTACTTAATATGGAGCTAGTAATCTCACCTGAATTGTTCGGTATGCTGAATCTTTTGATATATTGAAATTGATGATTCTTTCTCATTAAGCTCATAAAGTTCATCGGGGCTACTAGTGTGTGGCAAACTTCGATTTTTTATTGCTACAACTATAACCTGTAAACACCAAGAAAAGTTAAAATTGTTTATACCTGATAATTACAGACCCTAATTCTATTTCACATGAATGCGTGTTGCTTCTTAAACTTTTATTTATAAGAGTTTATTCATTGTATGTTTATTTTTGGACAACAAATAGTGGTCCTGAGTTATAACTCGCAAATACAATTTTTAAGGATAAAGTGGCATAAGTTAAAATAAAATGGTAATTATTATGGTCAAGTTACATAAATTTATCCATGGTACATTTTTTGTTTAACTCTTCACGACCACTATAAAAAGGGAATGTGCGAATTGATTATTGTAGCTCTTTCTTTAATTGTTGTAACACCACCCTATCTACCCTTTCATGCTCCTAACGAACCTAAATACTTAAAAAAAATAAAATCTATTAACTAATTGGTGGCAAAATACAGAAAAGAAAAGAAGTACAAAATTACCAGGTTAACACCTTTTGCTATAAAATGAAATTAATTAGACTCTAAATTATCTACCAACTTATTGGTTACTTGGACTTTCATGATTAATAAACAAAGTTAAAGTAATAACTAATTATAATGGAGTAAGATAGAAGAGACCTGTATAACTCTCAAAAGGGGACTCTCTCCTGGAATTTGAAGGCGGTAGAAAGGCTTGCCAAAGGCAAGAATAATAAAGCCAACAGTGGCAGCAATCAGAGATATAAGAAACCCTGGCCACCAATATCTATTTGTGGCCACCCAAACTATGAACGTGACTCCAAATGTTGCTCCCACTGTAACGCTAAGCAAGAGAAAGTTGAAGTAGGTTCCGAGAGCTTTAGATTCCTTTGGATCCCTCTGATCAAATTGGTCGGCACCTAGTGCTGGAAGAGCACCCCTAACCCCTCCAGAGCCCATTGCTAGCAAAACAAGTGATGCATAGAACATCACTGCTATTCCACCTGTTAAACAACTTGACTTGCCACAAGTTGGCTGCAAATCATTGTAACGAGCTTGAACCGTCATCAGCAATAAAGCCTACAGATTAATAAAAAAGAAAAAATTATGCTAATTTGGATTGTTTCTTGTTTACTTTTACAGTTATGATTGGGAGCAACAATTTTATATAAAGCATTGAATCCAAATCTAAATTACGAAGCATATACCGCTACTTCAGTTGTCCCAAAAATAAGACACGTTTTGAATCTGTTAATGTATGTGTCCGAAATGAATCCACCGAAAACAGATAGCAAGAAAGTTGAACCCATGAGGTTTGTGACCACGTTGGCTGCTGCGGACACCGCGAAATGCATTTGGAATTGGAAGTACAGGACCAAGCTCACCATGTTCGCAACAAAACCCATGTTCTCCAATGACAACAAAGCTACATATAATGCATTTAAAAAAAGATTAATGACCACTAAAGTTGATAATATGAAATAATTAAGCTTGTCCTAGATTAGCAATTAGATCTTACCATAAACGAAAGAGGCAGCTCTAAATCCACCTTTTCCTTTCATGTTCAATGACTTCTCTTGAGTCTCTTGACCAGATTTCAAAGCGTCCTCCTACATGAACACAAACATGAAACATTAACTAGACTAGTGAAAACGATGTAAGACGATTGCAAAAAAGCTCTAATATGCTGAATTATGCAAAATATTATTGTCGCTTCCCCCGTTAGAGAGGATAGGAAGACTCACCATGGCTAATGAACTGGAAAGTCTAGGCACTTCGGCACTTGGCAGTTAGACACAAACTAACTGCTAGTGGGATGTTGAGTATTTGATTTGGGTAGGAGGAAAATGCATGTGTTATGAGCAGTGCACACAAGAACTAAGCATGTTGTAACTTATAAAACTAAAGGAAGCTTTGTGCATATCGTTCTATGTGTATCTAATTGATCGCCGCCTTGTTTTTACATTGTACCTCATCTTTTTTTGTCTTTGTCATGTTTTTGATTCCTTGTTCATGATTAGCTGTGCTAAATGCGTTGGTTCACTTTCACAAGGCCATAGTGGAAATGGATATGTATGGGCTGTGGCCACCGGAAGCACTAGACGCCGATTACATTTGTTTGTTTGATTTCCCATCACAGCTCTTCTGCTCTAATGCAAATTCAGCTCTTTCATTTTTCATGAAAAAGGCCTAGTATTAAAGGATCCATTGATCACATTCCACCTGGAGATTCTTACATGGTACTCAACCTCACATATATAGGTCATGTGGTATAAAAGAATGTCACATAGGTGAGGTTGTAGATCGAGTCCATATAGGGATTTTTCCTTTTCATTCTCACGAAGATTCAGCAATCCCTTTCTTATTCAATGTATATCTCATTTCAATTGCAATCATGGTTCGCCGTCATGGATGGCGGTCGCATTGCAGGTCGTCGTTGTTCCACATCCGTCATGACATATCGGTCAAATATCGAGTAATATGCACATTATAGCATATAAAAATTTTCAAAAAATCTAAAAAAAATACTAAAAATAAAAAACACCTAACAAATATTATTATCAAATTAAATGTACTAAATACCTATATTGTCATGTATAACCACTAATTATTTAAATAAAATAATACTGTTGTACCCATAGAACTATAGTATTAGCAGTAAATGATTTTAACATCAATTTTATGTGACATCAAAACTTAAATATAAGAGTAAAACTATCATATCTTATATAATATATAATATGAATTACACAAAGAAAGTAATAGTATTTAGTTAAATACATCAAACAAACATATATCTATCAAATAATATTATAAAATACAAAGACATAATAAGTAAGTATTTTCACTATATTCTCAATAAGCATTTTCATCATAAATTGATCGATAAGAACTTTTGATTGAATTTGGATGATAGTTCTACAAAAAGTTACAAAATTGGGAAAAAATCTATGTATAATAAGACTTTTTTATCTTCTGATTTAAAATATTGTGGGCAAGAAAGAAAGAGAGAAATAATGGGGTTGAATTTTTTGGTACAAGATAGATTTTCTCTTTTAAGGTTATGATATATGCTTAATACTTAACTCAAATTTGCAATCCCGTTACTTTGTATGGTATGGTAAAAAGATTACTTCTTGATTGATTATTCCAACATTTTGATTATTATTCTTCAATTTTTTGTTTTCCTTTTAGCCAGAATCATGTTTACATTCCCAAGTTTTTTGAGTTCATAACAGTACATATCACCAAGATCTCGGCCGATTTTCACAGATACAATGTCATATCGTTCATATCGGCTGATATCGCCGATTTCTTGGTGATACATATCCGATTTAGTTCTAAAAGCGATGTGGGCAACGGTAAGCTCCGTTCCAGTGATAACTTGGGCGATATGTCGCGGACTCAACTGATATGGCGAACCATGATTGCAATAAAGGGCTTATTTAGTTTTTGTTTTTTGACCACAATTTCCCGTCAAAGTTTAGACTATATATTTTTCGCAAGTTGTCTTTATTTATTTATTTATTTTTTGGTTTAAGCATTAAGTTTCAAATGGAATTGTTTAGTACATCAACCATGCTTTCCTAAACCAATAATCCAAAAAAGTAGGCAAGAAGAGATCTTGTAGACAATTATTTCATTTTTATAATATCAGAACGCTATTGTATCCCCTCAAAAATAAATACTCAGAAGATCTAAACATGGCAATAAAAAAAAGCCTTAGCATCAACACTTTTGTATCTCATCATTCTTCTAGATTTTATTTGATTTTTAATCCCTACGCTAGAAGACTGGCAGATTTTTTAAAGATGCGCATAATTTATCGTTGTACGATTGCCCTGTGTTTAGGGCATTAAGGTGACAGCTTAGTGCGGACAAGGTCAGGGATAGATGAACGCGAGACCTATTATTGTCAATAATCAACCAATTGAATAATAGAGGGTATGAACTACTAGTATTAGGTATGCTGCACCATTCAAAACCTAAATCATCTTTCTTTATTGGATTTTTGGACCTCTGCAAATATCGCAGGAAAAATTATTACCAACTCTTGGCTTGGTATTTTTCTCCACGTGATCCAGTCAAATGATTTGAGACATTGCTTTTGCCAAATAGTTGTAAACTAATGCTAGATGTGTGTTGCTTATTCTACACTCATATTCCTTGTTTGGTATCGTTACATTTTTGAAGAAGAAATAAGAGAGTCATGATTATCTTATAAATAGAAGAGTTAGCTTGGAAAAGGAAAAAAAAGAAAAGAAAAGAAAAGAAAGTTTTGTTTTTTAGTTTTCCCATTCCTCAACTAAATTATTCAGTAAGAATCTTTGAAAGTTATACGTTCCATTAAATTCATTTAACATTCCTTGAAAATCTACGCGTTTGTCCTTAGTAATCTTAGTTGGCATTTTTATGGTCTGTTTTTGGCGATTGATGCAAAGCTACTTCTCATATTTGACATTTTGTGTAGCAAGATATTAATCATGAGATCCTGATTTTGACATTTTGTTGGGTTTATAAGAAGGAGTGACGATATTGTGTATTAATTTAACTTGCTAGTAGGAAGTATGACTGCGATTAACAAGCTGTTCCTGTTTCCGATTGGAATAAATATAAACAATGTAAGACTAAATGGATATTTGTCCAAAAAGTTTGGAACCTTTCTAATTGAAGTCAAAAGGAAGACAATAGCCGGACATCAATCAAATAATCGAATTTCGGTCCCAAGTCTTAACTGTTTGATTTGTCAGTTCTATATTGCTCTTGAATATGTTCCTCTCCTTGATGCCATATCATATGTAACAATGTGCCGAAATTTTTTACCAGATAAGTACAAAATTAATTGTTCCTAGCCCAAAAATTACTTTAAATGGAATGCAATCATATGAATATACTATTTGAAATGAAAAATAGGATACTCAGAAAGTAGTTCTGTTGGAATAAAACGTGATCATAATCACTGTTATATCTCTTCAAAAAATTAACATTCCTAACACAAATGTAAGATTTACTTTGAAGAGGTGAACACTTGACAATACTAACATGTATGGTTGTAAGTAGAAGAGGAATGTAATTGATAATCTTTAAATAAAAATGGTTGATTTAATCATAAAGAAATACCAGTCTTGGATGGCTTGCTTCAACAAGTTTATCTTGATTGATTGCATTGTCCAGATTGAAGAGGGAGTCGGTTCTTCTAGTAGGGACATTTAGTGCAATGTAACCTCTACATGGGATGTCTAGCGTCACAAAGCAATTCACTAAGAAGTTCCGGAGGACCAAACCAAATTACATATAGATAAAACTGCTGAGATGAAAATACTTTGTTGTTGGACCGTAATTTAGTGCCGTGGCCTATCTCCCCCGTTGCAATTGCCTAGGTGCCGGAGTTTTTTGAGTCTCACTTAGATTGAGTAAAACTTTTCTCATTACTGCTTGTGAGATTAGTAAACTTTGTTTATTAGTGACGTCCTACGTGCCTGTAATCTTAATCTAACTTCTAATCCAATATTTATTGTCAAATGAGGGAAAAAATGAAATGAAAAGACGGAGGACTAAAGTACTTCTCTCATCACTGTGGACCAGCTTCAGCTTCAGCTTTCAGATGTATGTGTCTTTTCCTTTCTGTTAAAATAACGATGATTATCCATTTGTGCATCTATTCGACTCTCTCTAATCTTTATCTTACGCTCTATTTTTAAATTACTTGCAATCTTATTACATTATATAATGAATATTCCATGTATATATTTACATGTGATGAAGAAAATTAGAAGTGAGATAAAGGTTGATAACAAAAAGTGAGATATAGAATCCTCAGGAGCTGCAAGTGGAGTTGTCTCTTTTTGAGGCAAATAGAATAAAATGGCTCTCCTATAATCAGAGGAATACATGCACCTACTTTTTTAGTTAGGGTGACAGCACTTATTCATTAATTAATAATTATAGCGATCCACAAATGGTACCCGCAAGAGAATCTTGGTGTTTTTCAAATATCAGCAAAATGCAAAATTTGAGTACAATGGGCCATGGGGCTTCAATAATTTTAACTAATATCAGTACAATATGCACGACTTAAATAATGTCATATTCTGCATATTTTTTCAATTTTTGTCTATAAAAAATTGGATACTTAGTAGCGAAGACATAAATGATTTTTATGTAGATCATAACTAGTAAGGCATGAGACGAATCTGTAAAGATACTGAAATAAGTTACATCAACACATGTACAAGATAAAATGATAGTTTACATATGCAACGACGATATCAATATATGGATGAATTCCCAGTATTTCAACTCTCGGAAGCAAAAATGGAATTGCCGTCTCGTTAGTAAACTTGAGGACAATAATCTCAACCTTGTTGATAACATCAGTTTAATTGTAGTTCTTGGAGTTGTTGTTCATGATCAAATATACTTGCTAGTCATATTTCATAGAAAATTTCGTAGCTTACTGTGGATATTTTATCATTTAAGTACAGAACAGATCTTGCTTAACAGGAGACATTCGTGTATGACCTGTGCCTTTTACAAATGGCGGATTGAACAATACTTTTTCTTGATCACTTTATTTTACGTTCAGACAGATATCTAGCAGATGGAAGGATAAGTGGATCTAAAACTTGCATGACGTTTGATGTACGATAAAACCTTGTTTTCTCATCGTCAATGTTTTAACTCCCTGACATGTACATTGTGCTATTATATATGGTTGCCATTTTGGGCTTCATTTGTTTTGTAATAAAACGACATATATTAACCGGCACTTGGAAGAATTTTTGCAGGTCCTAACTTCAAAAGTCATTGGAACTTAGAGGTCCGCTAACAATATGTAAGACATTAAAATATTTTTTTTTTTCAGTGAAGAATCAAATGTGTGCGGAAATGTAAGAATATTCTGGTCACCATCGATGCTAACATGAAGTGTATCTTGTCTTGTGCTTTTAAAATTTCAGTCGTATAAGTTAATCACTTTATAGAAAAAGATGATTATTCAATCAGTTGCACGATGAATCCACCTTATAAAAGAAAGCCTGGATGTCGTCAGGAATCAATAACTCAAATTGTCAAGCATGCTTTTGCATTTGAAAAAAAAGCAATTCAAAATCAGGTTCATCTATTCTTCTTCTTTTTCATTTTTTTTTTTTTTGGTTTTAGCCATTCTTTCTTCTTCCTCTTGGGGTTAGCAGTTAGGGAGATGACAGGGTAGTGAAGGAGGAAGGTGGATCTTTTAATTGCTCTTTTCAGTTCTACATTTCAAAAAGAAATCCTGGAAAGGAAAATAGTAGTAATAAAGGAGCTACAACTGCGGAGCAGCATTTTGAGCCAGATCTTGAAAGTTATAATTACAATCACTGAGACAAAACTGAGCTACCCAAATCAAATTCACAGTTGAGAAAAAGTAAATTGAAACAATCCATCTGCAGAAAGTTCTTGCAAGTCATGTGTTGTTTCTTTCGTTATCATTGTTCCTATTCATTAACAAGATTAATATTGATAATACCAATTACTGCCAAGAAAAACAAGTACAAGACATGTAAATCTTAGCAGAATTATCGTGTAAGCCACAAAAAAAAAAAAAAAGGAGAAAACCAAAGGCAATGGAAATTACGTAATTATAAAAATTTTCCTCTTCCGGCTTTAAGAATGAAGCACACATGGGGCAGGATGAGCTTCCACCATGGTACAAAAGGAAGATTTTGAATCTTGGTGATTAGTTATTTGCATCATAAATCCTCTCAAAGGTTTGGACCCATCAGTTTAGTGTATAAACATGTAGCAATACAATAATCTGAATCCGGTAAAGAATCATAGTAAAGAATGCTATAGTCTCTGTATGCGGTCCATCAGTACAGAAGTACCTCTTCTTCACCCCACTAACATGCCGACATCTCCACTCTTGTGATAACATCTTTTTATAGTTTAGCAGGTCTAGTCATCTTTCTCTGTTTCCTCATCCCAAATCTACAGTAATTTTCAAATTGGAAGATAGGAGATTTCGAAGCTGCATCGCTCTCACATTCCACTAGCTTAACTTTATCAAGATGATTGAACGAAGAAGGCCTTTCCATCAGTAGCTAACTTTTATTACATTCCCGTCTGAGAAAACAACATTTCTTGTTTACCTAATGGAAAGTGGTTCCTAATTACAAACAGTTTCCATCTAAAGTTTTTCTTCTGTTCTTTTGCTCACCAACAAATTATGACAGATGGGAGAATGACTCTTAAACCGATAACAGTCAATGTTATTGTGATCAACCCTGAATAGACCGTAAAGAAAATGCTTAGAAAATTAAACAAATATCACTGTATTTAAGAACGACATGCTAGTCAGATTCTCAATAATGGAAGGCCACATAATAGGAATGTTAGCTCTATTTAATGAATCAAAATCACAATATCAATTTGGCAATTACCAATGACATAAAAATCAGACCGAGTTATGACTTGATAACATTGTATTAGAAGACCTGATAAACCAGATATACGAAGTGTTTGAAGAACTCGAGGACCAGGTTCTGTTTTCTCTCAATGTATAAATGAACTTTGTAGCTATTAGTTATTGCATACTTGAGTAGCATGTATAGCGCGCACAACTGCACAATGCCAATTTCATCCTCTGCACTATAAAGAATATGTTATGTTCTCGCAAATGCAATTGCGCGGATAAAAAGGAAAAATGAAGAGCACAAATGGATGTGCCCTGATCATTGCAACTGATGATGGTAAAGTTGTCCAGAGAATAAATTCGATCACAATAATTAAATTTTGGAGAAATGGATATGAAATTTGAGGAATATAAACGGAGGTCTATGGTTTGATATATACAGTTTACAGTAGACAATAGCAATGTACCCTGATGAAAGGTACCATATATTTCCACCAATAAAGCTGCGTATATTTTGTTTGACGCTATAATCAGACATGATAATTATTCCAAACAAACAAGAGAGATGTACAAATACTCTCACAATAAATTGTAAATCTTCACTTACAAATATTTTTGTGAAACGGTGAAAAGCCAACACTACTTTTTGTAATCGCGCATGTTACATGAAAATGATATACACCACGTGATTTAAATGGTGCATCTTTTTAAATTTCAAAACTTAATTAATTCTAATTACCATCACAGAACAGTGACACCGGCAATTGTCATTCTCCCAAGTTCGAACCTCTTCAGGTAGTGCCATTTTCTTACAGTACCATTCAAAAGGAGTTGGTATGGTCCGTGTAATACCAATAACCTTTAGGGGATATTCTTGTAATTTGGCTTTATGGGTGAAGTGGTAAATAGGAAAACAAGAGGGACTTGATTGCAATTTTGATAATTTGTTTTCTTTACCCCGAAAGACTAGGGTTTCTTTCTTATTCTTTCATTTCATTTCTTTTTCTCTTTTGAAGAATCTCTCTCTCTCTCTCTCTCTCTCTCTCTCTCTCTCTCTCTCTCTCTCTCTCTCCATTTTCTTTGAAAGGGAAGTGAAGACTTTCATAACAAGTGGATGAAATCTTGAAGCTTCCATTCGAACTTCCATTTAAGGTATTTCTCAAATTCCACTTTATGATCTTGGGTCTTTTCTCATCATAATGGGTAACGTGATTAATAGGTGATTGATGGAAGTTTTAGAGTTGGTTATGCTTTTTGGGTCTTATGCTTAGTGATTGTAGTGTGTGTGAATTGATGGTTGTTCATAGTGGATGTAAGTGAAGAACATTGAGGGTTAATGTATAATTCATGGGTGTGATTCATGATTTATGAAGTATGCTATGTTATGTGTTGTTTTCTTGACCTATTATGCCATTTTGGCATTGAGTTGGTGTTTGGATAGTGTTGGGTGAAGTAGGAGTGTGTTAGATCTGGTTTTGGGATGTTGCAGATTGGAGGAATCGCGTTATTGGGCTCCTCTGCGGTGTCAGCCACGCCGCGGATGACACCGCGGCTCGCAGTGGCTTTGTTCTGGTACCATCCGCAGCATCAGTCGTGTCATAGCTGACACCACAGATGGGACCGTGAATCACAACAGTTTTTCCCTCTTGTACTTCGTTTTGCGTTTTGAGTTAGATGTAGGCCTCAATTATGTTCCCTTGGTAGAATTAGTGTATAATTGAGTGTTTAATTATGTGTTTAGGCGAAGAACACGATCAATCCTTCACAGATTGTTGAGTTAGCTAGGACCGACGTAAGTGAGACTTGTATCCCTTGGATTTTGAAAAATGATTATTGCCAAAGTATAATTGTTTTGAACTCCTATTTGCTTTATTAAATGGCTTGATTGTGATTTTGTTTTCGTATTACTATGATTTGATAATATAAGATACAAATGAATTGAACAATGAAGTGACTGTATGTATGGTTTTGTAATGTGATATGAGTGACTTGTACTAATCGGGTGATAATCAGTATGAACAAACTGACTGGGTGAAAGTCAATAGGACCAAACTGACCGGGTGAAAGTCAATAGGACCGAATTGACCGGGTAAAAGTTAGTATGACTGAGCTGACTGAGTTAAAGTCTGTCTGACTGGGCTGATTGGGTAAAAGTCAGTATGACCGGGCCAACCAGGTTACAGTGAATGACTGGATATCCAGGGTTTTGTTTGAATGCAATGATACTTTGTTTGAGTGCATTGTTTGATTTTGATGCTTGACATTTGACTTGTGACCAAATGTGGAATTGTCTAGTTCGTATTGTATTTAAATGAACTATCAACTGGGTGTTTTGAGCATGGCACTCTCGAGCCACAAGACGATACTTTTGCCACTTACTAAGTGATTTTGTCAATCACCCATTTATCTTTGGCATGCAGTGATTGATGTTTTGGTAGCGGAAGAGCGTGTTGGCACTCAAAGTTAGTAAGGTGATTGGATGATATTAAGCTAGTAGTGTTTTGTATTTATGTATTTAGACTATGTCTTGTACTTTGATATGTTAAGACTCTAGTAATTGTGTTAGACATATGAAATTGTGTATTTGAAGATTTGGAAGCAACGGTATTGGATGACAATATACTTGTACTTAATGATATTATTTGACTTGGGAAATTACTAATGGTTTTAATTATGTAATATTTAGGATATTTATGTTAGATGCTTTGACCTTATAAGCCTTGGACTCAACTTAGTCTGGTCACGGCAGTGTTATGTCCCTGGGTTCGGGGAGTGACAATTCATACTTTTGGCAAAGGATCCAGCATGGCATTTCAATGCATACAATACAGACAGCAAGATAAGGGTAGGCATGGACCGGTTAACCAGTCCACACATATAATATCTTAATTGGAATTACTTGTATTAGTTCTCCTAATTTATAAACCGTATCTGACTCTCATTAGTCAGTTAACCGCCTATCGGTTACTTGGTTAAAGAGTGTCAAGTATCGCGGTTAATCAAAACTGTATAGTATTAAGTTAATTTGACAAAATAAATATTAAAATATTATAACATAAATACTTGCTCAAATTAAAAATATTTATACAATTTCAATTACTTTAAAAAAATAAGCAATATAATTTCAAATTCAAACTCTCGCATTTGCTCTTTTTAAGAGTAAAAAAAGGTTATAAATAACAAATTTTTACAATACAAGTAAAAAATACTTATGTTATTTTTCATAGTGCGTATGTAAGTTATATGAAAATAATTTTTTAGTTAGCATCAAGAAAATTATGATAATTAGAGTACAAAAAATAAAGAATAATACACAAATTTTAAAATTAAATTGAAAGAAAAATAATAATATACAAATCAAAAAATTAAATTAAAAGAAAAATCAAATATGATATTTAAGTTTTAAAATGATCTTAAACTTCAAAATGAAATGATTTAATATTCCTCAATTACTCTATAACATTTATAAATATTAACTTTTGAGACATATATGTAGATCGGTTCGATTGACTGTAATTTTTTAAAATTGATATCCAAAATCGAAAGCTACTTTTGAAAATGAGATTTAATTAATTTAATTATTTTCAAAATTCGATTCAATTACCATTATTTTTAAATTTAGAATGTACCGGTTATTGTGATTTTTTAATTATTTTTGCTCACCCATACAGTAGGACTACACTAGAATCCAACCTTTGAACTATTGCTGTACTGGTATATAAAAGCCAAAGAGGCGGGAAAAGATTAAAAACCCTGACTCTGACAATTCCTCACTCGCTACTTATTCAACCGAGAATTTCTTGCATCAAATGGGTATAAAGGTACTCTAATTTTGGAAAATTAATCGCATTTCCTTCAATTCTCATTCAAATTTGATTTCAAATGAAGTTTCATAATTTTCCCAATCTCAATTTTTGCTTTTCCTAATAATTTTGCTAGGGTTTAACGAAGCTTCTGGCGGATAATGCTCCCAAGGCAATGAAAGAGCAGAAATTTGAAAGCTATTTCGGCCGAAAAATGGCCATCGACGCCAGCATGAGCATTTATCAGTTCCTTGTTAGTTTTTTTATTTTGTGTAATTGGATCTTGCTAAATTTTTTTTTTTCATTTTTTATTTTTCAGGTTGTGTGTCTGTAATTAATGAAATTGTAGATTGTGATTGGACGGAGCAGCACTGAAATGCTTACTAATGTAATTAATGAAATTGTAGATTGTGATTGGACGGAGCGGCACTGAAATGCTTACTAATGAAGATGGAGAAGTTACTAGGTATTCACATTTTACTAGTTTTTGGTAGTATTTGTAAATGTGCCAAATAATTTGAGTAATTATGAAAATTAGTAAAATAAGTAGGAAAAATTAGTTGGAAAGGGGAATTTTTATGTGCTTTCGCATAATGTTTGTTAGATGTGCTGAAGATTATTAATTTTTGTTATTGTGTTTATTATTTTTGGTGGCCGTAGCTGTTTATTGATGTGCTAGGTGGGTTTCTGGTCTTTATTTGTAGTCATCTGCAAGGGATGTTCACGCGGACAATTAGGCTCTTGGAAGCTGGAATTAAGCCAGTGTAATTCATTTATTTATTTTTTGTTGTGGATGTTTGGGTTTTTTTTTGTGATCATCGTGTTTGGTCAGAAGTTTGTTGTATGGACTAAATTTTGTGTTTGGCTTTGGATGTTAGCTATGTTTTCGATGGAAAGCCTCCAGATTTGAAAAGACAAGAGCTTGCTAAACGGTATGATGTAGTTGGACTGTTATTCCTATCTACTTGTGAAATTTATGTGGATTGAATGCTTCTTCCTGGAACCATTAGCTGTGATTTTTTACTGTGCTGTGTATGTGCAGTTTGTCTAAGAGGGCAGATGCAACAGAGGATCTTAATCAGGCCATGGAGGTTGGGTACATATTACAGAGTGGCAATTTTACCTCCCTCCCTCCCAAAATTCTCGGCCTTCCCCCCTCCCCCTTTCCCCCTTTCTTCTCCCAAAACAGAAAAAATCAATCTAATCTTTTGACATTTTAAGAGTGAAATTTTCTTCAATTTTTTCTTTCTTGTAGACTGGCAATAAGGAGGAAATTGAGAAATTCAGTAAGAGGACAGTGACGGTGAGCTATTTCCATGGTTTAGTTTTTATTAATCATAGTCTGGTGTTTTCATTTGTTCCTCTTGTTATTTTATCATTTTGTAGTTTCTAGAATTTTCCAAACATTTTCTTTCACTGTTTAGTAGTAGATAATATTAAAAAAATGAAGAACATAAAGGAAGAAGAATCAGTTATGTTAGATAAGGAACGTACTCTTCCTAGCAAAAAATTTGATTTTCAGAGTAAAATGCTTCTATCAGGAAAATGCTAAGCTGGTAAACGAGGTTGAGGCCACTGTTAAGTCTAGGAAGCGAAAGGGTTATATTAATGATTTTTTAAATATTTACACTAGATCAAGTTAAATTTGTATGTATAAATTGGCTGTTTAAAGTTCCTGAGAGTAGGACAACTAGAATGCCTCCCAACTATTTTGTTCATCTGCAGAGATTAGACAGGAATACAAAAAGCTGGAACTAGCTACTTCTTAATAATCTAAATTGTGAAGATAAAGCTTATTGCCTCACCTAAACCAATTACTGAAATGGGAAGCACCTGGAACAGTGGTCAGTTTTAAATCAACGTTCAGTATGAATAAGAACGGATCAGTTTTTGAATTAGATGGTAAGCATATTGTTTTAGCAACCTGACAGATGATATGTGTGTCTTGGCCAAAAAAAAAAAAAAAAAATGAAAGTGTAACCACTGCTATATTCTGGTCCTTTGTTTTCTTAACAAGAAGACTAACATCTGTGATATTCTTGGTTTTGCAGATTACCAGGCAACATAATGAGGACTGCAGGATACTCCTTGGACTAATGGGAGTACCTGTGATTGAGGTGAAACAATGAAATTAATTATTTCAGTGGTGGACTGAATGCTTGCCTTTTCATTATTTGTTTTAATTTTTCTCGTGAAACACAAAATTTGTTTCGGTCACCAGTTTTTTCCACGACAAGAGTATGACAAGTTAAGGCTTTAACTTTGGAATTGGTACCTTGTACTTCTTGGTTGTTATGCCAGGCTCCTTCAGAAGCAGAGGCGCAATGTGCTGCACTTTGCAAATCAGGAAAGGCAAGTATCTTGGTCTGAATGATGATTTTATAACTTGCACCAAGATAACATGTGTTTTATGATACTTCTTTGTAATTGCTTCATGCCAATATATCATGTAAAGAACAAAAAAAAAAAAAAAAAAAAAAAAAAAGACAGAAAAAGGGTAACTGCTCTTTGTGATATGGTATTTCAGAAGATCATAGTCCATCTCTGCATCAGGTTTATGCTGTGGCCTCTGAAGACATGGATTCGCTAACTTTTGGAGCTCCAAAGTTTCTTCGCCACTTAATGGACCCTAGCTCCAAAAAAATCCCAGTGATGGAATTTGAAGTTTCCAAGGTACTAGAGTCCCACTTTTGCAAATTCTCAACTTCAAGACATCTACTGATATTTATTTTAGTGCAGGTTTTGGAGGAGTTGAACTTTACCATGGATCAATTCATAGATCTGTGCATCCTTTGTGGATGTGATTACTGTGACAGTATCAGAGGTATTGTATATGTCACTGATAATATTTTTTCTTTCGTTTTTTTTTTTGTCATCCTCTTTTTAGTAATTCATGTGGATATCTATCATAAGAGAGTGTATGTGTATATTCCTAAAATTTCTTAAAATGATAATTTTATGCTTCTCTTTTGGTGCATCTTAATTCATCAGGTATTGGAGGCAAGACAGCCTTGAAGCTTATACGCCAACACAGCTCAATAGAGAGCATAATTGAGAATATTAACAGAGAGAGGTACTTTTTTTTTTCTTTATTTGAAATTTGTAAATTCTGTTTTAAAAATATGGAAATCCAGGAGAAGTTCTGTATTTAAAAAGATAGGTTATATTTCCTAGATTTTAAAATTCTTTTTCTGCATCTTTTTTTGATAAATTGCTTAGGAATATTTGGACTTCTGTTGCAAGTCACTAAGTTAGTCAACAGAGACACAATTCTAATTTATGAATTGGTTGTTTAGTGAGTCTCAGAAAATGATCGGTGCAAAGAAATCTTACTAGGCAATTAGTAAGGTTTAGACATAAGGTAAGAGTTGAGGAAGGTTAAGTTGTAAGGTGGGAGATCAAGGAACTCAATGCCGCTCCAAAACACACCAAAAAAAAAAAAAAAAAAAAAAAAAAAAAAACCCTGTAGGCAGCTGATGTTTTTTCTTTTCAACCCATGTATCTCGTGGAATAATTCAAACATCCTGGTGTTACAGCATACTCTGGTGTAAGGTGACTGGATGCCTTTAGTGTGGAATATGTAAACAGACATAAGCAGTTGATTGGACCACCAAGTTGCCACCTTTCGGTTTTGTGAGGCCTCAAAAAAATGCCAATCCCAAAGAAAAAAAATAAGAAACATTAACAAGAGGATGTCAGTACGATATTATGGTCCTTTTTTGGGGTTCCTTGCTCAATCGAGCCATAGATATTATGAGGTTTCAGCAGATGAACTCTAATTCATATATTGCAGATGAACTCTGATTTATATATCTAGTGGTAAGAATAGCAGAAAATCCTGAGATGTTTTTGAACAATTTACTCATAATATCTCACAGAATAGCTAGATTGCTGACATGGCCTTGAGTACTGTCAAATGAAAACAGTGGATTCCTTTACTTCTGTATATCACACCCAGAATTTTAGTTTTTAATTGTCGCAAATCTAAGATAATGGGTGCTCAAAGGTTTATGTCTGACTGAGGTCTCTGTCTGAAGTATTGAAAATTTTGAGCTACAAAGATAGAAATGTGCATTATTTGTGTCATGTTCTTTAGTTAGCTATACAAATAAATTTTCCTTAAGCCTTTCCCGCGTAGAATTTAAAAGCAGTAACATTTGAATTTGCATATGTAGTCGCAATTCAAGTTTGCTTTTTATGTTTGTAGATACCAAATACCTGATGATTGGCCATATCAAGGTGCTAGGAGGCTCTTTAAAGAACCAGAAGTCCTCACAGATGAGAACCAGCTTGATTTCAAGTGGACTGCTCCAGATGAAGAAGTGATCTACTTTATTTGACAATTTTAAATAGATTAGTTGTTCTCTATTCATAAATGTATTCGTTTGGGGAATATCTTTGCTTTCAGGGACTTATAAATTTTCTGGTGAAAGAAAATGGGTTCAACATTGACAGAGTCATGAAGGTATGCTTTTGATCATAATTTGGTTACTTTTGTCTCTGCATAAGTTAGGTACCATCCTAACTGAAACTTTGCTTTATTCAGTCGATAGAAAAGATGAAGGCAGCAAAGAACAAGTCATCACAGGGAAGGTTGAATAGACAGACTGAATGAAGTAATATTAGTAACGTTATTGCTTTGTTAAGTTATGACTTACCTTTTTCTTTCTTGAACAGATTCGAATCATTCTTCAAACCAGTTGCTAACACATCGGCACCTGATAAACGGAAGGTACTATCTGGCATTAAGACCTGGACCTGTCTGTTGTTTCTTTTGATGCAAGATGAAGAATGTGATGTCCCGATATGTAGCAGTATTACAACATTTAAAAAGAAGATACGAAAGTTTGAAGCATCTAACATTTATGATAATATTTCTTTGGATCTGGCTTTTCTTCTGTAACCTGTTACATAAAAAGGCATGCTTTTAAGAGAGTTAGACGTCAACACCTGAAGCCCTCTGTGCTTTTATATGCTGTCTCTGCACTACATCAATGGGTTGCAAGCTTGTTTCTAGGACTTCAGATGCCATCTTCCTATATGCTCTGTGTTTTTGCATGCCTTCCATGTCATTGAACAATTACTGAGTTACTAAAATTTAATGTGATCTTTAACTTCTTGTCTCTGATTACTTTTGGAAAGGTATTTGGTATATATGCTTGACATTGGGGTGTAGCACTTACTGGAAATAATTTGGAGTAAGAGTAGTTAAAATGCTTGAAGTAAGTTACTATTGATCATAATATTTGCAATGAAACGCCTTATATTTTCCATGTGTACCCTGTCTGTAGTTGGTCTCTTGACTTGAAACTCTGAGTCAATATTCAGGGGGTTTATTCTGCAGACTGCCTTTTTGAGTTCATAGTGGATCGTTCTTATATTGTACATGTTTCTCCTCAAGTGGATAATCGTCCAAAATTGCTGAAAATTAAAAACTTTGTGTGACGAGTCTGTCTTCAGGTGTTTGTAATATCTGTCAGGAGTTTAGTGTGGTTTAATGGTAATCCTTTATGCACTTGTTACAGGAAAACAAATGCTTTATTGGATCTCCAAAGTCAATAGTCAAGCTTAAGATGATAGCTGGGCAAGCTTCTCTGAAATCCAGGCACAGGGTCATTGGCCTCCTAAGCCTTCCAAATCCCATTATGGGCTCAAAGCAGTCATTGCCTTTTTCCAGAGTTGGCTAGTTCGGCACTTAAAGCCAAAAAAACCCTGGTGAACTTGGATATTTATTCTCTTTTTAACTTTTTATCCATCCATAGCATCTAAATTTGTTGAAAATGAATCATATCATAGTCAATATGTTATTGCACTAAAAACTTCAATAGTTGATGATCTTTTGGTTAGATTCGAGAATTTAATGAGGATATAATTTAGAGTGGTAAGTTTGAGGCTAGGTGGCTAATTCTTGACTGCTTTCACAAATGCCTAATTCCTTGCCTCTCTCAAAGTTTTCATCAATGATTAAGTTCTGTTTTTAAGTTATGTCTGTGCATTAAATTATACACGTATTATGGATGCACTAGATAGCTTGCAATCATCTGGAAAACAAAGTGCATGTTTTCTGACAAAAACTGGGAGAGTGCTGATGGGCTTTCCATATTATTTGGAGCCCGGCCCATTAAATATATAAAAGGGTTTTTTGAAGTCTTTTGTAAGAGGTTGATTTTAGAGAGTGCCTATTGTGAGTTATGAGGGAGTTTTAGAAAGCTTTGCTTTGTACTCCATTGTTCTTGCTCATAGTGGATTCTCTCTTGGTCTGCCCGTGGATGTAGGTCTTACAATTGAACCACATAAATCTTGTGTCTATTGTTTTCATTGCGTGCTTGATTTTTTCTATTTCACTTCCGTTTTGTCCAACAAGTGCAACACGAATTTTTCATATTTAATGTGCTCCTACATGCTGATTGTTTGATTATTACCTCCATTCATAATTCAACTTGCTGAATAAGTTTAGGATTGTTATGTGGAACTAGCAATGTTATAGTTGCTGAGAGTCTTCCTGTCAGACCCAACTTGAACACCAATCAGGTGAATTACAATATTAATTCCATTCCAGCAGGATTTTGCACATTGCAATCAAAGAGAATGAGGATGAAGAAGTAGTAGCCAATATTGGATGGGGACCTGATGTTACTGCAATAATGCCTAAAATCCAGACTATAACCGCCAATCAATGAATTATTAGCAAGGGAAAGGGTTGAACTGGGATTCTATCGCTATGTCAACGACTTTGTAGCTGGGAGGTTGGGTTATGACAGCATTAAGTTTTTGGGGGAAACAGATGTGAGGGAACTTGACCTTGAATCTCTTATTAACTATCGAGAGGTGATTGTATGCATGGATGAGAGGAAAAACCGCCAAGTGGGAAAGGCCTTTAATAGATCGGCTGAAGTAACTCTTCTTAATGTCAGATGCATTAACAAGAATACTGGGATACTCTACATAGGTGGAACAAAAGTTGAAAAGTACCAGGAGATGTTGAAAAAGAAGGTAGCTGAGCTAGGTGGGGAGATGGTTTCTTATGATCCACTACAAGGGGAGTGGAAATTCAAGGTCCAGCATTTTCAATGGAATATCTGTCCAGAGATGAAAACAAATTAGCTTGTGTTATGGCATAAGCTTTTTAATTGCTCGAATAAAGATGATTTCAGGCAGTTTGACCATAAAGTTGAAAATTATATGCATTATATTGCGTCGTCAAAGTGCAATATAATGATAAGTAGAAGGTTATAAGATTCGTGGGGTTGATTCGTGGAGTGTGCTTAGGTAAGTGTTTTTCCACTTGACTGTTAGTGTTTAATCTAATTTTGTAGATAAGTATTATGTTTCCTTCTGGTAAAAAGAAGGTTATAGGATGCACAAAAAAAAAAAAAAATTCTCATTTATCATGTGTACTTTTGCGTCGCTCTGGCTTCCAGTTTCGTCCCTTCTGTGAACTTTTGAATGCAGTTCACTGTTCTATTATTGTTAATCTATTTTTCAGAGTTCTTTTATTATTCTTACGGTTAATAACACTTTGCTCCCCTGAACTTAGTGGGTAGTCACACTTTGCCCCCCTCAAGCTTAAATATATACACTTTACCCCCTAAAGGCTAGTCAAAGTTAATAATTAAAAAAAAGTGAGTGTTATGACATTATTGCCCTTATATTAATTAATAAATTTATAACTTTATATCATTTCGTTTCATTTTTAAAAGATTTATTTCTTCACTGTCATATTAATTATATAAAAATATCAAACTACAAAATTTAAAGAAAGTTAATATTTAATTTACATCTTTAAAAATTTTCTCTTGTATCAGTATTTACTTCTATATATGTTTTTGTTAATTTATTAGACTTTAAGTTAAACAAAACTGATCAGAAGCACAATAATAAAAGATAAATTCAATTACCAAAATTTATATAAAAAGGTAATACCAAACTCATTTATTTAAAGTAATTTTGGATCATTTTAATTTATTTAAACTTTTAGACTAATATCATTGTCATTTTTATATTTATCAAATTATTCCAATATGAAATTCTTAATTAAAGAATTTCTTATTATTTATTGTTTTGGACTAAATATTATATTTTTTTGTACTGACTTATTTATTCTTGTTTGCCCTAGTACTGTATAATGGGCTAACTCTTCTTTTTTCCCAAAATATTCTTTGATTAAAAATTTCATATTGGACTAATTTGATAAATATAAAAATGACTATGATATTAATCCAAAAGTTTAAATAAATTAAAATGATAAAACTTTAGTTTAAATGAATGAATTTGGTATCCATTTTTATACAAATTATGACAATTGAATTTATTTTAGTGTCGTGTTATTTATCGATTTTGTTTGACTTAAAGTATAATAAATTAAACTAAAACATATATAGAAGTAAATATTAATCTAAGAGGAAAATTTCAAAGATATAAACTAAATATTAACTTTCTTTAAAATTTTTAGTTTGATATTTTTATATAATTAATACGATAGAGAAGATATAATTCTTTTAAAATGAAAATAAATGATATTAAGTTATAAATATATTCATTAATAAAAGGACAATAATGTCATAACACTCACTTTTTTATGGAATTCCAAACTTTGACTAGTCTTGAGGGGCAAAGTGTATATATTTAAAGTTGAGGGGGGTAAAGTGTGACTATCCCCTAAGTTCAAGGGGGCAAAGTGTTATTAACCCTTATTCTTATTCTCATTTTAATTCTGAAAGATTAATATTGCAAACAGGTGATTCTGCTCACTCAACTTGTTAACCTGAGATATACCTGGGAATTGATTTTCAATGATGATGTCCTTTCTCATATGCTAAGCAATTTCGTAAACATAAGCACAATAGTACAGCGTCATGACTCATGAATAATAAGCTGGCTAGATATTGTGGCCTTAAATAATGCTCAAGCACAATATTAGAGGACTGCTTCAACTGAATCAAGTGCAGTTGAAAGCTAAATTTGTGATGTAAAAGGTGGACGTGAAAATTTTATTACGGCACAGAAACTCCCAACATAGTAGAGTTGGAAAAGTGATGCATCTTAATCCCACTGCGCAACGCAAGGTGTATTTCGCCGATCATCAACGGACTATGATATGTAGGAAATCTTAGTCAACGCTCTTGTTAAAGAATGGAGCAAATTCTGCCATCATAGGGCTCATAGACATAGCTGATAGTGACTAGTTGGCATTGTGGACAACAAGGAGGAAGAGGTTTTGGATCAGGATCTGGTTCAGGCTTAGGGGGAGCAGGTGTTGGAGGATCAGGTTCCTTGGGGGGTCCAACACTGACAATTTCTGCATATTTTCGAGTCTTCCTGACTTGAGTGATGACACATACTGGATCAACTACACCAACAACAGTTAATATCCCCTTGTCTGCATCGACTGTTACCTGATCCACACCTGCATATCAATAAGAAGAACACATGTTTGTTTTTTACTCTAAAAAAATATAAGAAATTGGTGAGTGTTGTGATACAGAACCATTTCAATTTTCGTGGTTTACTTAGCTTTGGCCTCCAATTAATTTGTCTAGGCAATGGAGTAAATAAATCTTCAAAAGATCTAAAGAGCCAAAACCTTCTAGTTTGGTTACTGCTTTCAACACTTCGGTCTTACATTTCTTGCAGTTGATGTTCACTTTCACTTCAGTTTTCTGTGTCAGGAAAACAGAAAGATAGCGGCAAGAAAGACATATTCCATATTAAAAATTTTCGGTATACGTATAAATGCATCAAAAACATAATTTGCTTGATAATCAATTAACGAAGTGGTAGTAGTACCTTCATGGCAGAAGAACCAACGAGGAAGGAGATTGGAATGTAATAGTTCCACAAATTAATGTGCTATCTTGAGATTGAGAATTAACCTAGGTGGATGAATTTATAACCGAGAAAAACGTGAAGCACAGCTGGGGAAGGACTAAAGGAGCCTTCTCTTTTTTTTTTGACACTAAAATTTTCCAACTATGTAAATGCTTGTGAGTTTGGTGCAAAGACTTTCTTCATTGACGCTCTCGATTGTTGAAGCTTGTTATTCAGTGGCGTAACATGCATGCCGTACATGTGCGGAGCCAGTAAAAGGTCATGATCATTGAGACCTAGTCCTGGGTAGCTGACTTCTAACGTGAATATAGGAACTTATAACCTAACATTTTAGAAAAATGTGTGTATGATATAAATAATTGGACAAGGATTAAATGAACTTTTGGCTCACAATATAAGAAATTGAAAAAAAGATTCTGAATTTCTGATATGGGGAAAATAAACTTGTCTAAACTTTTGGCTCAAAACTCAAGTGTGGATTGTTCCGCGCCAGACTTTTCTGGGGTGCCAGATTTTTGCATTGTCTTGCACGCTACGGTCGAGCTCAATGTAGTTACGGCAAATGCTATTACTAGTCCCTTGTGGGTCTGATTAATTGGTTGCTCGATCTTTACTATAATTCACGACCAAGCGCGTTGTTGGCATGTAGTTGTCAAATGCATCCTGCTTTGATAAAAAATAATTGCCAAAGATTTGGATGACTTTTCCTTTTCAGTACTACTATCTTTAGTTATTGTTTGTGGAATTTATAACAATAGACTGTTTACCTATAATCTTAGTATGGCCTTTTCCTTTTCTTTTAATGTACAATTTTTTTTTTTGAGTTCTCTATGGATAATTTATTCAGGAAAAAGAAGGGAAAATGAGTTTTTAAATGTACAAATTCTTGGATGAGAATTTAGTACCACATTAGTGGTGCATGTAACAGATATTCTGAGAATGTTGTTTTGGCACAGGTCAAAGTTGAAGACGAACTAAATTTAAAAAATAATAAACATATATTATTAAAATAGTAATATTGTGGTACTACTAGAAAGTAAAAATATAATATAACTTGTTACTATGTATAAAAATGAAGAAAATGTTATGACAAGAGTAAAGTAGAATATAACAATATTTTCTCTTCTTTTCTTATTCTTTCTTTCCATCATCTATTTCTTGCACATAAGCTACTATTTATAAGCTTGTAGCTCATCCCTCCATATTAAAGCTCATAAGGACTCAAATGTAGGTTACATGAATTACGTGAACTGATAGAAGATCATGGGATAGTGAGAGTTATAAGGAATAATGTAGAAAATCATGGGGTAATGGGAGTTACAAGAAATAATGAAAAAGATCATGGGATGAATATGGATGGACATCTACTAATGATTCATAACACTCCCCCTTTAATGTCTATCTTTAAGAAAATTACCTCATTAAAACCTTACTAGAAAAAATCCAGTGGAATAAAAACCTAGTGAAGGAAAAATAGTAAATTCTTCTGAATACAGCACTACCATAAAAAAAATCTTAATTAAGAAAAAAAGAGTACAGCGTGTAATTATTTCTCCTCTTGAGCACACATCATTTGACATCTTTCAGTCGTCGTATTCCAATCTTGTGAACTATCTTCTCAAATGTTGAAGTCGGTAGTGATTGGTGAATATATCTGCCAAATTGTCACTCAAATAAATCTGCTGAATACAAATCTCATCATTTTTCTAAAGATCATAAGTGAAAAAGAATTTTGGTGAAATGTGTTTCATTCTATCACATTTGATGTATCATTTCTTCAATTGAGCAATGCATACAACATTATCTTTGAACAAAATAGTAGGAACTTTCTTGTTTAACTGTAAACTTATGCTTGCCGAATATGATATATCACAGATCTTAACCAAAAATACTCCCAACTTGTTTCATGAATCGCCAATATTTTTGAACATGATTAGAAGAAATAGCAGCTATAACTTGTTTCATGAAACACCATGAAATAATTGTACCATCATATGTGAATATATACCTGATTTCTGATCGAGCATTATAGAAATTGGATAAATATCTAGCATTTGCATAACTTTTTAGATCAGCCTTAAGTACATTAGAATAATAAAGACCTATATCTTTTGTATTCTGAAGATAGCGAAATATATATTTAATCTCATTCTAATGCCTTCAAGTAGGTGAAGAACTATATTTTGCAAGTAGATTCACAGCAAATGATATATTAAGATGCGTATGATTTACAAAATACATTAATGTCTTAATAGTACCAAGATATGGTACTTTTAAACCAAGTATCCTTTCATTATTTTTCACGAGATCGAAAATGATCTTAATACACATCAAGAAATCTTACGACCATACATGTGTTAAAAAAGTGTGCTTTATTCATATAAAATCATGTAAGCATTCTCAATGTATAAAGTGACTGATGCAAAAAGATACTATTTTTTAAGTGCTTAATTTGCAATTCAAGATGAAATTTTATCTTTCCAACATCTTTCTTTTCAAATTCTTTCTTCAAATAATTAGCAATCTTTTCAAACTCTTCAAAAATTTCAATAATATTTAAATCATTAACATAAATTGCAATGATTACAAATTCGAATTTGAATCTCTTAATAAAAACAAATGGACAAATAGGGTCATTAATCTAGCCTTATTTCATCAAATATTTACCAAAGTGATTGCACTACATGCGTCAAGTCTATTTCAATTCATATAGAGATTTACATAATTTAATTGAATAAAGTTCTCAAAAACCAAAATCACGACCCCTAGGTAATTTAAATTTTTCAGGAATTTTCATGTAAATATTATTATCAAGTGAGCTATACAAATAAACTGCTACAATATCCATGAGATGCATTTCAAGTCATTCATTTGTTGCTAGATTAAGTAAATAACGAAAAGTTATTGCATCCACTATAAGAGAATATGTCTCCTCATAATCTATGTTAGGTCTCTGGGAAGAACCTCATGCGATAAGTCATATCTCATATCGCACAATTTTATTTTTCTCATTTCGTTTTCGCACAAATACCCATTTATGATCTATTGGCTACACTTCTTCAAGTGTTCGCATTATTGATCCATAAATTTTACGTTTTGCCAGTAAATTTAACTCAGCTTGAATTGCTTCCTTCTATTTTGGCCAATTATTTCTACGTCTGCATTTATTTACAGACTTTAGTTCATGATTCTCTTTTTTATTCATGATAGTAATTGTTGCAGTATAGGCAAACTTATCGTCGATATTAGTTGCATATTGATTCCATCTTTACCTAGTCATGACGTAATTAGTTGAGATCTCATGATTATTAAAATTTTTAGGTACCTGAACTTCTTCTGAATGCTTATTACTTGTCATGTCAAGAAACTCTTTAAAAGTTTTCTTTTCTGGAGATTTTTCTGAATTTTTAGTTACCTCGATTTTGTCAACTTGAGTATTTGCTTTTTTTTTTTTTTTTTTGAGAACTTTTATCCTTGAAACTAGTTGGTTTACCATGTCTTGCAGGAACCTTTAATTCATTACTAGTGGCAGAAGGTCCTTTAGAGACTTCAATTCGAGTTAGAGCATTAATAGCTTATACACGTGGCTTAGTTATATGTTTTGAGCCAATAAAAGTATCTGACAATTGATTTGCTAAACTTTACAAATGAATTATCTTTTAAACTTTTAGTTCACAAAGCATTGTATGAGAATAAAAATGAGATAATGATAATTCATTGCAACTAATTTCTTTAATCGCATGTTTATTTTCTCTCCTTAATATTGAAAAAACTAATTCATCAAAATAACAATTAGCAAAACGAGCCATAATAAATCTCCAATTGTTGGCTCCAGATATTTTATTATAGATGAAGATTTATGCCTAATATATATTCTCATCCTCCTTTAAGGACTCATATTTGTGCGTTGTAACAAAGTACTTGGAACATAGACCGCACATTCAAAAATTCTGAGATGGGCAATATTTAATTATCGATAAAAAACCATTTGTTGAGGAGAAAACTCTTGATAATTCATTGACGTTATGCGAATTAATACAGCGGAATAATAAATAGCATGTTCCTAAATAGATGTTGGGAGTTTGATTCTCAAAATTAATGGCTTTGTAATTAATTGAAGGCGCTTAATAAACGATTCTACCAAATCATCTTGTGTATAAACATTAGGACTGTCAATGGGGCCGGGCAGCCCGAGCCCGGCCCGTTCGGCTCGCAAAAAAGCCAGTGAGCCTAACTCTTGATCGGGCCGAGCTGAGCTTGGGCCTAAATATTAGGCCCGAAATTTTTTTGAGCCGAGCTTGGGCCTCAATAGGCTCAGCCCGTATAAGGCCCGGCTCATAAAACATATATATATATATATATATATATATATATAAACCTAAATATAAATTACATACACACACATATATATAATATGAAATTATGTATAATATATTAACTAAATCCTTAATATATCTCCTAATATATATATATATATATATATATATATATATATATACACACATGTATATATATAATAACTCAAATATAAAATTAGACACACACATATATAATATAAAATTATATATAATATATTAACTAAATCCCTAATATTTTCTCTCTCCTCAAACAACTCTATCGCCGGCCAAATTTCTAATTTTCCTCTCTCCCTCCTCAAACAACCCTATCACCACTCAAATTCCTAAATTTTCCTCCCCTCTCAAACAACTTCATCAACTTCTTCCTCCCTAAATTTGAGGATTGCTCAACATAATTCGCCAAGTACACACTTTAATTAACTAGATTTGCGTTGAGTGTTGCAACTAGTCTACTTGGGGCTTGTGCAACCGGTTAGAGTATGAGAAGTTCTTGCTTTTAAGATTTTTCATACATCTATTATGTGGTTGTTGTGTATTAAAAGTAGATGCTTAACAAAAGTAAGGAACTATAATTCTAATATAATTCTAATGCTTACAATGGAATTATTATGATCTCATTGTAAGTAATCGTCTCTCAAGAGTTTCAATCAAATGAGTAGTTACTGATTATGTGCAAAGTAACTGAAATTTGTACAATTAATGACATATTATTTTTTATTATTGGGAACAAAATTAAAGGAAAACTTGTAGTTTTGTATTGTGTTGGAGCTGTTGAATTGTAGAAGTATCTCAATAGGTTTAGGCTCGTGAGCTTAAGCTCACAACCCGAATATTTTGTGAGCTGAGCCTGAGCTTTACATTTACAAACCCGAAACTCATAGCCCGAATCTCACAACCCGATTTATTATGTGAGCTGAGCCTGAGCTTGTTAAAGCCCGGCTCATACGGACCTGATTGACAGGCCTAATAAACATAAGCTACCAGAGTTTAACACTTATCCCAATAAACATACAATAATCATTAAATGATTAGAATGTCAATTCACCAACATTATCTAAACGTATCGTCTTGATAGGATAATATGAAAAATGCGCTTGTAACCGAATTAATTGTTCAAGTAATTTTGCAAATGTCAGATTGCGAGTTGATAATAAGTATACATGTAATCATCTAGTTGATACATCAATTAATACCATAAAATATCGAAATTGAGTGAATGACCCACAAATATGACCTTCTATGCGTTTAAAAAATGCAAGAGGTTCGATACGAATTTTCATTGGTAACGACTTTATAATTAATTTATCTTGAGAACAAGCAACACATGAGAATTTATTGGATTAAATAATCTTCTGACTCTTCAAAGAATGATTATATGAATTCTTTAATATTCTTCCCATTATTATAAAATTGAGATGACCTAACTGGTTATGCCAAATAATAAAATTATCATGATCAATAAACTTTTGATTTACTGTTGTATATATTTTAGTTGTATTAATATATGTATAATATAACCCGGAGGAATAAGAAACTATTTTTCTAACACAATTTTCTTTCCTTAAACAACACTTATAAGGTACAATTATTTATCATTACCTTCATTCTTAATCTCAATATGATACCCATTTCGATAGATATTTTTAAAACTTAATAAGTTTCTTTGAAACTTTGGAGAAATTAATGCATCATTAATACAAAATTTTGTTCTTCCCGATAAGATTATTATTGCTCTTCTGGAGCCTTTAATTAACTTTGTAGTTCTAGATATAGTACTTACATGAGTTTTTTCTATTATTAAATAAGAAAAATAATTCTTATCCTTTAATATGAAGTGTGTTGTTGCACTATCTGCTAGATACAATTCTTTGTTATTCATTTTTAAAACGTCAATTTTCTTCAAAGAAAACAAAAATTTCAAATGAGGCGCTATATAAATATTTTTTTAAAGTTTAATACTAATTGAATATGAGAATCGTGAAAGCAAACATTAGTAATAAATATTTTATTTAAAAATTCATTACACCAAAGTAGGTAATTAAGCAATTTATTTTTAGACATTTCCATCACTATAAATAACTAGTATCACTTTCAGGGTGATTGACAAAGAAGTCAGTAACATCTAAAGAAGTAAAGTTAGTAAAACCATTGTTAATAAGACTATGGTCAAAGCCATCATTACAAATAAAATTTTCTCTATCTTTTTCTTTTTATTCTTCAATGATTTTTAATAGAGATCAATAAGATATTTTGGAGTACGATAGGTACAAGACCAATGGTCTTTCATGCCAGAACGATAGCACTTATTGTCCATTTCCTGTCTATTTTGGTTGTTATTTTTCTCATCATTACTCTTCCACTTTTGATGGTGAGTTCTACTGTAAGACCCCTCAAAAGTCCTACATCGATGGGAAGAAAAGAAATTGATTAGTATATAACATCCTACGTTTGGATTACTAAATAACTTGGTTTAAGTATTTTGAGCATGTAGTTTAAAGCTTAAAAGTTATTGGGTCAGCTCAAACGCGGGATGTGACAAATGGTATCAGAGCGAATCTTGTGTGGTCTCTGCACGAGGTGAGACTGGGCCTATGGTATTGGGCCGTGACTACGCAATGAAATAGAGAAACTAAGTGCTGTGCGGGGCTAAGGGCGGGAGCCACTTCTAGAGCCCGTACGAGTCACCTTTAGAATCCGACACAACCAAATGGATAGTCCGAATATGAGTTGGGCTTTGCGAGGACGCAAAGCCTGATAAAGAGAGGTGAATGTGAGACCTTTCAAAAATCCCACACCGATGGGAAAAAAAAATTGATTAGTTTATAACATCCTACGTTTGAGTTACTAAATAACTTGGTTTAAACATTTTGAACCTGTAGTTTAAAGCTCAAAAGTTATTAGGCCAGCCCAGATGCGAGATATGACACCTACCTTTCATATAATCACTACGATTATTGTAATGGTTTTGACCACATCCATGACCTCAACCTTGATTTCATCTATTATTAGAATGTATGGCTGCCACATTTGCTTCAGGTAGTGGGACAACACTAATTGAATATGCCTCAAGATTTTTCAACAAAAGTTAATTATTTTGCTCAACAACAAGAAGACAAAAAATCAGTACAGAATATTTCTTAAACCCTTTACATGATATTACTGCTGTAAAAGCACATTAGATGCGTAAAAATTAGAGAATGTTTTCTCCAAAAAATCTTCATCAGTTTATTTTTCTTCAAACAATTTTAATTGAAAACTGATTCAAAATATTCCTAAATTGTATTCACTTATACTTTTAAAATCTTGCGAATGCAAGTGCATCTAGTCATAACAAACTTTTGGAAGAACAACCGTTTTTTGATGGTCATACCTCTCTTTCAAATTTGTCTACAAGACAAAGGGATCTTTTACAGTTAAACACTCAATTTTTAGCCCTTCATCAAGGTGGTAACATACCAAAATCATAACTTTGACTTTTTCTTGACTAGTGGCATTATTCTCTTCTTAGATAGTTTCTACAAGACCACTTGTATCCAAATGAATTTTAGCATCCAATACCTATAACAAGTAGTTCTTTCTAATGATATCAAGAGCAACAAACTCAAATTTTGAATGGTTAACCCTAATAACAATTGAAATCAAGAATACAAATAAAAACTTACCACACTTACTTAAAGAACGTGTTAAAAATTGATTAAAGTCTCGTGCTGATAACGTGTTATAAAAATAGTAGTATTGTAGTACTACTAGAAAGTAGAAATATAATATAACTTGCTACTATCTGTAAAAATGAAGAAAATGTTATGACAAGAGCACAGTAAAATATAGCAATATTTTCTCTTCTTTTTTTCTTCTTTTTTTTTTCATCATCTATTTGTTGCACAGAAGCCACTATTTATAGGCTTGAGACTCACCCCTTCATATTAAAGGTCATAAGGATCCAAATGTAAGTTACATGAGTTACATGAACTAATGAGAGATCATGGGGTAGTGGGAGTTACAAGAAATAATGTAGAAGATCATGGGTAGTGGGAGTTACAAGAAATAATGACGAAGATCATGAGGTGAACATGAATGGATATCCACTAAATGATTCATAACAACATAGGGCTTATATCATTTGCTTAAAATTAGGATTATAATTTTTCAAAAACTGAAAGCTATTTTGAGGTGTTTCTCATCTGTAATTGATTTTTACTTTCATGTTATTTTAATTTGAATAAAACTAAATTTTAAAAGCAGCTCTTAGTGTGCTTTTGAAAACAGATTTTTTTCTTTTCAAACATTACAAACCTAAACTATACAGGAAATTATATCTATGCAATACACTGTAAACTATTTCTGCAGAAATTTTGACATAATTGACCAAAGAATTAAGATAATCCATTGGTCAAGCAAATCAAGTAATCAAAGTACTTGGGGATCTACCAATATTGCTTGGACTAAGTTATTTGACCAGTGGATAGAGGCGCTCTGGTCTTCATCCAAACCAACTTACATAATAATATTGGATCTACTAGCAACTTAAAACTGGGCTAATTTAAAATCTCACTTCTGGTCCGTCACATACTTGGGCCAATTTGAAGATTATAGGTGATGATAGTTGCTCCTGCTACAAAGATGTCTACATTGTCCAAAAATTCTGAAACCTAAGAAACTTGGCCCAAATTTTAGCTTTCCATTTGTGGGTCTCGGGTTGAGCCCGCCAAGATTTCAGAATGTCCATTAAACTCATCCACGTCAAAGATTTTGCTTCTGGAATCTAAGAGATTTTCGGCCTAATCCATGTTTTCAGTTGTTGCATAAGGGCCTCATTGGTGGATACTCAGTTCGGCCCAAGGATTTGGAATAGGCATGTGATTTATTTTTGGCTAATTGTCATCTCCCACATTCATCAGAGAAATTATTAATGGTTCGAAAAAAATAAAAATAAAAATCAACACTTCCTTTTTTGAGGTCTCTGATGATTCTTTCATAAGATGGAATACTAAAATTACTAAATCCCCTTCAAAATGAAGTTTTAATCATTCGACTAAATAGAAGAATTTATCCTCAAAGTTTTCAAACTTAAAGCATCAAATACCTTGCAAGCGTTTGTGGGTTCAAAGAATTATGAAAGCCACTAGGCTAACAGTCCAATGGTCAGGGGAAACCCTTAGGTTCTTTGCTGTCGCAGGTCCTGGGATCAAATCTCACGTGTGGCACTTAGGGGAGTTAGGGGGTTTATAAGGGAGAAGGGGTTTAGGTAAATTTTTTAGAGTTATACTCCTAAATTGTGTATAACAAACAGTTTGAAACTTCACCCAATATACTATTAGGAGCCTCACCCCATTTATGTGAAGTAATAAACAATGTAATACAATAGTGGTTGATAAAAAAAAAAAAAGAATTATGAAGTTCGAGTCCTCAAAGATCTACCAACTTCTTTAAAGACATACTTTGGCGGATTTGAAATTTATTAGTAGCAGTACATTTGAACTCAGTTTTGGCGTTCAATTCTTTAAAACGTGATGAATATCAAATGTTTATCTGGAAAATTTCATTACTCGAACAACATATTAGACAGCCCAACATCTGACCTCTGAAACCCTTTTCTTGACAAATATTATTCCAAATCCCAATTCATGTCAACCCACAGCATCCTCCAAAAAATTGAAAGTCTGGTGTTGAAAAGTGACACTTCTCCATTCGCTGATCAAAGGTATTTGTCCTTTTCCGATTTAAAAGTACATCTCCAGTTGCTGATCAATGGTATTTGTCCTTTTCCGATTTAAAAGTACATCTCCAGTTGCTGATCAATGGTATTTGTCCTTTTCCAATTTAAAAGTACATCTCATGCTAAGGTTTTAGGGAAAAATATACAATACACCACGTGCATTGCCACGTGGTGTACTAGAACCAATAATTTATCGCCACGTGGTAATGGTGGGTCATACCTTATATTATTTGGCGATGTGTGATTAGTTCTAGTACACCACGTGGCACGCCACGTGGCGCGCGTGGTGCACACAATACTCACTCAAGGTTTTAGACCTTTTTCAGTGACTAGCTACCTATCTTGTCTATCTTTGCAAAGATAAAGAAGAAGATTGATGTTTAGCACAAAAGATTAGATCCTTTTTGTGTATATCATTACTCATCTTTCTATTCTTCCTTAATTCTTATGAAATTTTAAAAGAAGAAAAAATATTGCTCTACGAGGGTAATATTTAGTTGAATAGAGTGTTAGTTAATCCTCAAAAAAAGCTCACTAATTCTCCTCCTATAGCACAAAAATTCCCACATTGATTGTGTAATAATGCTAGAATGAGTAGATAAGTTTGATGGTTAGCACAAAAGGTTAGATCCCTTTTGTGTATATCATTACTCCTCTTTCTATTCTCCCCTAATTCCTATAAAATTCTGAAAGAAAAAAAAAAGATAAAGAAGAAGTCCATACCATAAGCTTAGTATTGATTCTTTTTTATGTTTTTTTTTTTTTTTTGGAAGCTGAAGGAGCCTGTGCACTAACACTTAGTATGCTGTCCAAGAAAGGTTGAAGATACTTATTTGTGCCAACCCTTTCTTTCCACATTCGTGAAGAATTAATTATTCAAGTTCTACTTTAAATATTTGGTATTTGGATATTTAGTATTGAGTATTCAATAGTTTTCTTTAGTTACTACGATTCCTATTTTGTCTTTTCATGTTGATAATCAGCTACAATGATTTAAATCCTTCATGCTATTTTTAGCTATCCGGTTCTTTGCCTCGACAGGCTTACATAACTACTACCTCCAAAACCCAATCGAAAGAACAACACAATCCACTATTCTTAAGTTTTTTGGTACATGAAGTACTGATTTGTTAGAGAAGACTTAAAAAGATAGATTATCACTTAACCATGACTCACCAAAAAAAAAAAAAAAAATCTTGGCATTAAGTTAATTACATAAAAATGTTTTTTTTTTATCACAATATATAGTTAATTACAATTTATATATCCAGTGTGCTATTAGATCATGAAAACGGAATCCTGAGATTAGTTAAAGAAATCTAAACATAATGGATAAAGAAGAGCAAATGTGTTGTCTAGTTTCTCTAAGATAAAGCTAATGGATGATTTTTAATGCTGGAGTTTAGTTCCGAAGTGTGCAAAGCAAGGGGCCTATAAATATGTGATAAGGTGCAAAAGCAGTTGTACTTGCGCCTTTGCGAGATTACTTCAATTATTTATCACCGGAAATCTCAGCTCAATATACATGTTTCCAATGGATAATTTATGGGATGTTAGTTCTTATGTTATTTCTTTACTGTTTGGTTCGATTCCTGTTTGTTCCAACTGCAACGTAATTGTTTTAAAAATATAATCTAAGTACAACAATTATAAAACTAAATAAATATTAATACCAATATGTGGGATAAAATTAATCAAGGAAGACAAGATTAGTTGAATGTCTGATAATAAGAGCTTAATTTATAGTATAGTGTCGCATACTTTTCACTGTAATCGCCCTTCTTGAATAACTTTTACGTTACTGATGATTTGAGAATGGCGGCAATATAGCCCATTACAGAGGGGAAAGTTGGAATTTGCTCCCGCTTTATTTTACTAGTAACTTCTACTTACTACAACCATTTTTCATGTACTAAAATTCAGAAGTTGATAGTTGCAATGCTGACAGAATTGATGACAGATTAGCCGTCTACGTAGGGTTATTGCATGTGTGTTTCTAATAATACGTGTAAATTAAGAAGTTTTCGGTTAAAGAAATCTTGGAGACTTCGTTGTGGTAGGCCAAGAGATAGAGTTTGGAGACATATATTTCATATATTGCATGTCTACTCCTTCCTTTACGCGAAGAATTTGGACCATTTTTTGGAGGGTCCAACACGCCAAACAACGACCCATTCGTTCCATGCAAGGCACTTCGCCAACTCTATAGACAGTAAGTTAGCAAAAGTAAGGCTCGAGTTATTTTCATGACAAACAAATCTTTAACTAATTAACTACTTCTTTTTCCATTATTTTTTGGGGTCTAGACAATGATGTTTTTGTAAGCAAAAGTTCGTTTCTAAATTCGTGGACATTCTGAGTAACTAGTATAGAAATATGTGCGTTGCACGTTGTAGGTGATTTATCTTGTGACACTTAATCAAATAATTTATTATTTTAGTTGATTAAAAAGGAAAATTTTTTAACTATTTAAATAATTTTATTATTATATTACAATTAATAAAAAAGAATGGAGTCTACTATATATTAAAAAAGATCTATTCAGAGCGCTCTACTTCTTATACTTTTAGTAAAAATTTGAAAAAGCAATGAAAAGTAAAGGAAAGAGTAATGAGGCCTGTAAAAAATTCAAAATTAATAACATTTCTATTATCTCATACACTTTGTTCTAAAAGTGTAACACTTTTCGATAAGAAAGAAAAAGAAAAAATATTCCCTCTTCTATCTTATTTTATAATAGGTATCATATGTACTCATAATATGAAAAATACTATAAGTTTCAACAACCTAAATACTCGATCGGAATGTTTATCATCTTACATGCTGATTGCATAATTACAATTCACTTTGTATTATTTTAATATGTATTTCAGCATCATCAATTATGTATCCCTCACCAAAAAGGATGGCACATTAGATGAATTTTAACAATCTAAACATGTGCATAATCCTTGTGAAATAATTACCCAAAATTTTTAAAAAATTAATTTTTATTTTTATTTTGTACATTGTTCTTACACAAAGAAGGTTAAATATTTTTACTTTTGCTTATCATTGGTATACAGATTTTTATTTTTTAAAAAATATAATTAAATTATTAGATATATAAGACTGATTAAAAGTAGTAACACTTTAAAATAATATTTTTTAAGGTTTGAGTATTGTTAGTAAAAATAAAGATAGTAAGTTTAACTTGGTTCAAAATATCTATATGTAATGGCCCTTGAATCTTCATTGTCAAAAATATAATCAAGTTCATTATTATGTGTTGTATATAATTTTTTTTAAACAACAAAATAAGAAACGTAAACTCAAAGTTATAATTAAACTAATTTGAAATATAAGAGTTAGAAGTACTTTGAATTTATTCAAAAAATGTAATTCTTGACTCTTGATTTTTATAGGAAAATACTTATTTCTTCTTAATCCTTTTATCATTATATTTGAAATAAATTGATATGTCAATATCTATTTTTAAAATATTTACATTGCTATATTTGCATACAGAAAAGTTAACTACAAGTTATTTTCAAGGGGGAATAGGAATGGTTCTTAATTGTACAAAAGTTAAAGATTAACTAGAGTATGCATTTACTTTATTAAAATATATTTAACTTGTCATCTTGTTAAGGAAGTATACATAACTGAATGACGTTGAAACACATACTATAATAATATGAAGCCAGTAAGAGGATAAACCAAAAAAATATCATCAAAAGTGTAAGAAAGGAAATACAACTAACTGTTTCCATTTAGCTATGAACTATAACTGGATAAAGTGAATATTCCCTTAAGAATACAACTCAATTTAATTATTTTTGGCTCATGAGTGTTTGACATGTTTATGAATGATTGGTTTGGAGTAAAGTTCGTTAGCAATAACTTTTAGTAATTTAAAAAGAATAAGAAATAAAATTTCCTAGCACAACCTCTCAGTATATCCTTTATTGCATAAATTTGATTTAGCATTAATTAATACAATATATCCTTTATCAAATTGGACTTGTTCTATTAGTTCTACTTATTGCAGTGTTTAATTCAACAATAAATATATGTCAAAATTGAAAGAGACAAAACTTGTGTTTAAAACATTCATATGAAATGTACTCAATTAGATTAGTATAGATTATGTATGCGATCTTATGATATAATGTTGCAATACTTTAAGATTTTATTTCTATTGATTACTTCTATTTTTTTGTATTATTAATTTCTTTACCATTATGAATTCAAGTTTTTAATTGGTCAAGTTGTAGACAGTTCTTCAAAGTTCAAAGTAAAAAAAAAAAATGTTATGAATAATTAAGTCATAATTAAGACCACTTGATTCTTCTATGCTAGATCTATAAAATCAAAGTAATAAAGGAGATCTCCATTATCAGTTTCATATCTTGGACTTTGCAATGTTGATATTTCAGTGCATACAAATTTTAAATACAAAGAGAATATCTTAGCATAGATGCAGAATGTCAAAGAAATTTTATTGACGCATATATTCTTTAGCCCATATACCTAATATTGTATGTGAGATTTAATCTCTCAAAAGTTAACAATTGATACTGAAAAACAAAGTTAAGAAACTCAAGCATACTTCCTAACAAATAAAGAAAAAAAAACTATACATCTTTTTGGACAAAAAGGCCTAAATGTAAAGCTTAGGTAAAGTATTGAATTCCTTACAAATTGAATGTAATCTAGATGTTCATCTCTTACCATTCGTCAATTTTGTAATGAGGTTAAATGTTTCTCAAAAAACTATGTTAGTAGAATACAGTTTAAGGGCTTCATAAACAATACGTCTTATATAACTAAATTTATTCATATAAGATTAAAAATTTCTAACAAATTTTTGGTGGCCTATATTTTCTTGCTTCTACTTTACACAGTGGATTCAATATATAATTAATTTCTTATACATTTTTATTACTCTATATAGTTTTGAGATGAGACAATTTTAAATACTCAAAATTAATTTTTATGAAATATCGATAAAAAATGAGAAGGAAAACCATTCGAAAATACTTTGCATTAAGTAAAAAATAGTTTCAGGTATAATAAACATATCTAAAACTAAAGAAAAAAAAATCAAAGAACCTATAATAAGATGACAACCGCTACCATAAATTGCTCAAAAACTATAAATTTCTAAAAAATAATATCTTCCTAAGTCTAATGCATTGAAAGGAAGGATTTACTAATTAATGTCATCCTATCATAGATGTTTAACACTGATTACTTCCATAATGATTCCTCAAAATTAGCATTCCATGTCTCTTTTTTGAGTAATTAAGTAGGACTAAGGATTAAGATTAATGCATCCGGGTTTCCATCTTTTGTATCACAAAACAGAATGTGTGCTCAAGAGCTTATTCCATTTTTTTTTTTTTGAAGAAACAATAAATCAAGAACTAGAAGTTCCATAAGAAAAAAAAAAGGGAAAAAGGCCCAACTTTTTCCCAACCCCAACCTTTCTTTCCTAGGTCTAATAAAGTAATATTAACTAATTCATGTTTGAACATATTCATATTAAAATATATACAACTTATAATTAAATCGAAAAGAAAGGCCAACATATCTATATGAAAACATGAAAAAAAATTTTACAAGGATGCTAAAAAATAGTTTCAAAGTGGAGCATTTTGCAACCTACTTGAGATGTCAATGACAGTTGATGATAGAAAAGCCACGTTTATTCATCCGTTCAATAGTACAATATAATGTCTAAAATTCCAATTGTATCTGTTCAATAGTACAAAATTAAAATACACTGTTATTTAAATTTGCAATAATGTGTATTTAAATTTATTTTTAAATACGAACTAATTAAAATAATTTTCTATACATGTTATACAATTGATTTCTTTACAAAATAAGAATCCTTTGCATGCTATTATTGCATCGTTTTTATACATATAATCTAGTATGAAAGCCAGTGATATTGAACTTTACATAGAAGTTCATATCTGCTCCTAGAAGTAAAGTTCCCATTCATTGGCCTAATCATCCAAATTAAGCATCGTGAGCTGATTCCAAAGAATTTAAGACTTTAGGAGGTGTCCTGATATTTTTGTGCCAATAAGCTAGCAAGAGTAGGAAGATACTTGATAATATATAAAGGTTCTATTTTATGGATTCTTGTTTTGCATTTAGTAGTTTAATAAGTTTTTTCATTGTTACTATTTATTGATACCAAGGCAACAACTGATTACTGGTATGAAAACACTATATTCCTATCAAAGCTAAATTAGGATTGTTGTTTATACGAATGGATCATTGGCTGCAGGTAGTCAAAAGGTTTGGGCAATTGTCCTATTTATCACTTGCTGATATGTTTTTCTAAATTTATTCCACTGCTGTTTAAGTTAGCTTAAGAAGGGCCATGTTATACTCCCTTGTGCCTTCTACGATAGGGTTGAAAACCTAGTGGAGCTATGTTGTGTCGCGCCCCATTTTTCGAAAAAGAAAAATAATTAATGATAGAAGTGTGGTAAAGTGTGATAAAGTGTGTGAGGTCGGAAAAAGGAAAATGAAGAATTAAATGTGGTTGTGTTTATTGGAAAAAAAAAGCGTGTAAATTTCTTGTAACAATAATTTTTTAGAAAATGCTTTGTAAAAAGATGATTCGATAAAAACACGACAAACAAATGCTTTATTTTAAAAATAAAATAAAAAGGGTCTAAAATGAGACTTTGAAAATGCGACGGTTTTTGGGCCCGAAAATAGAGTCTAAAAGGGGTTTTTATTAAAAAGGGAGTCGCCACTTGGATATTGAGTTTTGGTGTACCAAGTCACCGAAAATATTTTATGAAAGATAAGAAAATTGAAAATGATTTATTTAAAGAACTGATTTTTTGGAAAAATATAGGAAAAACAAGAAAAACCCTTTTAGACGACTCCAGGTCTTTGAAAACAAGAGAAAAAGGTTCGGGAGTCACAGTTGAAGAAAGGGAAGGCAAAGGCTTGCGCCTAAGGCACCCTTTCAACCTAGCCGAAACTAGTTGCGAGGTTTAGTCTAAATTTTCCTAATATAACCCTAAGATTTTATCGCATTTGGATGCAACTATATGAATGCAAATCTAGCTCTAAAAATGAATATCGTTAAGGGACAAAATGTTCCATTGAGGTTTAGTCGGAATTATCCGCATTAATTGCGAAACCCGAATGTAGATCCTCGACGGAGTCACGAGTTTAGGATGCAAAAGTAGAATGCAAAAGAAAAGGAAAATAGTAGTATAGATAGTAAGTGAACAAAGAAAGTAGGGATGCAACATAACCGGGTACGGGGGACTAATGGACTCGTGACTAACTGTTCCTACTCACGGAGGGGGGAACGACATGTACGCCATCGCTTCCCACGTGAGTAGATGACTATTTCTAGTCAAATCACGCAAATGACCTAAAATTCTATGTGTAGTGGAATCTAAATATTATGCACTAAAATATATGTTAAAATAGATAATAAATGATAAAATATATATAGAAAATTATGTAAAAATGGAAAAGGCCTAAAAAGAGAAAATGTGTGTGTAATGATCATGAAATGCACACAAGAAATGATTCTATCACTAAAATGACCTAAAGGTCTAGTATTGGACTAACCTATTTTCTAAAAATTCTCCGCTAGCGTTGGACTAGCGAAGAAACCGAAATTAACCACAACTAGCGTTGGACTAGTGTGGCGACGATACACATATAGAATAATAAAGCAAGTAAGTAATTAAAGCACATATTAAAGCAATAAATCACATAAAAGCAAATAATAGCACATAGGAGCACATAGCACATAATCATAATATTCTAGATGCAAAATCCTAAGAAAAGCGAATAAAACACATAAACACATAGAACACATAGCACACAAAACCTAACTATTACACCGGAGAAGCCTAATTACGATCTAAAATAAAATAAAAGGTAACCTATCTAGCCCGTCTAACCTACCTATTACATTTTCTAACTAAAATACAAAAAAAAAATTTTGTTAACTAGATATAAACTATCTATTACATTAACTATCTAAATACAGAAATTTTGCTAAATAGAATATTACCTATCTATTACATTTTTGAATAATCAAGATTAAATTCAAATAAACAACATGGCATAAATAAATAGATAAACACTCACACATGGATAAAAATTATAAGCACAAAGATACATGAAATCACATAGAAAAACACATTGGAGCACGTAGGAACACATAAAAAGAAATTAAAAGGGTAATCGAGATACCTCCCATTCGAGAACTCGGTACAAATTGCTACTAAATGAGCAAACATGTTAAAAATACCACTATTTAATAAATAAACTACTAATTAAATAATTCCATACCAATCACCATGAACATGCTATGATAATTCAAACAACTATAGCAATAATAGACAAAATTAAAATAACAATAATTAAATATTTAGAAAAGAATGAAAATTGTTTAAGTAGAAATAAATAAGTGCATAAATAAATAAAGTAAAACAAGGAAAATGAATAAGTAAAAAAAATAGTAGAAGATAAAACACAATAATACATACTTAAATTTTTAACACCCAAATGAAAATTATCAAAATAACTAAAAGGGAAATAGGGAAACTAATTTGAACATTAATTAGACTAACAAGACCCAATTTTAGAATATTAATTATAAATTTGATAAAATAAATAAATAAAGAAATGTGAAAAGAAATAATTTAAAGCTTTGAGGACTTAACTAATTTTAATTAATATTTTTTTTGGCAAAAATAAAATATCATAAGATTTGGACTAAAAGAGAAATTTCGGACAATATTCTAGAGTAAAAAAATGTAATTTATAACAAACTAAAGGGTAAAATTATAATTTCAAACCATAGCTTAAGATAATAATATAATTTACAACCAATTTAAAGGCTAAAATATAATTTTTCAGCAAGTATAATGCCCAAAAATAAAAATTTCCAACAATATTTAAAGCCAAGAATATAATTTCAGCAAAATCATTAACTAATACATAATTTACAGCAAATATTTAAAGGCAAAAATGTAATTTCAGCAAGTATAGTGATTTAAATAAAATTCCAGCAAGGTTGGAGGGACAAAAATAAAATTCCAGCAAGCATTCTAGGGCAACAAAAGAATTTCCAGCAATGTTGGGGAACAAAAATAAAATTCCAGCAAGCATTCTAGGAAATTAGAACCAAATTCCAGCAACATAAAGTTTTAAAAATGAAATTCCAGCAACTTAGGAACTAAATTACAATTTCTAACAATTAATGGAGGTATTAAAACAAATTCCAGCAACATAAAGGATCAAAATATAAATTCCAGCAACAATAGGGGGCCAAAAATAAAATTCCAGCAAGTATTCTAAGGCAAAAATAGAATTTCCAGCAATGTATAAGGGTCAAAATGCAATTTTTCAGCAACATTTATAGCCTAAAATACAATAACAGCAAGCTTGGGAGGCAAAATTGCAATTTCCATAAATATCAGAGGGTAAAAATGCAATTCCAACAAAATCTAGGGTTCAGAATGTAATTACCGAGAAATATAGGGGTCAAAAATGAAAATTGAAAAATACAGGGGCAAAAATTATAATTATCTAAAAGTTAGGGGACCTAAATGCAATTAATCGGGACCTAATCGAAAAGAAAATAAAATTACGGGGGTCAATCTACAATAAACAGAAATTTAAATGCACAAATCAGAAATTATCAGGGCCACAGGAGCATTAATGAAAGTACAAGGACTATAAAATAAATACCTTTTATTAATTAAGATAAATTAAAAAAACTAAATTAATCAAAACGACGTAGTTTTGAGTGAAACTACGTCAAAACGACGTAGTTTCACTAAAACACATTTTTTTTTCGGTTTTTCTTTTCTCTTTTTTTTTTTTTTCTTTCTTTTTCTTTCTTTTTCTCTCTTTTCTTTCTTTTCCTCTCTTCTTCCCCGATCTGTTCTCCCTTCTTCTCTCTTTTTTTTTTTTCTTCTTCTTCTTTCTTCTCTGGTTCTTCTTCCCCCCCCGGTTTTGTTCTCTCCCCTCTCGCTGTCCGACTCTCTCTCTCCTCGCCGCTTTCTCTCTCTCTCTCGGCCGACCGGTCTCTATTCTCTCTGTCTCTCTCTTTTTCTATTCTCTCCGCCCCTCTCTCTCCCTTCTCGTATCTCTTCTCTCGGACTTCTTTTTTTTTTCTCCCCTCTCCGTTCTCTCTTTCTCTTGTTTCTACTCAATTGCTCAAACCCAAAAAAAAGAGTTCAGCATAAACACAACAATTAAAGTCCAATTGAAAGAGAAAGGTAATGGTTTATCTGATTTCTTGAACGGGAAAGGTGTCCAGCGGTGGTGGCACCTGGTGGTGCTATTTGTGGCTGTCTGGTGGCTCTGGGTTGCTCTCCGGCAGTGGTGGGGCTTCGGCCGGTTGGATTTGGCAGTGGGAGTAGTCCCCTTTTTTTTTTTTTTTATAATTCTTGCAGGTGTGTGCATGTGTTAACAAGTGTTTTGTGTGTGTCTGTGTTTTTGCAGGTGAATTGGAAATGTGATTCTGGACGTTTGTGTGTGAGTGAGTGAACTAGTATGAGGTGTGTGTTTGCAGATTGTGAGAGTGTGTGCAATGTGTGTGATTGGTTGTGTGTGTGTTTCTGTGCGTTTGAATGTGTGTGCAGGTGTGCTTGAATGTGTGTGTAGGTTTATGTCTGGTCTGGCAAAGGGAAGGGGAGGCAGAGGGAAGGGGAAAATGCAGGTGTGAGAGTGTGTGCAATGTGTGTTTTGTGTGCACTTAGTGCCTGTGTGTTTGAATTGCAGAGGAAAGGATGCAGGTGTGTGAGCTCTGTGTACTGCGTTTTGTGAAGCTTGTGTAGATGCGTGTAGTGTGTGTGTTTGTGCGTATGTGTGTATTTTGTGCCTGTGTGTGTAATGTGCCTGTGTGTAATGTGTGGAAAAGGTGAGCAGAGGAAGCGAGGGAGGTGTTTCTGGAGGGGGGGAGTATGCAGGAAGGCAGAGAGAATATGAGTGAGTGTTGGTGATGTTGTCTGTGGGATCAAGGTGATGGTGTTTTAGAGAGAAGAGGGTGAGGTGAAGTGTGTGATGTCCGTGTGTGTGTGTGAGTGCAGACGTGAGGGAAGGCTAAGAGGGTGAAGTCTGTGAGTTGGTGTATGTGTGTGGCAGAGGGCAAACAGAAAGTGAGGGAATGGCTTTGCAGTTGTGAGCAGATGAGTGTATCTGTGTGATGATTTTAGAAGGAATTTTGAACAAAATTTCTCAAAATCTAATGAAGGGGTTGCAAGTGGGGAAGGAGAGTGATGATGATGGAGTTGGTTTCAAGTATGGCCATAAGGCTGCTTTGCAGTTTAAGCAGCTATTCTGCTACTGTAGCAGGCTGCAAAAACACAGCCTGCTCCAGCCTTTTCTCTTTTTTTTTTTTTTATTTGCAAAGAAAAAGAAAAGAGAAAAAAGAAAGGAAAAAGAAAAGGAAAAAGAAAAAGAAATGTGAGAAAATGAAGAAAATTGGAATGAAAACAAAAAAATCCTATAGACTTCTTAGAATAAAATAAAAAGTAAATAAAATGAAATAATAAAATGAAGTAATAAAAATAAAATTAAAATTAAAATTTAGCATTACTAGAAAAAGAAAATTTAATAATAAAAATTAAAATGTTGAAATTACTTCATCATTGGAAAATATGTGAGAGACAAAAAGATACCATTTGAAATGAGTAACAAATATAAACTCTATAAGTATTAAATGCACATATAAAAAAAAATTTTTTACACAAAAATTCTTAAGTAAAGATGCATTGGAAACTGTGACATAATATGATAAAAATTATGAAAATCACAAGAAATACTAAATGACTCTTAAAAATCACAACAATTTCACACATAATATATTATCACAAGAAACACATATACTAAAATTTTCACTCAAAAATTCTTGAGATTAACGCATTCTTGGGAAATGTGCCCTTAATAAATAAAAGACTAAAATTAAATAAATACTAAATGACCTCTAAAAATTATGAAATTTTTGCAGAAAATTTATGAATATACAAAATGCATATATAAAAATTTTTTACTTGAAAATTCTCGTAAAAATAATGCATTGGAAAACGTGCCGTTTGAATGAAAAATACTAAATTTTTAAATAACTAATAAATGACTCCTAAAAATCATTAAAATTATAAATAATGATAAAAATAGTAAAATTATGTATTTAGGAAATAAAATAAAATAAAATAATATTTACAGTGGTGAAATTACCATTTTGCCCCTGATACGACGAATTAAATATAATACGCGAAAATTGTATTCGACCCCCGAAAAAATAGAAAAATATCCCCTAAAATAAAATAACACACATATTTTTTACAAAAGGTATGTCAAAATTTGGTGTCTACATACTGTTTATGTTAGCTTAAGAAGGACTATGTTATACTCTCTTGTTCCTTCTACGATAGGGTTGAAAACCTAGTTGAGCCAAGCCAAATCTTGACTGCAAAAGGCTTTAAAGGGGTTTGGCAACTTCAGTTTGTGGTTGGTGCTACTTGGTTCCTTGGGTATTTTTATACTATTAAATATATCATATCCTTTTAAATTAATTATTTTTATTATTTATGAACGAAGATATACCCAACTTAGTGTGCGGGATAAAAGGTAGTAGTACATTTATAAAAATAATAAAAGGATAGAAAAAAAAACCAACTATAATATCCTACATGTTAATGAGGTATAAAGTGTTTTTGTTTAAAAAACTCATTAGTGGACTCCCTGTATTAGTGAAGGATTATGTCTATCACTTTTTCTTTTGGAATCATAAAATGTTATCAAATTACTTATAGGCATATATTGATCATCTACAAATTAGCAAGAGGTAAATTTTCTAGCACTCAATACCTAAAACGAACCTTTTCCTTTGATCAGTGGAAGCATATTTACAATATAGTGTGATAAATTAATTTTTTTAAAAATTCTTCTCTAAATTGGAGATGTAAATTTTCCAAATTATTTGTCTTAAATTTCTATTTATAAAGAAAAATCAAAGAGAGCAAGAAAACAAAAACATCTCATATCAAGAATATTCTTTTCTATTTGTGTCCAAGAGAAGAAATAGATTACCAGTCGTTTGAAAATTCGAAAGGTCAAACACCATACTATCCCTTTAGCAACCTTTTTTTTTTTTACCCTAAAATTTTTTCTAGATAAGTAAGACCACAACCATTGGAGTCATTAGAGTTAGATCACTCATTTTTTCGTCATTAGTATTTTGTCTTTTTAGTTCGGTGAATCCTTGAGTTAAATTACTGTCCTTCTCATCAACCTAAACTGACACTAATTAACAAAATAGAAGGATTAAAACGTATTTTTATGCATTTTTCTAAATTTGTTTTACCAGAAACGTAACCAATTGGTGAATAAGCAAACGTATTTTATGGCCTCATAACGTTATCCTATAAGCCATAAAAGTTTTGATTCCATGTCACCAAATAAAATTTTGGCAAATTTTTTGTTATAAGAAGTAACATTAACTTATTCATTACATAAGAAAAAGAAAAGGAAATATAGACCAATGGACTCCAACCTTTGTTTCCTAGGTCTAATAAAACAACGTGAATCAATTCATATTTCAACATATTCATATTAAAATATATACAAAATTTGTCAACATATCTATATGAAAACATGAAAAAAAATAATTTCAGAGTGAAGAATCGTTCAACCTACTTGATAAAGGCCACTATTTATTGATGATTGGTGCACAATCAAGGGGATGATTGGAACCAGGCAACAAATTTGCAGATTGTACAAATTTCTGCACAATCAAGGGGATAAATGTTCTCTTCTAAAAGGACCTGAAGAGAAGTCACAAATTTATAAGATCTTAAGATTTAAATTTTCTAAAGCTCTGCGGAATTTAATAAACCCGATCACATTATTTGAAAAAAAAAATTTATGGAACGCGTTAGCTTTAATAATAGGTCAATTCATGTTGAAACATAATTATATTATATATTGCAGTATAATATTAGTATTTTAATTTTAGTGTATAGGCTAACTAACAGCCGACAATCACGGTTTCAATCAAGAGATCAAATGTATTTAGTAAATGTTTAAGTTCTCTTCACGTTTGGCTTCATAAGCAATAGATGAGCATCAAATTTAGTTGTAGGTCCTAGATTACGGATGGATTAGCAGCCAGCTCTATAGCAATTGTAAGCCTCTTGCGTGGCTCTGTTGACAAACCAGTAACTCCTAGAATGCCCACCAAATTATCTTTGATTCTATCAAGTTTAATGATTTCAAGAACTTCGTTCACAAAATCCTAGCATTTAAGTGAAATTGTAAGTTGAAATCTTTTTAGTATTCTTTAGAAACTAAAAAAATTTCAAATAGTTTCCAAAGCCTAAAATTGATTCCAATTTTCAAATGTATTCCTTAAAAATTTAAGGAAACACGCTTCAATAAAACCTACTTTCTATATTTTTATATCCTCAATATTCCTAAAGTAAATAGACAATATTAGTAAACATGCTTCAATAAAACCTACATTCCTGAGATAAATACTCATATTAGTATTACAAAAATAGCCCTAACAGTTATAAGAAACGGCTTTTAATTTTGGTGATATCATATTGCCATTAATTATTTTGTGAGGGCACTCTAGGAAAGAAAATGTAACAACTCGCAAAACTCTCACTTTTAATATATATAAGATTATTAGTTTTACCGTGGTTGCTTCCTAATGAAAATGTTACTACTTTGTAAGTAGTTTTAGAGGATAGGGGGAACTGTACAATTACAATCCTTTCTAAAAGGCAATCAAAAGATGAAAAATCATATACAAGTTGTTTCTCTTGTTTATTTAAATCCCTAAACCCCTCAAGTACTCTACAATTTACAACCTATCATAACTTTAGTGGTGGATCCAAAAAGGGACCTTTTTTTTTCCTTTTTGGGTTTTTTTCTTTTTTATGTGGTGGGGGGGGGGGGGGTTTCAAAGGGGTGGCCAAACCTGATTTTCTAAAGGATTTATTTGAAAAATTTTACAATTTTAAGGGCGAAAAAAATTCTGAAAATAATGGGGTAGCTGCCTGCTTATTATGTGATGAGTGTTGGATTACTGATCCTTCAGTTTGGCTTACTCGAATACAACTAAAATGCGAGTTGTAACTTCAATGTGACTTGGCACAAAAAAAAAAATGCCAACTCCCCACCCCACCCAACCAACCAACCCCCCCCCCCCCCCCAAAAAAAAAAAAAGGAATGCATAAAACTCAGATTTTTGCCATAAATAGTGTCACGCCCCGTGCCCGAGACGTGGCACCCGTCATGCCCTAGACTAAGCAAGGACACAAGGCTAATCGATACAAAATATCATCTAACACAATTCAAAGTTTAAAGAATACACAATAATGTCCCAAAAGAAGATCATTTCATTCAAATCAAAATATACACAATCAATTTACATTTCCATTACCCTATCACAAAAATAATAGGAGTTCATATGTATAACCTAACCTATACAAAAAAATATGGCTATACATTACATCAATTAAAAGTAACCTCATTCCAAGTCTATACCAAACTATAATTATGAGGCCCAAAAGTTCTACCAATCTCCCTCTATAAAGTCATCCCCTGCGAAGTTAAAGAATGGGTTGAGTGACAAATCACCCAGTAAATAGTAAAGTTTTCTTCGGGGCTTAAGCTTGTTAAACATATACATATAGATATCCTTGCAATACAAAACGATAGTTCACATAATTGAAAAGATACGTGGTCATTCCAAAGGCGAATCAAATCACATTCATAACCATAACACAATACAAATGAAACTAGATATCCAGTTGTTAACTATAATTCGGTTAACACGGTTCAAATCCAACTTTTACTCGGTTAGTCCGGTTCAAAGCTAACTTTCACCCGATTAGTACGGTTCAAAGGTTATATCACATACACCATATTAAAAAACTATTCCCGTCATATGCCATTTCACATACAAGAGCTCAATTCGATAATCATTCAAATAACAATTAGGCCACGTATTCACATTTCATAGCAAAGCAAAAATACAACCAAACTCAAGCCCAATTGTATATAAATTAGCATTTCAAAACATTAAAGTTAACAAAGTACATTTTCAAAGACAAAAAGAATCAAGTACTACTTACCTTGATCCAAAGGTTAGTTCAAGTAATCTGAGTAGGGGTAGACACCGTCGTCGCCTGTAATACATAAATAACACTCAATCATATTCTAATTCTTTCAAGTAGTTATAATTGAGACTTGCATCTAACTTAAAACGCAAAATGGAGCAAAAGGGACAAAAATTATCGTGATTCGTAGCATCAGCCGCGACTGACCTACAGGACCCAGTCCCTATACCAGCCGCGGCTCGGGTCAAACCCAAAAGTCTTCCACCCACAGTATCATCTGCAGTGCGGTGCCAAAGAGACAACCCTAACGAGCCGAGCGGATGGCACCGCGGATGAGCCCAGGCAACGCGATCTGCAACCTCTACAATACCCAAAACCAAATCCAAGACTTCCAACTATATTCCACACAAACCTAGCATCAAATCAACTTCAAAATGGTTTCATATTCCAAGAAAATAACACATAAATATGGGGGACTTCATAAATCACACATTCCTCAAGGTTCTTCACCCACATTCATCATAAATACCCTATTAACTCACCCACACACACACACACACTCAAGAAAGCACATACACATAAGAGCATAAAAACCTTAAATCTTTCTAATTCCACCATCCATCTACCCAAAGCAACCACTACTCATAACCTAAACCAAAATCAAGAGAAAGAACTTAACATTGAGGGAAAACTTACCTTGGGGAAAATCTTCAAAGCCTTTACCACCTGCCTCCCCTTGAGAATGAGAAAGGAAACCTTCAATGCCTTCTTCAAGAGTGGAGAGAGGAAAGGTATTAGAGAGGGAAAAAAAAGAGGAAATGAAGAAGAAAATGAAGAGAAGCCCTAAGTCGTGAAGAATCAATTATCAAGAATTGCAACCAACTCCTTCATATTCTACTCTTCACAAAATCATCCAAGAGTCAAATTTACAAAATTGCCCTTAAGAAGACCTTGGTATTACAAAGAGTCCTTTAAGCCATGCTTTTAACCCCTAGTTACTCGAAATATAGAGAACATAACAGCTTCTTCTTTTTTTTTTTTTCCCCCGGTTCAAACGTCAACATACTACTATTAATCAACACTAACCTATAATTGCGGCCCTTTCTTTTTCAGGGAAGTAAGTCAACGTCACGCCTCATGAGTTGCTGCCTCTGGCAATAGAATAGATAGAGTGGACTTTGGGTATTACAGGATGCCCTTAAAGACTTCGTCAAATTGCAAAATGGAGTTTGTGCCCAGAGAGAAGAGGGAAATCCCTCAGCTTCAAGATTTTGCAATGTCTTTCTCCATTTGGAAATTTTAATATGTTCTATTACATAGTTATTGTGTTTAAATTTCACCGTCCAGGATTTCGTCCAGAAACAGTTTCAGTCTACTTCCGTTAATCGTTGGATGGTCACAATAATTTTTAATTCCTCTTTGTTTGTGAGGGTTTTTCTTTTTTTTTTTTCTTTACTTTTTCTTCTATTGTTTAACTTCTGTTTCATAAGGGTTAGTTTAAATGTTTGCATCAATCATTAGAAGTCTGTGCCATCGTTGTCCACAGGACTTGTTCTCAATTAAATGGTCCTGAACTTAAGATATTTAAAGTAGTTCAACCATCACACAAATTCCACTGATAGATTATCTCTTCAAATTCCAGTTGGTCTTTGCGAAAGTGTTACTGTTAAGTCTGTAATTCTCCCTTTTATTTTTATCCATGTTGGGGGGTTGGCTAACCAGATGAAAGTGGCATTTACCCGTCTCGAATACAACTTTAACAGCTAATTTTGAAGGAACACAGTTTAGAAAGACAATTTGCCCATTTTCATTAATGTCTGAATTCTTAATGTAGTTATGTATACTAGATGCCAAAGTTTACACAATATTTAAGCCTCTAAACACTGATTCTAGACTTTTGTTGTGGTGTAGAATAGGCATAAAAAAATTGTAAATTCCTATAGAAAAACAATGAATTTATGTAAAAAATTTAATACTTTTTTATAAAAGCTTATCATTCTTATTGGAAGAGCCACTGTAGAATTGTAGTTAATTATAATCCTTCTACTTTCTCGTTGTTGACTAATCAATACTTAATATACACCGTAAAGAATACAGATTACGTAAACGATTGATTACCACTAGATTTTGCAATTGAACAGATGGGATGTGGGTGAGGTTTTATGTCAAATTAAACCAAAAAAAAAAAAAAAGAAATGTTGGTCAAAGAGGGCCAAAACTGATGCAAAATTGTCTGCTTATGAGACCCCATCACAGGGCCTCGTCGCGATCCCTTAACTTTGGGTTAAAGAAGACATGTTTCGTGCTTTAACACTCACATTTGACAATTCACGTCAACGACTCCTCCAAGTCCTCTCGTTCCCAGTTGCCACCCCACCCTTCCTCCTCTCCTCCCCCATCTTCACGGCTTCAAATTTCACTCTATAAATAGACTCCTGCGTTTGTCTTTCCCTGTGTCCACAACCCACCTTTTTTCTCATCTTTATTTCTTTCTGTGCTTCACTTTATTTTAGCTCTGGTTACTCACTTTCGGGCTTCAACTAAATAATAAATCAAACACAACTTAACTTTGTTCCTGCAGCATCAGCATGGCCGCTTTTGATAGGTTGCTTTTTGTCATGCTTATGGTCTTCTTGACCATAAGCTTCAATGAGGTGTTAGCTTCAGATCCAGACATGCTTCAAGATGTTTGTGTTGCTGATCTCACTGGTACTACATACTGATTTTAGACCTTATTTTCCAAGATTAATGTTCTTGTTGATGTTTTTCAAGAACCCTTTTGTTTCTTGTACTCTTATTTGGTGATATCTTGAATTCTTGATCCTTGCCAGCATTTAGTTTAGTGGTCTCTTTGGTGGTTGTTGGTTGGTGTTTTTTACTTGTCATTCTTCTTGCTCATTTTGATATTGACTGCTCTTTAATTTTTTCTCCATCCTGCCAATTAGGGGATAATTATTAAAAAATTTATCTGCATTACTGGCAAATAACGTGTGCCAATAACTTTCGTACCTACTCAACAGTCAACATAAATATCTCATGATTTACGGTTGGATTTGCTGTCAATCATGCATAATGGTAATCAGAAGTAGAACTCGTTATCATTAGATAGTATTTGGTCCCACTGCATATGATAAGATAAGACTACAGATTATTGAATAGTAGCAAACGAATTGCATTTGTCTTCTCAAGGAGAATTAAGGTTTTCAATCATGATAGGTTTACCTTAATCATGAGGATGCGTGCGGTTGCTTTCTGTTTACAGTTGAAATTTTCTTTGTTGATCGGCAAAACGAATGACACAGAAAAGGGGCAATATCCATTGAACAATTAAATAGAAATGCTCACCTCCTTTTTAATTATCTTATAATCAGGATTTAACTTTAAAGTCATCAAGCTAATTACTCTGTTTTATGTATTCATTCCTCAAGAATATGACTAAAATTTCCTCTTGTTCTTGTGCATCCTCGAATAGGTAAACCGAAGGTCAATGGATATATTTGCAAGGAAAATGCGACAGCTGATGACTTTTTCACTACCATCCTGGGCACTCCAGGAGCCACCAACAATTCAATGGGTTCAGTGGTCACTGGAGCCAATGTGATGAAAGTTCCTGGCCTTAACACCCTAGGTGCGTCCCTGTCCCGGATCGACTATGCCCCTGGTGGTCTAAATCCACCCCACACCCACCCCCGTGCCACCGAGATGATATTTGTGCTAGAAGGTGAACTAGATGTTGGTTTCATAACCACAGCCAATGTTCTCATTTCCAAGTCCATCAAGAAAGGTGAGGTATTTGTGTTCCCCAGAGGCCTTGTACATTTCCAGAAGAACAATGGCAAGATGCCAGCAGCTGTTATTGCGGCCTTCAATAGCCAGTTGCCTGGAACTCAATCTATTGCAGTCACATTGTTTGCATCTAATCCACCTGTCCCAGATCATGTGTTGACCAAAGCATTCCAAGTTGGTACCAAAGAGGTTGAGAAAATCAAATCAAGGCTTGCACCCAAGAAATAGATTGTACACTTAATTAACTAATAAGACATCATATTCATGTTGTTCTTTGATAAGGACATGTGGGATAGAGAGGATTACTGGGATGGCTCTTGAATTTATTTAGTTTGGGATCAAAAAATTGATGCTGTAAGCAAATGTATGTGAATTTCGTCTCTGCACAACATCAATAAAATGTCTGTGTTCCTCGAAAGACTTCCTTTTTATCATCAACTCTCATTGCAATTAATGCGTATAAGCAATATGTGAGACTAAGTGAGCAGTTTGTAAGGGTCAGACTGGCTTGGATGCCATGATCTTTTGACATTCAGTCCTTATTGTTCCGATAATGTATGTCGAACTATGTAACAGAACATACCAATTTTTTGTTTTTGAGTTTATACATGAAGAGGGCAATTTACTTGACAAACTTGAATAAGTAAATGCTCTTACCAGGTCAAATGAGTGTTATATAATTATTGTCATCCAACTCATTTTCCTAAATCAAGAGTAGCAACACAGGATAATTTAGTAGTTTATAGCTGGTTTTTATCATTGTTGTTCCCTCCAAGTTAAGATTGAAAGACTACAAATGTATCTTTTGCATTTCCCCAACTGCAATATTGTCCAGCTTTTTTATAGCAAATCCCAAGAATACTCCAAAATTAGCATAGAGCAGCGTTGAAGCCACTTTTCTCAACAGAACCTATCATATCCGATCTAATATATTCAATATATTTGAACTACAGATGAAGGGGTTAAATGATATAGGTTGCTCCTGACTACCATCTAAAAGTTTAGGGTAGTAGGTGGAAATCATAAAGACCTGTGCTACTTAATCTGGGTCCGTTTACGTACTAGACTAGATTATAGAGGGAAAGTACACAAAAGGAATAATGAAGGGTTAATAACACTTTGCCCCTCTGAACTTAGGGGGTAGTCACACTTTACCCCCCTGAACTTCAAATATATACACTTTGCCCCCCAAGACTAGTCAAAGTTAGGAATTCAAAAAAAAAGTGAGTGTTATGACATTATTGCCCTTTTATTAATGAATATATTTATAACTTAATATCATTTCTTTTCATTTTTAAAAGATTTATATCTTCTCTATTGTATTAATTATATAAAAATATCAAACTAAAAATTTAAAGAAAGTTAATATTTAGTTTATATCTTTGAAATTTTCCTCTTAGATTAATATGTACTTCTATATATGTTTTGTTTAATTTATTATACTTTAAGTCAAACAAAACCGATAAATAACACGACACTAAAATAAATTTAATTGTTAAATTTTGTATAAAAATGGTAATACCAAACTCATTTATTTAAAGTAATTTTTTATCATTTTAATTTATTTAAACTTTTAGACTAATATCATTAGTCATTTTTATATTTATCAAATTATTCCAATATGAAATTCTTAATTAAAGAATTTCTAATCATTTATTGTTTTGGACTAAATATTATATTTTTTTTGTTTGACTTATTTATTCTTGTTTGCCCTAGTACTGTATAATGGGCTAACTCTTCTTTTTTCCCAAAATATTCTTTGATTAAAAATTTCATATTGGACTAATTTGATAAATATAAAAATGACTATGATATTAGTCCAAAAGTTTAAATAATTTAAAATGATAAAAATTTAGTTCAAATAAATGAGTTTGGTATTACCATTTTTATACAAAATTTGACAATTAAATTTATTTTAGTGTCGTGTTATTTATCGGTTTTGTTTGACTTAAAGTATAATAAATTAAACAAAACATATATAGAAGTACATATTAATCTAAGAGGAAAATTTCAAAGATATAAACTAAATATTAACTTCTTTAAATTTTTAGTTTGATATTTTTATATAATTAATACAATAGAGAAGATATAAATCTTTTAAAAATGAAAAGAAATGATATTAAGTTATAAATATATTCATTAATAAAAGGGCAATAATGTCATAACACTCACTTTTTTTTTTGAATTCCTAACTTTGACTAGTCTTGGGGGGCAAAGTGTATATATTTGAAGTTCAGGGGGATAAAGTGTGACTACCCCCTAAGTTCAGGGGGCAAAGTGTTATTAACCCAATAATGAATGCCACTAACTAATAGCCTAACAATGGGTTCAATCAATTTCCTGGTTTAGATGTGGACACCACTCTCTTCACCCTATCTGCCGAAATCTTGAAGGAGTGAATGAACCACTAATTATTGACTTATCCACTATATTTGTGTATATTGGTTTGATGGGGATTCACATAATTAAATCCTGGTTTCCGTAGGTTTTAGAGGAGCTAGTGAATCACTTGTTAAGAAGGTTAATGGGAGCTATAGGGGTCTCATGGTTCCCCCCCCCCCCCCCCTCCCCGGGGTGGGGGGCCCTCCTTTTGGTTGGTATTAATTATTTTGACGACTCTTTGGCACACATAACATGATTAAATATAAATGGTGATTATCAGTTCCAAAATGTCTGTAAATTGCTAATGTCCCCTATTTGGTTTTATTTTTTTTTAATACAAAACAATCAATCTACATTAATTTTTCTGGGATTAGTCTGCTCCATTAGTTTAATCGACAGTATTAGCTGTCAACTGAGTAATTTTATACTTTCACGTCTTCTTTTGCACTCAACTTTCATGTACATAATAATATCCAGCAAGCATATACAGTACAATTACGTTTCTTAAATTTTTATACTCTAGCAGTACAGCATGGGCCTACTCATTTTTTTAAGCAGAATGAACTGTCATTTAAAAAATAAAAAAATCTCACTAGCTTTCTTGCATCCCAGGATATGTTATCTTTGCATTCCATTTGGTAGTCTACCATTAAAAGAATATAGAAAAGTTAGACCAACTGATTGAACAAAAATGTAGCGCCAATTAGTAGTACTGAGTTGCCACTACAAACTCATATTCAATGAATTTTTATGTCCTCGAACAAATCACTTAGCATTAAGTTTCTCATCTAATCATTCTCCAGAATGCCGCATAAAGAATAGGCTACCTCACAGGGCATTTCAATCGCCCTTGTCTAACCAGGAGCAGTTCAACAATAACATAACAACCCCAAGGAAAGTCAATTTTTTTGACAGGCTTTTGGGGGAAAATAGGAAGGGAGCAAAAGAAGAGGGGAACAAGAGTCAAAAGGCTCTGCAAAACATCCATACAAATGAAGTTATTGAGTTCTACGGATGATACTGCAAAAATGATACAAGAAGCACATTTGAGAATGAAAAATGACAGTAAATAATCATATAAAGTAACCATTGGTTTACAACCAACAATTTCTTGATCTGACGTATCAGTAGCAGTGCAGAGGAACCTTTGTTTCAATTTTTTAATTTCTGAAACTTCATCACTGTAGTTTGCTTGCCATCTGGGATCGCAAACAAAACTATAGGCTTTGAAGGCCTTATGAAGGGAACATCACATCTGAAGTAGCCTTTTCTCTCCAGTTGCAGTATGTCACCACGTTTCAAGTTCCTCATGTTGGAATCCCCAACTGCAGCAGTCTCCATCTTGGTACATGGATTAACTACATCAACGAAATTTTCATCCTCCTCAAGCTGCAATTAAAACAATTGTAGACTTCAGTCAGCCTGAAATCCTAATAATACAACAAATTAAATGCTATGCAGCTCATAACAATTAAAAAATAAAAGGCCACTTTTCTCTGATAATACATTTAGGAAATTTACGAGCAAAAACAGTTCAGATTTTCAGTAACAGATGATTACCTTCTTCTTAGTGATCAAATAATCAAAATCAACTAAAGAGAGTGAAACAAGTTCATTAATCTCTGGCAACCATGTGAGCTTCAACTTTGTTGTTTTGACAGACCCTTCAAGATGCAGAACCCCAGATAGTTGCGTTACATAGCCCTCTTGATCTTTCTCAATTTCCTTTATTATAGCATTGCCCCAATCCATTAAAGTTACTTCCTCGTTAGCTGAGATGGATTTGGCATCATCCTGGTCTATCCATATTCTCTTTGTGTAGGACGTTGCCTTCACCCCAGCACCTTCATACTTCTTATGCTTGGGTATGATCCGAACAAATGGATCCTCAGGGCCATTAGTTAGAGTGAACAATACCCGTCGTCGTTCGGTGACAGCGGTATGTCTGGGACACACTGGATCAATAATTTTCTTATTAATGGCCCAAAGTTTGTCCCACTCCATGAGATTCAGATTCTTGGAAGCCCCCTGAGATGATTTGCAAAAACACATTGTAAGAGTAAGAGAGAGTTGCTCCATATGTAGTAAGTAGATCATGGAACAAATTACTTACTTCCCTAACATAAAATTCCCCCACTTTTTGCTAGGTGAAAAGTGAAATTAAAAAGACAAATGGAAGCAAGCAAGAGGAAAAATTAAATGAGAGAATACATAGCAATAGGAATTTTAAGAGAAAATTTAAAAGATAGAGAAATGAGAGAGATGCATTTCATTAACAGATTCTTTCTATTACGTTCTATATTGAAAGACATGAACTACTGCAGATTGCACTCATTTACACAATCATAATAAACGACAATATTTTACCTGTTCAAGCATGAACTGTATCAATGCTTCTATCTTCAGCCCCCTGCGTACTATTCCTTGGACAGTTGGAAAACGAGGATCGTCCCACCCTTCAACCATTCCATTTTGAACAAACCATAGCAGTTTACGCTTGCTAAGAAGTGTATAGACCAAATTCACCCTGCTGAATTCATACAAATGAACCTTGTGAAATCCCATATCCTTCTGGATCCAGTGGTATTGATCATTTCGGTCGTGATATTCACTGGATCGAAGTGCATGTGTAATACCTTCCACAGCGTCAACAAATGGACATGCAAAATCATAAGTAGGGTAGACTTTATATCTAGCGCCAATCTTGTGGTGAGGAGTCATATTGCAACGGTAATATACTGGATCCCGAAGGGATTTGTTTGGATCCTGCATATTTAATTTTCCTCTTAGACAACACATCAAACCCCTTGCAGATCCAGCAACCATTTCCTTCCACAATTTCAAATTCTCCTCCACGCTGTTGCTCCTGCACTTGGATTCAATCCCTTCCATCCGTTGTTGTTGCATTTGTTCTCGAGGTGTATCATCAACATAAGCTTTGCCTTCACGAATCATTTTCTCAGCCATTTCAATCATCTTGGGAAAGTAGTCTGATGTATACGTAACGGTCTCATATTCAATTCCCAAAGTTTCAATGTCTTTTAGAAGATTATCCACAAATTCATTACTTTCCTTATCAGGATTCGTGTCATCAAAGCGCACAATCAGTTTACCTTGGTATTTCTCAGCAAAATACTTGTTTAACAATGCTGCTTTTGAGTGACCAATGTGAAGATAACCACTGGGTTCTGGAGCAAATCGAACCCGTACTTTTCCGACCTTTGCATCAGGTAGATTAACCTCAAATGTAGCTCGGTTACCTCCTAACCCCTTCTCAGTTACAGCATCATTCTTATTATTGGAATGTGAAGTAGAAACCTGTTTCTCTTGGACTTTAGAAACTGCTTGTGTCCCCAAACCCTTTTTCCCAATATACATTGCAGTCACTTCATTCAGAACTGCATCATATTCTGCATGTATCGAGTTGAACCATCGTACTAGGTTTTGGTATTTCTTAGAATTGCGTAAACTTTGCCATCTCTGCCCAGTTCCTGTGAAACAACATCAGAGGGTAATGAAGACTACAGGGCAATTATTGTATCTGCATTGTTTGTGCATGTAGAGCAAACTGAAATCAAATAACAGCCTCTACGTAGATATTACTTGTTCCTGAGGTCTTTATATTACCAGATATCTCAGACATAAAACTTGCAGCTACTAGCCCGAGACAGCAATCTGTTCAATTAGTGCGTGCGCGCACGGAGTTACACTAAACTGACTAATGTATTTATGTATTTGCAAATCCAATATTGATTACCCATATGCGATGCAAAAAAGTACTCATACATAAACATGGTCCAGCCAGTCCATGCTCAGTGGCATGATTCGCTGGCTTGATGTGGAGTGTGAGTTGAAATGTTAACGCCTAACATTCACCAAGCACATATTGATCACAGAAGACAATTAACTAAGTCAACTAACACACACAGAACTATCTCAAAGTTATACCTGCAAGAGCAGACCAGATTGCAATATCTGCGATTGACAGATTATGACCAACCAAAAAAGTATGATGTAGTAGATATCCATCCACATAGCCACATGCTCCTTCAAACTCCGAACCAGAAGCAAAAATAGGGGCATACTCTAGCCATTCGTCAATCTAGAAGAAGAGCAAACAATCACAAAAGAAAGTGGGGTTTAGATCTCTTCCTACTTTGTTAGACACATCTTTAACCACATTATGATCAGTATTCTAATACTTCAAAAAATTGTCAGAAATGTACTTATTGGATGTTCACAACTTAATGTTTCCCCTATAGAAACCTTGCTGTTCTAATAAATACCTTTTATACCATATAAGCTGTTTGCGCATTACCATGTACTTCGAGATGATTATTAATTATTAAAGAGATATAAGTGCATAGCATACTTTATGATATTCATCATACAACATATGTTTGAACTATTAGTACTAAGTAACTATCCAAATCAAAAAATGCACTAGAACAAGTTACTGAAAGCTTTTTCAAGGTTTCGATTAGCATTACCACATCTATTCAGAATCAAAAAATTTTATTACACGCAAAACATGTGGTTGTCTTGATACTTCTTTGTTGACATAAATCACATAAAACTATTAAAAACAAATTTAATAATGATTTCTAAATAAATATTCTCACGAAGTTACAAAACTTCTTAAATAGCATTCAGAAAATTGACCATTTCCCGTTCAGCATCTACTACAGCCAGAGATGTTTCCATAATTCTTGCCACGAAACACGGCACCTGACTACAACATCCTAATCAAATCAAAGCAAGTATACTAAAGATGTATCACAAAAATAGCTTAAACAACCAACAAAATGCACCTTGCCGGACTCAAATGCATCCCTAAGGTAGAAATTTGGAACATTTGCTGACCGGCCAATGTATCGCAGAAGCACATACATTCCTCCCACCAGTTTCCTTCTGCATAAAAAATTACATTTAAATTTAACTTTTTTGCACCAAAAAAAAAATTCAAAAGTAAAGCTGAAAACTTCAAGCATCCTAGCACTATCAAATTTCAACCTGCTATTAAATTAAATAAATTGAACGAAAAAAAAATCATAAATAACATCAAACTTATCCACTAAGCAAAACCATCAACTCTTATTAAGAGAAAAAAGCAATAATAAATAAAAATAGAGAGACGAATTAATACCCATCGGAGAAGTGGAGGGAGGGAGGAGAGCCGGAAGAAAGGGAGGGATCAGTTGAGAGAGAAACTCCGCCGATTTTGGCAGCTATAATGACGGCGAGAGGCGGACTATCCGCTGGAAAGCATAGCTTCATTTCCATTGCACAATTTTTAAGGTGGCGGAGTGGGGATTTAGGGGTATTTATAGTTGAAAATTGACGGCGAAACCGGCGGCGGATCAATGGATGGACTTGTAGAGGAGAAACAGAGGATTAATAAGCAGGGGGTGGGAATTGTGCGCGTAAGGTTGCCGTTATTGACGAATCAAAATAGGTTATGATTAGATGGAGAGATGAACAGCCTAATATTCTTGTGGACTCGCGAATGAACCAATAAGGGAGGGGATTATACAACGTTGCTTAGGGTTATTGTGATGTGGTTAGTGTTTATTGGTTTTGTTTTGTCTACGTTGAACCTGTAAGATTCTTGATTTTTAACTTTCTTTTTTTTTTTTAATTTTTTACAGCATTTGCTTGTAAGATATTTATAAATAAGAGAAAAAGAAAAAAGAATCTTCAGTCACATTTTTTTTTTTGGAGGATGAATAGAAAATCGATTAGTTAGAGTTCTATGGCTCTACTCCATATATGGATGGTTCAAATTTCACCAACACCAAATTTCTCTTTCCCCATGTAATATAATAGGTTTATCCAAAAAAATATTTTTTAAAATTTTTATAATGTAAAATAAGAAAGTTACTAAGAAAAGTTTTAAAATTGTTTAGAAATAATGTTTTTAAAAAAATTCCATCTAAAAGAGTAATTTACAAAGACTAAAAAATGAACAAATAGAGATCCAGCGGTTAAAGCTCACGACTCCATCCTATAGATTGGGAGTTTGAATCTCACCAATAAGTTGATAAAACAAAAAAATTTATCAAAAAAAAAAAAAAGAGAGAAAGATATAACGTATACACCGTTAAATAATTAAAATTTTTTCAAGCACTTTTATGAAAATTTAGAAAACTTTTACACTAGGTGATCCTTACTCCTTATTAATTTGACGTGGTTAATTCATGCAGAAAAAAGAAAACAAAAAACAACTCAAAAGAAGAAAGGAAATAAAACTCAGCAAGTTTTACTTTCAAAATTGATTTGAAATCCATTGGTAGATTTCTAACATCACAATCTGCAAAAATATTAACTCATCTATATACCTATATTATTTTCAACAGGAATATTGTTATCATTTTCGTTTTTAAAAGTGTAGCACCGTGGTTTGTTGAAAGCCTCCTGCTCGGATGGAAATTGTACCCTATGGTATTTCCTAATACAGTACACAGTATGCATGAAAGCATGTAGCTACCCAAGAATTTTACACAAAAATGACCAAAAGTAGCTCAAAAATGTTCTTCTAACAGGTCAGTTTCCAACTTCAATTTGTTATATTTTGGATAATCCAACCCTCAGTCCTATCATCTGGTCCACTTGCACTTCTGAGTAACAAAAAACACATAAACAAAAAAAGGAATCATCAACCCTTAATTGTTCAAACAAAACAAGGTCCAGAAACAGAAACAACTCATTTACATTGTACAAGTTAAAAACAGCAGCAATGTCACAAAGAAAAAGCCAAGAAAATCAAACACAAAACAAACTTAGCATCATAGGAACATAAATTTCTTTCCTCTTTGACTGTACACCTTTCATTGGGATCTTGTAAGACCTACAAGATCACATCTATGCTCCAGGCTTGCTAGCAACTGCAAGTTCAACAGAGATGATAAAGGTTGATCGTCCGGCTTCCCTTAGGTACTGAACGTCTCCATTCATAAGCTTCACTAGTTTTCTGCTGATAAGAAGACTGATACCCTCATCAGATGCTTCTCCATTGTTACCGAACATTTGGTCCAACAATTCTTCTGGGACCCCACCTCCTGAATGAGTCATCCTATATCCAAAAGAAATGACAACAGGTCATTACCCTGTATATGGTTAAAAATATATTAACAACCAAAATTCTGAATATGGTCCCAAAACCAAGGCTAGTTGTCCAGAAATATCAACTGTTGGAAGTAATGAATTAGTTTTATGAATTCAGCAAAATGATCCAAACATCACACTGAAAATAATATAATGTAAGATCTGCCAAATGCATACATTGAGAAACACCCAAATCTTTGCTTAAGAAATTCTTCTTTTAAACAAAGAAAAAGTACACAAATTTACCAAGCAAAACACTCTCTCTTAAGATACCACCAGGAATTTTAAAAAATCCTAAAATGTAATGCTACCAATTCAATGAATTCTCAAAATCTAGTTTTGATAGTCGATTGATTCAAAGTTAAAACACTGGAAAAAAATTTATGAGATACGAACTTGTATGCTAGATTAAAGATTGGAAAATAAGCTACGAGCTACTAGAAGTATGAAGGCACTGGACTTGAACAAGTCATATAGGGCAAAAACAAAATTAAATCAGAAATGGCAGGCAAGAAATAACAAGGTTGCATTCATACAATCCAACATATGCATATTCACAAATAAAACATTAAGTCCTCCCATCATCAATTTAAACATAAAAACTTTTTCCTTCAATCCATTAATGTGTGCAGAGAAGCCATAATTAAAAACCTACAGTGTTCCAGTCAAAGTGCCACATTGATGCATGTAGCACAAAACTTCTCATACCTGAATTCCAAATGAGCAAGCTGAACAGACTCTCCTAATCGGTCTTTAGTCAAGTTTCCTGCAATACCCAACTGACCTCCATTCGGTGTAAAATTCACCGATATCAACAGGAAATTGGCTATTACTTGTTGAAGTCTCAGACTGTCACCATAAAGAGTTTCATTCATAAGACTTTCGGCCAAATTATTCACTATAACAACACCCTTTCCACTGCTTTTCAGCATGACTTGACTAATGGAAGCAACCAATACTTCATTTAGCTTGAATTCCACCATTTCCAGATCCAAGTACCTGCAAAGAATGCCAAGAGCAAGCCATATGGGCACCAGCAGAAAATGCAAGCAAACCACATGTGAAAGTAGCACAGACTGGGACAAAAATGTATAAAGCTTAAATACTTCATAATATAAAAGCTAAATAACATTCTACTTACAAGTACTGTCTAAGACAAAAAAGTGTAGAACTTAAATACTTCATAAGTACAAAATCTTATTGATCTTAAAATTATATAGCTTAAGACCAAATCATCATTGAATTTGATCAGCATGCAAACTATAATTATCCTGCAAGCATGAAACGTGGATCAAGGCAAAGACTAAAGCAAATCACATCAATCATTTAAAACTTTGAGAGCCATTATCAAAAGAAGGTTAATAATAATCATTTGGGTGAAGGTTAGATATCCTAAGGCAATCATATGATTTTTACACGCATAAACTAGGAAGCCCCTGGATAATTTCACTAGCAAACCTCCGCAGAATTTTAGAACAAGTAGCTGCATGCTGCTAGCAAATTCATGTGTAAACCAAAAAAAACAAGAAAAATAACTTCAATGTACTGAGATTTTAACTATGGGATAGTTACGGGTACTTAAAACATCAAGCATAAGGAAATATAAACATTTGAAGAATATCATAAATGTAGAGCCAAGTCAGATAGTAGGAAAGCAAATAAACTATTTATTATTTTATCATACCCTTCAATTATGCTATCAAGATCAGTGTCGTCAAGAATCTTGTTCAGCTGACGTTCACACTGGGAACTGGTGTGCAACAGACTTTTCTGATCCTCTCCCAACTCACTGCTCTCCAACATCTTCCTTGAAAAGATAATTCCAGACAGAGGATTTTGTATCTGCCTCCTTATGTAAGCTAAAACCTTCAATCTTTTTAATGCAGTTTCCTCTGATAGTCTTTGAACATGGAGTGCCTGCTGCAACTCATGACTTGCTAGCTGCAGGAAGCAAAAGACACCAGTGACTGCACCCTCTCTGTCCAACTTTTTGCTCACACAGAGCAGGCACTCAATGTACTTACCATTTCGTGCAAAGAAACCAAAAGGAATCTTTTCAGATTCTTGACCAGTTACGGCGTTGTTTAGTAAAATACCAAGATTCACAAAAACTTCCTGATTCCTGAGCCTGCAACAGGCTGTATGAATTCCAAAAACCTCACCTAAAAGCATCTTATCAATAACCTCCTCCCTACGCCAACCAGATATTTTCATCATAGCAGAGTTCCACTCAGAACACCAGCCAAATTCATCCGTTCCAAATATTGGAGGAATCAATGGGTTAGGGTTTTGTATAATAGCTCTGTAATCGCCTTCAATTCGAGTGAACTTGTCCATTATATTCTTCTGACCAGTTATATCCTGGGCCACAAAACATACACCCACTACACTCCCTCTGACATCCCTGCTTGCACAGGCGTTCACAACCAAACTGACCAGCCCAGCATCCTTCTTTGATCCATGCGTCCTGATCTCAAACTGCACATTTTGTTCTTCTTTCCCTGATCAAATAAAGAAAAATTAGCATCATTCATATATCCTGAGGTCTAAATTGATACTATAATTTTAAATTTTAATGAAAACGATAAAAAAAATGATGAATTAACTTCTCTCCCTTTCGACAAAACCTGATATACATATATGAAACTATAAAGGAATAACACGCCAGCATTTTGCTCAAAGACTTACCCAGCAATGCCAATTCCAGCATCTTATTCACTGCTTCAGCTGATGAATCTTCCACAAGAGTAAGCAATTGCCTCCCAATTGCTTCATCAACAGGAAGACCAGTTAAATCAGCAATCTTTGTATTCCACCCATTAACCACCCCATCAACATCAACCGCCAAGATTGGAACTGAGGCTGTCTCAATCAGCCGAACCATCTCAGATGTCACTGCTTCCAGTTCCTGCAATCCATCAATTCGGAGGTCATTGAGTTTTGTATGAATTGCCTGAGAGTCTGATTTTATTGTCTCATCCTCCTTTGAAGCATTTCTCAGTATAAGCTGCAATGAGTGGATTGCATCCATCTCATAATCTTTCCAAGGTAAACTCCTTGTCTTCACAACTTCCAGGAATGCTTTGAATGAAGACCTTGGATGCATCTTCCTGCCATCATCCTTCTCCCCCGGTTCATGCTTTGCACCACCCCATCGAACCTCTGCAGCAGTATGTGATCTGAACCAGAAAAGCCAGTCTTTATCAGATATTCTCACGGCTGCCATCCCACAAACTGGATCACCAAGAGCAAGAGTCCCAGGGAACCCTGCATCGTATAAACTGTCTGTACTCAGACCTGTTGAATCCATATGATACTCAGAAAGCCAGGAAACTATATCATGCAGCTGAAAGTCAGTAGGAGTTAATCCCATTCGATGTATCTTGTTCTTGTACAGCAAAGCAGCCCCATCACATTTGACAAGGTCCATTATGTTTGGACTCTGTGACACAATGCCCAACGGTGCATCACGCAACAGCATATCACACAAGAGTGTCTGTGTCTTCAGAATGTTCTTTTCAACAATCTGATTTTCTAATTCTAACTCCTTGTTGACATGGATAGCAAATACTTGGGCAAGGAATTCACAGGCATAACGAAGAGGAAAGGGAACAAATCTCGGAGTTGTGTTATGACACACGACCAAACCCCAAAGCCTTTTTCTTTTCTGAGGTTCCGCAGAATCAGAGGCATTCGCCTCATCATCCCCCTCATTGATTACAACAGCCATCACCAAAGATGCAATTGAATTCATGTTTTCCATATATTGCAAATGACAAGTATGAGGGGCCCTGAGTGTGGAGCCACATAATGTAAGATCAAAAGGAAGCTTCTCATCTTGAATCACCTTCACATGTTTTGCTCGGCAATCGCATATCATGCGGACTTTATTCTTCATGAATAAAAAGCGTGCAGCCTGTGGAATATCTGTGGCTGGGTAATGCAAACCAACATAAGGCTCTAGGCCGGGTTTTGTGACTTCAGCTATCACCTCTCCATGATCATCATCATGAAATTTATATGTCATCACCCTGTCATATCCAGTGAGTTCAAATACCTCTTGAACCATTGTATCACACAGTCTATCCAAGCTCCCACTGGGTAAGGATTGCAGGCGTGTAATGGCTTTGGCAGCAAGTTTATATGACTGCAGGGCTCCAGCAGCAGTCATGGGAACTTCATAAGGCTTCACAGGCTCAAAATCAACGATTAAACTACCTGTCACCCTATGGACAATGGCATAAAAGGGCTTCCCAGAAGTTTTGCAATGGACCAATATAGGATTCAACAAAGAAACCTCTCCAAATCCTAAAGCTTTATGCAATGCTGCTGCACTAGGATTAGTAAAAATAGTTCTAATATCAGTTCCGATACCAATAACTGGATGATCTCCAACGCTAGGAACAGCATGACTGACCATTGTCAGCATTTCAGGAGCATTTTCGCTATAGGCAATGACTTTGAAAGTTCTCTCATCCAGGGCTAGCAGACACCCAAATGGCTGGATAAATTTTCCTTTTTGAATTTGATGAAGATAGGCTGTGGTTACTCTGTCAGATCTAGGTTTGTCATCTCCTCCAGGCACATTGCTAACACGCACTGTACTTGAATAGTCAAAGGAACTACCCGACTCTTCGAAATCAGCATGAAGCTTTGCATCGATTGAGGTCTGCGCAATGATCCTAGCACTGTGCTTTGATCTTGCTGAACTGCTAGAAGATTGACTAGGTCTTGAAGATGACATTTTAGCCCAAATCTGCATAATAAATAAGAGTAAAGGGGAGAAAGAGGCATCAAAATAGAATCTTAATCACAACTAAAGAAAGAAACTACTTATATTTTTTACCTAAACTATGCTACATACAAAAAAGAAAATTGTCATATTTAAAATTCCATTTACACAATCCATTTCCTCAAAACCCAAGAACTCTACCAACTCTGACAAATAGCGTACTAGTCACACCAATTAAAAAACAATCTGCATATTCCCCCCAAACCCCACCCTCCTCCCAATATCTGTATTTGGAGATAATAACACGAATCTTAAAAACAATGATAGTGACAAAATTGAAAATTTTCATCATAGGATAAAATTATCGTTTCACATCCTCCATAGTAGTAATGAACCTTGATACAACAACTCTGTTTAGAGTTATTCTCCACAACTTTGAAGGCAGAGCAAAAATGCATTTCCCTGGAAGGAATAATGGCGAGAATGACATCTCGCAATGCAACCAAACCCAAAGCCTATCTGATAGGCTGCACTCACCAGTGGCAGCAAATTAAAGACACCAATCTAAGTTACTGTTTATTCTAGCAAAATTCTTTAACAAGAAAGCAAACAGAAATTGCCTTAAAAAAGAAAGTTAAAACCAATACCCCTTAATCATTTATACTTCATCATTAGTTGACCTTCCTACATACACTTGCAAGAACTAATCAATTACTGCTAGCAAAGTATGATTTCTCTCTTTTTTCTATCTTTTTTCCTCACGACTATTATTAATACCGCGACCAGGAAAGGTGATTTGGAAAGCTGTGAACTTTACCATTCAAAATCAACAACCACTATTAAGAATAACTTGTACCTACAAAAATGACAATTTATACTTACAGGACCAGGGAAAGCACACAAAGAAACACAACCCACAAAATAAAACAAGTTTCTTCTTCTTATCCTCAACCAAAATAAAGATAAGCAACAGAGAAAAACTTACCTTTTTAACAGTTTGCAGATGCTAAAGGGCTAAAAGCAGATTAATACTGTAGGAAAGCTCCAAAATGAAAACTTCAAATACTGAAACTCTGAAACTTAAGAAGCAGCTTCGAGAATCAGCAGTCTTGAGAAATTGAGCAAACCCATGAAAGCCCACTGGAATCCAACTCTATAAAATTGGAAAGTTCAGCTCTTCCATCCCTCCCAAGGTCTCAATCACCGCCCCTTGTGATTCTTTAAAAGGCAAAATTGGGACCACAATCCACCTGAGTTCACCTTATATTGCTCAGTTAGGCCTACCTTTGTATTAAATTAATCAGTATACCAAACTTCCAAACACTTCCCAAAGCATATACATATACATCATGATACATGAGAGTGCACAAGAGCAATAGACTTTCATATAACTACTATATATTACTAGTCCGAATAATGCAATACAATATTTAAGTCTATAAATAGAAAAGGGCGACAAGTTTTCTTCAAAGGTGTGATCTTGCTGGCAGTTTTCTTTCTAAACATAGTTAATTGTTGCAGTTGATGCCCCTCAAAAATAGCCAAACCTCGATTAAAATAAAAAAAGCTATTATTTGCAATAAAAGAATATAATAAAGGAGGTAAGAAATGGGGTGAAAAGTCCCACTCAAGAAAAAGAACAGGAGGTGAAAGTTGAAAGTGGTCTCTATCTATCTATTGGTCTTGTGAAGGGGAAACCCATGTTTGGGGAAGTGGAATTGGGAGGATAGAGGCCATGCCTCTAATGGGAAGGTACCAACAAGGCCAAAAGGTTATGGTGGTCACGTGGGAGGCCTCATCCATTTGTGTGTGCATAAGGCAGGGGCAGGTCAGGATCTTGGGTTAAGGGGGTGGGATGGAGAGGATGATGCTGTGCTGGTTGGTTGTGCCCAATTAGTTTTGGTGCATCTGATTTTCCAGATTTGCCTGCACTATCAAACAGTTTGGTGCCCATACCATTGCATCGCATTGCATTCTTTTTCTTTGGATTTTTCAAAGCTGACCATTCTCCAGTTGGGATTGCAGTCAAAAGATGTTTTTACTGTTGCACTGTAATAAATTTTTATTTGTATAAATTAACTTTCATCAAAATGTATTTACATTTTAAGTCAATATTATAATAATTCTGATGAAATAAAAATATACTAATAAGAAGTTGTTTCGAGTTACTTATAGTTATGTGTAGTTACTAATGTGATAAAACGATTTTTTTTTTTTTAAGTTTTAAAAAACAAAGACAAAAAGAATGATTGATAATTCCTCTCTAAAGATAATCTAATTTTGGCATTTCCGTCAAACACAAAAATTACTTGCAAAAACGATGTAGTCATTTAGCCTAAATTATATAATATGGATTTAAAAATAATTTGTGATGGAAATTTACCTTATTAAAACGCCTATGCTTTAGATGGCTTTCACTTTTGCACTTTTGGGGTTAATGTACACTTGAATTTGTGCAGATGGTATCAAATTATGCTATTAGCTTAAAGTACAGAAATTTAATTACCATAAGTACCATGTCCTATGTTATAATGTATAAGCTGTACATGTTAATATGCCTTCTGAGCATCTGAACTCGATCACAGTAGGTACTTTAGATTAATGATCTTTAGTTGGAAAGGATAATTACCTTTTTGAACAAGTAATAATTACTAGATCTCTGTAACTATTGACAGTCTCGGGTGCTAAAGACCAAGGACAATTAAAAGATGCCCATGTAATTTAACTTAATCTAGTCTGGGGCAGTATGTATTTGTAGAATTTATATATTTATCTTAGAAAGGTTGATTCGGTGTTTTTATCGACCAAGTTTTGGTCCGTGAACTAAAAATTCGATTTGACCAATTGGTTTAGCAACAATTGTGACTGTGAATCGGTTCATATTTATATGGTAACTGAATGACTGGTTATCTAAAGAATAATTCAAGTACTCGAACAGATTACTTTTAAGTTTATTTTTAAAAAATTAATAAAATCTAAATTTTTTAAAAGTTTCACTTCTCACCCTTAATTCCATTTTTATAAATGAATCATTCATATAAATTTTGTTTATTTCCTAAATTAAACTCTTATTAACACCATACAATAACTAATTGAAGATTTTTAATTTTTTGTTTTTATAAATACCCAAATTTGAATAACAAAGATGTTCTCTCAACATAAATTATACTTTAATTTTTAACACAAAAGTTAAAATAATAATAATTTGTATTGTATATGGAGCAGTTTGAGACTACCTAAACTCGTTGGCTAAGTACTTGAACTAGTGATATAACTAGTTTAGGTACCCTTATTTTTCATTGTAAAACCACTCAATTTTATTGATTTTTTTTTTAATTTTTCAAAATTTTTTGAACAGGCTAATTCAGGCATCCCTCCAAGGCAATTCCTTGTTCTTAGGTACATGATCAAGGGAGATTTTTATGTAGATGAAGTCTGTGACCTTACACGTAAATTAAGTCTATAGTTTTATTTGTATATTTTGTGATTTAAAAGAGTATCTAAAATAAAAAATGATGCACGTTGATATAAAAATATATAAAAATATTTATATAATTTTATTTTAAATTACAAAATTCACAAATAATACAATGAACTAGATTCATTTAAGAATTTTCCTTGATCTAAACTCGAAACCACACCAAAAGTTGCAAGTGTCCAAGTGATGGGGGCTTAAGAAGACTTCACTCCCAAGGAAGGTCTGCGGATATTTGTTGGCTTATTGTCTTGATTGCTTCACTTCAGTCATCGGTAAAGGCGTCACCCATCTGCGCACCTCAGACCAGTAATCAGGTTTTGGGGCTCAAAACACGGGTAGACGGGCTTCCTCACACCTGATTTTGTTGTTATCCAGGGTTTACTGGTTCAGTTTTTTCAAATGCTTATGGTAAAATACTATTCGAGGTTTATTTACCAAAAAAAAAAAAAAAATTACTATTCAAGGTTTGAGGAGAAAATGGATTTTAAATGAAAGTAAAATAAGGCATTACGATTCAATCTTTAGTCAGTATTGTGAGAATTGTCAATGTAATATTATATTTTTCATTCAAAAAGTATTAAATATATCACGTATATTGTTACGCAATGTAATAAAATTAATAATTTATCATCAGATAAAAATGATAAATCACATTTTATATTATTTAAAAATATATAATTAATTTTAATACATCACGTGATATATCACGTGACATACGTAATTAGCCTAATACTTACTCCTGTTCGACTATCACCGTTATCCTTGATTTCTCATTCTTTTTGAATGATAGTAAGATGTGCACGTGCTACAATAACAAAGTCTGTCACCATTATTCTTGATTTCTCATTCTTTTTAATGATTATAAAATGTGCATGTGCTACAATAACAAGTTTGTTCTGAAAATTCTGGATAGAGGATAGGCTAGAGCAAAAAATAATGAGTACTGTTTAATTTGATATAATATTTAAAAATTTTAATTTGTTGATCCAACTTCATTCTTGAATATCCAGATGATGAATATGACAAGAATACCACTTAACAAATCTAAGTTATGAATTTGGTTATACAATTGGAATAGTAGACGTAGGCCATGGCTGCAGCCTGAGGACATCTTGATGTAACTCTTTGCCTGCATCAGTTTGTTTTGTTCTTAACGGATTTGGGACCATTTTTGTCAAACATAAGCGACTAAGGATGGCCACATAAGGCTGCATGTACAGTTCTTGACTACTGATTTGGCTAATCTGTGTCTCAAAATTGAGGTCCATTGAAGCTCCAAAAACAGTGCCAAATGATTGCCAACAGTCAAGATTTGGCTATTTTTCCATGTAGAATTATTTATCTAGATTTGTAATGTCAGGTTTCACACGGTCAAATTGAGTGTATATACTCTTTTTTTTTTTTTTCAATTTAAGATGCAAAGCAAATATGCCATTTTGTATTTGTAAATGCAATCATGAATATAGTTTAGAACTTCAACATGGATACTTCAAATCCTACGTTTCGGAACAGAAATACTTCAAATCCTACGTTTCGGACCTCAATAGTTGTGTATGAACAGCAAAAACACAAAACTTAAGTCGGAGGTTTATTTTTGTTGATTAGTTTTGAAAAATATTGATAGTTGTGGACTACCTACATGACAGACGATACACACAGGTTCCCAAGATTTTATCTTTGAACATGCCCAATCAAATCAGGACTAGCTTGCAACTTCAGTACTTAATTTTGGGAAGTTTTATAAATCTTTAATTGTCATTGTCGAACACAACACAGATTTGGCTCTTTAATTTGAGGATCAGAGGGAGATTTCGCTGTCTGGTATGAGAAACGATAACACAATCTTAAAAAAGATCCCTTTCTAGATAGTACAGTAAACTAATGATGGAAGTTAAAAAGGTCCTGAAAAGGAAATACGGTATATTCTATTCCAACTATAAAGAGTGTCCCTACCGTCTTGAGAAGGAAAGAAAAAGGATAAGCCCCATAATGGCTAAAAACAAAGAAGCCGAATCCAGCAAGGCAGGTTGTTCAATCAGATATCCATAGCTCTAACTCTTGTCTATCTATGGCTCTCTCTCTCTCTCTTGGTGCACATGTATAGATAACTGTAGCTTTTGGCTATATTAATTAAGATAATGACACTTTTATGATGCACAATACAAATTTGTAAAGAATAAGTATAATTTTAACAACTTATGTAAGCCTGATTATTTGTATAATAAATTAATAACTTATGTGGAATCGCTTTCTTTACTCTCGTTCAGCCATTAACTATTTGTATGGTACAAAACTGATTCAGGTTTGTACCATAACTAAATCCAAGAGATACCTAAAAAATTATTGAAGTTCTCGATGACGATTCCATGCTCTTACAGAGTATTTTTATTAACTCCAAGACTCAAGTATTTTTAACCTGATTTTATTAACTCCAAGACTTAGGTACTTTTAGCTTTAGGAATGAACTGGAATGAGCTGCGGAAAATGTAAAATTAAAAGCTATACTTTCTGCTAGAATGGCCAATTATAAGTTTACTTCTTCACATGTTGCTGCAAGCCAGCTTTGCTGAAAAAAAAAACTAAATAAAATGAAACAAGCAAAAATGGAAGTGTAACACCCAAAACAGATAAAATTGATAACTGGAAGATAACAAAAGATTTGTTTTTCAGAAAAAAAAAAACTTCAATTTTCAACAAACTTTTTACCTCATATGTACATCTATCAAAATGAATTCATAAAATTGCTACAGTAATATTTATAACAAAAAAACACTAAAAAGCAATCATAAAAGATAAGTGCATCAATTTTTGAAGAACATTGGGATTAGGCACTCAGAAAATGAAGGACTAGGCATCCGAAAACTGCTAGCTACTAAATTGGAAGTGCAAGTTGATCTTAATACACAAAAAGAAAAATTTTTCCTTGCTTTAGGATGTTCTGGTGCTCCTAGAGTTCCAAGAGTAGGTTTTGGTTGCATGCCATGTAATATATTAAATTCAATAACCCATCATTGAATAATATATTACCAAATAATAAAAAGTGTAATCCACTATTATTACGTAATAATAAATTATTAATTTTAATACATTACGTAACAACGTGATGTATTTAATACTTTTTCGAGTTCCAGTGGGCTCTAAGCTAGGTGGCCTGCCCTTTGGAAATAAATGGCTGTCTGGCAGGTAGTACAAATTGTTCACAGTAATTATAATCGGCAGACAACCTATAATGAATATGAAAGTCTCCTGTCTATTAGCAACCCAACAAGAGTTGAGTCCTTGTTTACCCAAAAACAGTGTCTGGTTTTGTTATTTAGTTTCCCTTGATTTTCTTTCCAGTCACAAGCTTGCGAAAAGCATCTTTTTGAGGACCGATATGATCCAGGCAACAACTCTGTCTAAATCAAGAAGAATCTTCTTGCTCAGCACAACTTGATCAATTCAAATTGCGGGCTGTGTAGCAACTCAAATCAAGCATAGGTACATGATGTTTTCTTATCAAATACATTGTCCAGGTAATTACAACTCAAAATAGAAGTCTTTACGCAACATGATCCCACACTGTCCGCTGTGTGATTAGTGTCTCTTGAATCTAATCACCTTGCCACAGTTCCCTCAAAGGATGCCCTCTGAAAAATGAGAAAATGCCGTAAAGGAACTGATTAAGCCTTGTCATGGTTATCATCATACAGTGAAATGCAAATTCACTGTGGTAGCTGAGAGGTGGTTTAATATACAACAGTGCATACAAGTTCAGATGTCCCAATGACTGAGATCTATAAGACTTCTAAAGACAGCCGGAACACAGACGAGCTATTGGAACAGCAATTGCCAAGCTTTGGGAGGCTGAAATGAGTACAGATCTGAAGATGAACACCAATCCTTCTGCATTTCATGACACGACCACGACACATATCAAATAACAAACAGGAGAAAATCCAGAACCCCATAGAAATATTTCCCATTTCCTTTTCTTTTGCAGGTGAACAAAATCAGAAGCTGCACAAAAGGCCAAAGCTTCAGAAAACAAACTTCTTAAAAATATCATCCAAATGCCAGAACTCCAAAAAGCGGGAACCCCAACTTTAGGACTGGCTGAAAAAATATCCTATCCATTTTCCTTCAAGAACTTGTGTATAGCAACTGCTAATCAAATTTGCTCATATATTTGCACAAATTAAAGACTTTATAATCTAAAAGTAAGCTAAAAGCACAGGTCAAAAGCAAACAATAACACCTCAAAATGGTGTTTAATTTTGAAAAGATACAGCACGGATTCTAATCAAACGAGAAGAGACATTTAATTGGCTATATATGCAACATTTTGCTCTTACCAACAATTTTACATCCTTGTGCTCAAATACACTGAAACTGTATCAGCAAACATACTCAAGCCAAACTTAGTTAAGTGCAGATACAACAAAAACACAAATAAAGTCAAGAATTCAGAGAACCTGACACAGAAAGCTCTAACCAGAACTCAATTTCCACCCTTCTCTTTGGCACTCTCAACCCCCCAGCACACAGCCCCCCCCCCCCCAACCCCCAACCCCCACCCCCAAAACAACAACAACAACAACAAAAAAAAAAAAAAAAAAAAAAGGAAGAAGAAGAAAAAGAAAAAGAAAACGATCAAGTAGCTATTCAGTCACAAAATAAAAGTATTAGTAGGAATTCAAGCAGCTTTGATGCTCCATCCATCAATTCAAATCTTAGTAACAGAAGCTAGGTTCTATAGATTACATTCTTCTCACAAAATCTCGCAGCATCTTCTGAAGTTTATAAGCATGACGAGGATTTAGATTCTGCAAACACTGTGTGCTTATCAATTGTTTACAGACTTGGCCAATCTTTAATTTGTATATAGGTTGTCCAAACAGGGCAAAAAAATTATTATTTTTAGAAACAAAGTACAATATACAACTGAGAGAAACTCAGATTCTAGACTCATTTGACAAAGTATGACCTTATTTGAAAAAATCCTATTGTAAAACAGAAAAGTCATATATGTGCTATTACAATAATGAGCTTACATTTTAAAATAAAAAGCTTCTGCTCATTGCAAACACATGATGAAATGATCATTCAGTTCACTCACCTAAAAAATGTAGGAAATCCAAGTCCACTAAATAGCATATTTATGCAACAATTCCAGAATATAGCACATTTAAACAATTGAGTTTCCTTCCGAACAGCTGGAAATGTCCTGAGATTCAAACCCAAACGACACACAAAAACCACACGCATAGAAGAGCTTTGCTCCAACTTCTCAAGATTCGTGGTATCTCTTATGTAAAAAAATCCTTCTGGAATCCACTAAGAATAGTCTTCATAAAAAATTGCACTGGCTATGGCTTGCAATAACTTGGAGGCACCAAAGGACCCTCATTCTGGTACAAAAACATTTTACCACCTCCAAAAACCTTCTCTAAAACCATTCCTTTCCATGCACAATTTTCTCATTATCTTTTTGTCTCTTCTCTTCTGCTCTGTATCTTTATTTTCTTTTTAGCTCTAGGTAATCCATATTCTACACCTCAGATGCATGATCATGCTAATACTTACATCAACAGAACAACGCTTAAAAAGCACCTGGTAGGCATAGACCGTGAAAATTGAATCTTGAAATTACTCTCAAAGGAAACTTTCCTGAGCTTTCCACAACACTAAAACTCTAGCTACTTCATATGGTAACAGAGATCATAAATAACAAATAACTCCCGCAGTACTCGTGCTATTTACATAGCATCAAAGATCACAAATAAACTTAATTCCCCTGGAACAATATTCTAGGAAGCATATACATAATCAAAATTTGATCTTTACAGTCTCTATAATTCCTACATCATTCAAAATCATTCATCTCGAATTCTGCATTTTATTTTATGTACCCACAAAAGCCTCTGTGAAATCATACACAAAGAGTTTGCATTTTTATGACTTGAACAGAGGAATTAGTGAATGAATCAAATCCAAAATTGAACCACCAAACAATTCCCTAAAAAATTTCTCCTTTCACTTCTCATCATCCTTATGCATTTATTTAGCATCCAAATCCAAATGGGGATTACAATCTGCAGCATAAAAATCATTCTTTTCAACAAAAACTTTCAACATGTCACAAGTAAACTCCTTACTATTAGGATCACTGGCGGGTGGCGACTCACCTCTGGAGGAAGAATCCAACGTCTGGGGGTGCTTCATGGACAAGCAAGATCCCCCTACCCCACCTCCCCATCTCCCTAAACACCCTCCACCTGAATTTACCAAACTTCCCTTCCACCTCCTCTTCCTCCCCCTCCTCCTCCAATTACTCAGCACCTTTCTTTTGGCCTTCCCAAGCCTAAACACAGACACCCTTTTGGTTCCCCTTTCACCCCTTTTTGTACTTTGGTCATCCCTTTTTGCCGTGCTACTGGTAACCTCATCATCTTCTTCCTCATCATCACTTCCACCACCACCACCACCAGCACTGCTGCCGCTGGATGGATATTTATCAGGACCAGACATCAATATAAAATAAAAAGATGATTAAAAACTTTAAATTTAACCTTAATTAGATCACAAAATTATGCGGGCACAAAAAATGGACCACATAGTAGCAGTGTACAAGTACAAATGTGTATTTATCTTATCGGGCAGGCAGTTGTATTATTATTGTACTACCATAACAAGACAAAAATGGGGTTTGTAAAATATGTGAGGAAGTTTAGAGATTGGATTGAACAGAGAAGAATGGAGATTGAAGGAATTTATTTGAATTGAAAATAGTTATGCCAGTGGTTGACAGAAACAAAGAAGAACGAGGGGAAGGTCGGAGAAGTAGGATCATCGTTTTCAACGCCAGAGTTCTAGGAGTCACGAGGTTTATAATTTTTTTGCAAAGGAGGTGCACTTTTTTTCCCAGAATTGCAGTTTTTCCCTTTTCTTTTTCATTTTCATTTTTGGGCTAATTATGGTAAACCCCTTAACTTTAACTCAAGTAACAGTTTGTCCTCAAAAGAATTTTTCTCCCCGTCTCTTAATTTTTAGCTCTTTCTGCTGTCAATAAAAAATTTATTTCTTTTTTACGTCATGTAACTTTGATTTTGGTATTGTGGGACGAAATTAGCTCTACATATTGAAATGTTTTTATAATTTTCTTTTTCCGTTTACTTTCGGCCAATTGCAAGTTTTATCCTTGTTATTGAATTTCTTGCAACTAATGAGAATACTCAGGGAGTACAAGAATTATATAGCAATAAATCACATTCAATGATTTGTCATATTTTAATGATGTCTACATATTAAATGAATTCATACGCATGATAAATTAAGCATAACAATTTTGGAGGGACAATGGGGAACTAAATGCCATATCGCGCTTAGAGAATTACCCTTAAAAAAACAAAGCAACACTTAGAAATATAGATAATCATTTAGACAGAGATGAGCAATGTGTTGGTAAAAGAAAAAAAAAATAAGTGAGAAATATGTGATAGATATTCTCATTGATGTGAAGTGTTAGTAAAAAGAAACTTTCACTGGGCCAAGTGTTACAAGGATTAACTTCTGGGGGGCTTAGCGTAATTTCTTCTCATTTTATTAACTTTTTTTTTTTTTGTCAATAGCCACCAGTATACTAACGTACTTTTAACCTATACTATAAGAGACTCAACTGAACCCTAAAAAAATCTATGGAACTGAACTACCGTCGAACCAAACAGATGACCTCTTATCCTTTTCTAGGATGGAAAATTTTAACACGATAGTTGTTCACGTGGAAATAGTGACACGTGGGTAAGCCACAGGATTGATTCATTGGCGTATTAGTTTTAAAGTTTGCTAAATTATAGTAGTTGAGGATACGCTCATTTACTTCTTCACCTAACAATTAAAAATAAAAAAAGAATAATTAAAAGACATTATTGGGCCTCCAAATTCTCCCATGATCAACTTGGTTGTAGTTGGGCTTCGGAGAAGATTAGGTGACTTGTTTTAGAATTGCAACGTCCGTTTAGAATTATAATATGGGTTCAGCCCAATTAGATGTCCGTAGGATCCACTTTTGTTTGGAGTCCAATTACGCATGCATAATGTCTCATCATGGACAGCATGTGTTTTTTTTCAAAATCCAATTGAGAGGGAGAATTTTTTTTTAAATTTTTTTCTTTTTTTTTATACATTGAAAATTAAAATCCTACAAAAATTCATATTCTGTGCAAGTTTCTTTTCACGGTATTTAATATGTAGATTACCAATTACATGGCTCAATATATCATTGCTCGAAAAATTGAAGATTTATGTGAACAAATTATTTAAACAGTGTGAATAAGAATAATAAAATTGTGTAATTTACAATTTTTTTTACACATTTTAAATTGACCGGATGTCGCACAAATTGCTATAAACAATAGGTACATGATTCTTGCTACGTTGTTGCATTGCTACATATTATATAATGATTTGAGTTCATGTTTTGACCAATCAATAATTAGTTATGTTCTTACTAACAGCTTGAATATTCTGCAAAAATTGAAGTCTCAATTGCCTCAACTCCCACACTTAATGGTAGAGATCCAAATAAGCAGTGACATTTTGTAGATCAGAAAATGTAAACGTTGGCCGTTTCAAGAAGAGCATTGACACGGCAAATGTTGGCATCTCTTTTAGACTTTTCATCTTTCTTTCAAAGAATCAACTGCTTTGACAAGGAAGAGTTCAACCCAAATAATTATTTGGTAGTAATATACTTTTTCTTCTTTCGTTTCCTGATTAGTTTATTCTGAAGATTAGTTGCAACTAGTGAGGAATCAAATCAATGAATGCTAGTTACAAGGACCTTTAGCTTCACAAAACAATTTTACTTTATCTTATCCATGATGATTCCGTCTGTTGCATCTTAGATAGAGGTTTGGTCGTTAGGTAATCCCTTGTTAATTGAAAAGAAAAAAGAAAAACCTATCATGATCTTTCCAATTTGTAAAGATCAAAAGCATTAGCTAGCTTTAGAACCAGTCCCTAGTCCAAACCCCGCTCCTATGACCCCCTCTTCATCTACCTTTTCAACCAATACAACAATGACCACCTTCCCGGTTACTCCTCCTTTCTCATGATTATATGAACCACATAAAGGCCTTCTAGCGGGCCTGGTATATATATTTAAAGGGCTATCATCAATTTTTGTACAAGTATTGGAAGAGAAGGAGAAGTCTAATTTGCATCAAGTGATCATCAAGGTTAAGATAGGATTGAGGTGAAAGACCAAATTTGATCAAGAAGCAAACTTAATGAGGAGAGGACCAAAGAAAATGTGGTGGGTGGTGGTGCCTTGTACAAGAAAGAAGAGTATGAGGACAGAATCAAGAATGGACGTTGAGGAAATACTCAAGATGAAGCTTGCAACCATCACAGAAGAGCCAGAAACATGCGAGGAAAATGGTGGAATACTGTCAACAAGGCAAAGATCGTGCATGACCAAAAAGGAAAAGAAGATTCATCTGAAGGTGAAGATAGGACGAATTTTTATGCCTCAATTCAGCCTTAAGGAATCTTATGTGCTCTTTATGACTGGATTAGCCTGCAAAGGTGGATTGCATGCACTTCCTCGATACTAATATCCCATGTCAATGAATATTCAAGCAGGTGAATCTTCTGTGTTCAGCATTTTTTAGCGATTGCTGACATGTAAATTCCATTGTTCCTCCTTTTGTAATCTCCACTATTCCCCTCAATGGCTCATGGCAGGGTCATTTCATTTTTTTTTTTTTTTTAATTTGTTGACAAGTTGCAAGAAACAGCATCTGGAACTTAGAAAAGCAAACATGTTCTTATTCCTATCCAATTGCTCATTGATTTAGTTTCACAATATATACTAAGCTTTTACTTAGTCAATCGGGCTTGAGCATTCTTGTTTTTCTTGCTCAGCTTGGCTTTGGAAAGAAGACATTTTCAGTGATCAATTTTAAACCACAGTTAACTTATGCCTCCTAGTTAATAATCAACTCTTTCTGTTTTGTATCTTTATTTTCCATTTTTTCCTCTAGGTAATCCATACACTACAACTCAGATGCATGATCATGCTGATACTTGTAAATGCAGAAAAAAGCACTTGGTAGCCGTAAAAACAGTGGAATTGGAATCTTGAAATTACTCTCAAAGGAAATTTTCCTGAGCTTTTCACAGCACTGGAACGCTAGATACTATACATGGTATCAAAGATCGTAAACAACAAGATTTTCCCCCGTGCTCATGCTACTTCACATATCGAAGTTCATGAATATCCTTAATTCCCCTGCACAATATTCATGGAAGGATATACATAATCAAAACTTGATCCTTACAATTTCTATGGTTCCTATACCTTTCAAATAATTCATCTCGAATTCTGCATTTTATTGTATGTTCCAAAAAGAAAAAAAAATGCATTTCTTTCAGGCTTGGGTGGAGGAAAGGGGAGCGTACTGCCCCACCCTCGACCCATTGCCTTTCTTTCGCTAGAATCGTACCATTAACACGAGTTACTGGACACTTTTGCCTTCCCTGATTGCTACAAGTATCACTAACAATGATAATTTTTAATATATCTATTTCAGTGTCATCATGATACAGGAAGACAAACAATTAGACACCACCATTCAACTCGTAGAAGTCGAATATTTTACAAAGTTAATTTCCATGGGATAATTCTGCAGTACACTTTAAAGCTTTTTAATTCAGAAAAAAGTATCTGTAATTAATCTCTGCCAGGGTTTCTTTGACAGGTTCAATCGATGATACCTGTATTATATGCACAATTACAGTGCTAAATATGCACAACTTGACACAGAAACAAGATAAAGCAGGATTGTGGACGAACAAGTGACTCGCATAATAAGGGAAGATAGTAATGCATATTAATCTTGAGAGTTGCATGCTCTTCTAATGTGATTAAATTATTTCTCAATCTTTTCAAAGTAAAGTTTTTATCTATCTTTATCCTTACAATTTAGGAATATTCACACCCATTTTGTAGATACTAAGCGGTCTGCTTAATATCACGCGTCATACATTAACAATTAGCAATTAAACATATGTCCGTAACTTTCAAAGTCACAGTGGCTGTAATGGTACCAAGATTCCACATAAGTGATATGCACATATAAATCAGCATTTATAGAAGCGATTCGACACACACATATAGAAATTCTAACAATATAGTTTTATACGGTTTTTTGCTTCTAAATTGTTTATATTTATGAAAGTGTGTACATTCGGGCCGCAAATTTGATTAAGGAGTTAATTTATGGAAATCAGTCTGTCATGTACTTAGCAAATGATAAATTGCTTCCAGCGGAGGACCAGGGCCTACTTCTATTATAGCTTCTGCCAATTGTGGCCAACGTGATGCTGAGCGTCGGTTCAAGTTTGTCTGTCCATGCAATCATTCGCGAACTTATGAATGAGTACATGGCCAAACAACAAAGATTAGTTTTGCAGAAAAAATAAACATATCCTTGATGCAAGTTGTCAAAATTATTTAGAAAATGATGTGGCTAACAGCTAGTCGCCTAAAATTATTTGAATTAATTAAGAAAAGAAGTAACTAATTTGTGTTAAGTCAATTTTACAGTAGGATTTATCACTTTCTTTGCATTTATTTTGCATTAACTTTCTTAGAATGTTAAGCGCAGTAGTAACACAACTAAGCCTAGCATAAAATAACCTTTGATGAAACTTTTGTTTCCATAGCCTTCGTGGGAGTAGAGTTCTCATAGTTTATATGCACAGAAGCATGGCGAAAACTAAGAGTGATTATCTCAAATTTTTGTGAAATATAACTCAAACTGGATGATGCCTTCTATGCTCTGGAAGACTGGATTATAATAATACACATATTACTGTCTAATGACTAGTGATATTGCAGGAAATTGCATTACAGGATCAGAGAATAGCAAGAATTGACATTCATGATTATTTGTTGCAGATAACGTCATTGTTGGTAAGCTAATGGCCTATCCAAGGAGAATGCATTCCTCCTGCATTGAATTGTGCTTGAATGGGAAAGAACAGGAAGTCCCCATTGGCAAGAGAATATAATTGCAGGGCAAAAATCATTCATCTTCATCTGTTTGACAATAGCTGTATAGATAGCAGCAATCCTTCTCGGCAACGCAACAAGAGAAAATGGCTTCCAATTCAACTTTCTGGATCGCGATAGTCTGAGCCCTTTAAACCTTCCATTGCATTTCTTGATACAGCATCGTCGAAGCCTTGCCACATTCTCATTAGTGCTAGTTAGCCTCTCATATCTAGGATTCATCCAGCGTCCCTCGGCCATCTCTAGGAAACTTTTCCTTAACAGAATTGAGATGAATGTAGCCGAAGGCCAAAGATGAATACAAGTCGAAGAAGATATTAAACTAAAGGATTATGTGCCTATAGAAAATGTTTTTTTCCAATGGTATATATATAGAGGAAGGGGAAGCAAGGAGCTGTTAGAGAGAAAGAGGGGATCCATCCATAGTTAAGCACATGGAGAATTCGGCTCTGAGTTTTACTTCAAGCATATAACTAATCACATATATGGCTGACGTTTGACTGCGCTTGATTCCTCCAACACATGGCTAGCAATATACTGAATCCAATTTAATGTGCATAAGGAGGGAACAGGGATAGGCAAGTACTATAAAATTACTGTGGTGGTTGGTTATTAAGAGGATGGAAATACTCCTCTTTCCTTTTAACACATGACCAGCATAATGAATTTAACTGGCTTCTCAGCTTGGTACTTGTAAGTTGTATGCTCTTCTCTACTTGTTTCTTGGAGTTTCTGTGGTAATATGATTAGCAAATGACAAAAGAATATTGATGACATGTGCAATGATTGATTTCCCTATAAAAATTTTCAAAAAGGTAATGATTTCTAGGAAGAAAGGAATGAAGCTGCAATCTATTACAGGACAGAGATCTTGTAATTTTTATTTTATTTTATTTCTGTTTGACAGGGATTGGTGTGTGAACATTCATCCAGAAGGACAGAGAATAGTCATGCTTTGCACTAATTGGCCTAAGTTCTTCATTTTGAGTAAAAGGAATAGCTAACTACAGCTTTGTTATAGGATTATCTCTAAGAAAAGCCTAGTACAAGGCCCTTCCACTCATTCATTGGAATCTTAATTAGATTAAATTTGCATAATATGGAATAGTTCCCGATCTCAAGCTTCAGGCAATCAGTTCAGAACTCCTAGTGGCCTAGCGGATATCTGAAAAAAGGCTGCCTACTTGTGTACATAGTTGCATTCTATTTTGGAAGGGTAGGAACCTAATACACTATTACTAGGAATAATTCCTTTTTTGTAGCAATTAGCATATATTCTAGAGGTCATTTTCAAGCTTTGTTAGTTAAGAGAATCCATGATATCATTTATTTTGCTGAAAATAACCTGTTAATAATGTCTGTGTATCTTTCTTGAATCCATAAGTTTTGTACATTCTGTTAACGAATGCAGTCAGAAATATCCCACCCGAGATGCTCAACCTAGTAAAGGTATCAGCTTTTTAGTCACAGGTTAACTGACTTTTTCTGGTAGGTACAGTCGATATTATTCTTATACATAATGATTAATGAAGCTTAAACTGTAGATCAGTGTGCTTTCCTGAATTAAAATATGTTTGATTGCTTGGCATATATGGGCTTTTAAAAGCATTTGGATCAGTCAATGTGCTACCCACATGGAGAAAACAATAGTATTTGTGTTGAAGGAATCTAGTGACCTGTATGCAGCAGTATTTAAGAAACTAAACAACTCATACTGATGAATGTCTCTGCAGTGAAGAATATTTGGTGAAAAACCTTGAAATAATTACTGCAAAATGACGACAATTGAATCCTTAGATGCCAATTCAATACAAGGTACTAGCTGAATGTAACCATTGTCTGAGAAAATGCTCCGCATGTAAGGCAACAAAACCAGGACTCAAATTCACAATATGGTTATGTTCACATGTTTCAAGCACAGGTGGGCTTGGTCCAATATTATCTCCAGGACGCTTTGTTGTTTGCAATGGGCCATTGGCTACTGAAATTTCAAGATTCTTGTGCCTTAAATTTTCATGCCACCTACAAATTTGTTCTTTGCATTTTGCACCTAACTCTGCTCACCTTAATCGAACTCATACATAAAACATAGAAGGAAATTTTAATACTTGTGCTTGTGCAAAACTAAATGATTTATACTTGGCCCTTCATAACTATGATTGACACGGACAACGAACCAGTTGAGTAAGAAAAGATCCAACTTCGGTGGGACAAAACAATTTCTTTACTAGTAATCTATCCAAAATAAGTGGAGCGAGTGAGAAGGTTGTGCAATCTTCTGGGTGTCAAATTCCTTGGCAAGTGGCATTCTGTTGAGGCAACAAACATTCATTACCTCATCAGCATTAACTCAATTAAAAAAAAAAAAAACAGCAACCTGATTATTTTATTGGTGATCAGCAGAAAATGGTCCCAAGCAAGTTGCTCAAAAAGTTTCTAAAGCAGCCACGATCTTTTGTAAAATTTTTCTTCTTTATCTTGGTGCACCTTTTCAGTTGTTCCTTTTTTACCCCCTCCTCGTAAATTCTTTTCTTCTTTACCTTGAGTATAAGCACTAGATCTGGATACAAACTTAAAATAGAAAACATATGAATACATGAAACTCCAGATTAGTTTAAAATTTTGAAGAAAGAATTTGGTGCATTTGGGACCATTAGACATTCTGGTATCAAACTAGTAACAAAGAAAAATTAAATCTTCAACATTTTTTTTTTTTTTGGCTGGAAAAAAAGTAGACATAATTTTGGTACAACTAGAGCAGTAAACGAGCCGAGTCGAGCCGAGTATTGCCGGTTCAAGCTTGTGTTTATTTAATAAAAGAGCCGAGCCGAGCTGAGCTCGTTTATTAAACGAGCTCAAATTTGTGTTCGAGCTCGGCTCGTTTAGTTATACGAACGAGCCGAGTCGAGCTTTGTTCGCGAACAGCTCGGTTCAAATAAGCATAAAAGTGTTATTCGAGCCGAGCCGAGCCGAGCCGAGTATCTCATGTTCGAACTCTTGTTCGTTTATTAAATGAACGAGCTCAAGCTCGCTCGTTTAATAAACGAGCCAAAATTTGTGTTCGAGCTCGGCTCGTTTAGCTTCACGAACGAGCCGAACTCGAGCTTTCACGAGCCGAGACGAGCTGTGTTCACGAATAGCTCGATTCGTTTACAGCCTTAGGTACAACTCAAAAAGAACAAGTATTTAGTTCATAGGAGAGGAATATTATAATATTCATTATTCTTTCTTTTAATCAGTGTATATCTCACGTCCATAGAAATGGAATAATACATACGTATTGGGCCATGCAAGTCTCTTAATGCAGCACCACAACAAAATATAATGTCATATTCAATAATTTAATGATGCTGTCCTAATCATCGTCCCAACCACAAACGATTTTTAGTTAGGACGATGATTAGGACCAAATGGCACGCGTCCATGCACCACGATTAGAGACATAAATACTCTGCAACTGGGGTCATTAAGCCCATACCTTCTTTGCGTGCTGATTACTCATAATTTAAATGTAAAATGCTTGCTATCTTGCTTTTTTGTGTTTTTAAGTTGCCTTAAGCTCAAATACCAGAATGAATAGAGGGTCGGGATTAGAGTTTTACGATTCCACCGGAAGTTAAAAGTTCAAATTTTGCTGACACTAATTTTCCTTCTTCCATTGTAATAGTATAAGTTCGAATTCTACCAACACCAATTCCTTTTCCCCAACTATTTTCTGCTATATTTAACTTGTTTATGCTTATTGTACCATCACTCTCATTGTGCCACTTCAATTTTATTAGTAGAATTTTAGATGTGAATGAGATTAAGGCACCAGGGGTTATTTAACTTGTAAAAGCCACCCTTTTCACGCCAATATTCCAAGATTGTACTGAAAAAAGTTTGATCTGAATTAAAAAGAGAACAAAGCAAACGAATCCCTTAACTTCGACACAAATAATATTCTTCTCCTGATATATAGAGAAGAAAGTTTACGAGGGGGAATATCATCCCATTTCAAGATCAGAACATGACATCAATATATTTCTAACTGCTTAGAGTGTTTCTTACGAATCACGTACCGAAGGTGCTTTAATTGGCTTTAAAACTTGAATTGAGTGCTTTCCACAAAAGCAGCCAATTCTCCCACAAATCTATGTAACCTATTTAAGATAAAAGGCTAATTGCAAAATGCCCCCTAAACTATCAGTATATTGTGGTTGAGTCCACACCTATTAGTCCCCACCCCCCCCCCCCCCCCCCCCAAAAAAAAAAGAAGAGAAAAAGAATGAAATTAAATATATTGTTACATGCTAGTATACTATTCTGCAGTGTTGGTCATAAGATCTATTCATTGCTTGATTAAACAATTAGATATGTATCCCCAAAAACCAAAAGTTCAGCGCCATGCATGTATGTTCCACTTCTCTAGAGGCAAGGTGGACAGCTTTTTCAAAGTTGTAAGATTCGTTATTTGAATATGTTATCGTTGAGTTATTATCATACTGATATGCAGAAAACCATGCAAATCAATGAGGAAGGATCAATTCAAGATGAAGTGTGGAGATTCTGGTGATACAATGCTAATTAAAAAACTATACCACCACCAGGCAATAATTTTGAGGGGTTAATAAATGTGGACTAGTTTTACACTCAAACCACTTGATTCAAATAGATCATCATATCCCATAGCTGGCTACCTTAAAAGTCAAAATTAAGGAACAACTACTACTATCTATTGTACTATATCATTTTTATACTATAGTACTGTTTTATCTGACTTGTCAGAGGTGGAAAGCCATTGAATACGGACCACTACTTACCGTTAACTTGAGATGAAGATCATCTCCATTCTGGCAATCACTCAGCAAGCACAAGTATACATTATATATGCCTTTTTTTTAGGGATAATTACACAAACTTCCCCTGAGGTTTATGACAATTACAGGCAGCTCCCCCGAGGTTTGTAAAATTACATATAGCTCCCTTGGTCAATTGAAAAAACTTATGTACCCTTAGCAAAGTTCTTAAGTCAATAGCTTAAATTCATTTGTGTATGAGTTATATATTTTTGTTGCTTATATTTTATTTTTTAATTTTATTTTTATTATCAATTTCAAATATTACCGGATACTTCTTCTTGTCATTTTTATTGCTATTGTGAAGATTCAAAAATAATTGTAAGTTAGTAAAAAAAAAAAAAGAAAATACACAATTGTGAGAGGAAGATTATCAAGGCGGATTTCATAAGTGATGAATCAATCAAAGTGTACGTAACTAATTCATTCTTTTTGGTTGTCCTTTAACTACAAATATGGTTGATATTTTGATTATGACTTTCTTTTTTTTTTTTTTGGTGGGCAACGGTACCATTGCTTTTGAATGGGAGCGGATGCTGGATTTAGTTTTTTTTTTTTTTTTGGATATTGAAATGGAGTGGATGTTGGATTTAGTGTCTATTTTCAGAGTATTATGGGAGTTGGTGATAAATTTTTTTAGAAAGCGGAGATTGTTAGAATTTGGATATTTATATGTCTTAAAAATGACCGAATTTGAGATTTGGGCAAGAATGACTAAAAGTGTTAAATTGAAATTGGAGACTAAAAATTAGGTAAAACAATGGAGTGAAGAAAATTAAATGGTTTTTTTCATTTTATGTTGAAAACTTTTTAGTTTGTATTGAGAAACTATTCAAAAGGGCAATATGGGATATTTATCTATCTTTTTTAGCTTATGTCAGCAATTTGGGTCTATTTGTTACCAAACATATTAAAGGAAGGGAGGCAAGTGTAATTTTCTAAACCTGGAGGGAGCTGCCTGCAATTTCAATAAACCTCAGGGGAGGTTTGTGTAATTATCCCTTTTTTTTAATACTTTGCTTGTAAACTATTCGAGATTACTGCTGCCTCTTCTCTCATTTTCTTGGCCAGTGATTTAAATTTTATATTCACTTACCAAACTATTGTTACGTTATTGTAGAACTCATCTGGTCCTTGAGTTGAATAAACTGCCCCACTTGAGATAACGAATAGTGAGTCGAGCGATTAAAAGGTTATGATTCTACCTCAGAGGTTATGAGTTCAAATCTCACTAACACCATTCCTTTTTTCTAATGTAATAATATAAGTTTGATTAAAAAAAAAAAAAAACTTCCCACTTGAAGTTTCCACTTGATTCCTTCGACTTCTAAGACTAATTATACATTAAAAAAAATTAAATTTACAGCTGAATGATGATAGTGTGTACGCACATAAATCCCAATTTTTGAAATAGCTGTTGCAATACTTTTACCTTGAACTTAGAATTACGACACCAGTTTAAAGATATTTGGAACTAGAAATATAAAAATTTTATTGTCATCATATTTTTTGAAGTGCTAAGCTTGGCCGCGTGAGTCTTGAAAATGGGAAAGAGGGGTAATTAATTTCTAAACTATAGTGTTTTTTTTTGTTTTTTACCCAAAGCACCACGGTCAAAGGTACTGCTGTTCTAATGGTACTAAGACGATCTAAATATGTGAAAATGACAAGACTTTAATTTCCAAAGGATGGGTAGGTGGAAAATTAATCAAGACAATATTTCAACTGCATTCAAGAAGAATGAGTAGTTGATAAATCATAAATCTTCTTCTTGTGACAATACCAACAAAATATTTATGGCTATAAATAAAGATTTATTCCCTATTTTTTTGGATAGGCATAATATTGTTACATCAGAATTATACCCACGGATTCTCCTAGACCGACCAGGTAAGTTCATGGGCCATCCACAGTTAATGCTTTTAACTTGAATAGTGAAGTACAATCAAAATGGGTCCTATCTCAACTAATTAAAAATCCAAAAAAAAAAATTTTATAGGTTAAATAACAGCCTTCAAGTGTTTTTATTTCCAAGTTTGATATCTTGATATTTTTTATATCAATTCTCAACAACCGTTATATTGTTACAAAATATTTGCCTCGTACAATTTGAAATGAATTTTCAAAGTCTGTGTACCACATACAATATGAGTTATGTTTCCTAATATATTCTCTAAACTAGACCCCTCTCGTTTTCTTTATTTCTAACTGCAAAAGTCAGAGTTTGAACTCCGGACCTTTGATAGGGAACACCAAAGCTCGGTTGGTTATATTATTTTGATAGTGGATTTGCTAATGAGTGACTAATTAGCACGAGTTAGAAGTCATCAGAGTTTAATTTTTGAAAAGGAAGTCGTGAAAGGAAAGTGTATAAATGCAATGATAATCCTGCAATAAATACAAGTATGTGCATCTAAATGACAGGTTAAATATAAATTATGTGTACTCTTCTATCGGGCACCCAACCCATCCAACAAAATCATTTGTTATTTGAATCAATCTCAATTCAATATCAGTCACCTAAACGTTTCAATCTTCTATTTTACGTTACAGGTACTAATTTGCCATCTAAATACAAGGAAATAATACAAGGCAGGTATCATTGCAGAATCATTGAATTTTTAAAACTCCCTACAGTTATTGCTCTTGTCCTCTTTTTCTTTCAAACTTGTCAGCCTGTACCAATTAAATGTTATATTCACTTTTTTGCTTTCATTTTAAAGAAACAAACCAAATGTGTTTGGACAAAGCAATGATGTATCATGTATGAGGATGATCATCGCCTGCCCTTTTCCAGAATTGAGTACTGCATGAAAGAGGTATGGGTCCGTGTTGAATTAAACATAAATAAATATGCCTGCTACACAATACCAAAGGTCCTATGTGATGGCTACAAGAAATCTTTTTCTTCTCTTTTCTAACTACAAGAAATCAATGAAGGGCAGTAACAATATAAAATTCATTGAATATGGTCTAAGAACTCCCAAACAGTAACATCTGAATGTGTTGAATAAAAGTCATAAGCTCACGCTTCCCAAATGACTTTAAACAATTCCTCTTTCTCTTCTCGTCCAGGTATGCAGGTTTGAATAATTGGAATTTTTTTTCATCCCACTGAAAAATTTGGTTAAATACAATGTGAAGAAAGTTCTATTCAAACATTGCTTACATCTCAATTTGTGTTTTTGTCCACCAAAAAGCAATGGTGTGTGTTCCCCGTGGCCAACACCACAGGTCCTCGACAGCTTTCCCTAGCAAAGTGAATACTAAACGAAAATGGACAAAATTAAAAAGAACAAGAATTTAGTAAAGATTCTCGACTCTTGTGCAAACTCTAGGCTCCACGCCAAAAGCCAAATTAGCCCAACTCAACCAATCAGTCTAATTGTAATCAATCTTGTGGTGATTATCCTCTAAGAACTAAAAGAAGAAACACACTGCCAAAATGGTTCATTTTGGCTGTAATTTTCCTTTGCTTCCTAGTGGTATACTTTAAGCTGGCATATGGAATCATAATTATTATTGGAAACTTTGTCTAAAAGTGGTCCATAAAGGATATAATCGCCAACAAGAAAAGATACGCCATTAAAGTTTACATCCACAACACTCCTTGCTAGAATGGTAATGCATCCATCTTTGCTATGTAAAGTATATAAATACGTGAATCATTTTTAGGCAAGCCAAACAAACTTTATCCAATCTTTTTCACATATTTTCCTTCTATTCCACAGGCCATTGAAGAATATATGTGAGGATCTCATGCGGAGGATATTGTGCATAACAAAATGAAAAGATGCACCTGAAACTTAATTTCCAACAGAGAACAGTCCCTAATAGTGTACTGTACACAAAAGATTTTCTAAAACAATTTACCAAAAAAATATCTAACAGGAAAGGAAAATAGCTGCCTTGATATGATCAAATCATACCAATCAACTGTTATCTGTATAACTACATGAAATCAGTACTAAGTACTACTACTTGTCAGCACACAAACAATGAAATTCAACAGTCAATAAATTCAATGGATTAAAGCCGGCCAACCCATTGTTTTTTCCCCCCTACTACTAACATAGTTCAACATGACCAAATAAAATAATTATAAAAAAATAAAAAGAAAAAGAAAAACACAAGTCGTCATGAATCTCTACCAGAAACAAGAAGAAGATGACCAAGAAGGAAGGCCATGACTAGTAGTAGTATAGTTGTTGTGGTTGCCGTGAAGGCGCAGAAAAAATCTTCTCCTTCTACTGGTAAAAAAGAAACCATACTTGAGCCTTGACCAAACCATCTTTCTAATCTTTTTGGCTGATCTGAGCCGAACCCAAATAACCCTTTTGACTCTAAAGAAAGACCTCCTGATCCTCTCGGTCATACTCTTCTTCCTGCTGAACTGATAGCTTCTCAAGAACAGCTGCCTCTTCTCCATGTCTGTGTAACCCATGTCACTTCTGAACATCAATATTGGACCCGTCCCACCATTGTTGACAGCCATGTCAACACACACTCGTATGTGTAGTGTGTGTAATAGAGAAGAAAGAGGAATTTTCGAGGGTTAGAGCGTGAGAAAGAAGAGAGAAAAAAGAGTGTGTATATAAAAGAGAGGAGGGCTGGCTTTTTCTTTTTCTTTTTTAATTTTTTGTACTTGGCCGAGGGAGTTAAGGCAAAAATCTCATGTAAGAAAAGAAGAGGCTTCTCTTCAGTCAGAAGTTACGCCTGTATTTATTTGACTTTAACAACCTCTGCGCCGTCGTACCGTAATAGGACTTTCAAATGCTTAGCTTTTGCTTCTATAGTAAAGTAAAGATGGACTTTTTCTTTTCTTTTTTTGGGATAACAAGTAAAGATGGACTTGACTTTTTTTTTATTTTACAAGTAAAGTACTTTCCTTTGGGGGCCTAATTATTTTCCTTATAAATTTGGTTACTCCATTGTTCCTAAACTTTTTACTTTGTCTATTGAAGTAATAATACTCCCTCCGTCCTATAAAATTATAAGTCTGTTTTTTTTTCACACAGATTAAGAAATGTAATTAATGTGGTTACAATAATAATTTTTTGTTCATACTTTCCTCAAATACCCCTTATTAATATTAGATTATTCATTTAAAATAAAAGACACTTATTACTATATTATTCTTGAAACTTTAAGTACTTTAATTTTTTAATACGCATTAAATATGAATATATTAATAAAATTACAACCTAACTACTCTTTAAAAGAGGAAATAGTCCTATAATTTAGGACAGACATAAAAGGAAAGTGAACCTATACTTATGGGACGAAGGGAGTAGCAGTTTTCATATTTATCTGCCTCAAAGCTTCATTAGTATTTGTGTCTGGACAAACTAAATTGGGAATACTTAGACATGGTTAGGAGGGAGGGTCAAGTGATTTTTGTGGCAATAGGGCGTTAAATTGGGAATTTTGTGGTGGAAGATCTCGTGACTTTGATGGTTTTTGACTGTTTTTGTCCATTCGGCACATTGATGGTTTTTTCCCAAAGTAAAACCTAAATGACTATTGAACTTCGTTCATTAGTCTGATTTTGGCCATGATGACCATCATCAACATTTGATGACAAAAATACATTTTGGTCTGTGTTAATATAAGAGTATCCACAACAGGGGAAGCAAAAATTTTCATTACGTAGGCGTTTTTGGTCAATTAAACTGGTGAATGAGCTAATCTTAGTAGCTTCGTTTCTAATTGATTTGGAATGCCTTTTTAATTTTTTAATTTTTTTTTCCAGGATTTGTGCTTTGCAAGCTCAATCTTCGCAAACAAACAATTGGTGCTGAACTCGAGATAATCTTGCGCGGGGTATCTTCTTTCTATTTGGTAGGTTAGAGTAGAAATCTGGGTTGACCATTTATGTCCAACCATTTCAAGGGTCAAATCTATCGCATCGAAAAGCGTAGGATGGCTTAACAATACGGACAAATCATACGTATAATCATGATTCAAGATTAAGATAACGTGATGGATGAGAACAAAAGAAGAAGCCAAGTGGATGCTTATACTCAATAAGCCAAGTTATATTCCTTGTTGTAGAGTAGAATCTTGAAGCCACACAAACATGATACGACGGCTATTTTTTCTAATATTTGACTTCTTTACAAATAGTGGTGTTATTTATTGAGAAATATAAGATGATATACATCGTATTGCAACATCGCAATCACCAAACTTGAGTCAGAAGCATTATGGGAATGCATAAGTAAACCAACTACAAAATGGACAGGTAGGAAACTTCAAAACAGGTTGAAGTAAAAAGTCAATAACGCTACTAACAATGACGACTATGGTACATAATTAAGACAAATGGCACAAGAAACCAATTGCTTCCCACCAATGAAATTGTTATCCTCCGATGACAGCTTTAACTAATCTAAGTCTAGTACTATCAGCAAGTACAATTATAAGCTTCATATCAAGGTATTAAACCTGCTACAATATAATGAAGAAAAGGATGGATAATTTCTCTTGTACGTTAAAAACTACTAGATGTTAAGTTACAATAAATATAATAAACAAAGAAAAAGAAAAGTCTAATTTGTGGTTTCGCCAGATCTGCGCCAAGTGCTATTACTCGTCATCTCATGCACCATTTTACAAATCTCCTCTAGCAATATAACAGAACAGACACACAATGCCACACTCGGTTTCACACAGTTTAGATCTATTCTTGAAATTTCAGAGTTGTGCATCACATTCTGCTAAAATAAAGTTTCACAAAAAAAAAATCCCAAAAGGGTAGGAAAATTCTTATCCCCTACTCAACAACCCGAGGTAACATATCATATCTACACTACAAATGACAACAGGGGGTATATATTTAACAAACAGCAAATGACACCATCATAAAGATCAAAATAAGTCTCCTACATGTACATTTCTAAAGTCGGCAATTTAAATGGACAGTCGCTCAAAAAAAGAAAAAACATATCACCTTTGACCAGATTCATTAGCTGCAGGTACCTTTGAAGGGTAATTAGACATATCTATGTCAATTAGTGACATATCATAAGGTGCGGAAAGGGTATTAGATGCATCCATGAGTAATGAAGAGTTCATTGCCTCTGATTTTACAGTGTCCTGTACACAACCAGAATTTTGGGGAGTGTTACTTCCTGAAGATGAGAGACTCGATAGTTGTATGTCTTCCAGCTTGCTACCAAAAATGTGCTTGTTTTTCCTAACAGTATCCATCTCCTGGCCGGTAGGAACAAAAGTACGTGCCCTATACTTCCTAGCTCCTTCTTCACCTTCATTATGGTTGTAGAGTACATAATCATGATAAGTTGGTGCAAACTGCAAAGGGCAAATAAATTTATTAGGATATCTAACAGAAAACAATTGTCACTTAGGAAATCCAGATGAACATCATTTACTCAGTCACCTGGTGGACAGTATCATGGTAAAAGTCATTTAGTTTAAGAGCATGTGCAAGACTTGCAGTAAAGCCACGTGAACCAACAACATTTGCCCCAGCGTACTCCTTGTATGGAAATGCATAAAGATGCCCCACAGCAGCAATAAGCATCTCAACACAAATAATAAAGCTTTGAAATTCTGCAGCTTCCTTTGTATCTTTTATAAGACCAGACTTTGCAGCCAGAAATACCAAAACACCCTGTCAAAAGAAGAAGTTAACATAAATAATCAGAAAACTACCAGCTTTCACACAATTGGAAGCATACAAAGTTTAATCACGGCAACAGGACACAGAAAGACTTCACATAAACTCAAAAGCAGGATGCAGGCCTATTGAGTATGGGATTCCCCAGAAAAAGATATTCATGAGTCAGAAGTAAAAGAAATAAGTACTTTAATATAAATCAGATGCTACGACAATTGTCTATGACTCATGCATGTTAGATCAGGTGATGGTTGCAAGCACCAAAGCCACAGGCAAATACTAAACCCAAGTAGCTCTGAGATGCCTTGCACGGACATTCCATGATAATCAAACACAAGAAACCGTTTTACTATCTCTGAAAGAAATAACATCAGCAACTAAAAAACCAAAAAAGGTTGCTAAAATGACAAGATCCACAAATGGTTTTCAAAATGGCCAGATGCCTCTATTGGTAATAATAACATTTTCTACAGGATCATGCCAAGATATTTGCTCCCAAACTTCTAACCAAAACATTAATACACTTCAAGGCCTAATTTCAATACATCAATAACAAAAAATGTACCTGCCAGTAAGTAAGAAATACAACAGATTTGATTATGATAAATTTTGGAACTGGATTGAATGGCTGAAGCAAATCTCTGCATGCCACATAAAACAAGGCCAAGGCATAAAGTGCCATGGAATATGAGAATGTGTAGATAATGGTCAGGTAGAGATATGCTTGTGTTGGACTAAAGTTCCCATCCTCGTATTTTCCTTTTGCATAAAGTATCAATGTAATTGCAACTAACAATGGCTTGAGGATGACAAACTGCAAACACCCTTGTTTGCATCTTCTTATAAAGCGCCTGCAAAGCATTAAAAGATTTAGTAAAGTGCCTCACTAAAAATGAAATGAAGAACGCAATCTTCAAAGATGGAAAGATGATTAATGAGCATAACTGCCTATTTCAAGATGGTTAAATCATCTATGGCTCATTACAACATATCATAGCAAACTGAGTTCAATAATTCAAAGTATTTCGAAAACAATACAAATTGAAAATTGAGAATAAGAAGCTTTTAATCATCACATCTCATTCAAGAGTTTCAAAAATGTTGCAAGCCAACTAATGAACCAAACCAAATAAAAGTCAAGAGAAAGTACAAGAATTTATTCCTTTCGATCACTGAAACAACAATAAGTACACCATTCCAAATAAAATTACAAAATCATATCCTTGCATTCACGAACTGAAAAAGAAATCTCACCCATCTAATGGAATTGGTGGGAAGCAACATGTCATCAAGCACCAATTTGGCTTCAGAACTCTACCACTCAGACTAAGCACAACAGCTCCAGGGCCACCCACCCATTCTAAGCATAATGAGAGGAAATTGTAAATGACCCAAGCTTCATAGCTGAAATAGAAATCGGGAAAATCAGTACATTCAAATTCAAGAAATCAAAAGCTGGACATTAAGCTGTTTCTACCTAAACGACAAAGTGATCGAATTGCAGACAACTTAGCAAAGCCAATGATAAGCATTCCTCGACAAAATCATGATGAGTACAAAAACTAACATAACAAAAAGCACAAAATGAGGCTTGTATGATTAAACAGGAAAATCAAATCTAAAGAACAGAAATCATCATAACATCTACATCACCCAAGGAAATTGACGTAATCATGCCAGTTAAAAGGCATAGTAAGAATGAACACCATGACACTACCAAAAGCCTGATAAGGAATAATGTCTCTAAGCAAAATGTGTCACATTATACCGGAAGAACATTACAATTTAATTAATGGAGAAGGAAAATATGTCTTTATGTAGATGAAATAGTTGAATTCTTCTCCCAGATATAAAAGATCCATTGGGCTTGGGTACTTTCAACAAGCACATTATGGCTAAGGTGCAGGAAAAGATAGACCAACAAATCAGAGATCAATCACAAGATAGACGCTTCACATGCAACAATCATAAGATGCAGAACCTTTTAATTCTACTTTCAATCAAGCAAGCAAAGCTGTATGCCTAATTAAGATCAGAAAATATTCAATGGACCACATTCAACAATCAAAACATCATAGACAACATTTTATCCAAAAATAACTAGAATAAAATGCAAACTTCCTTTTCTTTAACCTAGAAATCAAAAACTATTTGAACTTATCCCTAAGTACTCAGCTGTGCAGTTTGGGCTTACCCATGATCAAGCTATGCCACTACTAGTTTTTAACATCTCTATACTCTAAATTTGTAATTGCGAAACATTCTAAGTAAGTTCTCTATTTCTTGAGCCTCTATTTTTGCAACACAACTGTTACAAAAAGCTATCTCAAAGCCACCTTTATATTCTCATTTCTATTGTATTTATTTTCATAATGTACAAACATTAGTTGCTCAATGCTTCAGCCCTGCAACCAAAGTATATATATGGAACTCGTTCTTCCCCGTAAAAAATAACTGACATTGTTCCCATCCTAAAACTCAAAACTGCATTGTGAAGATTATTATCAGAGATTCATTTTGAATTGAGATGTTCCAAAAGCATAGCAATCAGAAGTCAAAGAAAAATCAATTCTACAATATTTACCATAGTGCTAAAATACTAACTTCATGCGCCTGTGATTTTGTTTAGTGTTAGCACTAACAAAGAAATCTAAAAGGAATTCCACAATAACAAGTTCTGAAAATAGCTAAAGATCAAAATTTTATTTCCATTATTTACAAGATCCAATTGTAAACAATTGTAAATATCAAAAGGTCAATGATGAGCTTGATATGATAAAAAACATGACCTACAATTTCAAATATGAAAAAAAAAATTTGGGAACACTTACATTTCTCTTATGGAATCAAAATAGATAGCCTTGTCGTTGAGGACAAGGGACAAGAAAGACATCAATGCATACACCTGCAAAGAACAATTTGATATTGTTAAAGAAAGATATTCAATAATAGACAGCAAAGCAATGGTTAAATTCTTAGAATTTCGGCACACTACATAGCCAAATGAGCTCAAAACACAAACAACTGAAGATGGCACAGAGACAACAAAAAAAGGAAGGGAATCACAACTTGGAAGAGAAATGATTTGAACGTTAAAAAAAACACGCAAAGTGCAAAGAAATTTTGCTAAGCGAAACATGGGATGTAAATTCCTCAAAGTTGTTTCGCAAATCCATAAATGGACAAAAAGCAAGAAAAAGACTATGAACTAAATCTGCATAATCAATCACCTGTCACCTAATATAGACTAAGCTAATCAGTTGTTTCTGGTGCTAAAATCCAAGAAAGTCCACACGTTTGTAATCAGGAAATCGATGTCTACAAATCTAAAACTGGTAATCCTTGTGGCATGAATTATAAATTACTTACAGGAACCATAAAGATAATGCGGACAATGAATCTCTGATAAGTAGGCTCTGTGTAATTCAAAAGATGCCTGTAAATGTGGATTATCGCCAAGGCAATAGCCCCAATCGTGCAAGGCAATGCAACAATTACGTAGTACACTGGCCCCATTTGTTGCTCTGCAGGCAAAGCTTGACGAACAAAATCTAACATAACAAAATCACTATCAAAACCAGCATCCACGCCAAAATTAAGGGGAAAATTGATACAAATCAGAAATATCAATACCAACCTTCAGTAGGAATCGTCCGGGCAAGTGGTACTACTACGACTTACAATTATTCCACTTCTTCAGTTGATAGAGAGGACACCCCTTGCGGCAACTGAACATCTCATACGTAATTCAGACAGAATGTCAATTGTTGCAATCAATGCAAGAAACTCCAGGATCCAAAAGAATTGCAGGGGCACTTCCTAAACAAAAAGCTAAGAGAAAGAGAGAAAAAATCAAACTTTTACTCATATCCACCAACTGTTCGACGAAATGTCTAACTGAACTACTACCAAATAACACAATAAAAGAAAGAAACTAAGATACAAGTTAATATTTTGGCGACAACCCATTGAAAAACCAAAATGACTAACCTTATCTTGCCAGGAAAAAATCAATTGAGTCACTGTATCGATGAAATCAAGGGAGAATTGTCGCTGTTACACCCCTTCGGGCTCCCAAAAAGCGATGAATTGAAGGAGTAAAGTAGATCCGGCTTTCCGCAGCGGCGATTTGGGATGTGAGAAAGGAAAAGCGAGTGCTCCTTCTAGATGCTTGATTATGGGTTGTGAATTTGCTGGGTGCGGGGTTGTGGGGGCAGGGCAAAGAGAGCAAAGAGAAGACAATAATGGCGGCTTATTCAGTGTGGGTTTTTTTTGGTGGATTTTTGCTGTCAAACGGAACAAGAAAAATGTTAAAAAACCAAGAAAAGAAAGAATTATAGAAAAAATTAACATAGAGTATTTGTATTAGTGAATCTTAAACGCGAATCAATCGATAAGAAAATGGAATTTGCCAGCGAAGAAGGATGACATAATCGCGGTAAGAGTGGATATATTGTGAATAAAATACTAGTGTTTTCGGGGAATAATTATTGCATTAGTCCTTGCAGTTTCCAAAAGATCATATTTTAGTCTCTAAAATCTAGAACAAAATATTTTAGCATGGCAAGTTTTATTAAAGAAGTCATGGAATGAACATGTGACTATGTTATCAAGCAAGAGTTGTTGTTTCGTTTTAGATTAATTACAAAAAAATTTGCAATTAGTAATTAATGATTGTACTGTTTATGATCATATTTCAATTCGTTATACCATTTATATGTTATTTTTATCTTTCTTGACTTCTTGGTATAATAGCCTAAACGCATAATCTCACAAATTGCAATTTTAGTTGTAATATTAAAAGGTCCCTACCATATTTACATTGAAAAAACTATTATCTAAGAGACTTTTGGTATTCCAATCTTCACGTGATAATCCAATAATTAAAGCAAAATTTAATACAATTTTTTTTGTATAAAACATTGGCACAGCATCTCATTTATTAATTACATGAACAATGTGTAATGGGACAATTTTGTTCAGATATTTCATTCAAAAATACGTGAAAAGATATAATTTTGAAGCAACTAATAATTGAATTTTAAAAAATTGTTGTTGATATTTAGATCAACTTACGACACTAACTCTTTTATAGTTCATATCAATTATCATGTAAATGCAGGCTAAACTTTTCTTTATGCATGCCAAAAATTATACTGGCACCTTTATAATTTATCATGAGTAACTAATTCTCAAAATTATTAAGCCCGTTAATGCGACAAGGTATCAACACTGGGTTGGGTGCTTGATCATTGTTGCTTTATTACAATATATCTCCTACGAGCGCTAGGCTTAGTTTGCAAGTTGAAGAAGGGAAATTTTACCACTTAGGCCAACTATTCTTAGTGGGTGCCTTAGGCCAACAATTATTTGTGGTTGCTTGGTTTTGCAGTTCAAGTCCTCTTTGTCTCAACTCATACATCTGTCGCGTACATGAATTTATATATGCATTTACTAAAATAACATTATGAGTCTTTGAAATTTCAAAAACGTCATGAATTAATATTGTACAAGTTGATAATAGGAAATATTTTGGGGACATAGGATTTGAACCATTGGTTGGGGATAGAGGATTTGAGCCGAAACCCTCCCTATCCTCTCTGTTTCCAACTTGTACAATATTAATTCATGATATTTTTGAAATTTCACAAACTTTGAAGATTAGTTTAGTAAATGCATATATAAATTCATGCACGTGGCAGATATACAAGTTAGGGACAGAAGGAACAAAGAGGATTTTGGCAGTTCAAATCCTTTGTCCCCAAAATCTTCTCTATCCCCTTTGTCCCCAACTTGTCCATCTGCCACATGCATGAATTTATATATGCATTTACTAAAATAACTTTCAAAGTTCGTGAAATTTAAAAAACGTCATGAATTAATATTGTACAAGTTGGAGACAGAGGAGATAGGAAGGATTTTGAAGACAAAGAATTGAAACAGTTGGTTAAGAGGAATCTGGGAGGAGAATGGTTGTTTGTAGTAATGACACGCATTATTGATGTTAAAAAACAACTATCGCTATCTTTCAATTGAAATTAAAATGATTAATTAGGTCTTTGTGATTTCTTCCAAAATACTATTTATCAAACTTATTGACCCTTTTATGGGTGAATAATACTCATTCTATTACTAAATCAAACAAGTTGGGAGCATTGTCAAAACCCATACTTATAGTAGGGTTAATAATACGTATAGGGATAGTGATTGAGAGATTTAAACACATCATTCCCTCTAAAAGGTTTAATGAATTTAATAAAATAATATTTTAATGTTAATCATAGAAGTCCCAACTAATTACTTTCATTCCCATTGAAAGATAATGTAGTTATTTTCTAAACATTAACAATGGGTGCATTACTATTGACACCATTTTCTCTCCTTAATTTCCCTAAACCGAACACCTCCTAAAAGTCTCATTAATCTCTTGTTTATTTGCAAATTTTGGTTGGAAATATATGCACAAAAAAGGGGAAAAATATCCTTTTTTTTTTTTTTTGCCAAAAGCTTTCTTTCCAGAAGTGAAAAAAAAAAAGGTTACAGTCTGGTGCAAAATTCTTCTATAACGTTAAGTATAGAAGAATTTATGTATACTTATCAATTTTTTTTTCACAAGAGTGCTATAGAGAAGGGTAAGCTTTATCCTTTTATCTATTATCTTTCTTCTTGTATAAATTACATTTTATATTCTTTTATTATCTCTCCTAGAGGTCTAAAATCCTGACATTTCCCTATCAGAAGGACCAAATTTTGGCAACAAATGCAGAACTTCAAATGTTCTTAATTAGCAAACATGAGCTCATGTACTACTTTTTGCTTTATTATTTTCTTTTCAAGTAAACTGCACTCTAGTTTGAGATTTGCAATCCAGATGTATGATTCTGTTCAAAATACATAAAACCACATAGCACCAAACCATGAAACACATAGCACCAAACCATGAAACCATCTATGTTTATTTGGATTTGTTTTTCAAAAACATGTTTTTATAAAAATATAAATTCGTTTATGATCACTTTTTTATCTCACATACACATTTCATAAAAAAAACTTTAAAATAGATAAAAAAAAATAATGTTTTTAAAGAAACATATCAAAAAACCAACCATCCAAATATTTGCAACTATTCCAAGCCGGCCAGTGTTAATTTATAAAATTCTTGTAAGCACAAAAGGAATTTACGTTTACACACAAGTATCAAATAACTCTTAAACCCTAAATAAAAACCCAAAAGATAAAAATAAATATCACCAAAGTGCCCCCCAAAACCACCGAACCAGGAGTAATTCCTAAGATTGTGATCATTTTTGAATCAATTCTACAAACGAGACAATTTTACACCGTGTTTTTGGTTAAGGGATCATCGCATTTCCTAAATGCGATGTCAAGTTTTTTTTTTTTTTATTTCGGGCAATCCGAAATTTAACGCAAAATCGCATTTCCTGAATGCGATGTCAGTTTTTTTTTTTTTTTTTGTCCGGAATTGAATGAAAATTCGCATTTGTAGAATGCGATGTCTTCAGACATCGCATTCTACAAATGCGATTTTGACTTCTTGACTCCTAACCCTAGTTTTGACCATCCAAACCTTTAGTTTTTAATTTTTTTTAGTTTTAGGATTAGGGTTTGGTTTTTGCCTTTTTGACATTAGGGTCTTGAATTTACCTTAATTTTTTAGAGTAGGTTCAAAGTGGTTTAACATTGTTAGTTTTGGGTTTTGGATATTTATAGTTTATTATTAAACTTATAGTTTCTATTATTCGGTATATGATTTGGAATTTATATTTTATTTTTTGAGGCAAGAATTTAGGATTTGAGTTTTTTGTTGTTTGGTTTTGCTTTTAGGATCTGAATTTTTTATTTTAGGGTTTAGGATAGCATATATAATTACACCTTAATTAGGGATTAAAAGTTAAAATTCAAATACATAATTGTAGAGTTTAAAGTTGGTAGATAATTATAAAATTTAGAATATAGAATTAGGGTTTAGGGTTTATTAGATCTTAGGATTCGGAGTATATTAGTGATATCCTCTTTGCAACACTATGGATACGCTAGGCAAGTGTACCTATCGTTCTGTAGTAAAGTGTATAAGGAGTACCGAGTGTCGTACCCACAGGGACTTAGCAAGTACTAGTAATTACCCGCACTTTATTATCTAGTCTAATTGATACAATAGAATGAGACAATAACAAACTAATCTAAGTAATAAATTAACGAGAATGCCAACGGATCAAACGCAGATAGTTGAAAAAGGAAGAAATGCAGTATTTTAAACGCAAGACTTAGAAGTGGAATCCCCCTAACCCCGAGTATTAGCCTTAATACGTGCCCAATAGATTACTCAACTCAATTGACCCTAAAATCCCGTTATTAAGTTGTAATCTTTCTCAAGCTTACCACTTGTATCCCTAGGTTGATTGTTTGGAATCTCTTCCCAACTCAAAACCCTTGGAAGATGCAATATAATCAATGGATTTTATCATAAAAATGGATTTACACCCACATAGGAGAACTTATGAAATTCTATTTCTAGCAATTCATGCAAATTCTTTTACTCAAGAGTTGTTCTATATCAATTCAGTGATTTCTTAATTACTCAACCAATACAACAATTAAGATTGAATTCGTGCACAAAAATCCAATCCAATTCATCAATAAACTCAAAAGTAAACCAATCAAAGGTGAGATTTTTCCATTAGAACAGCAAATTAAAACATCATAAACAAAGGTTAGAGTTCAACCCTTCTAAGTCATTAAACAAATCTACTCCATAATAAAGGGAAAAAGTTCAACAAACAACAAAGAAAGCAATGAAAAACTCATTCTCATGTAATTTCTTCACTCTTCTTTGCTGCAGAAAGTCCCTTGTTGCTGCTGCAATTCTTCTTCTTTCTCCACTTCTTGAGTTTCTTTCCTTCGCGTTCCTCCTCCATTCTCCCTTTTTGCCCTAGAAGAGCCCTCTTTATTCTCTGGTTTGTTCCCCTCTTCACTTGAGTTCTTTTTTCTCAAACTTCGCCTTGAAAATACACTGAATCACAGCTTTACGCCACTCATCCGCGGCCTCATCCGCGACACGGCCGAAGCCGCGGATGGAAAGTTGTTCGAGTCTGGCGTCATCCGCGCCTTCATCCGCCGCGCGGATGACTCCGCAGATGCCGACAGAAAGTTTTCCTGCGCATCGGCCAAACCACTGTTCCCACTCGCGACCTCATCCGCGGCGCGGATGGGAACAAAATTTTTAATTCTTTCAGCTATTGTTTTGTACTTGTAATTTCTGTTCCCCATTTCATATACACTCAACCATCCTTTGGTATTTGGCAGAAGAATGTGGAAAAACCTATAAAAATATGGAAAACAAGACAAATGAGTAGCTCCCTTGTCAAATTTACTCAAGAATCGAAAAGGAAGAAAAATCACAATTATTAAGCCAAACTTATAACGAACAACACGTAAATCCTATCTTAAACACGCCTAAAAACCTAGTCACTTTGGTCATTATCAACTCCCCTACACTTAAGTCATTGCTTGTCTTCAAGCAATAAAACTCTAATAATTAAATAATGATTCAATACCAAGAAGGCCATACATGCAAAGTTTACAACCAGGAGAAAAATTTCGCATACAGTTACTCTCACTTTGATTACTCGTCATAATAGGCAAAATAAAGGTAAGTATACATCAACCTTGTCAAAATGAATCTATTCCCTTCATACTCGACTCGCTTAAGTAGTCAACTTCCACAGCTTATGGATAAATTCATATACCCATGATTTTTTTTTTTCGTTAATCAAGAAGGGGCTCTTCTCTTTCTCTTTTTTTTTTTTTTTACCATCAAAGATATAATTATAGCTTAGCCTTTCCTTGAGACACGAAGTTATTTTTTGACGCGAAGAACGACAATGGTGATGAAGATTTCCAATTACTCAATACTTCGTATACTCAAGTAGCTATGCTTACTCATAATTTTAGTAACCTTTTGACGCGAAAGTCGACATTGGTAAATTAAGACTCCCGATTACTCAGTACCAAAACTAATGGAGTAGATCATGAGCTTTATTGCTAATTGCTATCTCTTCTTTTATTATGTAAGTTATAAGGTATACTCCACTCCACTTACCATATCCGTTAATTACTCAACTGAATCAAATAATCTAGAGAAACTTCTTCAAATCTAAAGATTTCAGCATAATTAACTTTATTTTGCCTACTATACTTTTACTAAAGTATGAGTTCTTATACACGTACTAATTTCTCCTTAGGTAAAGCATGCATTGGTCCCATTCGTGCAGGACAATCGACCCTAATTATTAAGATAACATAACTTCCTAAACAGAAAACTTGAAAAAAAAATAAAAACAAAAAGATACGAAACACCACAATCACACACAACCAGCAAAATTAACATCACAAAAGTAAACAACTTATATGTCTACGACACTTGCCTTACTTCCCCACACTTAAAGCACACGTTGTCCTCAAGGTGTGGAAAACAAGAAAATTAAAAAAAAAAGATAAAGATAGACAGGTACTCCCCTTTGTGGGCCGGATCACTGGGTATGCGATTGAAAGGAGAGTGAAAGTCACGAGGTGTACAAACTACTGCAATCACATAAACAAAAGAAACAAAAGAGCTACATTATCCCACGAATTAGTACAAGCCAAAAGTGAAAGAACGCAGAAAACAAAAGAAACATAAAAATAAGAAAAAGAAAAAAAAAAAAGAAAAACGTCTTATACAGGCCAAAAGCAAAAATAGATGACAGGAAAGCAGAAGAAGGCGAAGAATTATGATGGCGGGGCGCCTGGGGTATCATGACTGCCTCCCGACTCGCCATGAGAAAAAGAGCGTAGATAATCTTCAAAACTGCCCACTTGACCGCCAAGGTCGTCCAATTGCCCTTGGATATGACCTAGGGTACCCATAAAGTCGGTTCTTAGGTCACCCACAGCACCCATGAAATCAGCTTGGAGTGTCCCAATGGCTGCCAAGATATCTTCATTTCCAGTCAGGTGTGAAGGACCTGGAGAATGTACCGGCGGGGGCGAAGGTGCATGAGCGAGCTCCGTGGGAGGGGCATCTTCTTCTTCGTCAACCTGGTAGCCTCGGCCCTCCAACATGTCAATGGCCCACTGTCTGGCATCAAGACTCTTCGATACATGGAGATTGACTATTCTCGAGTCCCCGTGTCTAACCTATGTTGACCGTCAAGGTGGACTCCATATCGTTCCATAATAAGAGAAATGAGTCTTGGAAATCCAATTCCGGTGGTGGCACTCTGCGCCATGGCCGTCTTCATCATGTAAGCAATGATCGCACTAGGTAATGGACTAGGTTCAGGCATGCCACCATTCACCATCTCGTCTAGAAAATAGATATCGCTAGCCCGACACTCGTTGAGACTGCTCCTCCTTGGAAAAATATTGTGGTCGAAGATATATATGATAATGTGATAAGGAGCATCAAAATTCTTGGCGTAATATACCTCACGATTATCAAATCTGACCACTTTACTGTGCACTCCAAACTTGGCATCCCTGTTGGACAGTCCATGATCCCCTCTACTGAAATTGTCTAACATACCAGACTGGAGATTCGTCATTCCTACACCCAAGAATTGCAGTCAAAGATGCCCGATTGAGCTCAATCCTTGTGCCCGGAACAATAGTGGTCAAGCTTGAAGCACTGTACTCAGATTTGTCCATATTCACGTAGAATTCACGCACCAACTGAGGGTAGTAGAAATTGGAAAGCGTCAAAATGGAGTCCCAACCTAATCGGGCAAAATTGTCGGTAACGTGAAGGATAGCGTCCACAACTTCATCCACGGTTTTTTCAATGATCAATTCGCCTCGCTCATGCTTCGTGTACCATTGGGCATTCTCGAGCGAGGTGAAGCAAGTGGTATCCTATTGTGGAGTGCGACTAGAGGATCCTTCCCCACGGATTTTTTTATGTGCCACGTACTTTCTTGACATTTTGAGTACCTGAACGGATCAATGAAGAAAATTACATGACACAGGATAACACATATTGGATAGAACCAAATGAAGACATCAAAACCAAATTAACATCCACAATATGAAGAAGATATTCGAGATAAAACACGCCCGTGTATGCCCAAAATGAGAGTGACAATGCCCGTATAAGCAAACGCTTAGCATCATAACATCAAGTCATACTATCAGCCACAGTTTAATCATGGTAATCGAGGTGGTAATATGCACATTCTATCAATAATAAAACAATGAAACAACCAACGTTAAAGACACACATTGGTTAGCCCACGTTGAATTCATCAAAATTATCCAAAATAGCTAAGCATTGTCGTTGGTGTATTTTGCACTTCATGTTGTCTTGAACTTAAAAGGAAAGCAATTAAATATGCATTTGTCCCCACATGACACACATTTTCATCAATAAGGATATTGAGGGAGTCTGTAAACTATATACAGATATTATATTATTAACAAAACATATGATAATATGCTTCTATAATGCTGACTGATCATATTAGTTACTAAAACTCAAAGACATGATGAGTTACAACAAATGCTATTGGCTCCATAACTAGATTTCTGGTCACGAACTTCTCGTGCTAAGACCTCTGTGTATGCCCTTGTAAGTGGCAATAAGACTAAAAAATGTGAAGAAAAACGGTAGTATAATTAGGAATTCATGCTACAAGGGTCAATTGTATTTAGATTGATCACCAGCAAGGTAAATTTTCCACAGACGACAAGAAGTTGCATGTTGAATAAATAGAACATATATTATCGTAATACATTACAATATTTACAAAACATATAAACTGTGATATCATATTAACATTAATATAAACAATATTTACTGTGATATCATATTAACATCACAAAACATATAAACTGTAATACACATAATAAACAAACCAAATGTATAACACTATTTATAACAAATACAAATGTAGAAAAACTAACTAATATCCGACTGATTTTTGGCTTGGTTTCAAGAGTGAAGAGCAGCAGCAAAACACCATTGTTGTTGGGGGGCTAGCAGCAAGTGAATCTGGAGCAAATAATGGACACAAAATTGAAGGAAGAAAATGCGACACTGTCCGGACAGAAGTAGAAATCGGAGAGCAAAAATGAAGAATGAATGAAGATTGCAAAATTGGAGCAGACGAAATGGGGGGTCTGTATAATTTGTCGAGAGATCGCATTCTAGAAATGCGATGTCTAAGGAGACATCGCATTCCTGAAATGCGATCTCTCACCCGTGACCTATAGAGCTGCAGCCTGCTGCAGCTTTGCAGGCCGGTCAACGGGCACGCGACATCTCATTCCAGGAATGCGATGATCACTCTCCCAGAAACTCCCTCCAAAAGCATCTCATTTGTAGAATTAATTCAAAAAATGATCACAATCTTAGGAATTACTCCCGAACCAGCCCTCGTCAGGGTGGAACTTTGTAGTACCATACATTACAAGAAACTCCTCTATCCTTATCTCCTATCTTCTTCTTCTTCTTCTTCTTCTTCATTTCCCTGTAGTAATGGCCTGCTCTTCATCAATCATTGGAGTCTCCTCCGTATATCAAACCAACCCTTCTTTAGAGCTTTCAAGGAGGCCTGCTTCCACCCTTTCTTTATCCCTCCCTTTTCTTGTAGAAAAATCCTATTTTTCTGGCCTAAAAGTCACTGCTAAGCAAAGTTCAAATGAAAATTCTTCATTTGTTGCTTCTGCTCTGATGACTTCTAACTCTTCTGTACTTAGTGAACAGGCCTTTAAGGGACTTGGAGGCTTTGAGAAAGGTTCTTTGGATGTTAGTGAGTCTGAAGGTGAGGTTGTGGAGGAAAATGAAGAGGAGAATGAGGATGAATTGGCTATTTCTCAACTGGGTTTGCCTCAAAAGCTTGTGGAAACTCTTGAGACCAGAGGAATCACTCACCTTTTTCCTATTCAAGTCTGTTTTCTTTCGAAATTCTGTTACTTTTTACTTTTCTTTTCTACGCTTTTTTTTTTTTGGAATTTTTGATGAGTGGTTCTATTGATTGTATTAGCCTTGGTATTATTTTACGATTCTTAATTGTGGGATTGGAGAAGAATTAAAGTAAAGTTGAAATTTTTATGCTATAAGTACTAGAGGAAGGAGGCTAAAATAGAAGAATTTTTTGGTGGTTTTATCTTTCTTAATCTACAATGGATGGAATTTGACAATGATTGGAAATATGACAATGCATGCTGCAGAGGAAATGATACTAGCAATTAAAGTTTTATTCTTGATGAATCTTTTTGGCTTTAGTTGTTATATATTTGTGCCTTTGGTTATTGTAAAATGGTAGATGAAATAAAACTTATATATGCTTAAAGGAATAGTTATTTTTTTGGCTTCTATTCGGGTTTGGATGATAACGAATGACACTTATCAACTTCTTCTGGCTGTAGTTGATTGTTAGATATTGGTGTGAGACAGTGGTGACAAGTTGTACTGATACCAGGAAATTTGAGGAGATCGATGGTTTATGGGGGCTGAACTGAAAACTGTGTTTACGGAATACACAATTTTTTTAGGTTTGCCGTTAATCCCGAAAAGAACATGCTGTTTGTCTTCGGTTAAAATTTTGATCAGGAACTCAATCCATTTGCTGATGGGCTAACATAAATCACTTGAGTTTCCCCATGGAATTTAGGGCATTGTCGATTTTTCAGTATCAGATTCTTATATCTATGAACTTTGTATTTTACTGTGCCTCACATGTTCAAAGTGGAAGTGGCTGCTGATGTTCAATTAAATGTGGGGAACAATATTGATGACATCAAACAACATCTACTATTACAGATTTATATTCTTTGATGTGCTCTGAGACTTTGATAATGAAATAAGCGTTGAAAATATGTTCACTTAGTAATCTGATTTCTTGCTTTAACTTTACAACTGTTCATGTAAAGAGCTGTCTTGGCGCCAGCATTGGAAAGTCGAGATATAATTGCTCGTGCAAAGACAGGAACGGGGAAGACATTAGCTTTTGGAATTCCAATTATCAAAAAACTTAGTGAAGATGAAGAAGAAAGAGGTTTTAGGAGGTACTTATGTGCTATGAAATTTATTACATCTGCTACTTTCATTTTTTTAAGTAATAACAGTTTCCTTTTGTTCATTTGGAAGGCGGTCTGGACGGCTTCCCCAGGTTTTGGTCCTTGCACCTACTAGGGAGTTAGCCAAGCAAGTAGAGAAAGAAATCAAAGAGTCTGCACCATATCTAAACACAGTTTGTGTGTATGGAGGAGTTTCTTACATTACTCAACAAAATGCACTTTCCCATGGAGTTGACGTGGTGGTGGGAACTCCAGGTAGACTCATTGATCTAATCAACAGTGGCAGTCTGAAATTGGGAGAAGTCCAATACTTGGTCCTTGATGAAGCCGATCAAATGCTTGCTGTTGGATTCGAGGAAGATGTGGAAGTAATTTTAGAAAAGCTTCCATCACAGCGACAAAGCATGCTTTTTTCAGCAACCATGCCTGGTTGGGTGAAGAAACTAGCCAGGAAGTACTTGGATAACCCATTGACCATTGATTTGGTTAGTTCCAAATATTCTTTATAATCCTTTTTCATCTTCTTGTATGGCTCGTTTTTGATGCACATCTAATAACTTTATTACTTTCTTGGTTTACTTTGGTGTTATCCTACAATACGTTTTGGTTTAATTTCAGACAGTCATACCCCTTGCATATACATTATTCATGTTTTCTTCTGCTAGTTTTTTTGACTTGATACTTCCCATTTTAAGTCATTCTTCCCTGAGTTAAGTTCCATGGTTTCTAGTTCATTTCAAAACATCACTTATTCAGTTACAAGAGCTATAGACTTGATTTGATCATATCATTGAGATAGAGCCCAATTCTTTTTTTCTTCCTCTCCTCCCCCTCCATTATCTTCAGGTTGGTGATGAGGAAGAAAAGCTGGCAGAAGGGATCAAGTTGTATGCTATACCAACCACTGGAACCTCTAAGCGAACCATCCTTAGTGATCTTATAACAGTATGAGTTCTGAGCTTTATTTGTTTCCCTCAGCTTTCTCCATGTTGGTCCTGGGAATTAAGATTCAACAAGGTTCAATTTTGGTAAGTTGTGTAGGAAGTTCTGAAGGTTTTATTTTTTTCAGGTCTATGCAAAGGGTGGAAAGACGATTGTGTTTACACAGACGAAAAGAGATGCTGATGAAGTTTCATTGGTACTGACAAACAGCGTTGCTTGAGAGGCGCTGCATGGAGATATTTCTCAACACCAGAGGGAAAGAACTTTGAATGATTCTAGGCAAGGGAAATTTACTGTCCTTGTTGCCACTGACGTTGCATCTCGTGGGCTGGACATACCCAATGTAGACTTAGTAAGTTTATGACATTCTTGTTCATCTTATCATCGACATGGAGCTCTCAGATAATGTAGTGGTATTCTGATGCTTTTTCATAGCATATTTAATTTCATCATTGTTGCTTCATATCCAAGTGTTGTGTATACAAGTATAAACTGGAGATAAATCGCATATCCCTGACTATAGGTTTCAATTTAGAAATAATAGCAATTGCCTATTGAAAGTTGAGCACAAAAGAAATCCCTTGTGCAACATTTATGTCAAGAAATTAGATAATGCAACTGAAATGGTACTTTAAAAGCATTATTAACAAGTTGATTTATAACCTCAAGCTGTGCCCAAATTATTATCTTTGAAGATTTATTTTCTATAAAATTGTCCTTTACTGATACAGGTTACATCAGCTTGAATGCACCGTGGCTTGTTTCTTTCTCTGCTTTATTCGTCTTTCTTTCCTCCTTCTCTTCTCCTCTCTCATAAGTGGCTGATACTTGGTTTTTAGTTCTCGTGTTTGTAAATAACCTCATTTCAGCTTCTAAACTCTTATGGATCATGTATCTTTTGCTACCAGGTTATCCATTATGAATTGCCTAATGATCCTGAGACATTTGTGCATCGATCTGGCCGGACAGGTCGTGCAGGAAAAGAAGACAGAGCAATTCTTATGTTCACTGGTAGCCAAAGGCGAACAGTTAAATCGCTTGAGCGTGATGTTGGTTGCAGATTTGATTTCATTAATCCACCATCCATTGAAGAGGTTTTGGGCTCGTCAGCTGAGCAAGTAGTGGCTACCCTCGGTGGAGTTCATCCAGAGTCTATATCATATTTCACTCTAATTGCTCAGCAGTTGATGGAGGAACGAGGAGTCGATGCTTTTGTTGCTGCGCTTGCACACTTGAGTGGTTTCTCACAACCTCCTTCTTCTCGTTCTCTTATTACTCATGAGCAGGTAGATTCAATTATTTTAAGTTCTAAGCTTGACTTTTACTACCAAATTCATGTGCCTGTTCACTTTCAATTATATGGTTTGATATGATGTGCAATAATTGCTTACTTATCACGTATTTCCTTAGCTGCTGATTGAGTGAATGCATTATTGATGCTCTACTAGAAATAGTTGTGGGTGGTCTGCCTGGAAAGATGCGCTTACGCTGCCATTTCTAATCACATGTTTTATTATATATGCTTTACCTAATCCATGTAAGGATAATTTATCTGAGATGTCTGCACACATTGCAGGGATGGGTTACATTACAGCTGACACGTGATTCTGGTTCTTGAGGATTCTTATCAGCTAGATCTGTTACAGGATTTCTCTCTAATGTTTATTCAGCGGCTGCTGATGAACTGGGAAAGATCCACTTGATTGCAGATGCAAGAGTATTCATCTTACAGACATCTAGTTCTATTTTACTTCAATTTCTTCACTGCTAATAATTTTTTCTTGCTTAATCAAATCAGATTCAGGGAGCAGTTTTTGATCTTCCAGAGGAGATTGCAAAGGAGCTATTAAACAAGGAGTTACCACCTGGAAACACTATTTCCAAGATTACAAAGGTGGATGTCAAAATAATCACTGTTGTTAATTAAAATATCTCCTCTGCATTGCTGTTGATTTTGCTAGAAAAGTACGCTTATCTTGGATGATTATAGTGTGAATTACTTACGTTAGGTTTCTTATTTGTGTATGGCTTTGCTTTACTTTGTAGTTGCCGGCTCTGCAAGATGATGGCCCACCAAGTGATTATTATGGCAGATTCTCAAGCAGGGAAAGGGCTTCGCCAGGAAGTTTTAGGGATCAAAGGGGTTCTAGATCTTCTCGGAGTTGGTCCAACAGTCGATTCTCTGATGATGAGGATGACTTTCGGCGTGGGGTAAGGGGTAGCAGAAGTGGTAGCCGATTATTTGATGGTGACGAGAACTTTAGTCGAGTGGGTCGGGGTGGCAAAAGTGATTGGTTAATTAATGATAGACGATCTACCCGGTCATCACCTTCTGGGAACAAGGACAGGTTTGTTTCTTCTTGTTTGCTAACCTCCTATTTCTTCAGACTGCTTCTTGAAGAACTTATTTGTGCTTCTTTGTAATAGGCTGTGTTTTGCATTATTATTTCTCTTCATGCTTGTTGTTGAGTTGTACTTATATTTTATTGACTACCAATTAGCTTTTATCATTGTCTATCTCAAATATCATACTATTAAACTTGTAACAGAGGCTTTGGCGGTGCATGCTTCAACTGTGGGAGGACTGGCCATAGGGCATCAGAATGCCCTAACAAGCAAGGATACTAGTTCCGTGATTGGTTTCGTGCATCAAGTTAGTCTTTTATACAGTTGAAGGTTTCCTGCTATGCCGAGTTTGGATCTCCTGTTCTTTTCAAGCCAAGGATAGTTCTGAAGGTCCAAAAAGTAGAGGAAGATGATTCTGGATTGTGGCATACAAGCACAGCTTCAACGATTCCTAGCTATCTGGGCACTTGTTTTGTTCAAGCTAGCCCAGTTAATGGATGATCCTGCAGTCATGCCAATTTTTTTCTTTGGTGGCAACTCAATATTCTTTTTGCACCATGTTTAGGCAGTATTCTCATGTAACAGTTATGATGTCCAAGCACTTATTGTTGAGACAGAATACCACTCACAATATTTTACCGGCTTCTGTCACGTAATTGATAATGTTTCACCAAATGCTGGGTGTTAATTGTGGGTGTCAGATGCAACATCAAGTTTGGATGCAGAAAGAGCTGTACTTATTCTTTTTCCATTCCTGCACATTATTTGTTTCAAGCAAAGTAGGTGGTTTGTGGGAATGAACTTTGTTAGGACTTCATGCTACGGGTCGTAACTCTGGTAAATAAAAACTCATCTCTAATCTAGCGGGATTAGGAATAATTACAATAAGAAATTTCACACGGTTAATCTCATCAACAGCTAAAAAGAAACTTAGTGATTGAAGAGACTAATAATGCTTAATCGTGAAGCCCGTTTCCGCAGACAAATCAGGTCAATAACAAGTGTCGAATCCATTCAAGCAACTTGTTGAGATTTAGAAGCTAAAACTTCATATCTACTACCAACAAAAGCTCTATGTTGGGACGTTTATTGTGCACAGTTCTTAGCCGTTTGGTAGTTTCAAAGCTATAGGAATTTGCCGTCGAATACTTCTGAAAGCTTCAAGAATTTGTGGTTGGATACTTTTGAAAGTATTAAGGAAACTTGGAGGATTTAATTCTCATGAGACTAACGTAGAATTAAACTATTATCAATAACTTTTGAGAGCATCTCCCAACTCTCAATAGACCAATGCAGAAGGGATAATTACACATACCTCCTTGAGGTTTATCATAATTACACCTAGCTCCCCTCAGGTTTTAAAAATTACACTCACCTCCCTTATTTCAATACTTTTGGTAACAAAAAAATCCATTTTGCTGATGTCAGCCAAAAAACTAATTGAATATTCTAAGATGCCCCTAGAATTTTTTTTTACTAAAATAAGAAAAATAATTTTAAAAAATAACAAACAATTAATTCAACATAAAGTAAAAAATAGCCATAATATTGTCCAACATTATCACCAATTCTCAATAACTATATAGCCCAATATATCTCTCCCACTTAGTGCTCCAATTTTTACATCTTTATCATTTTTTTAATTATCCAAAATATGTCATAAATAAATAAGATAACTATTAAAAAAATGAGATGATCATAACAATTTGAAAAATTTGTGCTACGTCATAAATAAACAAGAGTAAATTAAAGTAAATGTTAGGCTTATTTTTTCCCTTTTTATTTTCTTTTTTCTTCGTCTTTTTTCCCTTTTTGTTTTTCTATAATTTTTCTTGAGGTAATTATAGGGACATGCAAGGGCATTTTAGTAATTCCAAGTGGCTAAGAGAGGTAAGTGTAAGTTTTGAAACTTGAGGAGAGTTAAGTGTAATTACAATAAACGGTATGTGTAATTATCCTAAAGCAAATTACACTACTATTAACAAGTTGGGCATTTATAAGATGCGGCATCTTGGTGAAGGAAACCCAAATGGCAAACGATAATAGGAACAAGACAAAAGTGAAAAAACTAAGACCAAAAAAAGATCACAATTCACAAAATGGCTTCAAGGACTCAAAAAAGGTTATAACTAACATTTGAGGACCAAACTTTTTTTTTTGAGCAAGAGGACCAAACTTTAGATAACCTACCCATCAAGGGGATTATCGGGAAATTAGCCCAGTTGGAAAAACAATACAAAACTGAAGTCCTCTTCTTAAAAATTCAACAGCAGCTCTCTGTCAGTCCTCCACGCCAGAAGGAAGGAAGCATGGCGGAGTGCCTGAGCCTTGGGATTCTTATAGATATAGTAGATGAAGAATGGATGAGGGACACCCTTCCCGATGATGGTACCCTTTCTTCCCCCAAATGTCCTTTACCTTTTCTTTTAAGCCAAAAAAGTGGTAATCTTTAATATGGATATATGAAGTTTGAGATACTGTAATCTTTTTTTTTACTATTTGGGCCTTTGCAGATCTTCCGTTGCCACCTGTGCTGGTTTCCAGAACTGATGACACTGAAGATTCAAGTACGCTTCTTTTTTCTCCCTTTTTTACCTATCAATATTACGATCTTTATCTATCTTAAGAATCTTTTGTATGTTTGGTGGTTTCTTGAAGGTAATGACCTGATAGGAAAAACATGATGTGGGTTTTGAAATTTGTTTATGTATCTAAAATGTTAATCATTTTTTTTTTTATGAATTTTTAAGAACCAAGAATTTGAACTTCTTTATATGTTTTGACTTCTGTATATGTAAGGAAGATGCTAGATTTTTTTTTTCAAGATATTGGTAGGTTTAGATTGGTGGAAATTTAAAGGATTCCTAAAGCTATGGTCTACGACTGATTGAATGTCAAGAAAGAATCATCATCTTGAGAGACTGAGAGTATTGCTAGCAATATCTTATACATAAAGGATGCAGAACTAGAAATGCAGATCTGGCAATCTCATTAGCTTTTTAGAATTGAAGTACGGAAAAGAAGAAAATTTTGGAGAAAAATATGATGGCGGATTTTGGATTGTTAACCATACCTTGTCTGTTTTATGAACCGAATTTGATTAGATTCGCTTACTGAATATACGATAAAGAACGTTGCAATCTAGAAGAGCCATGATCAGATTCCCATTCTGCAGAGGACAATCCTTTTGTCCATTTCAGTGAAACTACTTCAAGTTTTATTGCATTGTACTCGTTTTTATCATGAAGGTGTGTAGCCATTGTATCTGAACTGTATTGATTAGGGAATGGTCTTTTTGAATTTTGCACAAGAACCAGATGAGGTTAATTTTGAGCGTTTAAACTTTTTGACTGCCACTGAAAGATCAGTTTGATGTAGGCTTGACTGTCTTCCAGCCAAGCAATATGTCACAAACAAAGATATTTATAGAAACTGCAATAGCATTTAGAGATTTGTTGGTTTGAATGTCCTGAGTTTCAGTTCACAAAACATGCGAAATTTTACTTTTTAGATGCCTTTTTGTCGAGATGCTGTTCAAGTTTCTTTGTTAAAGTACCATTTTCCTTTATATTATATTCTGTATATCACAATTGTTGACGAATGTGCTCTGTCATGGAAATGAAATATTACATGCATGAACCAGTTATTCTTTTGCTTTGGTTTTTGTTTGTTCTAGTACAAATTATGTCTTTTTTGGTTAATCAATTTTTTTCCTTGAATGGTTTCAATGAAAGAGTGATGGATGTTTGCATCTACATGTTACTACACTGGAGAATTAGATAACTGTAATTATAGGGTAGTACAGACTAAAATCTTTTTGTGGAAGAACATTTTATACGTCACTTATTTAGATTATTGATAGGACATTTTTTACTTAAGCTTGCTGCCCCTATATTGTTCAAATGAAAATTTCACGTTGCTGCGTTAGTCAACTTTTTATCTAACCTATTATGAACTGGTTCCATTCTCAGATCAAGAGACTCAGCAAGTTGATGGTGATACATGGCATGACCTTGCACTAGGAAACCCATAAATACCAGATTGCAGCCAGAAGCAAAGCTCATCTGTATTTTTAATTTTCCTTTGAAGTCATAGCAGCCCATCTTATGTAGATTATAAACTCCTTACTGTTAGAATTTTAGCTTTATTAGCCATGTTTTAATATGACAATTTTTATAAGACCGTGTGATCCAGACAGGAGTTCTCTCCTTGTCTCTTTCCAGTAGTCTAAATGCATTTGATGGGGCTGCAATTTCTCATTTTTGCTAATCCAGGATACATTCTAGCAATGTGTCCCCATCAAGGTATAACTCGCAGTAGCAATTTTCTAGCAAAGTAAATCATTATAGTTGTGCTTTCTATGATGTTTAGAGAATTGGACAGATGCGAAGAGTGTGAACATAAGAAGGAAGAAATTGCTGCAGCATTAGATAAAGCATTTTGAAGGATGTTTTTCTTGCTGATAACCGACATAAATTGATGTAACATTATTTTTTCTATGTCGTTCTTTAGTGTAGCTGGAAGCCTGGAAATGACTTCACAATTCTTCATGCTGACAAACTGGTAGGGATCCACAAGACTTATAAATGGTATTCTGAATCATCTTGTACCTATGACAAAATCAGGAGCTTAAGTGTACGGTTCTGGGAATCTTTGATGGTTTACTTTTGAGGGATCATTTGATTTCTGTCAATAGGCATATACCGGTCATATCCTGTGTCCTATTGTACAGAGAAGATTGGCGAGTTTGATCCCAATTTATTATTAAGGATTTTTAATTTCCACCAGACCTCTCTACAATAAATAGTGTTCACCCAGAAATTTGTTTGAAGTTTAGCAACGGACCATTTATCCATTCGAGAGAGGTGGGGGAGCTTTCCTGACCAACAGTACACTGCCACCTGAAGAATTGCTCATAAATTGTTTTCTAGTGTTTTATTTATTTATTTTTTGTCAACAAATTTCCAGTGTTCAAGTGCGTGCCCTTGATTAGTGGAAAGGGGGGGTGCTAACTTGCCAAAGACCTCTCAATGAATTTTGGAAAATAGAAGAGCAATGATTTCATCAAGAATCAGCACTGGACTATACTTCATTTGCTCCGCAGTCTATCCATTGAAGAAAAAAGTTTCCTGCACACAGCAGGAATGTGCCTAAATATCTGGCATAGGCTATTTTTCTACCAACTAATTATTAGGCAGCAAAACAGCAAAAACCCTGCATAAGCTCTCCCGACTCCCGCTTCTATAAAGTGCAAACATATGCATCCCTGATCAATGCCTAAACAGATTCAAAGGTGCTGATCAGCTGAATCACTACAATTCAGTACTTCTTGATGTTTACTTGTTTGTGGCAGGTAGGAGTAAGCAATCGCTGAAATCCCAATGGCAATTGAAACTCCTATGCAACTCCAAAACCACTTTCTTTGGGTCTTTCTTCTCTGCCTCTGCTTCCGTGCAACCTCTGCAAACGTTCGACAAAAAAAATTGAATAAGTCAAACTAAATACAACAAATGCTTCAAAATAAATGCTCTTTTAGCAAGTCACAAATACTCTTGCTCCAAAGCAATTACTGAAATAAGCACATATAACTTGTCACTAAAACCGCTCAAGTTTTACCACTTGACAATAAATATAACTGAGATAAAATAGTCAACAAAAACATTGCGACTCCAACGGCAGCATTATTTTCAACAAAAGTTTTTACAAGCAATGAGATCTGCATCACAACCCAAATCACAATAATACCAATGAAACAACTTAGATAATAAAGCCAAAAGATGCAGAAAATACCAATGATTCCCTGATTTCTCTGTGACATTTCATAATTAACAGCTTCATAGTATTGCAGTTTGTCACGCAACCGAGATATTTCCTGGTCTTTGGATTCAAGAATTGCTTCTGCAGCTAGTTCAGCTTCTGCCCGTGCCTGAACTTTTCCTATTGCTTGTTCAACAAATCTAGCAACAATGATCTCTTGTGCGAGCTCCTGAATTGAGGCATCACTTTGCTGCATACTCCCAATAAAATTTGAAGGTGTGGCCAATGTTAATCCAATCTCAGACAGAAGATTGCTGATCCTCTGCCACTGACTCTGCATTGAGCTAAGAGCTTCTTCAGCCTCTTTGCGCTTTTCAATCTCCTCAAAGAGACTAAGTCTTAGGGCACGCAATTCAGACTCAACATTTGGACCATATGAAGGTGTATTTGATATAGACGTATCCGAGGAAAAATCTGCAGAAACAATGCACAACATTTATTATGTTTGGCAATAGAACCAATTTAAATTTAAGTATCACAGTAAAGAATTCAGAAACATGCATAAGAAAACCAATTAATCAAAGCAAAACTAAAAAGATGTTAGAAGAACACAAGTTTCTAAAGAAATCAGAGGATGGGTTTAGCTCCACAGAAGTTAATTTATGCTAGCCGAAAGCACCATAATTTAGGACATAAGGTAAATGCCAAATTTCAATTTCTCATATTGTTTTTCCCACACATTTAACTTTTCAACTATCTTTGCAGCAAATACTATAGTGCAGAATGAATCAAACACAATGCCTAGACAGAGAATCGGTAGTGTTTTCCACCTCACTGATGCTTTAATTTGTTACAAATCAGTTTTCCTCCTATCATTCAAAATCCAGGCATCACACTACAATATTTACTTCCAACGTATTAAGTATAGATATGGAACAAAACCAAATAGTAATTCTCCACAAAAGAAACTAGTTAACAAAATCCTTAACCATTTCCTAACCACAATCACACAATGGTACCTACTACCTAGACCACAACCAAGATTACCTCATATTTCCTAGTTCCTTAAAGTTGCCACTAGAAATTTAAACTCAAAAAGTCCACTAACCTTAGTTAAAAAATACATAATTTTACCAGATACTGTTTATAAATTGTTGATACGAAATTTCAAACTAAATACAAAAGTTTAGCTATTCAAGGCTAATTATAGTCAACAAATTAAACATATAGAACTAACTCCATAATAGAGTACAAAATCCAATTAAACACAGAAAATATACCTTCAATTGCATCGAAAAACTCTCCTTGATTCGACGCGAAACTCTTACACTCAAATTGCCTGTTCACCTCATTTCCACTCCCTAAATTCGCTAAATTACACCTATGATCCAAAAATGCATCCTCTTCTTTCTCCAGCTCATGCACAAATAGTTCGTCCTCATCACCACCGCCAAAGTTATCCTCCACCAGCTCCACCACCTGTTCAACATCCTCCTCTTCCTCAATCAAATCAGCTCCTTTCTTCTCCTTCTCCTCAGCTGGAATCTCAAATCCATCACCCCCACCACCACCACCACTCCTGCGATTCCCAGCCACTCCAACTCCGCCACCTCGACGCTTATGATTAACAACATACGGAGACGGCGATAAAGGATCGGACACCGTTTCCGGAATCGGCGCCGGAGCCGGAGTCGTGTACAGCGCCGGCGATATATAAATATGCCTCGGAGCAGAAGGAGGCTTGGAAATAACAGCACTTTCCCTCCCTTGCACAGTCACGCTGTCGTTTTGGCACGGTTTCGGCGGCGGCGGAGGAGTTGAAACCTGGTTCGATAACGGCGGCTTCTTATAGGAGTCTGGAACTCGCGGTTCGAGTAAGTTCTCTAGTGCTATCGTAGAAAAAGTCGGCATTTTTAGAGAGAGAGAGACGTTCGCCGATTAGGGTTTGATCATCGGAAACTGGAGATTCGCCGATGGATGAAGGGGCGGAACGCTGAAGCTTCCTAGGTTTTTGGAATTTTTTTACTACTACTTATTAAAGGACGGAGCACGGCGCGATGCGTGGCGTACTTTTTTGAATAATTTATGATATATTGTGGTTTGAATGGAAGTAGGATTGTTTGTTTGGCTTCTTGTTGGTCAAGCCAAATACTTGTTGAGGATTTTAATACTAATGTTTACACATGATCAATGACGTCATTATTTGTTCTTTTTGACAATTTCTTTGATGAATTTATTCTTATGTAGGGCAAAGGTTAGGAGATTCTAAATACAAGAAAGAGAAATTTTGATAATCGAGTCAATTCAAAAAAAATTTTTAATTCGTACAATGATAAGATACGAATTGAAAGTTAAATTGGTAATCTCATAACTATTAGTATTCATACAAGAAGAGTTGGGTTTTGAAGAATCCAATTTGGTAGAGCATAAGCCAATGGACTATTCAACAGTCAACGGACGGATGATTTGGGACAATTAACTTTAGCCAAATGTAAAGAATAAAAAGTGTTTTCTTATGTTACAAACTACTACAAAACAAAGAATCAATGACAACTAAATTTTAGCAAAGGCTTGCTTAAGAAGACTTCCAATGCTGAGATTGATGCATTGGAGGATCCATTGGTAATGTTTTTTTAGGACTGGTACTACATAGAACTCCAAAACGGGGATTAATCCTAAGTGAGTTGCTTAGATACGAACAAAACATTGTACTTAGAGCAATATGCTAAGAAACTTTACGAAACAAGAGACACCGTCGACTGGTTTTCGTGCTTTCTGGTGCAGGGACAAATCAAATTTCTCTCCTATTTTTACCAAAGTTACATAATTTGTTACGAATTGGGACGAGGCGAATAAACAACACAACCATCCATAAAACTAAAACTTTACAAAGTGACGTTTAAGGTACAAAAAACATTGTGACCAAAGTATATCTCAAACGTTGTAAAATACTATATCAGTGATAAAAATATCTCACCATCCCTGGATAATTTCAGAAATAATTATTAAGAAACCTTCACAATTGGATGTAATAGCCAATTTATTTTGGATTAATTTATGCCTTAAAGCCTATGTAATTGCGAAAAGGGGAAAAGGGTCTGTACGCATGCACGGGCTCACACATATTGTTCATCATTTTCTAGGTCCAAATTCATTCCCTCCTTAGTCCTAATTTATTTTTTTTTACCATAATTTCCTATGTTAATCTGCTATTGAGAACTTTAATATGGCTTTGTATAATGTAAATTGATGCCGTCACAGCCGTCATATATCAAGCATTATTAATCCCCTCTCACAAAATCAATATGGTAGGAATAAATAGAGAGTCGAGCAGTTATATCTCTATGACTCCACTTTAGAAGTCGGGATTCTAATCCCACCAATGTCAAAATCCCCTTCCTGTATGAAATAGTTAAGGTTTATCATAAAAAAAAAAAAAATCAATATGGCCCTGTGGCTGTTGGCGGGTTTCAAATGTTTGTGTTCTCACTCCATACTTAAACGGACACGTGGTCCATTTCTTTGATTGCGTTCTTTATTTCAATTTTTCTAAACAGGTGGTCCAAATTCTAATACGCCCAAATATGTCTCTTTTCTCTGAAGGAATTGCGCCGCAAAGAAAGTCCCCATAACTTGGGATAGATATTTGAAACGAATGAAACCTTATATAGGGACAAGCATTCACAATCTAGATCTTCGGTTCGATTTTTTTTTATGTTTAATTGTGTCTGATATAAAACTATCTTATATCAATGTGAAAATATATAAAACGAAGGGGCTATTTGGTTCAAATTCTTTAATCACTATCATTATAGGTATTATTAACCTTACTATTAGTATGACTTTTGATGATTCTCCTTAACATGTTTAGTTTAATAATAGAATGAGTATCATTATAAAAATACTTGTTTGGTTTATTGGAATCACTTTCAAGTAAATTTCAAAATTTTAAATCTTTTATTTATGATATACATATTTTTTAGATTTCTTATTTTGTATCTTTTTAAAGAAAATTTTTAAAAAGATTTCTTCAATTTCAAACATAGGCATGCTCTAATTTGAGTTTTATACAAATTATAACCTTAAAAAAATATTTTTATTATATTAACAGAGAGTACTATATATCTTTGATTTTTAGTTCAAATTTTTTTAAGAAAATTGAATGTAAAAAAAATTATTGAAAAGAATTTTTATAAAAAAATTTATTTTATAAAGTACTAATAAAAATATTCAAAATCAAAAGACGAGAGAGAGATGAATAGTATGTTGAGGGTGGGTAACTCAAAAGATATGTGTTTTTTTAGTGGGTGTGTTTTTACCCTTAATTATAAGAGTTAATGGGTTTGATAGAATAGTATTTTGGGGTGAATCATACCCCAATTAATCACTATCATTCCCATTGAATGAGTAATAGTTGTTTTACAAACATCAATAATAGGTGTCATTACTTATGATACCTATTAACCTCCTTGATTCCCCTTTCCTCATAAGTTGTTCTATTTAGTGATATGACGTAGTTTCGTAGTGATATGATGTAATTCGTGTTGGACACAGTTGGACGTTGAAAAAATTGAACGGAGGATTTGATGTGAGCATCCGCGGATCAATTTAGATGTACTAGTCTAACCACACATATTATGTGTGTAAATAATCTTATAAACATAACAACTTATGATTAACGTAGTTATTATTCTATGGATTTTATTATCTAAATGCGAAGATAAACAATATGAGATAATTTAGTCGTGTCTTGTTAATACCATGACTAGTGAGTAGTCAGAGGATAGTTCAGGAATATAAATTTAAGTGTGTACATAATTTAATAAACATAGCTACTTATTCAGATTTTCTACTCTTGCATAAAATCCATGCCAACATAATTAGCATAACATTTGGAGCGAATGAAACCTTGCATAAAGATTTGTTTCTTTCTTCACTTTGATTTTACTGTAAAACAATGTATAAAGAAAGGATTAAGAGCTTAATCATGTACATGATACTATTTTGGTGATTGAAACAATAGGATATTAATAGTGAGACGCATAAAGAAAAGATTAGGAGCTTACATTTGTACGTGACACTAATCTGTGATCGAAAACTTTGACCTATTCAATTTAAGAAGGTGACATTGAATTAGTCAAAGTTCTCTTGGAATTACAATTATGATATAGTGAAAACTTAAGAAGTAATTAAACTACCAAAAAACTAAAGAAGAATACGCCAAAAGTTTGGGTTGCAACCTAGAATTCTAACAAGAAATTTTTTTTTTTATTTTGGGTTGGGGGAAGAAAGTGGTTTTTTTTTTTAATTTTTTATCAATCTGCACTATTACAATAGGGAAGGGAGTGTTGGTGGAATTTCAACCTGACATTTATGGTGGAGTCGCAGGACTCTAACTATTCGACCTTATATTCGTTCTCAAGAAAAGTGGTCAGTTTCAAGGTAAAATTGAGAGAGAGAGAGAGAGAGAGAGAGTTGCACCGGAGAAAAAGGATTTATGTCAATATTTCTTAAAATCTTAAACAAAACCTTTTGAACCGGTCACATTTAATGTGCGTGCATCTAATAAAATTTTCAATTTATTTTTTCAAAAAAACCAATTTATGAAAATCAATTTTGCATTTGAAGTGTATGAATTTTATTTGTGTACAATATATATATATATATATATATATATATATATATATATATTAGGGACTAAACGGGCAGCTAAAGATCATTTCTTAGTGGTTTGAACCCCTTGGAAATATAAAAGTTTTTGAAAGAAAGTCAAAAAAAGGAAAACACTATAGATAAGGATAGTAAACCTAATTCGGTATTATTTGTCAAATTAAATGCTCGAAAATTTCTAGCTGAAAAATTACCCTTCGGAAGAAAGCAATATATGAAAAACGTGGATCGAACAGAGTGTAAGCAACATCTAAGAGAACTCTGAATATTAGCATCTTGGCAATTCTAACCATATTTGCATAGCAAATGGATTTTATATCTATAGCTACCACATTCTGCTCATCAGATTACAACTAGAAATTGCTATCAATATATTCAAATGCTCACAAGGATAAACATTATTTCTTAAGATGCGCTGTTAAACTATCTCAAAGCTGGACGTATAGCATACATATATACCAGACAAAAAAAAGAAAAGAAAAGCAAAGAAAAAAGAAAAGGAAAAAAGTAGTGATCCAAACAAATACTCCATGGAAAAATTGTAGTAGTACAAGCAAGAGGGGTCTGATAAACATCGTAGCATACGAGCTGTATAAACTGCCAAATGTCATCATTCTTTAAGTAGCTCTACACCCACAAAAATTTAAAAAAAAAAAATAAAAAAATGAAGAAGAAGGACAAGAATTTGGCAACTAATGTGGAGAAAAAGAAGGCATTCACATTAACAGAAAAAGAAGGCACTCACATAAACAGTATCCCCAAATGCAACGGCAATATGCAATGGGAGCAAATCTTCCCACCCACCAACCATAAAAGAAAAAGGTTAATAGTTGTGAAGCTTCCATTTTGTGAGGTAGGCATTTCAAATGCTCGGATCATGGGTGGAAAGCATAAAATCTTATCGCTATGCAGTGGGGCAAATAAAAAGAATGACTCGTGTACACAAGTAATACTGTAATCGGTAGGTAAGCTTAATGCTTCTCACGCGAAATCAATCATTGGAGGTGCTGAATTAGCATCTGGGACCTGACTAGTTGGTGGAGGGGGAACAGCGTCCACTGTCAAAGGACTACCCTGAGATGCTGAAGGAACATTTTCATGTGTTGCAGTTGGATCGTCAACCCCAGCTGAAGATGTAACAGGGATTTGGTTATCTGTAGTTTTTTCATTTGATTCTGCAGGTGCCTGAGTATTTGATTCTGGAGGAACTGAAGTGTCTGTCTTCAGTGGTTCTGCCCCTGACTCAGCAGGTGGAATATTAGACTCTGATGTAGGTGGGGTACCCGATTGTGCTGTACTTTGAACATCAGAATCTGATGTGAGTGGAGCACCAGCTTCTGACGTTGCCGGGGCCACTGGTTCTGATTGAGCTGATGCATTTTGAGCAGTGGCATTCGGTCCTTCCAAGAGCAATTGCTTTGGTGTTTGCTGCTTTGGACCTTGTGCAGATGGAGGAGGTTTGCCCTGACCAGGATTGGGACCATACAAAGATACCATTCCTGGAGGCAGAATTTCTATTGGCGGCTTCTTAGCTGCATCTGCCAAACTTGTGAACTTAGGTTCCTCAAGCGAAGCCAGAAATGCAGCAGCAGCATCTGTTTTCATTGAGGGAGTGGATTCCATCTCTTTCTGTAGCACTTTGTTCCATTCCTGAACCAAGCTCCTCAGGGTAGGTCGTCCATGAGCCTGAAAAAGTTTAGGATGGTCAAACTGAAGCACTGAATTCTATTACAAGAACAAAACCGCAAACTAGCAGATAATACCTGAGCATGGAGAACAGCCTCAGCAAGCATCCCAGTCTCCTTCCATGCTTTCTCCATGAGTGCATTGTCCCCCAAAACAGCAGCAGCAAATGCTGCTTCCCGCCCTGAGCCAACTGATATCATATTGTTCACCAGATTCTGTAAAAAATAATATTGTAGTTACTTAGGAGGTATAGAAAGGAGAATCAACCAAAAAGATTTCTAACAAAAAGAAAAACCTCCAGAAAGATTTCTAGAACTTTAACGATTTGAACATCAAAGTTACTGAATATCAGACATGTATATGGTCCTGTCCTGATGGAAATCACAGAGGCCGTCAAGCCTCCATGTCTCACTACTGGACCATCCCGCTAATTGCCTAATTAAAATATTCTTGAGTTTCGCATTTCAAGACTCATGTGACATTCTCAGGCAAAAATAGACACAACCCAATGATTCAGAAAGTCCTTGTGTTCTACAGTGATACACTTGAATTCTGTACATATCCATGTACTTCCCAACATTTGCTAAAATTTCACAAGCAATGCTGCCATAGGCTTGTGATTAGAGAATCGTGTCATTCTTTTCATATGTAAAACTGGAAGGTGAGAGTAATGTAGACAAATGTGCATCTTCAGATGATGAAGAAATCTCCTCCACACAAGATAATGAAGCCAAGAAAAAATTATGCAAGGCCAGTGGTTGTTCAGTCACATGACATTACTAACGGCAAGTACAGTCAACATAAATTACTTCTCTACTACTTGAAGCGTTTCAATGAATTAGTGGTTTAATATAGATTTAGAGCATGCACAAGGTCCTGCTTTCAAGTCTTACTGCCAAAAATTTTAGCACCTTTACATGCTTGGCTATCCAAAATAGATCCATCACCTGCATGGCTCAGAGGCTATGTCAGGGTCAATAGATAAATTAACCACCCTCCTCTCTAACAATTCAAGCATTTAGATGAAGTGGGAATTATATCTTTGACAATTGCTAATAGAACACATTTAACAGTACTCTGTACTTTTCTTCGAATTAGTACCTCAAACATAGCAAAGCATGGATTTTTTATCACACGTGGAAATCATAGCAAAGCATGCGATAAAAGAAAAATTAATAAGATTAACATACACTTAGTCTTGTCAACTCCCCATGATTTGCAAGACGTAAAGCAAGTCCTCTCAACTCATGACCTCGTAAAGCTCCCTTCAAGGACCCAGCAGCAGCTAACCTCTTGAGAGCTTCACGGGCAATGTCAGCTTGAGCAGTTGCATCTGCGGCATCAATAAGATCCAAAAATTCCTTTGCAAACTTAACTATACCTTCTACAGCATCCACAACATTTTCCTTCTTTGCATTTAAATTCATGATGTCATTCAAGTCCAAACCAAGAGTTTCTTGTCCTAAATCCCTGCTGTTGCTCATTGTCAGAAGACACTGCAGAGCTCTTTTCAGATCATTGCTCTTCATAGCCAGATCAAATTCCAATCTCTTTGATATTCCAGGCAAGTGAAGTGCTTCAGTAGCATAACCCATACCAAGCATAAACTGTGCCAAATCATCATGATGTTCTCTGCCCAACCTACTAGCCCATTTCACTGCACTAACTGCATCTCCGTAGGCTGCAAGACATCGGCAACGAATACCAGGATGCCCAAGGGATATTGCATGGGCACACATGTACCTATCTATGAGCCAAAGAACACCATCTCGAACACCCACAACTACAAGAGGTCCAACTGGTCGCTTTTGCTCACCTGGAAATCGAGTAACTGCTACCGCAACCCCACCACCACCAACAGCGACCTCGTTCACTTTCCTTTCTTCTGGCAATATTGAATCATCATTCTCAACTTTAGATTGCTTTGGTAAAGTTAGGAATGGAGGCACGGAGGGAGCATGCTGAAAAGAAGCTAATCGCACAACTTGGAGCATTGGGGGTCTCAGTGTTACTCTCTCTTGCGCATTAGTTTGCTGACTATCAACTGTTATTAATGCTAATTCTCCATGTTGTGCAACAGCTCTTGCCTGTGCCTCTTTAAGTCGCATCTCTTCTTTTCTTCTCTTGGTTTCTATGTCAATAGGTGCAACACCAGCATCCACAAAAACACACTCTATGGTAGTTGGTGTGACAACGAATAACTGCCTTCGGTGCCAAACAGCCCCAGTAGCATGAGGAATTGCCACATCTCCCAAATATCGATACTGAGGACGCAAAGAAGATATTACTATGTACTGCTGATAAGCAAAAGCACAATATTCAACTGTTTGATCCCATGCTGTCCATTCAGGTTGAGGAAGAAGATCACCCACAGGCTGGAAACTTTCCCAGCTGAAAAGTTGGAAGTTCAATGGTGTTGCTTCAGCAGAAGATCTCCGAGAAGAAAAACCATCATCTGCAGAGCCGAAAGAAGAAACAGCACTACTTCCAAAACCGGACAAGGGCATAGACTGAATAGCTGAAATAGCAGTAGCAGCACCAGGGCTAATTCTCCGGGACGTTCGATAGGCGACACCAAGTAGTGCGCCCCCATGCAAACCAATGACTGGTTCACTGCGACTACCAACTGACCTCATCAATATATTTGATGTTCCATCATCCAGAAGTATTCGAACTTGAACACCTGCAGATGAAGCAGCTGAAGCAGCAGCTGCTGCTGCTTGGGCTGCAGCAGCAGCTGCTGCTGCTTTGGCTGCAGCAGCAGCAGCTTCTTTGGCTTTTCTTGATGAGCCTTTAGGTATTATAGGCATTCTAGGAGCCACGGCAGACTCAAGAATTGCAAACCTATCTCGACAAGCGTCCCAAGCTAAAAGCCTTGCACTGCCTGAATCAACAATCGACCAATCACTAACCTTGTAGATAGAGAAGTAAGGAATGTCAGGCCAAACAATTCCCAGGTACCTGCAATCCATGACAGCACAAAAGCAGTTGAATCAAAAGAATCGAACAGCAGAAATGACTGAATGAACAAATACTGCAAAAACCTTCCCCACTAAAGTATATAAGCAACAAGTGCAAAAAGAAAACATATGGAACAGAAAGAACAAACGCAAAACTGAAAATAAAAATAATATGGATATTGTAATATTTGGTGAACAATATTCGAGTAACAGTAAATGATATTCTCTGATGATATTAGAATGTAAAAACAAATTCATGGAGCACATACTTCCCCGAACTGCTCACAGAAAGAATCGAGTATGAATCGTGTGGAACAGGAGTGCTAATATGCTTTTTAATTTGCTTAACATGCAGTTGTTCAGGTGTATCTCCCCTGATCCTTCCTGCGTCACTCAAGGAACCATTACTCCCAAGTGCTGGATTCATTGTATTAGATAACTGAAATTGTAATAGCTTCAATTCTCTCTCAATGATATAGACAGCAGCGTGTTCTCGACCTCCTGGAGGTGTTGGCAGGGCAGCTACAGGTGGAAGAGATCTAGGATCAAACTCACAGACAATGATACCAATGTTGGTTCCAGTGGCAACAAGATGAGGCTGTAGAGGATGTGCAACCATAGAATAGACCTACAAATGCAACTCAAAGGTAAAGTCATATTAGAATTGTTTGTACAAAACTGACCCAACAAGATAACGTCATGATTATAAATGCTTGGGCACTGAGCTCCACGAAGAAATTATGCACCTTATGTTGATCTGCTTATTGGTTTTGATCACACAAACGAGAAGCCAATTATGGGTTTCATTAAGTTATATCTCATATCATTTTGCATTAATCACAGAAATATGTATGCTTGAAGTTTGCTTGGTTTGGTTGACCAGGCATTAAGGCATGAAGCAGACATTTAAAAGTTTTCTTTGTTTGTTTCTTTCTGCATCTCCTCCATCACTGTTTCTTTCTGTATCTCCTTATTTTTTTGAGTGATTGCATGCAATGATATTGCTTTAAGCTTTTTGAACAAGTCAATTGTCCAATGTTGATGACATATTTTGTCTGACAACGAGTTACTGTACTAGTTTCCACTGATAAATTGGCATATAGTTTCCACTGAAAAAATGGCATATTGAATGTTTTTCTTCTCAAAATGACTATTAAGTCAGGATTTGGCTCTGCTATAAGAATCAGAAGTCCTGTACCCGTGTAAATGTGAACTCTGAAACATCTTCCCCCAGTGAAAAATTGAGAGCGTGAAACTTTAACACCAATGCATGGTAAAGAAGTAACTGATGTAAATGTTACGGCAAAATTTTTTAATGAAACTATCTCAACATACAGAGTGATAAAAAAGGTCAGCATGCAATGAAGTAAAGACAAGAAACATACCCTAAGCTTCTTATGAGAAGCAAGTAGTTGAGGCGGTACTAATGAGGAAAGTTCACATAATGGCCTTGTAAGAGCTGAGTAAGTTGGATGCTCAATAGCCCTGCAAAAAAGGTCCAAAAGAACATCAAAATTCCCCTAGAAGGAAAGTGTCATTTATTCTTCATCCAAAACAATGGAAACGGAGGTTTCTCCATACTGGCAGACTGTTTTAACTTACAATTATGTATAAAACAGATACTAGTAAATCAATATGAGCTGATATACTGGACAGAGATTAAGCATACCATATATGGGAATCCTTAACACAGGTCAAGATGTCAAGGTTGGGAGCTCGAGGATGGCACCAAGATGCCACACTATGGCAAGCCAATTTTGACACAGGTTTTATTCGACGCAGTTCCTGGAAGAGTGTAAACAATTGGGAAAAGATAAGGCTAAGATAGAAGCAAACTTTCATGTTACAAAGGAGGAAATAGAACCATGGAAATTCAATACAACACCTTAAAGGAAATTGTGTCCCAGATAGCCAACGTTTTATCTGCACCAATCGTGATAAGCTGAGGTGCGCCGCCAATCACTCTAGAAAGCTCAATAGCAGCAACCCCACCTTCATGGGCCTTAAATGTCACAGGAAAATACATTAAAAAGTTTCCCAAAATATCATTGCAGTCAAGGGAAAAACACTAAAAGAACTGTTTTTGCATTTGCAAACTGCAATTAGTAAATATCCATACAAAAGAGCTTAAATTCATTATCATGTTTACAAAGAAAAAATGAAAAACCAAGGGACAAGTCAAAAAAGTTTCTGCAAGGACTACCAATTGTTGAATTTTCCATTACTCCGTAAAAAGTACATTATTCCTTATTGACACTTCACTATGAAGTGTATTTCAATATTGTTGAAGGCAAACTGTGACTGACTTTTCTATTGCACAAAGAGCAACAATGGCACTTTTTCAGATAGCTTGCAACAATGACTGAAAAACATAAATGGAACCAATGAAAGAATAAGTTTAGAACCTATATCAACTCCGAGTTTACAATCACTATTCATTACACTAACTATGCCATATAGAAAAAAGAGCAACACTCTCAATCACGATATGATGATCCCAAACGCTAAAAGAAATACATAAAAAATTCTAAAAAGAAAAAAGAATTACATAAGAAATCTAAAAAAATATATATATGAAAAAGATGATACACTCACAACAAGAAATCCAAAAAAGGCATTAACAATTAGAAAGTACTAGGTGACTATAATGCTAGAAACTAGTGAGAGTGAGGGGGGGAAGTGGGTAAGAAGAATATTACTTTTAAGCTCAACTGAGGCACAAGCTCTCGTGAATCATGACCATGATCTGCGCTCCAGAGGACAAGCAAACCATCACTACCACCAGAAACTAAGAGTGCCTGCAACAAATCAAGGAAACAAAACATTCACAAGAAGTACAGAGGTGAAAGAATACAGCAAAAGTACATGTATGCCAAGTAACTTTCAGCTTGTGACCCATCAAATTCAATACACCAAGGTATAGATGCTTCTTTATAAATAGAAGAAGAAATATTATATTTATAAAAGGAAAAGAGAAACACAAGAATGTAGATGGATACATCCAAGTTACAAGTTGACACGCTTGAGGAACTACCTTGCCAGATGAAGCCATGAAGGTCATCAAACATGCAATAGATCCCTTATGACCTCCGGTGTACCTACGAGCAAGCTGCAAAGGGGAAACAAACTACATGATTCCAATTCTTAATATTTCTGTTTTTCAGACAGAATTGAGCAAAATACAAACGGCCAACTTGATAGAGCAAGGCACTTAGAAGAGAAAACCTTCCATGTTATCATTGAAAGAACTCTAATTACACCATCTGATCCCCCGAAAGCCACCAGAGGACCCTCATTAGCAGTTGATTTTGCTAGAAATTCCATACTGTGACAAAAACATCCAAAAAGAAAATTCAGAGAGAGAGACAGAAAGAAGAACAATCAATCCCACATCTTGTGACACCGTCATCAGGGAATAGTTTCAACAATGGTATTATTTCACAAGAAAGGCGTAATGCTTACAATAGTTAAGGGGATCCACCAAACCATGAATTTTAGAAAATTAGATCAAGCTGTGGGGAGCTACGTGAAGATTCAAATGGAACAATTGAATCCTTTTGGTGTGGGTTTATGGCTAGGTGTAGTGATACTGTTCTGGACCTATCCTAGTCACATAAGACCTTTGAAGACCGGAAAGTGAACTCTTACCAAAGTCTATATGGAAGATTATATGCTCTTGATTACAATGTCATGGGAGGTGAAAGATGCATATTTAAAATTAAAAAAAAAAAAAGAACCAAAAAATTCAAATTTACTGATTCAGGAAAAAGGAAGGATTTCTCCTGGAAGGAAGCATTGATGTTTAAACCACCCAGGATGGAGTAGCATGCTCTTTGATGCACTGAATAGGAAGCAATGTATTACAAATCTTTCAAAAGCAGCCCGTGGCATCAAACCAATAACTCATAAATAAGAGAAAGGAGAGTAGGTATCTCAATTAATTGCTTATGGGTCGCGTATTGCACCTTAGGGATGATAAATGTACATTCAAGACTGTGCTAGTAATATCCTAGTTAATGAATTCGTAAATATATAAAAGAGTGAGCTAAAGTGACTCCATCCTGAAATATGAAAGCAAATATCAGAATTAAATGAAGTAAGGCCTCACCAAAGAAGTGACTTGTTTTCAAGATCTTGCTTTGGCACATCACGGCCACGCATTGTCACCAAATCTAGAAAAATGGCTTTGTTCTCACAACATATTACGAGAAAATGTCGTCCTTTAGTTGAAGGGGCTGGAGAACTAAAAGCCGCAGTAACATTATTCACAGCAGATGGAGCCTCAGCAGCAGCAAAGCGGTTGTGCCAATGTTGCCAATACCGTACATCATCATCATAAAAGCTTACCTGCTTAACACTTCAACCAAGCACTGAATGGCTCAGGTTTGACAAATAAATGACAAAAGTTTCAGAATTCTCCAATTCAGGGAATTGATCAATTACCTCCCGCCTCTGATTGCTTCTGTAGGTTTCCCTCTAGGCTCTGGGGTACCAAAAAAATAAAGAAGACAAAGACATCATAAATGGCACACTCCCAAAATGGTAAATTGAAAACTTTCCAACAAATTGAAAGTGGTATAAAATTATTTAGATTTACATGATCATGTTAAACAAACACGAGATTAGGATAAAAATGGAAGACAATTTGCTTGCAAAAAAAAATACTTTAGTCATTGAACAAGAATAAGCAGTGTCAAAAGCCAGAGAGAGACAACGCATCATATGTTGAACTAACTTAAAGTTATCAAATCAGATATTTATTGAGTATAATGATGGATAAAAGTTCCCCACTAACACAATTCGCAAGGTTGCATGGACAGCCCATGATTAAACAAGAAAAAGACAGCTTCAATGGAATCCATTTAAGTTACAAAATTCCTTCAAATAGGGTTTCTAACTCCTAAAATTAAGGCACATTTGGCACATCAACTGAAATCTAACTTTATGCTTTAAAATTGGAAAGTAAAACCATGATTTCCAGAACTCCGTTGATTTTTAAAAGGACCAAATCAGACTAATCTCCACCAACTCCACATTAATAACGATACCCGTGCTAATGAATCTCCAAGCAAAATCCTATATGTAACTTAATCCATCAATTTGAAAAATTGCCACAAAAATAGAGGAAAATAAACAACTAACACACGTACACACAAGACAGACAACAAAGGTTGTCAAAATCTAAAATCTTTCCGGTTCACTAGCATTGCAGCAAACGTAATTAGTAATAAGAGTACTAAAGTTTCGAATTTTCCCCTAAATCCAACTAAATATACATTCACAGGTCTCTGAGCTTGACGCGGACACATCTTAGCAATGTAAAATCTCCATTTCTAACACTGCTCTGTGTAAAATCTCCATTTCTTACACTCCATTACACACAATTATGCAAATACTAAAACATGCAAGGGGAAAAAAAGAATCTTGAAATAAATGGTATGAAAAACTGCAGAACAATGAAGGGCTACCTGATTCGCCCTCGGCGAGCTTCTCCAACTTAGCACCAACCAAACGTCTCTCGTCAACGCCACCACCTTTCAGCTCATAAATCACCTAAAACCCACAAAATTTCACATCCAATCACTCACCATGGAAAGAAAAAGAATTAAAAAACTCAAGTGAATTCTACACAATTAGGGGGAAAAAAAACTCAGAAATTCAAAACAAAATAAATAAAAATACGAAACCTGGCGGTGCTCCCAATTCCAAACGGAGACGTGATCGGATGCATCGGCGGTGACTAGCCAAGGGTGAGTTGGGTGCATTTGGATCTTGACGATCTTGTCATTTGTGGGACGAAAAGCCTTTAGCCTCAGCATCTTTGAATTTCGCTGAATAACTTCAAATAGGTACTAATATTAAAAGGGTCTGGATCTAATCGGAAAATTTCTAGCTTAAATATGTATTTAACTGAATCGGGCCTTCAAATTGTGGGAGAATTAACCAATTCCAATCGATACCTTATTAGTCTATTTTCCTAAGCACATGCTAGAGGGTAGTAAAAGCCTCGATGAAGCTGAGGCTGAGAAAAAGACGAAGGAGAAATTGCAGGTAATACGGTTTATTTGGCTTGGCTGAAGTTCGAATATGGCCTTGAAACTGAAAGTAAAAATGGAGGAGAGGTGACTTTTAAAAATTAAAGTTATTGTCGAAAAATTAAAGATTAAACAATTAAAAAGTCATTGTGCAAGCTTGGTATATTTACCAATTTAATCATGTTTTTAATAAAAAATTAAAGAAATATTGGTGTTTTTAATTCGTTTTTACTGAGTGATGACATCAATTTTTTGAAAATCAACTTTAAATTAATTATCATGAAATTAATTTGAGTTGAACAATTTTGCATGTTGTCTTCCTTTCAACTTTTATAATTTCTTGAAAATCTACCTTGATGTCTTTGACATTATTGTCAGAGTAAAAAACTCTTTTTGCTAAAGTAATTTTAACTTAAATAATTTGGCTACTACTACTAAAGTTAGTACTGGTTTAACTTGGTTTAATATTTCCTCTATTTCCTTGCCTCACTATCGTTATCTAATAAAAAATAAAGACTGGTTTGCAATCATCAGTTCACCCATTAGGACAATCACAAACACAAGACTAACGTTATATCTTCATTCCAAACATAAGAATAAAAGTTAAAATTATATCTTTGGTTATGTATTTAAGAACTAGGAATTTTGGATAATTTTGTTTATTGAAGATGTCTAATAATTTCTTGATTAAAACAAAGAGAGATATCAATTAAGAAAGCTTCATGACCAGTGTGGATTTCCAACATAACTTATTAAATATAAATATGAACATTAAAACCCTCTATAATTTTTGGATCTTCAGCTATTTGAAGATTTTTTAAAAGTTATGGATTGGGAAGATATAGATGTGATTGAGTAGAAGGAATTATTAAAGGTTTAGGGAGATAGAAACTCGATTGAAAAATTGGAGGAATGATGGCAGTTAAAGTCATAAGTGGCCATTACAGGGATGGTATCGTCTGATAGATCAATATGGAAGAGTGAAATTGGAGGTTGAAAGGTTAATATTAGTAGATGGGCCACAACGAGCAACGGAGCAACCACGAGAGACAAGAAGGATTAGGGTTAGAATGTGGACTGCGGAAGAAAAGAAGGTCCAAAAATAAAAAAAAGAGAGATATTAAAAGATGGACACAGAGCGAAAACAAAGATGATAAAATACGTGAGGATTGATTTTTACCCTGAAAAGCATAGTCTTGACATTTAGATAAAAAGTTATTTTGGGTAAGAAAATATTTGCTCTTGACAACATTTAGAATATGGACTCCGATTAATGAATCCTAAATAATAACTCATATCTAGTTCGACTTGTTTGGACAAACGAGTTTTTTGAGTTTTTTATAAAATCGAATTCAACTAAATTTATTTATTTTTTTTGGCCTAGCCAACTTGAACCAAAATTCAAATGAAATCGATTTCTTAAAAATTGACTCAAGAGGTCAATTTTATTATTTTGTGAAAATGAATAAAAATATTAATATTTTTTAAATTTTTTATTAAATACATCAATGTTTTGGTAAATAATTCGCACATACTTGAGGATAAAGACGTGATATCAAACACGAAGGGGAAAAAAAAAGAAAAAAAAAAAGAATACGTCACGCATTACGTAATATGACAATCTTAATATTTATTAGTTGAGTGTCAAATAGGAAGGTAAAATATTGTTGAAAACGCCATTTAATAGCAATAATTATAATAAAAATTTGTGTTGAAAAAACAGATACCATTCGTCTATAAATTGTGAGAAATTAGTGAAATATTGAACATCACAATGAGAAAAATACTTCATAGCTACTCAAATTTTATGTTGAGTTATCCGGTCAGAATTCATCGACACATCAACTAACATTCGACTGTATGTAAATTTTTTTGAATTTATTTATCAAGCTCGCATACATTGTTGTTTAAAATTCATCGACACAACAACCAACTTCCGATGCTATGTAATTTTTTTTTTATTTATGTATCAAGTTCACATCATTATTGTTTAGATTAAATATTTCCATTTCATACCATCTAGTAAATTTTTTTTTTTTAAAAAAGTTATACCTTTGTGTTCTTATGCTCTCCCATTCTTATTTCTTGCCAAAAAAAAAAAAAAGAGAGAAACTAGCCCAAGATGATGATTACTTATGGCAAGCCAGTTAGGCCCATCAGTAAATCTGAGATTGATTTGGGCCTATTTCGAAAACGATCCGTCTTCCTCCTCTAATCACACACAATCAAAACTCGCGCCCAGATTCACTGCATTAAGGATTCGGGTTATCGGGTCCGGACCTTTTCCCTTCACCATAGCCCTCCTTTCTCCTCCTCTTCCCTCCCAAAACCCCCCCAAAAAATTCCCAATTCAGCCCAAAAAAACGCAGAACACGCATCAAACAATATAATTTATCGCAATTCATCTTCTTCCCCGTCTCTTTGCTGCCAATTTCACCTCAGCTCTCGCCACTCCGTAGCTAAGTACGTATTTCTCATGTTTAACTTGCGTATGTATTCATATACTAACGGAAGGTACGTAAAAAAAGCGTAAGTTTATGAGAATTTATATGCATTTGTTTTATCATGTATTTATGTACTTGTGTGAAGTGTATTGTTAGGGTTTTAAGCGCAGGAAGGCTCGAATTTGGAAAATATGCAAAAAACAAAGTTAGGGTTTTGGAAGAAAAGGGTTCTTAATCGGAATGGATGAATGCATTAGCCAGATAGCTTGTTATTCTGTGTGGAAATGATTTTTTTTTTGGGGGTGGAATTTTGTTGGTGGACAGATTGTTAGTGTGCTTGTGATTGATTAGTTATTGGTTAGAAAAAATTGTTATATAATGTGGGTTTATTTTTATTTATATTTCTTGTGTAGTGGTAATGGTGGATTGGAACTGAAGAGAGTTGAATGAGTTTTAATTTGGAAATGAGAGCTGAGCTGGGCTGAGTTGATATGAGTAGATTGTCATTTAGGCCGCGTCCGCTTGATATTCACAAAAAGCTCCCTATTGTAAAATCTGTAAAGGAATTTGAGGATGACGAGACGCCTACAAGCACTCGTAACTCCCAGATACTCCGCCTCGCAGCTGAGGCTGATATTGAGGTACAGCTTTTTTTTCTCTTTTCCTTTTTCTTGTCTCTTATTTTGGAAAGAATTAAATGTAATGCTTTCCTTTTCCAACTCTTGTTTTGTCTTTATGTAATCATTAAAATTAATCAATAATGTGCAATGAAACGGGCTTTATTTGGTGAGTTGGTGGCACTGGGATTGCAAAAGATGGTGCTAGAAACAAATGAGTTTCTTGTGATTGTAATGCCGACTGTATCGCTTTGAATAAAAGAGGGTAAGAAACATTCATTCCAATTGCACCATCAGTGTTTTCAGAAAACAGAATTTTCCATCCTCTAGCCTAGATGGAAGACGTAAGTGATGTTGCTGACAATTTTCACCTGTCAAATGAGTCAGATATGGTGAGGATGTTATAGGCAGTTTGCCTTTTCAAATTTTGGGGAACTTTACGATTGGGATGATTTGGCCTTTTTACCTGTTTGCCTGATTTTTTTTTTCACTGGGATATTTTCTTAATCTAATATAGATTCTTTAATTATAATTGTTATAAATTGTATTTCTGTTTCCTTCTGGGCCTAATTATTTTCTCTAGATAAATGGTTTTAGTTGTAATTTGTTGACCAAACACAGTGGTGAAATTACTTGTATAATGGGTCTGAATGATTCTTTGATTATAAAATCCCTATATATGTTGTAGCTAATTATTTTCTTTTATTTTCTCTCACCTGATTATTTGGCATTTTGTCCATTTCTAACCTTTTTTTCTGCTCACCAGATTATCTTGTATGTCACGTGTAATTGTTGTAACTTGAATATTTTGACCTTTGGCCCAGTTTCATGTTTTGGGTGTCAATTAACAAGTGCCCTGGAAAGATAATTGTATGCAGTTTGATATATGCTGATGACCAAAATACTATCTAACTAATGCTTGTACATTTTGATAATCAATTATCTGATTACTTATGTCTGTCAAATAACAGATATAAATGCATCTATTGTTAACAGATTGCTTAAATCATAATATGCAGTTCTCTCCTTTCCATTTTCTTGTTTAATGATGTATACTCTCCACGTGTATTTTATGAAATTTGGGGAATTCTAACCTTAGCTGTAAAATGTTGTGACGTATCTGACCTTTAAGTGTTTACCTGTCAATCATGCATTGGCCTTGGAATATAAATATATTTTGTGTTAGTCATCTTTAACGATTGAAATCTATCTAAGTAATGCATGTCCATTTTGACAATTAACTGGCTATGAAAAGAAAAAGAAATTGCCTATTTCCAGAATAGAGCTCTGAGATGGAGTATGTGTACTTTGTTCTTGGACAAAGAAATTGGGGATCCTCATATTTTATTTACTTGCCATATCAAATCAGAGCAAAGACCATGATTGGTTCGTCTAGCATGGTAACAGTATCATGCTGGCAATAGTTATATTGGCTGTGTTTGGATAGCATTTTTTGGAGATTTTTGGGAAAAATTTTTTGGAATTGTGTTTGGCATGTTGAATATTTTTTGGTCAAAAAGTACAAAAATTTTTTGGTCAAACTTTTTTATCAAATTTTCCTACCAAGTTTTCATTTTAAATTTCAAATAAACTTTAGAGTTTTTTTGTACTTATTCACAAAAACAAGCATGTTTGTATTCAAAATTTGTTTAGAAAAACTAAAAAAATCGCGAGTAACAAAATGAGATCCATTTTCGGTAGGTTTTGAGGTTGGACAACGTAGCGGACGACGAAACGGACGTCCGCTTCTTTCAAACCACCATTATGTCATATCAAAAAAATTTTCACATTCAAACACTTTTTCACCATTCCCAAAAAGTCAACAAAAAACAATCCAAATAATTTTTTTCAAATAATCTTCAAAAAACACTCCAAATAATCATATCCAAACGGAGCCATTGCTTTCTTTAAAGAAAAAGGAGCTAATGCTAAGAGACATTGAACTAGAATTGGACATGATGTAACTTAAATATCTTCAAACATCATGCATAATGAGTTGGGCATGGATGTATTTGGAGAAAAAGTAGGTTTTATAGATCATGACTTTGTAGAATCTCAAATCACATAAAAAGGTTTTGCACCAGATAAAGAAGGAACCTGACCTTAAGAAATATCGAACAGGACAGTGGAAATGATACAACATTGATATCTTGACATACATTCTATAAATGAGTAACCATGTATATATCAAGAAACAATGGATATGTTTATATCCTACCTTTGTAAATCTCAAAATCACATGGATGTATCAGAAGATAATGGGTGTTTATATTCTGCCATCGTAAATCACAAATCACCCAAAAAGGCTATTGTTTCAATCGGAGTGAGATGCAAACTCAAATCACTTAATTTAGGATTTTTAGTTTCAGATAGAAAAAGGTGTAACAATAATTATGAAATAATGGAGGTGGCTTTGAATATAAGAACCTCTTTCCCTTCTTTTAAGTGAAGATCGGAGTTATAGTAATCGGAATATCTGGAAGTTTATGGAGTTCCTTAAAATGCTGTTCAAAACCATATAGTAATCATACCTGGAATCTGAATTGTACTTGTCTTTAACAAATATTGAAAGTTGATATATCCCGATCAGAAATGGTTGTATTTCTGAAGTTTTGATATTTTGTTCTAAATATGAAATTTGGAGTACTGCTGTTTGGGAAAGCCTTGCTGGTGATTAGTTAGCATATTTTTTAAAGAGTTTTTAATTGATTGTAATGTTCTTTTAAAGCGTACCAGGAGTTGGTAGATTGACACCAAATGTCATTGACAGAACCAAAGGGAAAACCTTCCTACAGTCATAAAGATCTACTTTCCATTTGAAATCTAATTTCTGCTATACAAATAAAAGCAAGAGTAAATATACCTTTAATGTTATGTTGTATGTGGTATTTTAATATTGCTCTTCAGGTACCACAAGTTTCTAGCAAGAAAGCTGCTGCTGAAATACCTACACCACAGTTTGTGGTTGTGGACACCTACGAAAGAGACTATTCCCGCACATTTGCTCAACCGACATCATATCTGCGTGCCAGAGGAGGTTTGTGAACTATAAATTTTTATTTATTTTTTAATTTATGTATTTTGCGTTTGACATCTTACTTCTTGTCTTTTGCTGATATTTGTTTAATAAATTCTAGCCCGGGCTGAGATCGGGGATTTCGTTGAATATGATCTTGACAACGAGGATGACGATTGGCTACAAGAGTTCAACAAAGAAAGAAGAATCCTACCAGCTGAAAAGTAAGTATCTTGCTTGGATGGTTTTTCCTTTATATATCTTGTCATTTCAGACCTGTTGCACTTGTAATTTATTCTGTGCTTGTAATTTTTTGTTCCCTTTTACACAGTATGCTATAAGTTACTTGTTTAAGATGATTAGTGTTTCGATTTCTTCCTGCCTCTGTTGAAAAGAAACATTTATGGCTGATGATATCTATCATTTGAAATGCTCCAGATATTGTTACTTTGGTCATTCTAAATTACCAAAATGGACATTAAGTTTTTGAGTGCGTGTTTTTCAGGAAGAACTTAGCCCGCTTTCTTAAGGCTATGAACACTACCAAGCTGGTCAAAAAAGCCAGGTTGCAGGGACCATGATGTCTCTTGCTCATGAAAGTTCTTATGTTTTACTGCTCTGTTTATGACGATGGATGTATAAATATATATTTTCTCTTTTTCGAGTCCACATTTCAAGTTTGTTAGCCCCATTTAGCCTTCCCATTGTGCCGAAATGCAGTAGAAAAATATGGTTTCATAACCAAGTTATGGAAATGTTGTTTGTGAAGGATGATCAGAAAAGCCTTGATAACCAGTCAAGAAAAGAAGTCTTAGTGTACAAATAAAAGCAAATGATGTGCTTTCGTGTCTCTGCAGATATAACTGGTGCAATCTCTGCTTGAGTTTTCCTTGTTGATCATTTTTACAGATCAGGGGTTTCTTTATCTTATTGGTTTTACTTCCGTAGATTTTTGCTTATTAATTGCAAGGGTTATTTTTTTATCATTTTAACTAATGGCTATTCATTATTCAATGCAAGTGTATGAAAGAAGAAATAATCTTTTGTTTGGAATTGTTATTCTGTCATGTAGAGCTGGTACAGACAAGTAGAGTTGTTTTCTGCCTGCAATTATAGATTTTCTATGTATTCTTCGTGTCTCCAATTGAATGGGTTTTTAAGACGTGTTTTATGCTTTTAAACACTCTACTTAACCTTATAAAGCTGTTAATTGATGTGGCAGCATCCAGTGCTTATACTTGCTGAATTAATTGTATGCTTACTTTGTTAGCTGGTATTGCATTTCCTGGTTGATGTTAAAGATTTATCTTAATTCCGACTCATGTTTCCATTCTTAAGCAGTATTGCATTGGGCTTGGTTGGACAACCCTTTGGTACTCTTTCATAAGATCACATAATCTAGCCTATACTTGAAAAGCTATAGTTCAGTTTTATAAGTTTTAATTTGAGCAGTCTTTGTCTGGTGGTTGTTCATTTTTGCTTCTGATAATGTGTTCATAGTGCCGGTATATGTCTCCGAGACACTGCCAGATACCAGGGGAATTTTACCATGTATCAAATTTCCATAATTTATCATTAACTAAAGATTGGTCTTGTTCTGTAACTTGCTTACCCATCGGTCATTATCTTTATCTGTGGTGAAATTGGCACCAGGGTGACAGCTGAGGGTTATATAATTATTTTTGTTTTTTGCTCGCTTCTTGATGCAGGTTGGAGATCATTCTTTTTAAATTGGAGGTTTTGGATCATAAGGCTCGGGAAAGAGCAGGAGTTATTACTCCTACACTAGGCCCACCGGTTCCTGTGCTTCTGACTTTTGATGCTGCTGTTGAGGTGAAAGATCAAATTTCCAGTTACATTGACCATCACTTTGTTACCATCCCTCTGAACTCTGTTTTTGTTTTTTTCTCTTGTTAGCAAATTATGATTAGTTTTTGATAGTTTCTGCTTCGGTAGAGAAAGCAATCTAAATGGGACTTGGGATAACTCAAAGAAAATATTTGTGGTAGAGGTTATATATGTTTGCGGTTATTTGGAGTCTTTCTTGGGTCAACAACTCCTGAACTATGTAAAGTGGATAAAGTACTTTTGGTTGCAAAATCTGAAAATTACTTTATCGTATAAGGATGGTAACATATTTAACAAATTTCTGCTAATTAAAAGAGAGCATCATATTGTTTGCTTATTTAACAGATTGATTCCTCTCTTAATCTTTCAGTTTTTCCCCTTTAAATTGGGAACGTGGTCGTGAAGGGGTTAGTTAGATACCATACCTCTGCTGATGTTGCTAACACATGGAAAAATTTGGTTGTGGGTGCAGCTTGATTGATTTAAACGTGTTGCTACAAATAAGAAATGCAAGGGGTGAAGATGGTTGTTATTGTTGTTGTTGTTGTTGTTGTTGTTGTTATTTTGTTCGTGTGAGTACTGGTCACATCATCTTATTTAGAATTGTTAAGGGGACTAGGCTGAACTCAAAGACTGTATTTTGGAATCTTGCATCTTTAGGAAGATAGCCTGGTTGGAAAAGGGATAGATTAAACAAAAGCTAAATGTTAGGAAGAGCATTTCTTTTGCGGAATAAGCTTTGCTTCTTAGGGGTTTTGGATTGTGAGGAGTTGAATATTTTCTGCCAAAATTTGACATAAGCTTAGAACTTAAAACTTGGTGTCCTCCTAGTATGTGATAGTGCTGTATATTTGCTTGACTGGTATATGGTGAGCAAAAGCTATTAAAGTAAAATGGCTATTTAAGAGGGAATGGTATGGTCCAAATATTAAGTTCCACAGTCATTACTAAAACATCTGTAATAGGCAGAGAAATGAAATCCATACTTGGGCTAAATTGAAATTGTCAGACGATATCATTATTTTGCCTTTTGGAAATATATCTAAACTGAAGTTTTGGCAATAGAAAGCTATTCTACAGATGAATATATATTGATTAGTGATGGACTGTGAATGAAGACGGAGAGCATTTTAAGATGCTTAAATGGTAGATCATTTTCGGCCTATTATGATGCCAATTCATGCTCACCTTGTGGGAATTTTTTTTTCTTTTTTAAACTTTGCTGTTTTGGACCTTTTGGTCGAGACAGTTCGACATTTGTCCAGGAAAAGTTGAGATACTGTTCTCTTTGTTTTTATTGCATTTTGTCTGAATGATTATGGTAATTTATTTGTTGTTGGTTTTTTTATAACATATGTTTTGGAACAACTTTTGCTGGTTCTAATTGTGTCCATTTCCGATGCCAGGCTTTGCAATCTCTGTCAATCAAATATGGAGTTTTCCAGTCTATCTACAATTACTGGAAAGAAAAGGTATGTACCATCAATGATGGTAGTTTCCTGAACAACAACTGTATCCTTGGTAGAGAATAAATTTAGTGAGATGCAGTTTTCCTCTCTGGATTTTTCAAATCTAGGTAGAGAATAAATCTAGTGAGATGTAGTTTTCCTCCATGGGGTTCTCAGATATGGAATTTGTTGAGAACACAATAATACATAAGCTGGTATGTCAAGAAAATCAAGGAGCTTCACTTGTCTGGGGTTACTGCTGAATCCTTGGCGTCATTTCCTGACAGTCAAAACATTTTTCTCTTGCATTTTCCAGAACTGAACTACTTGTCAATTTGCATTGCTTGACATGATTAGGTAGACTTGCTTGCTGAATGATGCTATCAACTTAATTAGGTACTTTGAGTACGAAGAAAAAAAATATAATATACATAACAATGTGTGTATTTTAGGTAATTTGTTGATCTGAGGCATGTGCAGTGACTTCCATTTCAACTCATTATTTTGTTTTTCAGTTATGTTGTAAACCATTCATCTGTAATTCTTTTTTTTTATGTCAAGATGGTCATGCATTTCAAGCATCTAGAATTGCTATATTCTTACTTTGGCAAATTTGTATATTGTTGTATGGAATTTCAAATTCTGTGTTTCAACTGTGTATTTAATTTGATAACTGACAGGTGTAACTTGCGAACTGCTGGTATTTTGTCTCCGAAGAGTGCTTGTTATAAGAATAACATGCATTTATCAAAAAATTTTGGATTAAATTGTTGTATGGAATTTCGAGTTCTATGCTTCAAGTGTGTATTTGATTTGATAACTGACAGGTGTAACTAGCAAACTACTGGTGTTTTGTCTCCAAAAAGTGCTAGTTATAATAAAAGCATGCATTTTTGGTAATTACCTTTTGAAATTTCTTATAGAGTTTTCATGAAATCCAACAAGCAAGCATGTCTCTTACTGTTGATGTTTGTGATGGAAGAGGGAATCAGTTAAAATAGTTGAAGTATTTTACAAGTCATTGACAGATCTTATCTTCTATACTTTTGTTTAAACAACTGATTTACCATTGCCTTCTGCTTCTGGCTTTTGCAGCGGGAACGATGGCAAAAACCTATTCTACGGCGTTTACAGGTGAGTGGACAAACAATTATTAACCATTCCCTTCAATGAGTTAACAAAGTTGTAGAGTCTTTCTGCTTGTTATCTATGTTGTTATATTGCTTAAACCTGACCGTTTAGTCACTAACAATTATTTCTTGCATTTTGCATTACAGCCACCTCCTCCAGTCAATGACACCAATCCATATAATGTATTTAGGCCAAGGGAGAAGGCTCACAGACTTCATACGAGGAGGGTGAGTCATCTGCTTGGTTTACATGTATTTGAGTTTTTACAAAGTTGTAGTATTAGAATTTAACAGGTGGAAGTTTTTGTTTCTTTTCTTTTCTTTAGATGCAAAGGAGAGAAAACAATGTGCAGTCATTTGAAAAGCTTCGTCAGGTGATAAGCCTGACCATTCTAGCATTTGACAATACCCTTGACACTGCTTTTTATGCGTAATAGCCTGTCCGAAAACAATGCCTGCATCTTTCCTTTTTGTTTCATGTTTGCTTATCCCTTCTCATTGATCTGATGGTTGTGCACTGTATCTGCTGATGTTATAGTTGTGCTTATACTTTTGGTTCATGTGTATTCTGCTTGCCTTCACTCTGGTGGAATAAAATTTCATATGCAAGACAGAAGTTACTGTGATAAACTATCAACTTTTTATTTCATATGCACATGTATAGATGTGCTGTTATCTGCTATTTCTCGGTTAAGAAACATATTGGTCCCAGTGGTTGGCAGTTGCATAAGCTGTATCATGGTTTAATGATGCCTAATGTTTGAAAATAAATTGAGGTAATTGCAAGTATATTGGCTGCTTAGAATACATTTGAAAATGAGATTCAGAAGATATTGGAGTAAGTAGCTTTCAACAATACTTTGAAGATATGGTAATCAACTTATGACGTCCTCTTTGAAAGACTTAGGTTTTCTTACATACCGAATCCACAAACTCTATATTCCTTTCATCGGATCTGTAATATATCAATCCTTGTATCTTTGTGATGTTGTTGATTTTTGCTGTATATAAGTCATGCTACTGTTTTGACAACATATTGATTCGGTCATAATATTTCTGATCCACTTGTTCCAGGTCAGACGCAACCTTGAACAAGCAAAAACCATATTGGAGGCTTTGGTCAAGGTATGTTTGCCATCTTTGAACTTTGAGATATGGCACATGATTAAAATCATACATGCTTATGGAAATCTTATATATTTAATGAGTAATGCTAATTTACCCAACTTGGTGGTGTAGAGGGAAGAGAAGAAAAGAGATGTTATGGAGAGTGAGGTCAGCCTTCAAAGGATTCAATTGAAGTACAAGGTACACATTGACTCATCTTTTTGTGTATCATCGAAATGCTTCAAATGCTGGTAGCTTAATTAGCTATTTACCAATTAATTACATTGCTCAATCAGCAGTTGCCACTGGTGAATAAACTTGGGACACTGAAAATATATTTTGCTTTGGTGGGTCTTCTCTTAAGATGAAACAGAGAGTCTAGGAAGTGTTTCAGAGCATGGTCTCTGACATCTCAAAACTAAGTAGTCATCCATTTAATCACTGAGGCTCTTTTTAGTTCATTTTGGACATATCTTCAGTCTCTTACTGTGACCCTTGTTCATATGTGTAAAGAGATGAATTCAGAGTTGGTTGAGGCGAATGGATGACAAGACACAGTCAATGAACCTTTGAAGTTTGAACTTTCCATTTTCCAATTTTTGTATCCTAAAAATCGAATGGATTGGTTTCCGGCTTCTTCCGAACCACTAAGGACAAATTTGTCACACATATCTCATGTGTTGCATGGATGAGATTCTTTCTTGGAACTGCAATTATCATATGGAATATAAAGCAGATGGAGCTGTTTTAGCACAATCTAGAGGCTTTTAAGTTTTGGTTTAACATTTCTTAACAGTCAAATTATGTTGCATTATTCACTTGTCTGATTTCCCACTAACTACGTACATGTTGAGATGTTTTAAATTTTAGTAGCCTATTTAAAAGAAACTGAAAGTGCTCACTGAATCAATCAACTGATTACGAGTATTTTTTGGCATTTTCAGAATGAAACCGAGCTTTTTGAAGACAGTTTGGCCCTACCTGGAGTGCCGTCATTGCCCAGCAAGGTGGTTTCAAGTGAAGAGGAATTTGTTGATTCTGATGATGTTGCTAACAGTCGTCCACACATGCGGCCTTCAGCTGTACAAAACCCGACATTTTTGGACTCAAAGCTGGTCTCGGCTTCTGCAGGAAGTACGAGGCGAGAGTTCAAACGGCAAAATGTATGGCTAAATAAATTGCTGCTCACCCAGTAATTGTCTTCTAATACTCTTCCCTGATAAATGCCTCATTCAAATTTAATATATTTTGCCCTAGTCCTATTGGTTTGTTGGTTTAACTACAAAATTTTATGACATTTTTAGTAGCCATTATTTGTTGCCTGTCCTGTCCTTTGCCTAATTTGTTCAAATTCTCTTTCTCCATGGCGCTAGCTGTGGCTGATGACTGAAAATTACTGAAATCTTCTTTTTGTGTAAATACAGGATCCAGATGAGCCAGTTCTACTGTTTACAAAGCCCCTAGATCAAGAAAAGCTGGCTGCTGCTGGCATTGTACCACCACCAGTTCCTGTAATGGCTGATGGCGAGTCCACACCACCAGTGAGTTTACGTGGAAGGATGGGGCGTGGGGGTCGAATTGTGTTTGATAGATGCAATCCGCTTATGCTGACTCCACCTGATTGTGGCGAAACTTCCTATGTACCACCAAAACCCCGAAATTCTGTAAATCCTTGATGTTTCAACTGCTTCCGGTTCTTCACCATAGGTGCATTTATTTCTTTGAAGATGGCGGAGATACATGAGTAGCTTCTGGACTTGGCGTCTTTCAGAGCCCGTTAATGGGCATTTTACGTGGAGGACAGCCAGTTTATTACCTTGCTGTAGGCAGGGCATGTTTTTCCTGAGATAATACCTTCTTGGAGGAGTATGCTTTTTCGTTTTTACCTTTGCAAATTGTACAATTATTTTGGTGGGGTTGAAAAGGAAAAAGAAAGGGTCTCTCTCTCTCTCTAGCATAGGGTAAGATAGTGAGATAGTTGTTTTAAGTGAATGCTGGGATTGACAGCTTTGACCCAAATGTATGCTCCTGTTGTAAATTTAATGGTTGAACTGAAGACAAATAAGCTAAAATAGATAGGGATATTTCAAAAATGTGTAGATTTATGGCAATTTTAATCAGATCAATCTTCTTCTAATTATGTCCTTCGTGTACAGGATGGTTACAGCATGAGAATTGAGAGGATTGTTGGCCCTTTGCATCAACATTTTCTGGGATGGTTTTTTCTGGATTCTGATTAGCATTTGGGCCATTTTGACATCTTGTTGTCTTGCGAATTTCATGTAAATCATTTTATGCAGATCCGTGTTAATACTGCAGTGAAATTGCAATTGGTAAATAGAATATGCAATCTTTGCCCTGTCTGGGTATCTTTTATTTAGCTGCTTAATCATCGCCTGTAATCCTGTGACCTAAACTGCAACCAAATGACGTTGGTGTGGTGAAACATATGCAAGGATATTTCAGTATGATTTCTGGGAATTCCTAGTTTTTTAACACCAATATCCAAGATCGGAGAAATCTGATCTTGAATTAGCTACTTTTGTTCGGCCGATTATGCCAAGGATGGTTGCCAATTTGGCTTCCATATGATATTTGTGAGGATACTATAAACAGTTGCATAACAGATTATCTCTAGATCTGAAACATAAACTTGGAAAAAGAATGAAAAAAACACAATGGCCAACTTGTTATGAATGTGCTATTACTTTGGGAAATGGCCTTCCTACCTGTTATGAATGTACTATTACATTGCGAAGTGGCTTTCCTACGCAAAGAAAAAGACTTTCGCTATTTAAGGGATGATGGACTGTTAACTTATTACAGTCTTAACGTTACTCGCACATCTCGTACTGTGGAAAAAGGGAATGCGATACTCTAAAATGGATGCTCTGCCTATAGAACTTGCTAGTGTATATTGATTTTGTTCTTTACTTGGCTAGAGTATATTGATTTTGTAATACCAGAAAAGTAACATGGACCAATGTATAAGTTGAGCATAAGCATTCAAGTCCAACTTGAGATATCTATTTTGGGCTAACGAGGACGAAGTCCAAAAGTTAGACTTGGCTGCTCAGATTCTGGTAGCGCGTTGAGCGTGCGGGCCTGGGGCACGACAGAATAGTATTAGAGCGAATCTCGTGTGGTCTCTGCATGGGGTGAGACTGGGTCTATGGTATTGGGCCGGACTACGTAAGGAAGTGGAGGAACTAAGTGCTGTGCGGGGCTACGTGCTATGTCGACCTAAAGGCAGGAGTCACTTCTAGAGCCCGTACAAGCCACCTTTAGAATCTAATACAACCGAGTGGACAGTCTGGATTATGATATGGATTGGACTTTGTAAGGACGCAAAGCCTAATAAGGAGGGGTGAATGTGATACCTCGTCTCACATCAGAAAAGAAAAGTAACATAGACCAATGTATAAGTTGAGTTTAAGTATTTAATTCCAACTTGCGATATCTATTTTGGATTGGCGAGGACGGAGCCCAAAAGTTAGACTTGACTGCTCAGACTCTGATCGCGCGTTGAGCCTGTAGTCCCGGGGCGTAACAGATTTTGTTCTTTACTTGGCTATCTTGTTTGTCAAAGTTTCCTTCATTCCAAAACATTTTAATATTCTTTGCCTCAATATGATCAGCTTCTAGGTACACTCCTTGTCACAGTCCAACAACTTCTGTTTACTTACAAATACATATTTACTACTATCTTTCCTCATCCTGTCACTTTTGCAAGCCGACAATACAGCTATAATTTCACCGCACAGAGAAAACAACTAAAGATTGGTCAATGGCTGAAGAAGAGTCCCGGTCTTTTGAGCACACACCAACTTGGGTTGTGACAGTTGTCTGCTCAGTTTTTGTTCTCTTATCTTTCTTGGCTGAGAGGGGTCTTCATAGACTGGGAAAGGTATCCCAAAAGATCCCAGCTTATCAAAATTTCCTTTCAAGGCTTTGATTCCAACCTATCTTTAGTATATCAATATAATCTAATTTTCTGCTGTATTTAACTTAGTTCCTCAAGCATAAGAAACAAGACTCATTATATGATGCCTTAGAGAAGGTCAAAGAAGGTCTGTAATTGATAATTATCTTCAGAAATTTATGTACATTAATATGTCATTTGCTTGATCATATATGTAATCATTATGGTATTCCTGTCTATTGTTGCAGAATTGATGCTTGTGGGCTTTTTTTCCGTGCTCTTAACTGTGTTTCAAAGCCCAATAAGCAAAATATGCGTTCCTGCTAATGCTGAAAACATCATGCTTCCATGCAAGCTCAAAACTGATGTTTCCTCTGGTGGTTCTAAGCATCTTAATATTACCAAAAATAGGGGGAGGCTTTTGGCTGAAGATACGAGCATGGAACATTGTGCACGCATGGTATCGCCATACGTTAGCAACCAGTAATTTTTACTTCCAATTTCTGCATGCAACCAACTTAAATGCACGGGTGGGTGTCTGCACGTTCACTTTTTTTTTTTTTTACTATTATCTACAGGGAGAACTCCCGTTGATATCGCAAAAAGCATTGCATCAGCTGCAGATTTTCATATTTGTGTTGGTCGTGGTTCATGTGATATTCTGTGTTACCACCATGCTTGTGGGACGAGCAAAGGTACTGCATTTGGATTTTGAACCTTGTCCTAAAATGATCTTGATGCTCAAAATATAATTTTCCAAAGAAATCACAGAAATCTGGGAAGAGCAGAAACCACAGAAGGCTTCAGTTCAATTCAAAACAATGTTTGATTTAGCAACCCTGTTTGCTTCCTTTCCATTATTTGTTTATCTATCTATTGGGGAATATTCCAAATATCTTACCATTGATCAACTTGATATTTCTTTTTTGGGAGCTGATCAACTTGATATCAATGTAGATATGGCGGTGGAAGCACTGGGAGAACTCAATCAGAAGTGAGATGTCAAAACCATTGGGCGGTAATATTCTAATCATAACTATATGCGTATTTCAATGATTATCATTTAAAAATGATCCTACCTTTGTTACGTATATCAGCAAGGATTTGGGTCTAATAATATCTATTGTTTCTTTCTTCTAACTCTATTACAGCTCATTCAATTCATGTCCATCACCGAATATTCATGGAGAGAGCAGGCAAATATGGGAGGAAATTTACTGTTGTTAGTTGGATTGTAAGTTTCTATACCTCCAGGAAATAGCAAATTCATGAAACAATCATAACAAATTCTTTTAGCTTATTCGTTTTCATTAGTCTCGTGATACTAGCGTGAAGTTCGGCTGTGAATCAAAGTCAGGCTTTTATATGCAAGTATTGCCTTCCCATAAAGTAAAACATATCAACAAACTAGCAAAAGATTTTTTTTTTTTTTTGTCATTTGACTCGAAGATTTAAAATTCTTTGACAATCTTGAAGTGCGTAGTGGGAATTCTGGTTTGTTTATAACTATTGCTTATTTTCTTAAGTTGTATATGGGCTTTGTTGCTGTCATTATATTTCTGGACTTGATAGGAGTTTAAGAATTTTATGTTAAAGAAATTAATATCAGTTTGATTCTTGTTTTAAGAATCTTTTCCTTTCTGTAGAAGTAAAAGACAGAGCTAGCTGGCTTGGTTTCAATGACTTTATGCAATAGAGGAGATAAAAAGACCATTTTTTTTTCAGAAAAAATGAAAAGTTTAGATGAAAATACAAACTGTTATAGAACAAGATGGAAGATGGGCACGCGTGCGTGATAGTAAAGTAATTTGAAGATATAGTGAATTGGGAAGTAAAAGTAAAACTGCATTGTAGTTGCTGACGTTTTAACAGAATAAGAGAAAAAAATGGCTTATTTTCGGGGCAATTTCAATTCCATAATGATCACCACATCTTTGTAAGATCAAGAATGACATATTTTCGGTCTTACTCTTTTTTACATCTCACTATACAATGTGTTAATTTCATCCTGATTTTCTGTAGGTGTCCTTCTTCAAACAGTTCTATGGCCCAGTTACCAAGTCAGACTACATTACCTTACGAGCAGGATTTATACGTGTAATTGCTAATTACTACTACTAATTGTTTCTGAAGTCAAAAATTTTTTGCAGCATCTTTTAGTAGTGTGTTAATCTACTAATCTTGATTTCAGGCTCATTGTCCCCGCTTGGCTGACTTTGATTTTCACAATTATATGTTGCGGACCCTCGCACGTGATTTTAAGAAAATAGTGGGTATAAGGTAAGTATGCACATTCTGTTAGGATTATAAAATAGGATATTTAGTTATAATTTGTAAATTACTAAAACATTATGCATATAAAAATATATAAAACATATTTTGAACCATGATGATTCCAATTGTAATTGTCTTTCTTCCTACAAGCCTTCTTGAACTAGCTCCTTGATCTTCTTTTCTTTAACTCTCATTTCTTTCTTCAAGTTTTTAGATCAAGTCCCCTGATCTTCCCTCTCCTAACTCTCTTAATGTTGTGACAAAATTATGGGTAGAATTCACAATGAACAAGTGAGTGGAGAAATGGACCAAAAGTCCTATTTATAGTGAGCTAGATGACTTCTTTTTATCACGAGTCACAATCACAAATAACTCTTCTTCTTCCTCTCATAATATTGTAACATACCTCTTTAATCCTATAATAAATTCATGAAACTACCATACAATACAACAATGGGCTCATGAAATTACCAAAATAATGGATTAGATGTTACAAATTCACAACACTAATGTGGTCATAAAGTCCACCAAATAGTGGAGTAAGAGTTACATATGTTATATATTAATAATGGCATGTAACTCACCAAATAGTGGGATGGAAGTTACATGAGAGTAATAAGATGAAAGTTACATGTAAGTAATGGGGTGAAATACAAGAACTAGTGGTTTGAGAGTTACACATTCTACTAATTTATTTTTAGTTACAATTTTGGTGCATCCACTAATTATCTTAAATATTCTAACACATTCAACTTCTTGGAGACTAAATGATCAATTTCAGTTCTCATTCTGACAATATTTATGGCTGATCCTCCACAGCTGGTACATGTGGGTCTTTGTTATGATCTTTTTGTTGATAGATTTAGCAGGTACGTCAACTTCTTTTTAGTTCTCTTCATTCAGGACAGTAAATATGGATTACTAATTTTGCCCTTTTTTGGTTGACTACTGCAGGATGGCACTCATATTTTTGGCTATCATTTTTGCCTTTAATGGTAAGTGAATCAACTGACCCTTCATGTATTTGTTACCTACTTATATTGATGCAACACAAAGGTTTAAATTTGAGTGCAACTGCAGCTATTAGTTCTTGTGGGTGCTAAACTAGAACACATAATTACCCAATTAGCTAGAAAAGTTGCAGAGAGAAGGAATGAAGAAGCTGATGCTACAGCAGTGAGGCCTTCTGATGAATTGTTTTGGTTTCACAGCCCAACTCTTTATCTATACTTGATTCACTTCATATTGTTTCAAAATGCATTTGAGATTGCTTTCCTTTTCTGGGCTTGGGTGAGTATAATGATAATTTTGCTAATGCATTGTTCTCAATCAAATGGAAAACATGCAAGTGCTTTAATGCCAAGCCACCTTATTCCTCTTCAGAGCACTTATGGCTTCAGATCATGCATCATGGAAGGATTGGGTTTTATTATTCCAAGACTCGCTATAGGGTAATCACTTGAAAAGATCAATGTCCTCATTCTATTTTTAGGACCAAACATAATATATTCATTGATCCACATTTTTATTCCAAGACTCGTTATAGGGTAATCGCTTAAAACAAAAAATGTCCTCATCCTTTTTTTAGGACTCAACATCATGGATTCCTTGATCCTCATTACGTGTGTTGGTCATTGTGTTGCTCATTCAGGATAACTGTTCAAGTTCTTTGCGGTTACCGCACTCTACCCTTATATGCTATAGTCACACAGGTACTGTATGTAGAACATGTAAAACTTTTTGATAGAAATTCTTTTTTATCTCATTTTCTGTATCTTACTGACTTGTTGAATATTAAATATAGATGGGTAGCATGTTTAAACAAGGCATGTTTGATGCCCATGTAGAAGAGCTTATTTTGGGATGGGCACAAAGAAGAAGAACTGTTTCCACAAACACCAGCGAAAGCAATGCGTTGGTTGGAGAATCCGTTGAGAGCATTTATGTTGCTGAGCAACCAACTGTTGATGAGGGTATTACGGCATCAGTGATAGAGCTTACTCATCAGAACGAATCTCAGATTACATTTTCTTAATCTTTTAGCTTTTGGAAGATTTACTATGTAGCTGGACAATCTATTGATAGCATTTATGTTGCTAAGCGACCAACTGTTGATGAGGGCGTTACAGCATCAATGATAGAGCTTACTCAGCAAAACAAATCTCAGATACCATTTTCTTAATCTTTTGGATTTTCAAAGACGTAATATCTAGTTATAATTAGAGCTTTAACGAGCCAAATCGAGCCGAATATTTCTTGTTCAGATTTTGTTCGTTTAATAAACGAACCAGCTCGGCTCGTCAAATAAAACATATGCTCGATATCGAATTCGATTCGACTCGTTTAACATAAATGAACCGAACTCGAATAAACTCGAACAGGCTCAGCTCGTTTAACACAACTAAATAGAGCTCGATTGAACTCGATTTTTACACAATCGAACAAAGTTCGATTAAGCTCGAATGTTTTTATTTTGAAAATAATATGAAAAGATACTATTATCCATGTTCGTGAACACAAACGAGCGTTCGCGAACAGTATTTGAGTTCGTTTGTTTAATAAACGAGCTCAAATCTTTATTCGAGTTCGGCTCGTTTAACTATTCGAACAAGCCGAATTCGAGCTTTTACGAACCGAATCAACTTGTGTTCGCGAACAATTCGATTCATTAAAAGCTATAGTTACAATCTCAAGTTGCGTACACTAAATCACATCTAACCTATGGCTGTGGAGATTGGAAATTGAGTTGTTTGGGGTTTTCAAGTGGAAGCCTATCCACCTCGGGATTTTCATTGCCAGGGACCAAATCTTCATCACTGGACCCTGCCCTTTTAAGTTCATTCAGCTTCCTCTTGGCGTACAATGTAAAAACAACTACAGTGATGATTGCTACAATGAAGGAAATGACATTACAATGTAAAAACAACTACAGTGATGATTGCTACAATGAAGGAAATGACATTGTAGATTATTTCCACTGGAGTTAAATGATGATTCCCGTACTTGACATCTGCACGTCCTTGTTAGTCGACCACCGCAGATGAAGAAAAAAGGTTTACTCTTTGCTCTGGAAAGAAAAGAAAGCTTGGGAAGGGAACTGATGCATGTGGCATTAAACAAAACAGTAACAGAGATGCAGAGGTACACAAGTGCAATTAGAATTATTTAGTTGAATACCCCGAAGGGAAAAATCTACCCAGTGGTCCTTCATGGCGTAGAAGGCCTAAGAAGATAACCAAAAGACACATGGATCTGAATAAGCTGCCATTTGTCAAACAGAAAGGGAGGAAGATACTAACCTGTAGATGTAAAGGAAGGCTTCAGGAATCATCCCTGCGATTGATCCACTTCAATATGGCCAAAATCTCATACTTGTCACCACTATGGCATAGTTAAAGATTGTATATAGAAATGATGAAACCCTGAATAATGCAACCACTTTAAATTGGTGGAACCAACTTCCTTCTGCTGCCAAATTGATCACTGCAGCTTTATCGGGCCATCTTTTTAACCATTGATGCCGACTCAATAGAAAAGGAATATTAATTTTGGTCTATTTTGTACAGCCACCAGTTCCCGCAATGCCTGATGTTGAGTCTACACCACCAGTCAGTTAGTTTACGTGGAAGGATGGGAGGTGGAGGTCTAATTATGTTTGATAGATGCAATCCGCTTATGCTGACTCCACCCTGACTGTGGCGAAAGTTCTTATGTACAACCAAAACTGCAAAATTCTGTAAATCTTTGATGTTTCAACTTTCAACTGCTTCCGGTTCTTCACCGTCGGTGCATCTACTCCATATAAATTCGGATATGGTATTTCTTTGAGGATGGCAGAGATAAATGAGTAGCTTCGGGACTTGGTGTTTTTCACAGCCCGTTTATGGGCATTTTATATTGAGGACAGCCAGTTTATTACCCTGCTGTAGGCAGGGCATATTTTCCCGAGATAATACCTTCTTGGAGGAGTATGCTGTTTCGTTTTTACTGTTGCAAATTGTACTATTATTTTGGTAGGGTTGAAAAGGAAAAAAGAAAGGTCTCTCTCTGTCTCTCTAGCATAGGGTAAGATAGTGAGATTGTTGTATTAATTGAATGCTCGCATTGACAGCTTTGACCCAAATATATGGTCCTATTGTAAATTTAATGGATGAACTAAAGATAAATAAGTTAAAATAGATAGGGATATTTCAAAAATGTGTAGATTCATAGCATCTTTATTAGGTCAATCTTCTTCTAACGATTTCATGGATGTACAGGGTGATTACAGCATGAGAATTGAGAGGGTTGTTGGCCCTTACATGAACATTTTCTGGGCCATGTTGGCGTTTTCACTGATTCTGATTAGCATTTGGACGGTTTTGAAATCTCGTTGTCTTACCAATTTCATGTAAATCATTTTATGCAGATCCGTGTTAATTGCAATGACCTCGAAATTGGTAAATAGAATATGCAATCTTTTTCCTGTCCGGGTATCTTTTATTTAGCTGCATAATCTTCGCTGTGTGACTGTGTCCCGTGAGCTAAACTGCAATCAAATGCTGTTGGTGTCGTGAATTATACCGGGAATTAGCTACTATTTTTTGGGACGGTTATGCCCAGGATGGTTGCCAATTTGGCTTCCATGTGTATTTGGAAGGGCACCATCAGCATTTGTATAACAGAAGGATCTCTTTATCCGAAATATAAAATGGCCAGCTTGTTATGAATTTACTATTACCTTGTGAAATGGCGTTCCTACTTGTAATGAATGTACTATTACATTGCGAAATGGCTTTCCTACGCGCGCAAAGCGGAAGATTTCCGCTGTTTACTTAGGATGAGGGATTGTTACCTTACTACAGTCTTAACGTTACTCACACATCTCATACAGTGAAAAATGGGAACGCAATACTTTAAAATGGATAATGTGCCTATAAACCTTGCTAGAGTATGTCGACTATGTTCTTTACTTGGCCACCTTGTTTGTCCAAGTTTCCTTTATCAGAAACATCATAATATTCTTTGCCTCAATATGATACAGCTTCTACGTACATTCCGTGTCACAGTCCACCAATTCTGTTTACTTACAAATACATATTTACTACCATCTTTACCCCATCCTGTCTTTTCGCAAGCTGATGATACAGCTATAGTTTCACCGCACAGAGTAAACAATTAAAGATCAGTCAATGGCCGAAGAAGAGCCCCGGTCTTTGGAGTACACACCAACTTGGGTTGTGACTGTCGTCTGCTTCGTCATTGTGCTCTTATCTCTTTTGGCAGAGAGGGGTCTTCATCAACTAGGGAAGGTATCCCAAAAGACCCCATCTTATCAAAATTTTCCTTTCAGGACTTGCATTCCAACTTATTCTTAGTATATCAATATTATCTATTTTTCTATTCTCTTTAACTTAGTTCTTCAAGCACAAGAAGCAAGACTCATTATATGAGGCCTTAGAGAAGGTCAAAGAAGGTCTGTAATTGATAATTATCTTCAGAAATTTCTAATCATCAATATATCATTTGCTTGATCATACATGTAATCATTATGGTTTTCCTTTCCATTATTGTAGAATTGATGCTTCTGGGCTTCATCTCCTTGCTCTTAACTGTGTTTCAAGACCCAATAAGCAACATATGCGTTCCTGCTAATGCTGAAAACATCATGTTTCCATGCAAGCTCAAAACTAGTGGCTCTAAGCATCATAATATCATTAAAAATTGGGGGAGGCTTTTGGCTGAAGATACGAGCATGGTTCATTGTGCACGCAAGGTATCATCATATATCATCAGCAACCAGTAATTTTAACTTCCAATTTCTGGCTCGCACCCGACTTAAATGCAGGGGTGCACGTCTGCACTTTCACTTTTTTTTGACTACTATATACAGGGAGAACTCCCGTTGATATCGCTGCAAGCATTGCATCAGCTGCACATTTTCATATTTGTGTTGGCCGTGGTTCATGTGGTATTCTGTGTTACCACCATGCTTCTGGGACAAGCTAAGGTACTGCATTTGAATTTTGAATCTTGTCCTACAATAATCTTTGATGCTCAGACCCTAATTTCCCAAAGAAATCACAAAAATCTTGAAAGAGCAGAAACCACAAAAGGCTTCAATTCAATTTAAAACAATGTTTGATTTAGCAACCCCGTTTGCTACCTTTCCCTTATTTGTTTATCTATATATCTATTGGGGAATATTCCAAATGTCTTACCATTGATCAACTTGATAGTTTTTTTCTTTTTTGTGTGTTGGTCAACTTGATGTCAATGCAGATATGGGAGTGGAAGCATTGGGAGAACTCGATCAGAAATGAGATATCAACACCATTTGGAGGTAACTTTCTCATCATAACTATTTGCATATGTCAATAATTATCATTAAAAAATGATCCTCCCATTGTAACATATGCCAGGAAGGATTTGGCAGTGTTGGTCTATTAATATCTATTTGTTTTTTTTCCCTAATTCTATTGCAGCTCATTCAATTCACATCCATCACCCAATATTCATGGAGAGAGCAGGCAGATATTGGAGAAAATTTACTGTTGTTAGTTGGATGGTAAGTTTCTATACATTCAGCGAGTAGCAACATCATAAAACAATTTTACTCTATTCTTTTAGCTTATCCGTACTTATTAGTCTTGTGATACATGCCTGAAGGTTCGCTATGAACCAAAAGTCACGCCTTTATGTGTAAATATTCCCATCCCATATAGTAAAACATACCAACAAACTAGCAAATTCATTTTTTTTAAATTTTATTTTCTTACCATTTTACTTGAAGATTTAAAATTCTTTGAAAATCTTGAAGTGCTTAATGAGAATTCTGGTTTTGTTTATGAGTATTGCTTCTTTTAAGTTGTAAATGGGCTTCCTTGATGTTATTGTATTCTTGAACTTGATAGGAATTTAAGGATTTTATGTTAAGAAATTAATGTCAGTTTGGTTCCTGTTTTAAGATTCTTTTCCTTTGTGTAGAAGTAAAATATAAAGAGACAGCTAGCTAGGTTTCAATGACTTTAAGCAATAAAGGATTATAAATGTGAAATTTTTAGATAAAATGCAAGCTAAAGCAGGATGGAAAATGGGCACGCGCGATAGTAAAGTAATTATAAGGCATGGTAATTTCGATGTCAAAGTGAAACTAGATTGCAATTGCTGATATGTTTTAACAGAAAAAAAGAGAAAAAAATGGCTTAATTTCAGATAATTTCAATTCCAAAATGATCACCACATCTTTTTAAGATCAAGAATGACACATTTTCTGTCTTATTCTTTTTTACATCTCACTATACTATGTGTTAATTTCATCCTCATTTTCTGCAGGTATCCTTCTTCAAACAGTTCTATGGCTCCGTTACCAAGTCAGACTACATCACCTTACGAGCAGGATTTATACGTGTAATTGCTAATTACTAATAGTTTCTAAAGTCAACAATTTTTTTGCAGCATTTTTTAACAGAGTGTTAATCTACTAATCTTGCTTTCAGGCTCATTGTCCAAACTATCGTCATTTTCATTTTCACAATTATATGTTGCGGACCCTCGAACGTGATTTTAAGAAAATAGTGGGTATAAGGTAAGTATGCACATTCGCCTTCTTCTAGACGAAATGATTATTTTCAGTCCTGATTCTGACAATATTGATGGCTGATCCTCCACAGCTGGTACCTGTGGATCTTTGTTATGATCTTTTTGTTGATGGATTTAGCAGGTATGTCCACCTCTTTTTAGTTCTCTACTTCATTCAGGGCAGTAAATATGGATTACTAATTTTGCCCTTCTTTGGTTGACTACTGCAGGATGGCACTCATATTTTTGGCTATCATTTTTGCCTCTAGGGGTAAGTGAATCAACTTACCCCTCATGTATTTATTACCTACTTATATTTATGCAACACAAAGGTTTTAATTTGAGTGCAACTGCAGCTATTAGTTCTTGTGGGTGCTAAACTAGAACACATAATTACCCAATTAGCCAGAGAAGTTGCAGAGAGAAGGAATGAAGAAGCTAACGCTACACCAGTGACGCCTTCGGATGAACTGTTTTGGTTTCACAGCCCAACTCTTTTTCTATACTTGATTCACTTCATATTGTTTCAAAATGCATTTGAGATTGCTTTCCTTTTCTGGGTTTGGGTGAGTATAATGATAATTTTGCTATTGCATTCTTCTTAATCACACGGAAAACATGCAAGTGCGTTAACGCCGAGCCATCTTATTCCTCTTCAGAGCACTTATGGCTTCAGATCATGCATTATGGAAGACTTGGGCTTTATCATTCCAAGACTCGCTATAGGGTAATCACTTGAAAAGACGAATGTCTTCATTCTATTTTTAGGACTTTAACATCATGAATTCATTGATCCTCTGTTATTCCAAGGCTCGTTTGTCCTCATCGTGTTTTTAGGACTTAACGTCATGGTTTCCTAGATCCTCATTATGTGTCTTGGTCATTGTGTTGCTCATTCAGGATAATTGTTCAAGTTCTTTGCAGTTACAGCACTTTACCTTTGTATGCTATAGTCACACAGGTACCGTACGCAGAACATGTAAAACTTTAGATAAAAATTTCTTTTTTATCTAATTTTCTGTATTTTATTGACTTGTTGAATCTTAAATATAGATGGGTAGCATGTTCAAACAAGGCATGTTTGATGACTATCTAGAAGAGCTTATTTTAAAATGGGCAAAAAGAGAAAGAACTGGGTCCTCAAACACCAGCGGAAGTAATAGGTTGGCTGGAGAATCCGTTGATAGCATTTATGTTGCTCAGCAACCAACTGTTGACGAGGGTATTACAGCATCAGTGATAGAGCTTACTCATCAAAACAAATCTAAGATGCCATTTTCTTAATCTTTTAACTTTCGGAAGATGTACTATCTAGCTGGACAATCTATGATTGCATTTATGTTGCTAAGCAACCAAATGTTGATGAGGGCATCACAGCACCAATGATAGAGCTTACTCAGGAAAACAAATCTCAGATACCATTTTCTTAAATCTTTTAGCTTACTCAGGAAGACGTAGTATCTAGTTACAGTACGAAGGAATCTCAAGTTATGTACAGTAAACCACATCTAATCTATGGCTGTGGAGATTGAAAATTAAGTTGTTTGGGATTTTCAAGCGTAAGCCTATCCATCTCGAGATTTTCACTGCCAGGGACCAAGTCTTCATCGTTTGACTCTGCCCTTTTAAGTTCATTCAGCTTCCTCTTGGCGTACAATGTAAAAACAACTACAGTGATGATGGCTACAATGAAGGAAATGACATTGTAGATTATTTCCACCGGAGTTAAATGATGATTCCCGTACTTGACATCTGCAAATGTCCTTATTAGCCGACCACTGCAGATGAAAAAAGCCAGGTTTACTCGTTGCACTGGAAAGAAAAGAGAGCTTGGGAAGGGAACTGATGCATGTGGCATTAAACAAAAGAGTAGAAGAGATGCAGAGATACGCAAGTGCAATTAGAGTTAGTGAATACCCCAAAAGGAAAAATCTACCTAATGGTCCTCCATTATGCAGAAGGCCCAAGAAGATAACCAAAAGACACACCTGTAGATGTAAAGGAAGGCTTCAGGAATCATCCCTGCAATTGATCCACTTAAATATGGCCAAAATCTCATACTTGTCACCACTATGGCATAGTTAAAAATTGTATATGGAAATGGTGAAACCCGGAATAGTGCAACCACTTTAAATTGGTGGAAGCAACTTCCTTCTGCTGCCAATTTGATCACTGCAGCTTTATCAGGCCATCTCTTCAACCATTGCTGCAGACTCAATAGAAAAAGTAAAATTAAATAAAGAAATCAAAGAGACAACTAATATAGGATAAGAGTGCTCTCATTGGCCATATTAAACAAAAAAAAAAAAAGAAAAAGATAGTAAGTGCAGGTGTCTCACATGAATTTTATCACGGAAAAGTAAACCAATCCAGTAGGGCAGAACCATCCCAACTGTAGTTCCAACCATGATTATAACAAATCCAAGACCATATCCAAAAATCATCCCAGCCAGCCACATGGAAGGGCCGGAGGGGATTAAAAAAACAGGAAATAGTGCCAAAGAAGCCACAAGTACAAGTGCTAGCATTGGACGGCCAAAGGCAGTAGATTCCCATTGTAGAATTGGTATAAGAACCTGAGCACAGTTGATAAATCAAGTGGTTCAGTATCAGCAGTAGTTCACCAGTAATTCACCATTATTACATCCTATAGAATTAGCAATCACTTCATTTTCATGGCCCACAAAAGCACAAAGTAACCCAGAATCTCGAAGACATTCAAGCACAATTTACTATATATGAAGAACAAAAATATAAGGGGTACCGTTTTCACTTTTCGAGTTGTGGTCCCTGCACCCTTGGTTTTTTTTTTTTTTTTTTGGGGAGGGTTGGGGGGGGGGGGGGGGGGTTGTCTTATATAGAGTCACATCTAGAATCCCAAAGATCAACATTCTGATCTATGATATCTACTTTGGACGGTTAAAAACTGACAGATCGGAGAACAAAATTAAGTTCTAACTTCAGAATTTCATTTAGGTGCTGAATCATGTTCTAAGACACATTCCATGTAGTTGACAGAAGACATTAAAGAACAAGAGGTGTTCCACAATTTTTAATGTGTTCTAAGATCATGTATGGTTATAAACTCTATAAGTCACCCATATTTTACCAGCATTTGATATTCTTTAAGGACAAATTAAATCAGAATAAGATAATAGAAAAAGGAGAAGAAGATAGAGATAACTCATGTGCAGCAATCAGAAATTCATAAAAGGCCTCTCATGGAAAAAGCTGTTGGAAAGGGCCAGTAAGAGTAGTCCTTGGCAAGATATTTGGGGTACTAAATTCCCAAAAATGTTGCTTAGGATTCTTGTTATGGAGAAAGAGATGCAATCCTGACTCCTGAAAATTGGACGAGAAGGAATAGTGATTGTTGTAGCTGGTGGTAGTAGCGAAAAGTGCAGGGAAGATGCCAGTCAATGCTACAGTATTAAGTGACTGTGGACTACTGAAAAATGTTTTAGATCTATTAGGATTGCAGTGAGTCATACAGTGTACAGTAAAAAGAGTTTACTAAGCAACCCAAAAATGGATAAGCAGATTAAGAAGGTGGGAGCGGTGTCATAGGCACTTTGCAGGCTACTTGTGGAGATAGATACAGAAGTGCTTGTGTCACAGCCGAAATGTAAAAAGTATAGTTTGTTTCCACGTCTATTTGTCCAAGGAAGCCATCCAGTCCATCCCTACTTGTACATGTGCCTTGTTGGACTTCTTAAAGAATAAAGGAATTATCTGTGCCACTTCAAGCAGTGGAATAGCTTACTTACAGAAATTAGAAAGTTTTCTTAATCTTATTAACTAAATTGGTATTGGGTTTTCTTTTCCATCCAGTTTTACTTTTCTTTTTTTTTTTTTTTGGGGGAGGGGGGGGGGGGGGCGGGGGCAGCAGGGGATGGGGGCGAGGGAGGGTAGAGGTGGAGAGTTGAGAGAAATAGAAGCCCAAAGAAGCAAATACAAAGCCAGGTAAATACCTTCTCAAAAAGAAAGGGAACTCCCCATTTCAGGAGAACATAAAGAACTATAATTGTGCTAAAACACCATATCATGGCCTTGATCCACCACAGAAGAGACCTCTTGGTCAGAGCTTGAGGTTGCAAAGTATCAGCTTCAGCTGTCCTAGGCTCATCAGAAATAACCAGCCTCACATACTCACTCTGTCCCCTCACACCAGCAGTGTTCATGTGGGGCTTCCCTAACTTCTCAGCTGAATCTGGCATCTTTAGCGAGACAAAAGAAATCTGTTGAAAAAATTAGAAGTGAGCCAAGATTAACTACTTATCAACAGACTCAGTACTGTAGTCAGACTCGTAAATGGAAATAGAAAAAAGAAAAAACATACGATTTGTCATCCAGAAAAAACAAAAATTACATCTCAGAATTATTTTTAATGAACTGAAATATGTAGTCCATGAGTGTATAGCATAATGGTCTGTAACAACATTCAGAAACAAAATAGTAAATTTAATTGGCTAGAATTAAACAACGAAAAGTTAATCTACCAGCTACAGAGAAGGCATAAAAAATATCTGAAAGATGCAGGTAGAAAATACAAGTTTAGCACAGTAATACCAGCACCCCTTCTGCTAAGGTTCTTAGCATCGCATATTTTAATCATCTAATTTACTAAGACTCAATGTTCATAAGTTGTTTTTCCCCAGAAGTAAGTAGAAGTATTGTTGTTAACCCAGTGAAGAAGAAATGACATGAAAAGCCAGGCTTCTTCAGCTAATTCAACACATAAAACCAATTTCTGGATCAAGCCAACACTTTGAGAAGCATAGGCACAGTACCAAAACTGCAAAATGATCATGACAAACAATGTTGAGATCTGTCAACACATAAGCTCCACCTTTGAGTGAAATGCTGCAGTGCTCCAATTTTTAAACCAAGAATCCAAGATGATTTCCTTTTATGACTTTGCCATCAAATAGAAAAATATAAAAGAAACAACGAGACAAAAAAAAGGAGAAGATTCCCACCCTTCCTTCCACTTAGGTAGTTAGATTAGCATCCTCCACGTCCTCGGTATTGAAAGTTGTTCCTAATTTCTTTGTATCTGCATACGTATGAAGATTTTAACATTTTTAATAAAAAAAAAACAACAGAGGACAGAAAATACATAGTCAACAAAGGAAGACCAAACTGGACCTACACACACACACACACACATTAAGATCTTATTACTAAAACTCTAATCTAACCAGTTCACAATTCTTCATATTCGACATTGCTTTTAGGAAACAACTTATCCCACTAACGAAGTAAACTTCATCACATAATACAGCTTGCAACACATGGAAAACACACACACCCAAAACTAACCCCTAGATAGACTCCCTGTATGAATTCATTTCTAAACCATGTACACGTTATTAAACACGATACATGTATGAAGAAAGAAACAAAAACAAATGCTAAGCCAAGACCAACTCTACCAATTTATCCCTTCAGCTTCAGTAATCATATCAACTAGTTTTGGCAGGCAAAACATATAAAAGTAGTCAAGATCAGTAAAGTAGTCAGACTTCTCAAACTAAGAAATAAAAAACATTCCTTTTACTATCACTACATGGGCAACACAAAAACAATACTATTAGATATTTCAAATACCTCATTCCAATTACTTTATAGATTATTCCCTCCAAAAGGTTTTTTTTTTAAATTATTTCCCCAGAGAAAAAAGCCCTGTTAGCGTTTTATGTTCTCTGACTAAGAAACAACAAAAACTTGTGAGTTCATTTACACCCACCTATGGAACCAACTATGACAAGAAGAATATGGCCATCAACATCCCCACTTCTTCAACCATATTTCTGGGTCCAGCTGTAATATCCCAGCCCACCAAACCTCTCTCCCCCACCCCTACCCCCCACCAAATTTAAAAAAAAAAAAAAAACACCAGAAAGAAAGCAATAATTAAAGGAAAAAAATTATAAAAAAAGTAATGTTTTGAACTGAAACCTGAAGAAATAACAAAATTTCCCTAACCTTAGGAGAAAATAGCACCTTCCCAGCCAAAAAAAAAAAGTGCAGACTTGAAAGATAGAAAAAAGAATAAATTTTGAAAAGCAAAAACCCATAAAAAATAAATACTTACAATTCACATAACATCTACGGAGAAAGGATATTAGGGTTTTAGGGGAAAACTCACTGGAGTTGGAGTTGAGTTCATTGGAGTGATCAGAAGGAGAAGAAGAAAAAGAATCCGACCAACCACTGCTCAAGCAAAAACCAGCCGTTGTGGGGTTTGAAGAAAATCTAATGAGTTATTAGTAATAATCTAATCAAGTTTATCAAAGTATCATTATGACTCAAAAGGAGCTATTGGATAAAAAAAATATCAGATTGAAAAATGGGCTAAGGGTTGTTGTAATAGCAGTGCCTTAACATGTATGATTGCTTAGATGATAATAATAATAATTCTAAGTAACTAACTAACTAACAGCTTTGTAGGAAGAAAGAAAAAAAGAAAGAAAAAATTGCAGAATTTTTTGGGAAAGTTTTTGAGAGTTTGATTTATGGGTTCATGTTTTGTTGGGAGGTTGAGTGGTTGCCTTGGTTTTCTTTTTCTTTTGATCTTTTCTTTCTTTCTTTCTGAAGGCGCCTTCCTGACTTGACTTTTCTTGGTACTTCTACCTACTGAGACTTGTATTTTATCTACAAAAAAAAGTTAAAGTGGGATAATTTTTTATTTTGGGGGAAAAAAATTGGGACTTGTGTGTCTGTAGTTTACATTTTTGTTGTCCCATGTGTGTACAACATGTCAGTCAAGAAATTTCCCACAAGTTTTGGCTTCAAGTTCTTTATGTTTTTTTTTTTTTTTGGAAGGTATGTTGTGGAAATTGTTAGATGTGGTTTTTGCTTAAACTTTTTTATTATGGCATGGTTCTATTTGGATATAATTTTATTTTTAAAAATACTTTGAAAGATTATCTGAACACTTTTTTTAATCATATTTTTATCTCACAAATATTATATCTTAAAAATAATTACAATATTATTTTTTCAAAAATTTTTAAAATAGTATCCGTGCAAAATTTTAACGTTCGCTTGTTACAAATTGATTAAGGGTCTATTTGTTTAGACTAAAAATATTATTTTAAAAAATATTTTTAAAATTTTGTTAGTGCCAAACACCAAAAAATATTTTTCAGTGTAAAATATTTTTCAATTTTCTTTTCTTTAGCTAAAAATAACTTACATACTTAATGAATGTAAGTTTTTTTCCTTAGAGTTCAAGAGTAATATTAAATTTTAATTACCAAACTATTTTTTTTTTATTTTGCAACTAATTTTTTATATAATCTTGTACTCCACAATAATATGATTATAGTTATGTATATTTTATTATTATATTATTTTAAAGATTAATTATAAACAAAATAATCTCTAGTTAATTCTAATTACTTATCAAACATTTATTACAGTTGTTATCACTCTATTTAACTAATATTAATAATAAAAATAAAAATATAAAAAAATATTTTTTAAAAGATTTTCACATTGTCACCAAACACCAGAAATTATAAGAAAACTGACATTTTTCCTGTAAATGTTTTCTTAGGAAAATAATTTCCTTTGAAAAATATTTTACATCCAACCAAACTGACCCTAAATGTTAAATAATTTTTGATATCAAACACGCTAAATAAAAAAACAATATTAATCAAGCAATTTTTATCATTAAGTTGAGTTTTAAAACAAACTTTATGTGTTTCCTATTCCTAGTTTGGATTGTTAGTTTAATTTTTATCGGGAATTGGGAAGATTAACTTAAATATCAAACAAAGGAAAATAGCATTTGAAAACTAACAAAAATCACCTTTTTTTTTTATTAAATCTACACTATTACATGGGAAAGAAAATTTTTATTACACCTATACTATTACATGAGAAAAAAAATTTGGTATTAGTGAGATTCGAAACCCTAATATATGAGTGGAATCATAAAGTTTAACTACTCAACCCTCTGTTCGTTCCCAACAAAAATCACTGGACAAGAATGATTTGTCTCTTTCTTTCTTGAATTCTGCCCTATAGACTCACAGTATCCCTTCAATTCAAAGTCAAAATATTTTGCTTTCCAGAAAGAGAAAAATGTAAAGAAGACCACGACGGAGAAAGAAAAGGTCAACTCGCTAATCCGAACGCATACGAGAAGAATAGCTTCACCACTAAATATTGATTCTCGTCATATTATATCATTTATTACCAAAATTATCGCCAACTATTCACATATAATTATCTTAAAAAATCTCTCAAAATGGTGCATTATTAAATTAATAATCTCTTGACATTAATCAATTTTAACTTCAAATAATTTTATATTTTGTAGGTCCATCTTTTTGGTATGCCTTCCTATCGATTTGGAACTTCTTTTGCAATGTATTATTAGTCATATTCTAGAATATGTTGAATATGTTTCTTAATTTTCAAGACATGCTAGATTTGTCTTTTCATTTTTCTTTTCAGAGAAAATAATGAGAAAAACATTCTACACCCTGAGCTCTAATTCAACCAAAACAAAATCTAATGCATTCAATGATATTTAATATAAAATTACGTTGTATCAATATGAAATTATATAAAATTACGTCGTTTCAGATAGTAATACAGCTCAATTTCGTAGCGATATAACGTTCGTTGGACATGTGGATTTTTGTTCCGTTATTTGCGTCATTTACGACACGCTTTTATGAGTTAGAAATTTCAACTCACAAAGGACACCAAAAAAATGTACCCTTTGCTCAGTAATTAACGTCAATCTGTAAATTCTTTCAACTCTTGCTATAAATTTCTTTCATATATTGTATTGATCTTTGTATATCACTATGCATAGTTTCATTAAAAGTATTTATATATAATAGATTTGCAATTTTTAGAAATTCACGCTCATGGGCATATACTAGTACAAATTAAAACACACGAAAACAAATATATTGGTACAAAATTTTTTCAATTTTACGTAAGATTCAATATGTTAAAGGATTTTTAGAACCTAGATAGCAGAACGATTAACACTAAAAAGGGTGTTACACTGCTGCTAATTTGATCTGTCAAAGAAAATGAAAAAAACAAAAATTGGACCAACTAACTTGGTGGTGGAAGGGAAAGAAATCAAGTGAAAAAAAAAAATCATAACCACACAATCAAATCCAGAATCTAAAAGCCTAATTAACACCACGAGAAAAAACGAGTAAGTATTAAGTATATCACGTGCACACACGTGTTCATGTAGCGTATTAAAATTAATTATATATTACCAAATAGTGTAAGATGTAACTCACCATCATCAAGCGACAATAAATTATTAGTTCTAATGCACCATGTAACAATGCACGTGATACATTTAATATTTTTCCCTACGAAAACTCCCGTTATACTAATTCTCTGTCCTCCAACAGAGAACGAATTTATAGTTTGGTACTCCTTTTTCATTAATTTTAACCATAATTCTAAAACTACTACTTGATGAAGAAGGGGAATTTGAATTTAATTTAATTGTTATTTATTATATTTGATTTTAATTTAATCGTTAATTATTATTCAAATCAAACTCAAACTAGTTCCTATCTTTTGTTTATATTTATTTATATGCAGATTTCTAAACTTTTTTTTTTGAAATTTTCGGCACAAGACCTAAGGAAAAGGGAAAAGGAATCTAAACCAATTCCACAAGCTATCCCAAAAAGCAATTGCTGACTTAAGAGATATACCATAGAGCTTAAATACTAACACTCGAACGCTCAGAGACCCGATATGAGACATTTCTTTTTTGAAATTTTCGACACAAGGCGAGGTCTAAACTTTATTCTCATAAAGGCAGGCTCGCAAAAGTTCCCAGAATTAACACACAATAAATCTTGTTCGGTATAACTTCATTTGTTTCTATTGTTCATATGTAGATTTCGTTAAAACCAAGCTCTCGGGTGGAGTTTCAAGAATCAACATACAACAATATCTTGTTTGAGCTGTGCTTGATTTATTAACGAGTCATCTCATCTCAAATGAGCTCTTCTTGTTTTCAGGCGAGAGTAGAGGATGCAGGGACAACGAAAACCTCATAAATACCAAAAAAGAATGTGTTAAGTTCAGACTGTTCACGTTCAAGGTCTAGTGTTTCAAAGAATAGATTGATTTCATACAATTTCATACGTACATACTGTATATAACACGATTCTCAAAAAACAAACTGTCTGTCTGTCTGTTTCATCTTTGGCCTGTCTGTCCCTTTCCTGTCCTGGACCAGCTGTCTCTAATGTTTTCATCTTCTTCAATGTTCAGTAAGTTCCTCATCCTAACCTCCACTATCTTCAAAATTCAAAATCGACAGCGGCATCAGAAAACCATCTACAGTTTGCAGAATAAGCAGCAGCAATGATGTCATTTTGTATCAGTAGGATGAATCTTATGGTTTCCAAGGGGCTGGAGGAGGTGGTGGAGTGGGAAACAGAGGCGGGACTGCAGAAAATATCGTGTTCTTGTCAATTCCCACACTTTTTTCACCAGAGAGCGCAACTAAGGCAGCAACAAGACCAGCATTGCCTGCTAGTGTCGGCTCTGTGTAATTATAGTTGGTACGAACATCATGAAAACCGTCAAACTTGTCTGGACCAGCAACCATGGCTCCAACAACAGTATTTGGATTTGGCTTTTTAGAATCTCTCCACTTCCATCCTCCTTTGCAACTATACTTAATCCTGTTCTTGGGGATTGATGCACCCCTATGGTGGACATGTTTGGGATAATGATTGCCAAAACCCACAACATAGCTCATCTTTCTAGGATTCTTTCCAAGGATGTAATCAATCTGAAAGGTGCAAAAAGATAATCAAATTAATCTCACCAAATTAGGGCATAGGCATCTATTAAACTCTTTACAAAAAAATCCCCATCTATGCACTCCCAAACAGCATGACAAATTCAAACTAATTATTCCAACATTATCCAGATCACCAAAACCAGAGAAATGAAAAGATTAGAAACAAAGAGTCCCACAACTAAATCAGATAGAAAATAGAGCATAATGTACCTGGGTCTCAGCAAATTTTCGCAAGACATCAGTGGAGTAGAAATTGGGTCCACAGTACCACCCAGGGGTATCAGCAGCAGCAAGATAGTCACTGAACAAGGTAGCCAGGAAAGCAGCATTGGCTGCATACTGAAGAGGCTGAGGTCTACCATGGTTTAATTGGATCAAGCCTCCTGCAAGAGATGGACCAAAATTTTAGACCAGATTCCGGAATCTTAAATATACATCATTAAATGCTAATGTGCTTCAACTACCTCTTGTTCTATTGAAAGATGTGAAATATGGCAGGTATGAGCACATGACTATGCTAGTCTGGTTGTGAAACGTCCTCAGGATTTCTTCGTAAGGATACCCAGGACTCAAAAATAATCTCAATCGGCTTAGAAGCACCTAAACGGAAAATCAAATCAAATTCAGTCAGTAATACAAGAAGCCACATTATCTTCAAATGCCTCAAAATCAACCTTGAAAACTAAGTCAAATTCTCTTCTGTAATCATTCAGAATTTCAGGTGACATTTGCTAGCTAATTTGGGACCCTGAATGGAGACATCAACAAAAGATTACTAGACACGAGATGCCATCATTACTGCAATATTAAACCACAAAAGCAAGTAAATCTAAACTCACAGAGCTGTTAGTTTAAAAAACATTCTGTACAAGGAAGTTCATTATTGGATAAGCCATAGAAAATTCTATACCGACGCATAACTCATGCATGGCTAGAGTAAGAAAGCAATTTCAATTATCACATAGAGAAGTGTTCTAGGTAGCGAGGCCATCAGAAGGATAGAGAATCAGAGTAAAGCTACAAACTGGCAAGAAAATGCACATGAGGCATATACACAACGTATTTAGATCACCAGAAACAAATATCAATAAATGTCAGAGAAAACTAGAATAACCAGGGGATTGAGAGTCCCAAAACCTGCTGCAATTGTATTGGAAAATAATTTTTTTTTCCCTTCACTTGAAATTAAATTGACACATCCAATGACAAACACATGACCTACCACACAAATGCCTTGAGCAAGAAAGACCATGGGTACATTATATTCAAAGACAAAGCAGAAGTAAGAAATTTCATGAATTTACCTGAGCCCCAGCAAGCTTGTTGTCCCAGCTAAATACGCCATAGTCTGGTCCTCCCCAGAAAGCACCAGCATGCTTAGCCAGACCAGGAGTAGTAGCAAGCTGAAGATACGATGAATTTCCAGTGGCATAATAAAGCCATGATGCACCCCAAATAAATTCATCCCAATACATGGTAGAATTATAAAACATCTCAGCATCAGCACCAGCACTGTATCTTCCACGCTGATCCCTGGCAAATTTAAAGAGAGTTCGAGCACCATGGACAAGTTTTTGGGAATATGCTTTATCATCTTTGAAAACAATAGATGCTGATGCTAAAGCAGCAGCCATCTCTGCAGAGAGGTCCGAACAACTGTGGCATTCAGATACAGGCCGTTCGTAATCAATGTCCTCTGGGCGCATCCAACAGTAATGATCATTGGAATTTGGTCCTTTGGAAGTATCCCCAACTCCTACCTGTCAGAGACATGGTTGATAATTGTTTCACAAGTTTTTATGGCCCGGATGCTTAAGATATTTTCAAAATGAGAAATAAAGGGTCTAAATGATTGTACAACTAAATATCAGGTACTTTGAAATGAAATAAATTACATTAAGTGGTGACCAACAGAAGAAATTATTTTGTGACATGTGTCTGAGTAGGAAATATTCTGTTAGAGTGCTCCAAGTAATTAGATATAGCTGGTGATGATGATGAATAAAGACCAAGATGCGCATAAGAATTGGAAAGATTGTACACTTGGTAACGTGCAAAGTCAAGATGGTACTTCTCCAAGAGATTCACATGTCAAGAAAATTTACCTGTGCTGCAACCCGATCTATGGTATCAGCAGTAGAATTGAAGCACTTAAGGAAGTAATCTGTACCCCACTTAATAACATCTTTAACATGTTTGAGCTCCCCTGCAGCTTCATATTTTGCACTGTACTCAATCACGCTCCAACTTAACATGGTCATGGCAAATGATGCAGGAAAATTAAACTTGATTGCATCCCCTGCATCATAATAACCGCCCACTAGATTTTTAATTACTGATGAAGAATCAGATTTGCCATCATTCAAACACGAGTTACCCCTCCAAGATAGGTTATTATGCTTTGGCAGTTTCCCAGCTGTCAATAGAAATATCAGAAATTAGGAAGTCTGAAGCTAAGAGACTAAATTGCTTATGAGACAAACCAACATGATTAGGCTGATTAACACATACATCTGTAGGCTTCCCCACTTAATATTTCTAAAAAGTCAAAAACTAAACTATTAAATTAAGAAAAACACTCAAGTCCATTGTCCTCTAATCTAAAGTCAAAAGCTCTAGTCTACACATACAAACACCTAATCTGCACGATATAATATTATATGTCAGAAAAACAATTATAGATTGAAATGTAATGATCCTCATTGACCACTTCTTCAAACATAAAAGACACCATCTACCCATAAAAAGAATGAGCTTCGCACCAATCCACCGCCACTCAATTATCACAAAAATCAATAATTTAAATCACAATTCACATTTTTTAGTAATTTTTTCCGGTTGCAAGACATAATTTTTTTCATAGGGATATTACAAATTTAAATATATTTACAAAATCACAATATATTACTGATTTCATTATTCTACTCTACACGAATCCAGCTCATACTAATGGTGATCAAACCCCAATAAAACCTCAAACAGTGATCAGATCTAAGAACCCAGAAGAACCCAATTAAAATATGAACTAAAAAAAAAAGAAAAAAGAAAAACAGCAAAACAGCAAATGGAACAAAAGAATGCCAACTTTACAGCAATACTTACAACGCTGAGCATTGAAGAACATGAGAGCCTTATGAAGAGCCAGAGTATAATTATCCGGAGGAGGGGCCTTATGATGATGCCTGGGCACCGTTTTAACAATCAAAGTAATGAAGCCAGCTAAAAATCCAGCAGCAAGAATAGATCCAACGGTCCAAACAAAGATCTTTCTGCTGACAATAATGCATCCCAGATCCACATACTTCTTCTTCTTCTGCTCACCAGGGCCAAGAAGCCAACTTTGTTGGGTTTCATCAAGGGGCCGTGAGAGAGCAGCTCTATCAAAATCTTGCAAATTCCTACTCCTATCATCATCTGTAGCTGAATCAGTAGCGTGAATTTCCAGGGGACCTCCCCATGGATCCCTACCGTACATGCTCATTTTTGGTCACCCAAAAAGGAAAGACAAAAAAGTGCAGAGCTTTGGATAACTACGGTGGACTGTGCTGCTGGGGTGGTATTATTGGGGAGAGAGGTGAGTGGGAGAGCTAGTGGGCAATAATGGCTTTTGGGCTGGAATGGAGCTGTATTTTCTGGTGTATTTGTTGAATTTTTGTTATTAGTTCTTGGGTGGATGATAGTGACGAGTCCACAAATCGACAAGGACAGTCTGTCTAATTTCTCACATCTCCCATTATGTATTATATTATTTACACACACTCACGTACTGCTATAGTACACTTCACGTGAACTAGAAAAGTATTGTAGTGTGTTAGTAAAATTTTACTATTACCTACACAAAATAAAACTTATTAACTACAAAAAATTTTAAAAAAAAAATTGTAGCATTGATCATCAACATGAATTTTTAGCTAAACCGAATTGTTTTTCTTTTTGTTTTTGTCTTAGACAACACAAGCGTGAGGTATTAAATTACTAAAAGATGTAATCGAACTCAAAAACTATTCCTCTACAGCTAATCTTAATTATGTTCAGTATCTAATCCAACACTGATAAAAGGTAATCCTTCGAGAAAATCTTGAATTAACATTCTCAAGATATAAAAGTTTTAAAGGGTGTAAACCTATTTATTACAAGGGTACATAAGGGTTGGAAAAAAAAAAAAAAAAAGACCTGTAATTAGGTGAAGAAAGATTGCTTTGGCTTGTAGAGGAATTGCTTGAGGTGTACTGCAACTTTTCTGAGTGGCAATACTGCAGCGGCCACATTTCTACACCTAACGTTATAAAAATAATAATATAAGACTAAAGTGAAGATTAAAGAAGGGATTATCAATCAATAACACGTTGAAAGGAATCTTGATTATTATTAGCCTATTCAGGATGGTTGTGGACTTTGGTTGGCGACAGATTTTTCTTCACATTACACCGACCGAAACGGCAATGAGTAAACATCACGGATTTATTATATCCATATTCCATTAGTAAAATTGACCTAATAATAATAATAATACTAGAGAGGAAATTGCTACTGTAAGTGTTGACCGACGACCCCACTTATGAGATGGGACGAGTGTCTGTCTGTCGGTACTATTTATTTATTTATTTGCAGATTGGGTGGCCTAATGACAGAGGATTTGGTAATTTTGGTCTGTTCATTTCAGCTTTGGAAGCATCTGCATGTACATAAATTAAGCCATATAAAACCATACAAATATGAGATTACGAGTTAGTTATCTTTTTCTTTTAATAAAAGATGTTAAAATTTTATTAATAATCTTGAGGTAATTTAGTAGAGGGTGGCATATAAAACCATATAAATATGAGCGTATCTAATTAAGCCAAAAAGAAAAAAAATGAAGTGTAACCTCATTGTCATTCCGAATTATTTCACCACATACACAAATTAATTTATAGCCTTTTGTTTGAAGAAAAAGACCTAGATTCAAGACTTAACTCCACATCAGTGTCTACATTTTCTAAATCTTTGGAATTGCTACATGTAATATGCCAAATATAATATATCTTATAGATTCTACATTTATAGCAAAAGAATAGAATGATAAAAATATAAAAAATTTCCAAAATTTTGAAAACAAAAAGCTGAAAGAAAAATTTAAGACCTGTAATACGCCCAAAGACCAAAGTATTTATGCGTGCATGTAGATTTCGTATCATACATGGGAATACATTCGCGCCTCAGCCTCATGGAGTGAATTGATTGGGCTCTATCATATACTCAACTTACTTTAAGTGGGGTTAGAATGGGATGACATTAAGAAATGGGTTACACCCCATCTGGTCTTGGAGATATACTCTAACCTAATGTTGCCAAGCTTATAGAGCTCACGAAGGAGATCATGTGCAAAGCCAACAGGCCCAACAGGTTATGCAACTAACAACAATGACAGGCAAGTAACAATTTGTTTTTAAAAGTGAATTAGATCAACGAGCTTCACCTGTGAATTCAACAAAAAATACGGGCTACGTAGTCTTAGTGTCACCTCTAAATCTGCTGTTGGGTCGACGGGCATCAAACAAAAATTTGGCAAGTAACAAGAGCTACTGGGTTGGCAGTTATTCTAATTTGAGTTGAACGAAACTGAATGCAGATGTTTTTGTGGTAGAAAAGAAAATCCAGGAATGACCGAGGGCTCCTTTTGTTGAGAAAGAAGTGAAAGAATAGAATCAGTAAAAACTAAACAAAGCCCTTTGAAATTGAAACCTGGATGAAATTGAACTACAAATTTTGGTGTAATTAGTTAATGTCACAAACCTTTCTAATTTTGGGAGTTTATATTGTTTCACTTGATCTTGTTTTGATCACTTATAATTCAAATCTTTTCGGACCATACCGCCAAACTCTGGTCTTTTACCATGGCGAATACAACTATTATGGTGTTGCTGGTCTGGATTCCAGTGCATCAATCTAGGCACATTGCTGCACCTGTCCAATCATGTTACTGTCCTTCAGTTCCTCTTCCTGCGAAGTTCTTTTTTCCCAAAGATACCATACACCAATCACCCCTCATAATTCATAAAGGCATGCTTCTTCGTCTATCTTATTTCTCCTCCCTCCCGGGATAAAAATGGAACCAAATGATATACGCAAGATTGGGCAGGAAGGAAATCAGCACACCAATTTCCTTAATTCCCAAGAAGTATAATATGAGGGAGTTTCAACTTCAACATTAGAATCTTCATTTACTACTCATATCCAACTAGTCCTCACCACAAAAGATCCTCACCACAAAGGAAACATTTTTCTAGCAGGAAGCAAGCATAATTTTCTTTTCAGTTTTTTATTTAGTACTTATAAACCGAGCGAATCTTTTCAACCCAAAATCCAGTTTTTCAAAATCCTTCCATTTACTGCATATTTCAACTGGTTTTAATTTAAACAGTCATAGAAACGGTCATAGTTGAAAGGCACTTCCAGTATTATTTAGAAACCAAAAAGAAAAACAAATGTACATGGTTTAAAGTCCTTGTAAACAATGTCTTATATGGGGATCAGGATGTTGTGATGACAGCAGGAGCGGCCTCTGATCCATTATCAGGGAAGCTGGTGAAGGAGAGGCCCATCACAGGAAGCGCGAATGCGCTGTCCAGCAGCATTCTCTGCTGGAATGGACCTCCTGTTTCGATAACCTCTTTCACCACTGAACGGCAATAATTTTTGAGCTTCTTAAGCATGCAAGAACACTTGTGTTTCAAGGACATCATCTTGACACCTTTCTTGAAAAGTCTAGCAAGAAAGGATCTTTCGCGGGGCTTCTTCTTTCCTCCTAGTCGGATAGTTGGCAGCCTTCGCCTCCTGAATGATAGTCTATGGTGGATTGGCCATCGGAAGATGGTGCCAGAATGCTTATGTTGGGTTAGGGTCTTGCTAGAGTTATCAAAATCATTATGATCATTATCTGAAGCCATGTTTGGTGGATAAGAGAATGCGGAAGTTTTGACTTTGGAAATTTGGGCCATGGAAGCTTTAATGTGCGAAGAATAGAGACAGAGAGTAGGAAGGAGGGTATAAAAAGGGGAGTTGAATGATTTCTGCCGCGGAGCATATCTTTGCTTCCTCTTAAGATATCTGGAAAGGCCAAAGCTTTTTACAGTAGTTTATTGATTACGTCCTTGTATCTACTAAATTCGAGTTGATTCTGTTTTGTTTGTATCTTGTACCAATTCAGGTTCACAGTATAATAGTACTTAGATTCATACAAAAAGTATAACAGTATTTAGATTCAGATATAAATGGATGGATTTTACTATTTAAAGGCGGAACAATTTAAGCAATCTTTCCGTCCCTTTGCTTTTTCAGTCATCTGGCGTTTTTTAGAGTTTATCTATCCTTCCTTTTGATCTCCTCCTGCTTGTCGTGTTTTCCAGCCTTGTGGAACCAAGCATTGGCAGTAGCATGGTCGATGATAGGGCCATCCAGGCAGGCATATTTCCAATTGGCACCTTCTCAAAAATCTACATAAACTTGCAAGTAAAATATGACATGACATTAGAATTCGAAGTCCGTAGAAGATGGAATGGAAGACCTTAACCTCAACCCCGGCTTTAGTAGGTTGCATATCAAGCGTAGGTTTCCACTAGGATTGTCAAACAATAGGAAGATGCAATTATCCATCATCCATGGTTGATGTTTAGGGTGGGGATTGGGGAAAAGAAGCCACAGGAAGAACATCAAAGATACATAAAATCAGAATTAGTATGTGACGCCAGTATCAAAATTCTTGCCAAGAAATCTTATGTTCTTCAAGTAGTTTGGTCAAATTTTGGTAGGAGCATAGAGATCAACCTCAGGATTATATGATTACATTCTTCTCAATCCTATTACATAAGAAGAAAGAGATTAGTCATCGCTCAGGTTTCGATACATGGAATCTTTTTCTACCAATTCAGGAAGGATAAGTATAATCTTCCTACGCCAAAATGGAATCATGCAAATTGGAATATTTGTTTTGGATACTAGTTAAAATCTCAAGTGCAAACGGAATTGGGGCACGTGGATGTAGAATTACTAGTGAAAATTTGGAATGGCCACATATAGTTTTTTAAGGACAGTGGATTATCAGAACAAGTCTTCAGTCCCCCTCTGGGGGTTGTTTGATAACTCCACTTAATACTGAAAATTAATGCATTAAGAGCTTTTTGAATTCAGCACGTTTGATAATAAAATTTTTTTATCACTTAATACATTAAGCACTTATTTAATTTGTACACAAAATTTTAAGTGAAAAATTTTCACTTAATACATTAATCACTTCTTTCACACACACATTTATGCACATACACACACACATTCAACACACATGCAAACACGCACACAATCACTTTTGCAAGCGCACACACACACATATTTTTTCCTTACACATGCAATAATATAAACTTTCTTTTTATCACATATACACATTCCTTCTCACATGCACAATCTCTCTCTCACACATGCATTCACACACTTTCACACAAATACATACATTCTCTCCCTCTCTCACACACACAAACATACACCACACACGCAAGCACGCACGAGTGCATGCATATACTTTCCTGCATACATGGTTTTTCTCATACAGATTCACATATTTTTTCACACATGCACACACACACACACACTCTCTTTCTCACACACACACACACACACATTCATGAGTATATTATTTTTTTGTCACTTCCACACATATATTTTCTCTCTTACATACTTGCACACACTTTCATACATATATATATTTTTACACTTTTATATATAAGCACATACTTTCTCTCACACACATTCTCACATACAAACACACTTGTCATTCATCTCTCACAAATAAATAATATCTTTCTTTATCATGCATATTATCAATAAATTATTTATACTTTTTAAGATAACATAATTATATTAATAAGGTAAATATTTGAATTCAGTGTATAAATTCAGTTAATTATCAAACAGGTATAACTTTATCAATTCAGCAACTTAATATTTTCAGTACTTAAATTTCAGATTTCAGACTTCAGACTTCAGTTTTACCAAACAGCACCTAAGACTAAATTTAATCAACCCAATCACAAATCTGATGATATAAATGAGCATTTGATTTTACTGCAGTTGTGCAATTCTCCAATTTAATGTCTCGTGTAATACCCCATCCTACGTTGTAAAAGTCAAGTAACTTAAATCAATGTATAAGTTGAGTCTAAGCACTCAAGTCCAACTTGGGATATCCATTTTGGGCTAGCGAGGACGGAGCCCAAAAGTTAGACTTGGCTGCTCAGACTGGTCGCGCGCTGGGCTTGCGGGGCTGAGGTGTGACATCTCATCTTCATAGTACTGAATTAATAAAGTAGAAACTATAATAACATATAGAGATAGAAGCTAGCATGAGTTCTTATTTACATAAACTGAACTTAGAACAAGATATAAACCTGTACTGTCTAACTAGAAAATTCCCATACTCCTAAAGACTATTCATACGTATATGCACATATCTATTAGATATAAGCAAAAAGCAGCCTTAAAGTCCATACCATTTAAGGATTTATTTTTCCTATCAATTAAGGCCATGAAGTACTTTTGATATTTACTGTATGGTGTCTAGAGGTCAAAGCTATGACTGTTGAAATGGAATATTGGCTGATTGTTTGTTCTCCTCAAATTGCGAGTTCTACATTCCCTTGCAACACTTGTCTGCAGAGTTGAAGGTCCACAAACAATCACCCCAATATCCACAGTTCCCCAACGTTCCGACATTGATCCAAATATATCTGCAGTAAGAAGGAACAGAATTAGTGGGAACTAAACTACAGCATTTGGTCTTTAAATTTAATGAAGTTAGATCACATTTTTGTTCTAATTAGTTTTGTCATTAAATTTTCTCCTTCCAAGTTACTTGTTTCTCTTGACCTGCTTTCGGAATTATTATAATGCAAAACATGGGGGATCATACCTCCAAAGTCTGGCCTTTGGCCATAGCGAATGGAGCTGACATATTTTTCCTGGCCAGAATTTTTGTGCATTCCGAGATCATTCTGCTGCCCAGTGCCAATCTTCTCAGTATACTTCATTTGCTCATCATGTGAAGTTCTCCTTTCCCAGAGATGCCACAAACCAATCACAAGACCGCCAAATAGGAGGACGCTTGCAATCATACACGCTACAAACAGAAGCCCCTTGTACCACCAGTAAGTTATATTGAAAGGATTTATGTAGAGGCTATCAAGTAAACCAACAAGAACGACTAAGCCAATTGTAGAGACTATGACATACATCCCAGACCATATAATGTTACCAGTACCAACCAAAACAGACATTCCACTTCTCTTGGAATGGTGGAAGACACAAAATTTGGGAGGCTCGTGAATTTTGCCCTCTTCCTGAAGTCAAAATGACTTGCATCAGAACTGAAAAGAATGATGTTCAATATTAAAGACCATTTAAGATGGCCAGGAAACTTGAGATTTCACATACCAGTGGAGGTTCTGATTCTCGAGTGACATAAGTTTGAATCTCAAGATTAAGTGATTCTGAAAAGAATGGACAGATTGACTCCATGTCAACTGTCTGAAGAAGTGGAAGCTCATCTGATTTCTTTACAGCCCATACTATCAGGATTTTTTTTGGCAGACAAGGTTTTCCATCCTTTATATGGTGCAGAACATCACTTAAAATGGCCAGGAAAGGTGAGATTCCAATTCCACCTGCTACTAAAATGAGGTTCTCGTACCTATAATAAGAAACTTGGCCTAGTTAGTTACTTGACTCTTAAATTTCTATCAAGGCATTTTTAGCAGAACAGCTTTTAAGTAAGTTTGTCCAGTAGGAGCAGCTTCATTACTTTTGGCCAATTGAATTACAATTCAACAAAATACTCATTGATACAAGTAATGACCTTACGGTGAACTTTCCTTCAGTTAGTATTTCAGTAATTGACACGTTTGCCTGATTAATCAAGCCAGAGTTACTAGATAACCAGCCATATATTGAAATTTCCTTTTTCGGGGACAACATCAAGAATATAACCGTATCTATTTTTAATGGTTGTTAGTAATGGAAAGAACATCTAGTATGACCTATCTCAGAAGAACAGTCAATAGAATACGTACATAAGGTGGTATGGTGATTCATGCCCATATGGCCCTTCTACGGAGGCAGATATCTTAGGCTGAGGCTGCAAGAGTGGCTGTTTTTCAGGTTCTTCCTCAGAAATGGTCAAAATATGCTCCTTCAGTTTTCCTGTCCACTCCCCAAGAACCTTTATGAGAACTGCAAGATGATTTTTACCATCCAATGGACTGGAGGAGACACTGAAAGGATGCCACTGCAGTAATGACAGATCACGAACTTGAATAAAAACCCATCCAAGTGCATTATAGTGCAGATCTGCATTGAAAAAGGAAAGCTTAAGTCAAGATTATGAAACATTACAGGGCAATCAGAGGATTACGAGAAGAAATTATTCTTACATGATGGCTTTGATAGAACTAGTTCCACTGTTCCACATGGAAAACATGTAGCTGAAAGTATGTCTACTGTTCTCCGTGACTGACAGAACCTTAGAAAACGATCAAGCATGAAAAGAAAGATTCCAGCAGCAGCCATACTGAAAATGAAATCACCAACATGCAAGGCCAAGAAGACAACAAAGACCACATAGAGTTGGTGCGTATAAAAGAACAGTTCAAAATTTTTCGTCCTCACTCCAGGAAGTGATGTAACCCACATCAGTATGCCTGCTAACAGGCTGATAACTCCAGGAAAATTGGCAACACCTATGTTTTTCCACCCTCGTAGCTGCATGTTAGAAATTTGTAAATTTCAGATCATTTTTTATCATTTTGTTTTCTAGTTGCATAATCAAGGAATGAAAGGACCAAAGGAGCCATTTTTTTCTCGGTAAATTTGAACATAGTAAGATTTTCATCTGATAAAAAACTTCTAAACATTTGTCTTGCATATTTTCTAGAGATGAATAAAATTTTTTACCACTAGATCTAATAAGAACCATGAAAATCAGGAACAACTTAGACAAACTAAATGTTGGATTCTGGATATCATCATTTACATCATAATAATAAGATATAATCATTTACATAACAAGTGAACTCACCAAGACTTGTTCTAACTATAAGATGGTCTCATCTAAGGCTGGTTGCCAATAAAGTACGACAATAGTGCAGTAGCAGGTATCATATCTTCCGGTCAACATTATAAGCGACATTACGTGCAATACTAGCATAGAAATATATTAGTTTTTGTGGTTTCTTTTGGGGAGCTGGGAAGGATATAAGTGCATTGCAATGTATAGCTTTAAACTCACTTCCTCTTGGAGGCGCCCCTGCATTCTCCATGCAACTACGTAGAAGAGACCATGAAGAGTAAAAAGCAACATTGTGAGGTGTCCTAACCAAACATGATATCTGGTGGCATGCTCAAAAGGGATGTGTATAAATCGGAGAAGAACTGATCCCCGTGCAACCGGCAAGAAGAGAAATGCTAAGCACATTAGTCCAATAAACCCGAAGCGAAGGCCTGTGAGTTCTAGCATCAAAGCACTGAAATAGATCAAATTAGAAGGGGGAAACTGGTCAACAAAGCAATTTCTCATATTAATTGTAAAGCAAAAAATGCTCTGAGAAATGCAGAAATTAGCACCTATTACTCGTTTTATGGTAAGAATCTTCAAAGGATATGCTTCTTAAGACGTGAAACAATGAAAATGAAAGGAAGAGTGGGACGAAAGGAATTTGATCCTTGTCCATTGGTACAGAAATCATTGCTACCTAGGTTTACAGGCCATGTAAATGATGCCTTAGCTGTGAGCATGAATTTACAGAGACTGAACCAGATTTATACACTCTGAGGCAACAACCGTAATATAAGTTAGCAATCAGTGTCTCTCTACTCAAAACACAAAAACCAACGTAAATCATAAGGTCAGGACTTAGGGTTACACTGTGCTAACATTTTCCAAATAACTGAAAAATCTTGCATAGACTGAAAGAACGCACCTATTAATATTGAATTGATAGGTCATTTATCTAACAGTTCACTTTCCCATGGTTTCAAATTGAACTTTGTTTATCATAAATAGAAACTCGCATTCAAGTTTAAGACAGATTTTGCATTCATCATTCACTGCCATAGTGCCGTTAAGTTCACAGGTATGAACTTAAACTTGAATTCTGTGTTTTCTGTCTGCATGTATGGAAAGGTTAATCTGCCATTTTTAATGTTAAGGAACTGATAAGAGTTAGATGCTTCTTTGGAGAGCGAACTGAATGTTTGTATCAGACTTAGAGAAACAAAAGTATGCCTGATCATTTTAGCAGAAGCTTAAGAACTATAACTCAGAAATTCAAAGGAAAGGAGAAAATCTGAATCAAGTTAAGGCAAAGATTGCAAGATCCGAAAAAATGGAGTACATCACAAGGCCTAACAAGTATATCATACCTTTTCTCTTTCGATGGAATGTCAAACCAGGACAACATATTGTGATTTCTGAGTGTATAAACAGTAACAGCCCAGATGATATACAGAGAAAAAAGAAGGATGCCAATCATTTCTGCCGCCGATACAACTCCGAATGGACCATTAACAAGCACAGGGAATGTCCAAAATCTGAAACGTGGATTCTTCGACACCTTCCTGCATAGACATTTTTCACCGACAAGTTACTCATTTGAGTTTTGCAGAACTCATAAGCACATATGATGATACGGTAATCAAAATAAAAAACATAAGAACTGATTGTATCATACTTGTGTAGCTCCTCCTCCCCTGAGATTATAAGATGTGCAATGGCTAGAAATGCAATGATGAGAATTGGTGCACTGAATAACAAGAAAATACTTCCTGCAAATCGTTGACATTGAGATAATTTAGAAATCTGTTCCCATATTATACTGATGAGCAAAATTTTAAGTAGTCAATTTACCTGTAATTCCAAACAAGGTTCCTTCAGTAGCTTGAGTCCATTTTTGAAACAAATCATTCATAACTTCCAAAGGATAAAGGAATATGAATGTAGCCCAGGCTATGAAAATTATCAAGATGGCAAGTTTAATGATCCATTTAGAAGATGATATCAACAAAGATGTCTTCTTTAGACATCCCAAGTCATCCTCTTTACTTGAAAGGAGAGGTACTTTGGCTGAATTCCCATTCATTTTGGGAAAAATCAAGAACAGCGTGTAACTAGTAAATAACACTGTTTTTCAGAATTTTTTTCAGCTCACTTGTTAAGCTTTTTATCAGTGCAGGAAGACCAACAGCCATAAATATACCTGCCTTGCAACAAAGAAACCAAATCCGTCAACATTCAGCCAAGTGTATCAGATAAAAGACCCAGGAATTTTGAATAAAAAAGAACCACAAAAATCTATCTCTGCTAATAATTCCTTTCTCCTAAAAGTTGAATGTCCTATTCTAGATATTTTCGTAAAATTTTGTAACATAAACGAAAGTCCTAATTAGTTTACAGCTATGAGATTCCCACCGAAGCAAACAATGACCTGACATTATGTCATTAATTTAACATTTGACATTCAGTTGAACTATTTCATAAGACCTAAAAAGTGTAACTGATTACAACGTAACAAAAGCCAAAGAAACAGAACAAAATCAAACTGTAGCGCAGACGAAAATGATCACAATTATGAAGCACAATACACTTAATACAGTAGGAAAAAATGATCACTCAATTATTGGCCGAAACTTTTTAGGAGGAGGACCTTAATGATTGCTAAAATGAGCTCTCAGTTCGACCAGTTGAGATCAATTGACGTAATTCCCATTTCGATTTGTAAATTTTGTAGAGGATACATTAAATGCTTGTATTCTTTTGTAAATTATTGCTCAATTGGACCATCAAATACTCAAAATTACCTCGGCAAATGGTCGCGTACTCAATTCTGGTCTTGCGCATGTTTGTAACAAATTATGGTAAATAAAAATTAGCGATTGTCTCGAGAAATTCTCTACATAAAGATAATACAATTTCAGAAAAATTTTTTTTTTATAGGATCGGTTATATGCATTTATCGGAAAAGGGATGAATGGCCAAGGAGTTTCATCAAGTGACAATCAATTGTAATCATAATGTGACGTGCATCCAATGTCTGAGAAGGCACTACGTAATGCATTAATGCACACCAAACTTCAAACTTGCATATTGTCCAAGTAAATTCTCTTAAGAGTAAGAATATATTTCCAAACAATCAATAAAATCAACCAATCTGCATTTATGAGAAAAGGGTTGAAAGGCCACAATGCTTCATCAAGTATCGATCAATTTTTTTTTTATTTTCTTTTTAATTTTTGTTAAAAATATCAGTCAATTGTTGTCATAGTGACAGACATCAAAGTCTGAGAGGCCCTTATATCTTGTTCACAAAAAATTAAAAAATTAAAAATAAAAGAGAGGCCCTTATGCATGCCAACGAGTAGTATTCCAAATTTGTCATCACAGATATGACTATGATTTGAAAGATACAGTTTCTGGTACAATTTGTTAGAAAAAATTGGTGCTGATGATCTTTTACACATCTACATAATTCCAAGATTAGTCGCTTTCTCGTTATAACTTTTCCTCCCTCTTTGCACCCCTTCGCCAAACATCAATTATGCAGCAACTTCGGATCAATAATTTCATTTTCTTTTTTCTTTTATGTAATTTTGATGAAGAGATTATTGGACTTAAATTTGAGGGGATGTAAGTGAAAGGCAGAAAACTGATTTTTTTTTTTTTTTTTTTTTTTGCGCGCAATGCATTGTGTCGCATTTGCCAAAATAAAAGTCCAATTTCACATCCATTATTACTTTAACGACTAATATGCATGCTTGATGAGTCCGTTATATAATGTCCATTTCATTGCCTGTACCCAAAGTAGTAGGTTTGCAAAATGGTGAATACGACTGAAGAAGCATTTTATACCCTTCCTGAACTTCAAGATCAAAAATTTTGTGAAGACTTGGAATTTTTCCCACCACATATGCTCAAAGATATTGTTGTTTAGTCTCATCACGTTTTACATCTTCACTTGCTTCTGAATGACATTTTGTTTAGCTTTAATCGAAGTTGAAAGCAAAAAAGCAAAAGGCCAAAAAGAACCCTTGACTTGGGAAGATTATTTTTCCTAAATGTAATGATTAATTCTTACTTTGAAGTTAGAACAAACATGGCCACAATCAATTAATTGGTTCTTGATCTATTAATTTGATTTTCATCCTTTTTTTTTCTCCTTTTGCATTTCGTGTTATCCCCATCGTGTACGTATTAAATTTTCTATTACTCGTAAACTAAAAAGGAAAAACGTCTAGGAAAAAAGTTTGCTATGAATAAAGGAAGAGGCATAATAACTTGATTCCCACCTTGAAATTTCATTTTGGGTGGATACTCTTGAAAGCATTTTGTTTTTTTTTTTCTTGAGAAAATAATGTTGGAGTCGAACAGATACAAGTTATTCCTAAATTATTTTTGAGGGATACATGCAACTGAACGGAGATGGAGACAAGAGAAGCAAATGTGGTGCTGGTAATTCATTTGAAATGGAAATCATACATTTACATCGACTGATGGATATGTCTCCTTAAATTGATATTGAGATGCTCATGAGATGTTTCTTGTGATGATGCATGCTTTTGTGGTAATTGATGGTGAATCAGAGCCAACAGTGAGTAAACCAACTTCACTCATTTCCTATCCAAAGAATTCATGTCACATTTAGCACCATTTGGATGGTTCTCATTCAATACAAATAATAGCTCCAAAATATTAGCACTGACCACTTGGGTGGTCTGTTCTTGACGTCCATTTCAGTACTCCTAGATTTTATCTAGTATTTTGAATTTTTTACTATTTCAGTATCCGAACATTTTAAATACTTGACTAAGTTCAAACACACGCATCATTTCACAACTTTACACACTTCCAGAAATTTTATGTATGACGCTTACATAATAAGAGGCTTTTATGTTGCTCGCGTGATGCTTACATAATAATAACAATATTTGGATGTTATTTGTTGCATTGTTTCGATTTATATTGTTTTCATAATTTTCCTATAATTAGTTTATAATGGCACTTCTAAAAAGATGGGGACCGGGATTAAAATCCGATCCATTTTAGTAGTTCATTGATACTGGGCCAGAGTCTTTTACCGTAATTATTTGATGGCAAACAAACAGAACTGGACTGTGAAATTTTCGATCCATCAATCAATAGTCTTTTTTCTCCGGTATTTTAGCATTCCATTTGGGCCTCCAGTAATTTAATACTTCAGTTGTATCTCAGAATTGGGCCATAGAAATTTGATATTAATAATTTTGTTTGGTTTCTTAGAAAAGTTAATCGCCTCGGCAGCAAAATTATTATTATTATTTTTTTCATGCAGCAAAACGAATAAGATACAACAAATATAATAACGAAGCCTTTGAATTGCTTTAATTATTTGCAGTTGGAAAATCTTTTACTGTTGTTTAGCATGGAAAACCAATTTAAAATTGGCATAAAAATTAAATACAACATATTAATTATCATCACTGTATTAATTACATTTGATTTTCTGATGCAATGCTTATAAATATATCTCTCATAGTTGCATTTTTAAACCCCACATTCAATCCTTATTCATCAGAATAAATGACAAAAATAAACGAAAAGTTACCGCTAGTATCGAAAATTTTTATGTAAACCAATTCATGTTCCTATTTGTTAACCTTGAAGTTTGTGAAGAGAGTGATTCTGTAGCCTTTATTTAATCACAAGCACCATAAATAAATATAGGAAAAAAATGGCCTTTTCATTTAAGATTCCTATAAGGAAAACCCACATAATTTACCATCGAAACGCACACATTAACAATTTTACCCCCTTTCAAGATTAGTCATTTGAGAAGAAAAGATAACCGATTATGGACAAATTTGAGTTAACCACTAAGCAAGTTTTGGACGACAAACATTTAAATTTTCACATATTTTGGGGCAATTTCCATATTTGACACAGATTGTAGTTATGCATCAGTAATATTTGGACATGAATATCCTAACCTTGTACATGCAGTATGGTCAACATAAAGCAACTATTCTTGCCTTTATGTTCATGGAATCAAATGAAAGTGTATAAACTTTCAAACTTCTACTTGACAGTTGAAAATATTTTATTTATAGCTCACTAAATTTGTCTCCCTTGGCCTAATTCAAGCATTAATTACTTTATTTAATTAAAATTGGCACGAGGTCCAAACCCACGAGAACAAGTTTTGCTTTGGCACCCATACTTAAGTTTGGACGTTGTGGTTGGAGGCAATTGCGTGTAGTGGGGATGGGCAAAAAAAATCAAAAAATTGAAAAATCGAAAAATCGTAAAAACTGATCAATTCTGAATAAAAAAATGAGAGTAATCGAACCGAATTTTGAAAACAGTTAGGTTAACCAAACTTCATTAGCAAAAACGGTTCTGGTTTTGGGTATCAATTTTTAAAAACCGCGATTAATTGAATTCGTCCACATATATATCTTAAATGCTAATATTTGTAAATATTATTGAGTAATTGAGGAGTATTAAATCATTTTATTTTCAAGTTTAAGATAACTCAATAATTTAAGTATCGTATTTGATTTTTCTTTTTATTTGTATATTATTCATTATTTTTATACTCTAATTTTCATATGTTTTCTTGATACTAACCAAAAAATTACTTTCATATAACTTAAATACTGAATATGAAAATAGTATTAACTTTTTTTTGCGTGTATTATGAAAATTTTTACTTCTAATTTTTTTTATTTTTAAAAAAAGAGCGGATGCAAAATTCAATTTATAAATTTATTGCTTATTTTTCAAAATAATTGAAAATCATATAAGTAACTTTTTATTTTAATTTAAGCAAGTATATATATTTTAATATTTTTATCTATTTTATTAAATTTACTTAATATTATACAGTTTCGGTTACCCGTGATACTCGACCCTCTTAACCGGGTAATCGATAAATAGTTAACCGACCAACGAGGGTCGAATACGGTTAGCAAATTAGGCAAATTGGTATAAGCGATTTTGGTTAGTATATTGGGTGTATGGACCGGTTAACTGGTCCATGCTCACCCTTAGGGTGTAGAGTTTTTTCTTATGATTGCCAAGAAAAGAACCCCGTTTGGATTTATTATTTGATCCGATTTTTTGGTCAAGTCAAAATAATCACTGTTTATATTTTTTGAACAAAAAGTAAGTGATGCAATTAGGAGGCAAAAAAATCCAACATTTGTGACATGAAAAGAATGTTAAAGCGTTGTGTACCAAACACATGTCATAATGAAAAAGTCAAGAAATGTTTTTTTTGGCCATTAGACACTGGTTTACATTTCAGCATCTGACACCCAGTGCTCGACCTTTTAAACTTATTGAAATCGGGTTTCATTGTAATTGTCACGATTTTTTTAAATTTTTCTGAACAAATTTTGTGCAAAAATTTGTTATCTTTTAGCCACAATCTTGTAAAAAAATGTCCAACTTGTTATATACTTTTCAAATTTGGTCAAAAATTTTTTCCCAATACAAACATTTTTCCACATATTCAAAAAGTTAACAAATAATTATCCCAAATAATTCTCCAAATAATTATATCCAAACAAGCTGAAACATTTCCGAGGACGAATTATCATTGAATTTGATAAATGCATTGTTTGTTAAGTACATATGTGTTTGCTGTGCTGTGTCCGGTGAATCTACTAGTTGGTATATGACTCACAAAACAAACGAACTTCCTTAAATGCCCATTTATATATCCTTCCATCTAATGTCCATGAAGTTTTGGTCAAGGATACTAATGAAATGTCAAAAAGTAGTATTAGATTAAAAGGTTGCTGTAGCATTTTACTAGCACTTAGATTAGATTAGACTTAGGGGTATTAGATTAAAAGGTTGCTGTAGCATTTTACTAGCACTTAGATTAGATTAGACTTAGGGGTATTAGATTAAAAGGTTGCTGTAGCATTTTACTAGCACTTAGATTAGATTAGACTAGCACTTCAAATTAATTAATTCAGATGTTAATTATATTAAGATTGTTTGATAAATTAAGTTCTTAAGCATTTTAAGTGCCTCCGAAAGTCTAGACAATATCTATTACTAAAAATAAGTGATCCTATCTGCACTTAATGCTTAAAATAAAATACGCTCAGACGTCAATATTTTAAGCAATAAATCTATATAACAAAAATAACTTATAAAAATACGTCTTATCCTTTTTCTCCTCTCTCCTCATTCCTTCACAATTCTTTCGCTTTGTCTTTTTTTCTGACAATTCCTATAGTGAGTAAACCAAGTTCCCTTATTTCCTATCCAAAGAATTCATGTCACATTTAGCACCATTTAGATGGCTCTCATTCAATGCAAATAATAGCTCCAAAATATTAGCACTGCCCACTTGGGTGGTCTGTTCTTGACGTCCATTTCAGTACTTCTAGATTTTATCTAGTATTTTGAATTTTTTTACTTTTTTTATGACGGTATTTCAGTATCTAAACATTTTATAAATTCTTGACTAATTTAAAACACATGCATCATTTTACAACATACACAGTTCTAGAAATTTTATGTATGGCGCTTACATGATAGGGTACTTTTATGTTGCTCGCGTGATGCTTAAATAATTATAACAATATTTGATGTTATTTGCTGCATCGTTTCGATTTATATTGTTTTTATGATTTTTCTATAATTAGTTTATAATGGTATTTCTAAAAGATGGGGACCCGCATTAAAATCCGATCCATTTAGTAGTTCACCGATACTGGGCTAGAGTCCTTTACCGTAATTGTTTGATAGCTAAACAAACACAACTCCACTGTGAAATTGTCGATCCATTCATCAATAGCCTAATCTTCTCCAGTATTTTGGCATTCTATTTGGGCCTCCAGTAATTTAATACTAAAGTTATCGTCTTAGAATTGGGCCATTGAAATTCGTGTTAAATAAATTTGTATGGTATCTTGGAAAAATTAATCGCCTCAGCAGCAAAATAATTATTTTTTTTTTCATGCAGCAAACGAATAAGAGACAAAAAATATAATAAAGAAGCCTTTGAATTGCTTTAAATTATTTGTAATTGGAAAATCTTGTACTGTTGTTTAGCATGGAAAACCAATTTAAAATTAGCTTAAAAGTAAATACATCATATTAATTATCATCAGTGTATTAATTACATTTGATTTTCTCATGCAATACTTATAAATGTATCTTTCATACTTGCAATCTTAGACCCCTCATTCAATCCTTATTCGTCAGAATAAATGACAACAATAAACGAAAAGTTCCACTAGTATAAAAAATATTTATCTAAACCAATTCATGTTCCTATTTGTTAACGTTGAGGTTTAATAAGGGAGTGATTTTGTAGCCTTTATTTAATCACAAGCACCATAAATAAGTGTAGGACAAAAATGGCCTTTTCATTTAAGATTTCTATAAGGAGAACCCACATAATTTACCATCTAAACGCACACATTAAAAAATTATTACCCCCCCCCCCCCCCCCCTTCAAGATTAGTCATTTGAGAAGAAAAGATAACCGATTATGGACAAATTTGAGTTAACCACTAAGCAAGTTTTGGACGACAAACATCTAAATTTTCACATATTTTGGGGCAATTTCCATATTTGACACAGATTGTAGTTATGCATCAGTAATATTTGTACATGAATACCCTAACCTTGTACATGCAGTATGGTCAACATAAAGCAACTATTCTTGCCTTTATGTTCATGGAATCAAATGAAATATTTAAACATTCAAACTTCTACTTGACAGTTGAAAAGATTATATTTATAGCTCACTAAATTTGTCTCCCTTGGCCTAATTCAAGCAGTAATTAATTTATTTAATTAAAATTGGCACAGGGTCCAAATCTACAAGAGCAAGTTTGCTTTGAGACTCATACTTAAGGTTGCACGTTGTGGTTGGAGACAATTGCGTGTAGAGTTTTTTCCTTCGATTACCAAGAAAAGTACCCCATTTGGATTTGATTATTTGGTCATATTTTTGGGTCAAGTCAAAATAATTACCATTCTTATTTTTTTTTTTTTATTACCATTCTTATTTTTTGAACCAAAAAAAAGTGAAACGACATTTCTGACATGACAAAACTGATAAAGATTTATACACCGAACACGTGTCATAATGAAAAAGTCAAGAACTATTTTTTATGACCATCGGACGCTGATTTAATCTTCAGCGTTTGATGCCCAATGCTCAACCTTTTAAATTTATGGAAATTAGGTCTCATCTCAATTGTCACGATTTTTTCAAATTTTCTAAACAAATTTTGTATAAAAATTTATTATCTTTTAGCCACGATATTGTAAAAAAGTGTCCAAGTTGTTATGCGTTTTTCAAATTTGGTCAAAAATTTTTTTCCAATCCAAACACTTTTTCACCTCTTTAAAAAGTTAACAAATAATTATACCAAATAATTCTTCAAATAATCATAAAACATTTCTTAGGACAAATCAGCATTGAATTTGATAAATGCATTGTTTGTTAAGTACATATGTGTTTGCTGTGTCCGGTAAATCTAACCAGTTGGTATATGACTCACAGAACAAACGAAACTTCCTCAAATGCCCATTATTTATCCTTCCATCTAATGCCCATAAAATTTTGGTTAAGGATACTAATGAAATGTTAAAAAGTGGTATTACAAAAGGTTGCTGTAGCATTTTACTAGCATTTAGATTAGATTAGACTTAGATTATATAATCCTTCCTCGGTTAGTGAATGGTTAAACTTAACAGATGATGCTAATAGAGAACTTTAATACTATGATTAGTAACATATCTAAGAAAAGCTCTAGTGAATGGTTAAACTTACCAGATGATGCTAATAGAGAAGTTTAATAATATGATTAGTAACATCTCCAAGAAAAGGTCTAGATATACTACTGATTGAGAAGGATTATACACTCATTTAATTGTAAAGAAAAAGAGATATACCTAATGCTGACAAACTAGATGTAGGATGATGTGATCTGCCCTCATGTCATTTGACATGCGTCCAAGACGTTGTCACAAACATTAAAGAAATTGAACAGTTTACCTAAAATATAATTAAAAAAAGTAATACAGATTGAGAGGGTAATTAGTAGGATATCCAGGAATCATGGGGATTGTGGCAAGTTCTATGAATGGCTTGTGCTCAGATTGAAATTGACTCACTATTTACCGTACATCTTGTCAGTAATGCAGCTGCCTATCAATTTTGTCATAACCATAACACACCAGAATTGGGAATATATTCTAAGTCATATTTAGAAAGTAAGAGCAATTTTGGTACGAATATATATATATATTTTTTGCAAATGTAGTTTCGAGTTTGCGGTTTATTATGAACTTATTTTTATAAGATATAAATAATTTCACATACCTCCTCTGAGGTTTATTATACTTACACTCACCTTCCCTTAAATTTTAAAAATTACACTTAAATCCCTTTTGTTTATATTTTTCACAATAAAACAAGTCCGTTTTGGTAGTGTGACCCAAAAACACTAACCAAACACCTTAAAATATGCTTAACTGTTTTTAAATTGGTCATCTCTTTTTTATTGGTATATTTGTTTGCAAAATTTTAACAGATAAAGTCATTTCATTTAGATTAGTTAGATAACTGAGTTTTGAAAAAGTAATATTTGGTAAAGATTGAAAATTTGATATAAGAATATAAGTACTTTTGATATTTTTATGACTAATTAATTAATTTTTTAAGATTTATCTTTTTCAAAAGTAATTAAGCATATTTTAAGGTGTTTGGTTAATATTTTTGGGTTACATTATCAAAATGGATTTGTTTTGTTATGAAAAATATAAATATAGGGGGTATAATGTAATTTTAAAAACTTGAGGAGAGATGAGTGTAATTATGACAAACTTCAAAGGAGGTATGTGAAATTATCCTTTTTATAAACTTTGAATAGGTTGCACAGGTGTCTACCACAGAAAGGCTTAATGGATCGAAGATAGAGTAGAAATCGAGTTAATAAATAAATAGAATGTAAACAACTAAACAGGACATCCTAGATTCCCATCTGACATGCACAATCTAAATGTTCGGAATATTCGACTTCAATCTGTACGAACTCGTGCGATCATTTAACAACTCATAATACGTTTAAAAGTCACAACTGAATTCTGGGATCTGTTCAAAGGTCACAAATTGGATTCTTCTGGATTCTGGGATCTGTTCAAAAGTCACAAATGGGAGCCATATCGCCACTTCCAAATACCAGGAAACAAACAAAAAACGAAGTACTGTATTAGGCTGAACAAGGGAGATGAAGGCTGCTGCAGTTGTTGTACGGTACGTTTATTGTCTTTAATTTTTTTTCCACACTGATTTTAGATGTGCATATTTCTTATACACATCAAAAATATATTAACTATTTTGTTGTGTAGTGATGTAAATCTTAAATATTTATTATAAATATTTGTACGGTTCAGTTATATGTAAGCATACAGCAGTCGTGGCAGCCTTTGATAGAAGAAGGAACAAGTCAGTTAGTTGTTGGCACCATCGTCTTAACCATTTTCTGTATGATTTTTTCTTGTCATTTTTCCATTATTATAAAGACCTAGAGCAATTACTTATGAATATTATACAATTCTGGATAAGACCCGGAAAAAAGATCAAAATTGTCCAAATAGAAGTACAGAAAAGGAATCCTTGACGCATTCATCTATAGATAATGCCTGCACTGTTAAATAGCGGTTATTGAATACATTGTTTAATATCAGAAATTCAAGAGCAGCTCACAAGAAACCTGCCAGGGAAACACTTCCCCCACTCTAGCACCTAAAAACATAGCTTTCACATTGGCAACTAAAACATTGTTTATTAATGGGATAATGAATTATGCAATTTTGATGTTGACAAGTATAACATTGTTTAATCATGGGATGATGAATTATGCTACAGACACATGAATGGATCAAGGTCAAACATAATAATGGTTTCTTCATTTGCCTGGCATTATGTTAGCTGCAATATTACTGTGCCAACTTTAATTACTTGTATATTACTTATTATAAAGGGAAAAAAAAAATACCTTCACTAAGAATTGGTGACCAGGTCAGAACTTTTGGGACTAATTTGAATGACTTTGTAATAAACTACCGCGTACAAATAGTAGAGTGTTATTTCCACATTCAGGGTTGTTGCGGGTAGTGGAATCTAAATAAGAAGTTTGTGTTATTTTCAAGATTTTGGTTGGAAATTTTGGGGTTTGGATGAACTTTTATTTCAACTTGCGAGATGCGTTCAGGAGCTTTTTTCGTATTCTTGATCTTTAGCATACAGATTTTGTATAGTTTAGCACGTACAGATGGGAATGATCGTAAGTTCCTTTTTGATCATCTAATAGCTGTTTGAATTGCCCTTTTTAAGATACATTAAGGATTTTTTGCTTTGGCACACTGATGATAGTATTTTCTCTTTGGTTCCTATGCGTTGCATTTCTGATGGTTTCCTTGTTTAACAAAAAGAATTCTGCTTGGCTTATGGTGCACAAATTCATAGAAAACAGTAATATTTCTTTACTAGGGCCTAAGTAGTATCTTTATCTGGAATTAATGAGGAATGACTCGTTTAATTTTCTTGGTTTTGAAGAAGAAGTGTCTTGATTTATTAAAGTGGTTCTTTTGCTGAGTCGTTTCACGATCCAACAACAGAACTGTCTTATGGATGCCATTAAAAGGTTGTATGCTGAATGCTTTGATGTATCTGCAGTTGCATGTTTCTAGACATTTTTCTTACTAATTACCCGTAAATCATCATCCTTATTTTCATATTGCAATTGGTTGATTCTGAATGATGCAATATATGAAGTGGTAATATAGGGTGCATGTTTTCATCTCTGATAAAATTGCATTAAAATGTCGATAAAAATAAGCTCCTACAGCGTATGGTTCTGTCAATTATACATGCTAGATTGTTATCACAGGAGAAGGTCAAACACCTGCAATTGGAATTGCAGTTTCTAAACCCAAACATCATATTTGAATCTGTTAACTACTCAGCTTGAATGGTATAGTACATGGTGGAGCTGGCATTTACATATAACGACCTTGCTTTACCTCTGAAGCAGTTGCTGCTCTAAAGACTATTAAATCTGGCTGGAAAAACTTGCCACCAAATTGGAAGGGGTCCAACCCTTGTGGCCGCCACTGGGAAGGAGTTATTTGTAATGGTTCACGAGTGACACAGTTGTATGTCATTTCCATTCTGAAGTTATAATGCTTTAATGTTTTAGTGTTTATTTACTCCAAAATTTTTTACTCCAAGGTTTTACTCATGTTCAAGTCAATGATTTCTATTGCAGAAAATTAGGAGGCCTGAGTTTGATAGGTAGCAGCCTTGGAGATATTCCAAAGCTTACAGAATTACAATATTTGTATGTTTCTCTTCCACTTCTTGCTTTTCATGTCCTAACTATATGTTTATTTCTAGCATGACAGTTATGTTCTACTGAAAGCGGATCTTCTTAGAATGCATCTAAAATATGATTCAAGTTATAGTCCACAATAACATAGTAAAAGGATTATCTAAGTTTCATAGAACAACTTGAAACACAAAGTAGGTCTATAACTCCTGCGCGGGGGCAATGAGGTCCGTGTCTCTCTTGAACTAGTACCATGGGAACTAACATTGAAGATTATATCTGCAGAAGCAAACTGTTAATTAATTGAAAGGAACGGAGTAGTTATTGTAACTTTTTGTTTCCGTGTGTGTGACCACTGGAAAGAGGGTAACAACTTTCTAAAAGCAAAATTCTTAACTGATTTTTTTTTCTGATCTTAACTTTTGGATACAGGGATCTATCAAACAACATTGATCTGAAGGGACCTCTTCCACCCTCAATTGGAAATTTAAAGAACCTATCCATATTGTAAGATTCCCTTTCTTGCTGAGTATCAGGTGTGCATATTTATAGCTGTGTCCTTGAAGATCAAGATAATTGTGTTGCATGCAGAATATTGTTGGGATGCGGCTTCTTTGGTCCTATTCCTGATTCCCTTGGGTCTCTAACAAAGCTAGTTTTCCTGTAAGGAATTTTTATAATCAAGTACTTTCCTTGTTCATTTTATGACAGTGGACATTCTTATGGACTCCTAAGCAATTTGCATTTTGTTTTAGTGTAATTTAAAGCTTTCTTGATAGTGTTCACAGTGCTGAAGTGTTTTTTGTCGTAAGATTCTTCGCACATACTCTTCATTGCCCTCGGAAGAATCTCGGCAAAAATATATGGTCTTTCACATTCCAGCAGCTTATATTAGCACGATTTTCTCTTACAGAATCATTCTATTCTGTTTTATAGATCTCTGAACTCAAACAAATTCACTGGACCAATTCCACCTTCCATTGGTAATCTGAGTAACCTCTCGTGGCTGGATCTGAGCGGAAACAACCTCAATGGAACCATTCCAGTATCTAATGGAACGGCACCTGGTCTGGACATGCTACTTAATGCACAACATTTGTACGTCTTCTCATAACAATCTATTTTAAAGTTTCTTATTCATGAATATGCAAGTTGTCTAACGTCTCGTCCATCATCCACAGCCATTTGTCAAGAAATCGGCTATCTGGTACAATCCAACCTCGGCTATTTTCTCCAGACATGAATCTTAAACATTTGTAAGCGTGCGGATGACTGACAAATTCGTTATTAGAGTATATATGAGCATTTCATAACAAGTATATTTGGCATTGCTATATTTGATGTGCTTTTGATAAGTAGTGACTTTAGTCATAATGTCTTTTTAGGTTCTGGATACTGACATTCTGCATAATCTATGGATGCGTTTGGATGGGTGTTTTTTTGGATATTTTTTTAATAAATTTTACTGTAGATGTTTTTTAGAAATAATTAGCGTCTGGACAATATTGTTTTTTAAAAACAATTAGAGGGTTTTGTCCAAAATCTAAATTTGTAGACACACACATATAAACATGCACACACACACACATATACACACACACACACACATATACATGGCATAAGTACATACGTACACACACACGCATATATAATATGTATTTATATTATATACATAATATAATATATACATACATACATACCTATACGTATATTATATAAGTAAATATATATAATATATTATATACAATATACAGATAATAGATATTACAAGTACATACATACGTATGTACATGCATGCATGCATATGTACATATAATATATATAATATAAAATATATATATTATATGTAATGCATACGTATGTACATGCATGCATGCATATGTACATATAATATATATAATATAAAATATATATATTATACGTAATGCATACATATGTACATGCATGCATACATATATACAATAATATATCTAATAGATATAATATACAATATATATGTAATATATATAGATAATAAATATATTATACGTATCTAATATATTATACATATAATATATATCTAATATATATAATATACAATATATATGTAATCTATATAGATAATAAATATATTATATGTATATAAATGCATATGTACATGCATGCATACATACACGTACAAACATATATTTATATACAAATATATATAATATGCAATATATATATTTATATATTATATGTACATACATACGTATGTACATGCATGCATACATACATACATACATATATATAATATAATATATAAATATATGTACGTATAGATATTATCTATATATATATATATACTATATATAATATATATAGATAATAAATATATTATACATACATAAATGCGTATGTACATTCATGCATACATAGTTATATATAAATATATACAATATATAATATATATTTATATATAGCATATTTATATATATTATATGTACATGCAAGCATGTGCATACATACATATATATAATATTATATATATCAATATATGTATGTATATATATTATATATATATTATATTATATGTATTATAATACATATAATACATATAATATATATTATGTATAACATATATAGGTAATAAATATATTATATGTACATAGATGCGTATGTACATGCATGCATACATAGGTACATACATATATTTATATATAAATATATAATATATAATACATATTTATATATAATATATTTGTATATATTATATGTACATACGTACGTATGTACAAGCATGCATGTACATACGTATCTATGTACGTATAATATGTGTGTGTGTGTGTGAAAGTGAGTGTATGTTCTTAGTGTTCTTGGTGTGAATTTGAAGGTAAGTGTGTGTTTTTGGTGTTCTTGGTATGTAGGATTTTAGTGTGTGTAAAAATGTGTGCGTGTGCAAAACTAAAAAATGTGCCAAAAACAATTTTTCAGTGTTTTTTTGTGCCAAAAAAACTCATTTACTGAAAAACAGGCTATCCAAACACACCCTATATAAAAAGGAAAATAATACTGTCAAAAACTGTAACTAGATATTTAGTTACAGACAAATCTTGACGATTTAAGAGTCATTCTCAATTACAAACTCTAATCCTTATTCTACCTGTAACTTGAAATATTGGTTTCTTACGTAAATATATTTTTTGTTATTGCAACATAGACTCTAGGGAAAAAAACTTTTGCTGACATTTTCATTACTAGATTTTATATTTTCTTTTGAATTAGGATTTAGACTTAGGGTTCAAGATTTAGAGTGTAGGGTTTATGCTTTTAGAATTTAGATTTTTAATTAGATTAAAAAAATTGTGCCAATTATGGCTTTCTTTTTGTTAACAAAAATTATGGTTGATTTTTTTATTAAAAACAATTTTAGATTTTTCTTTTAGTAAGTTAGGATAATATGAGATTCTTTTAAAATTAAATTAAATTAGTGTTAATTTAGAGAAATACTTCTTTAGTAAGTTGCAATAATATAGGACTCTTTTGAAATCAGGTTACGTTAGTATTAATCCAAAAGTAACATATTATATTAGGTGTCTGTGAGACTAAATATCACACCCTCTTTAATGCTAATATTGTTCATATAAAAATGCTTCTAGCTGACCTGAATGATGTACTTGTATTAATAACACATTATCCCTTCAAAAATATTCAAATTCAATTTTTCTTAGCATTTCTCTGTGAAGTCAATTTTGAAAAGTTTGATGATATGGATAGTTCCTTTCCACCAAAGGTATTAACTACGCACTGTAGCATATCCTTTATATATCAAACTCCAAAACCAGGGCATAACACACTGTACCTTGAATTTTATCTCAATATGCAAGGCTCAATATAAGAGCAAAATTTAAAACAATTAACCACATGTTCTGGAACCATCCAAATATTCCAAAATAACTAAATCATTCATTCAACGAAAGTGCAACTAGCTTAAGAAGGTCAATGCTAAAAGAAATTTAATTTCTAAATAAAAGTTAATGTCTAGGCAACACGTGCCATAATTATTTAAATCACTAATAATCTAGGTCCAAGCTAACATCATAGGCAAACTACCAGCCCCATTGACTTGATCCGTCTTCAAACTTAGAGATATGAGCTAATTTGTAAATATGTTCAGTAAATAGCTCATGTTCTCACCCACTGGAACGAGCTTACCTATCGGGTATATATATATATATATATATATATATATATATATATATATATATATTAAAATGAAATGAATTCACAGCTCCCAACATGTATATATATGCATATACTAGTTAACAAAAGTAAACAATTTTATACATATAGAAACATATGTGTGAGAGTCATTCAATATCATTAACAAACTTTCGTACCAATATTACACTGGATAAAATCAATAATATCATAGCTAAGAGTTTAGAGGACAGTTGAAGGTCCACTAAGGTAATTATTTAACCGAATTAGGTACTAACTATTATATCTCGCTAGGAGGATTCAGGACAAAGTTCTTATTGTATCTCGTCCAACAGGGTCTAGACAAAAGAGTAGGGATCTAGGTCCCGCTAATATACTTAGTTTAACCATGAGCCAACAATAACAATAACAATTATCAAACTAATAATACAGGCAACATGCATTTATGATCATTTTCAATAAATAGCTACTCACAATTTCTCATAAGATAAAACAATTACATAATATATGCTCATACCAATTTTAATACAAATATACAATTCAAACAAAAATATTATTTATACGAAAACAACTTTTAGAAATTATGGGGTGAACAAGAACCACTTACGTTAACATAGTTACTCAGGCACACCTTAGTATTCCAAAGTTTTGTCACATCCCTTCCTTGTTAAAAATTAGACAAATTTAATCCCTATAGCCTATACATAATTTAATGAGATGAGAAAGTCCCAAAATCCATAAGTTGTTGTTAAAATTTGGCTATTTTTATATATCTATATAATAAAACTAAAATATAAACTAACATACCATCTAAAATATTCACCAAATATACAATCAGTTTGAAGAAACTAACAAAATACTTTAATAAATAAAATATCCTTTAAATCATTTAATACCTAAACTATTTTCTACCTAATACTTGTTGTGAGACACCAATTTGACCGGATAACTTAGGGCCCTTGGTTGACCATTCAAAACAAATAACATCAATCTGACGCTATGACCGTAAACCCTCGGTTGACCATGAGCAAAACCAAAGTGATGGCTTGATTTGCGGATTGCTCATGCCATCAAATATTGCTATATTTTATAGTTATTATTTCCCTAATGCCACGGGCTGCTGAACATAGTCTTTTCTTCAATATTTTCTTTTATTTGTTTTTTTTAACCACTAACAACTCAAATTTCACCAGCTATACCGCATGAGATCAAATGATCGCAACAATTATTTTTTAAATCATGTACTGATCATATAAAAACTAAAACCATCGGAAGATTTGAAAATACTTTGTTCATAATCTGTAGTGATCTTCTTCGTTTCCTTTTACTCCTTCTTGTACGGTGTTATTTCCCTCTCTTGGGTTTTCTGATGTCAAATGACAATTGTAGAAAGGTTTATTGGAAGCAAACAACTCTATTAGTATTTAGAAAAAATCTCTCACAAGGGCTGTGGAAGTTTGGTTTGGTAATGAATAAAGAATGCAAAATTTTTGCATAATTGCTGTAAAGGGCATTACTAACGCATACCTAAATATAAGATTTTTCATTAATATTAAAATAAAATGTCAGTTTATTCATCTTTCTAAAGTAAATAAATAGATTTTTCTATAATTCTATTTCAGTCAATTTCAAAAAATTGATTTCATTTTGATTTCAACTAGAATTAATCGTTAGAAAATAGGTCCATCTTCATAAAATCACTATTTTCATAATTTTGTGCCAGACTTTTGAACTAAAATTAAGAAGAAATTGATTTTATAACTTCGAGAAGAACAATAAACATTTCAATATATTTTTTATTTTTGATTAAAAACTCTAATATTTAAAAGTTTTCAAAAAATTGATTTCATTGTTGATTTTGGTTGTAATTGGCTTATTAAGAAAGGTCCATTTTCAAAAAATCATCTCGTTTATAATTTTTGCCTGACTTTAGATCAAAATTTAGAAGAAATTAATTTTACCATTTTGAGATGATAATTAAAAATGCCAATAAACATGTTTTCTTTTTTATTAAAAACTCTAATATTTATAAACTTTTGCAAAGTTTATATTATTTTGATTTTAGTTAGAACTGAGAGTCAAAAAATGTTCACTTTAAAAAAATGTCCCCTCCATAATTTTGTACTTGGACACTTTGAATAAAAAATTTAGAAAAAAATTGATTTTACTACTTTGAGATGATAAATTATAATACTGATTTTTTTTATTAAAAATGCTAATATTTAGGTAAATAACCCAATTACATTATTTAAGAACAATATTATATTTTTGTACACAAAGTTGTATGTTTTTAGTAATAACGCCCTTTATAGGAATTATGTGCGAGTTTCGCCCTCTTTTTTTTTTTTTTTTTTGAAAACTCGACATAAGGCCTAGGGGGAAAGGGGGAAAGGGGACCTAAACCAAATCTACAATCCATCCCAAAAGTTTCGCCCTATTTATTTATTACTAAATTTCCATCACCCTTATAAGAAATTTTTCCTAGTAGTTATCCAATTGTTTCCTACTTACAATCCTATTCCTATAAGTTTTAGTATTTTCACACTTAGTCCTTATTTTAAGCGTAGTCAAACGATAACTAAAAATTTATTGTATATATTTTATTTTAGCTGCATTTTTTTTCTGGGTATTAAATTATAGGTATAATGTTAGATTCCTAGCTTTCTCACCCGTTAGATACATTCTGCGTGAAAAATACTAGAAGGTACCACTGAAAAATGATGCTGCAGTGCTTTTGTGCTATGAAGCTGTGAATAAAAGCATTTTATGCTTATGATTCTGAGGACTACAAGCCTCTAGCTTGGCTTTTGTCTTTAAAATGACAATGAGAACTACAACGCAAGCTTATATATACTCACATGCCGCGTGTGCACAGAGAGGTTACTTCGATCTCTATTAAATTCTGTCTCTTTAAACTAGGATTTTGGACCATAATCAGCTCACGGGGAACATACCTATCACCCTAGGATATGTGAAGACTTTGGAACTGATGTGAGCATCTCTGTCCTAGATGGAAATATTCGTTTTTCATACTTGCCTCACCTTTCCTTCTTTGTTTTACAGTGAACTTTTTGTCTTTGAAACAGACGCCTAGACTGGAATTCCATAAATGGATCTGTTCCTTCGAACCTCAATGAGCTAACAAATATTAGTGCGCTGTAAGCAGAAGAAAAGAACAGAGAATTTTTTGCCTCAATTTATTATTTTTGTGTAGTTGCAATCCAATAGCATTTTAGGCATTGGTAACAATGATTTTGGTCCTTCTCTTTAACAGGTATTTGTCTAACAACAATCTAATTGGATCTATACCTAACCTGACAGGCATGAATGCCCTCAACTACTTGTAAGTTTGTGCTAATAATCTTCTGTTAAGAGTTTGAATTTATTAAGGTGAAACCACGCCATAGGAATATTAATGCAAAACATTGGTTTTTCTCCATTTTTTTTGTGTCATCCTTGAACAGGCCATGCTGAACTTCTCTGCAGCATGCCTATATTATCACATGTCCAAAAAGGGACAAAATATTGGTTTTGAAACTTCTCTTCAACAAATATTTTGCCTTGTTTATATTTGTTCCATTATCTTCTTCGCGTATGTACATTCTGCAATTACTTTGTCCTGATCTGTGTGGTTATGTGCAGGGACATGAGCAACAATAGTTTTGATCCTTCTGCTTTTCCACCGTGGCTTTCAAGCATCCAGTCTTTGACAACATTGTCTCTCTCTCTCTCTCTCTCTCTCTCTCTCTCTCTCTCTCTCTCTCTCACACACACACACACACACACACACGCACGCATAAGCATCAAACCATGCACAAAACTTTTTGTATGAACATGCTTTCGCGCTAATGGAAGCACTTAATAATTATCCAATCCTGTTGAGAATATCAAATCTCCCTTCTCAGCATTTGATTCTCGTCTTGTCAAAACAGATTCCGTTCCTTCTGTTTAAAAAGTTCCTAATTTAGCTTCGTACCTCTGACATAGAGCATGCCAGCCTTACTTTTAGTCACTGCATATGATATATTGTCTCAGCTGTCAATCATCTTTTTCTAATAAGGGATCTACTTCTTGTGTGAAGTCTGAACTAATGGCAGTTCTTTTTCCCCTTAATCCATTTTGAAAGTTCCACTTGTACACGTCGGCATTTTCTTGTTCTATCTATCTTCTAGAAGATAGATTTGTCGGCGTAACCTTCTAAGAATGAATCAACTTTTTTCTATCCAAGCCAAATTAATGACGTTTATAAAACATCTAGAAGCTGATGCTATAGATGTAGCATAATTCGATTCAATCTCTTCAAAATTCTGTGATGAAATTTGATACACACCTAACTTACCAAGCCTGGTCAGTTCACTAATTACGTTTCCAGAATTACCAACAAGCTTGGATGATGCATAAAGCCATTTTCATTGTGGTTAGTGTAAAGTGATACTTGGCTGCCATTTTACTGACAGAGTGATGGAGAATGCTGCACTTCAAGGACAGATTCCGGTCAATTTCTTCAACCTTCCAGAACTGCAGAACGTGTGAGTGTCTGCTTAATCTGTGCTTACCCTTATCTGATGCATTAATATTCAACATGTCAAATGGATTAAGCATAAGATTTTTGGAAGTTAAAGATATAAAACCAGATATAATTTTTGCAAATATAGATATGGTTCATGTGATGCTTTTTGTGACAATGGTTGATAGAACATTGAGCAACAACAAGCTCAGTGGAAAATTGGATATTGGCAACAGCTACAGGAACAGCATAGCACTTGATTTGCGGAACAATTCTATTAACGCCTTTCCGCAAAATGCAACATATAAGATTGAGTTAACGTATGCCAATTCCTTATGTCTCAGTATTTCGTGTTTCTGGCATTATTATTTTACAGTCAATGCTTAAATATACTTTTTATTGGAAATACTTGAATGTAGGTCGTGATTACCTCTTCGATGATTTGTTTACTCCTTTTTCGGTTGCAGACTTGTTGGAAACCCAATTTGTCAGGGAAATGGAACTGCAGGAAAATATTGTGAAGCAGAAGATAAAAACAGTTTCATTCCACCATCAAACTGTGCCTCAAACTTATGCAGTTCCAACAAAATATTAAGTCCTAACTGTATATGTTCATATCCATACACTGGAATCATGCACTTCTACTCTTCCTTCTCAGATTTACAAAACTTTAGTTACTACAGAACCCTTAATGGGTCTCTGATGTCTGCTCTTCTGTCCATTGGAGTTCCAGTTGATTCAGTCTGCGTAAGCAATCGGTCTAAGGACGTTTATTCTTACCTCCAAATTGGAGTGCAAATATTTCCTTTAGGACAAGACTCATTCAGTAGAACGGCCATTACTGAAATCAATTTCATGCTCAACAGCCAGCAATTCCAACGCCAGTACTTTGGACCCTTATATTTTACTGGTGAAAAATATTGTTATTTTGCAGGTAACTATCCATTCAGCATGCAAGTAGGAGACACTTTTATGCATTGTTTTTTCTAGTTTTGGATCATAATTCTCTGTACACTTGTGTGTATATACTTCTGTTTGTAATCAATCAGCTTTTTTTTTATTATTATTTATCTTCAGGAGATAAAAAGTTATTATATGCCATTGTTGGAGCATCAGTTGGTAGTGCTGTGCTTTTGTTGCTAATACTGAGTGGTGGATTTTATGTCTACCATAGAAAGAGAGCAAGAAGAGAAGATATGACGAATAACCCTTTTGGTAAGATAAGTCTCTTTTGAAGAAGGAAACTATTTGAAGAAAGATTTATAAATTCTATCTGTTACTCATGCATGTGCCACTTGGGTGCAGCATCTTGGAACCCTGATGAAGGAAATGGACGTGTTCCACAGCTCACGGGAGCAAGATGGTTTTCATTTGATGATCTCAGTAAATGTACTAATAGTTTTTCAGAATCCAACTGCATTGGATCTGGGGGCTATGGGAAGGTTTGTGTGTTACTATTCTTCATATGGTTTTGCAGTAGCAGGGTTCGCATAAAGCCTAATTATATTTTGCAATGTTACAGATATACTGAATTTTTATCATTTTAATTTTTTTTTCAATGGTGGTTATCTTGGCTCTGACTTCCTTAATTGTAAGATATTCTTTAAAATGCTTAATATAATTGTTTTTTGCTATAATGATAGGGTAAAGCGACAAGTATTACTTTTCTGACGAAGTGATTGGATTCGATTTGGCAACACAATTTTGGTTTGTGTGTTAGATTCTGATCGAAATTCACTAATAAACTGGACCCAAAGATAGCAGGAAAAACCACTGATGCTGATTTCTAGCCATAAGCTAGTAATTTCATGTCACAAAGGGATAAAATCAAATATTCAGTGATGGGAAAAAGATATTACTTAGATATCAAAATAAAAAGTGTCACACCGTCTATTTTCTGAAATGCTGCTTCTTTTGATTGAAGGTTATTTTGAATTTTCCCAGTCGACTAATCCTGACATCCTTCATTATTGATTTAAAAGTGCCTCTCCAATCTTAATTTGGAAACTATTGACAGGTTTATAAAGGAATACTTGCTTCTGGGCAAGTAGTAGCCATTAAACGAGCTCAGCAGGGATCAATGCAGGGGGCTCTTGAGTTCAAAACAGAGATTGAACTTCTGTCAAGGATTCACCATAAGAATGTCGTTGGCCTTGTGGGATTCTGTTATGACCAAGGTGAACAAATGCTGGTGTATGAGTATATTTCAAATGGTAATCTACGCGAAAGTCTTTCAGGTAACATCTTTTAATTTGGTACCCATCCAACTTAACTCAAGAACTGGAGAAGAATTTGTTTAGACATCTGTTTTGGATACAGGAGGCAAACCTTGACTCAACCTTTGAAACCTTTGAGAGTATCAACCTATTTTGCCTAAACTAATTAATGAATCAGATAATCTGATTTTCGCCATCCTATAAATGCAATTTATTCTCTCTTTAAAAGTACGATGAGTCTTGGTTGTTTGGAGTCTTTGCACCTTATAGTGTTAGTTTTCAAATATGCCTACCATACCCTCATGTGCTATTTAATCATATTAATTGTGTTCTAATTGGAGTAGAGTTACAAACTCTTTACATTCCGTTGTGAATTTCATTGAATATAATTTTGGTTGTTAATTAAAATAAAATAATTTTCCATACAAAAACCCTTTACCTACCCTTCAATTCAATCCTCAAGAGAGCAATAATACCAATAAACTTTAACATTTGTTCATAATTTAGTTTTGACTTATTAAAAACCAAAGGATGATGATTCGTAAAAATGTCAATGCAAATTCTAAGAAAACGAGCAAAGTACTAAATTTTACTAAATTAAGTTAATAAAATATAACATAGTTTTAAATTTTATTAAATGATTATAGTATTATGTTTAACAAATAAGTTGTTTCAAAAAATAATATATTGAAATTTGGGTTATGAATAAGTACTCTACTAGCAAGTTCCTTTTTGTCCTTTTTTTTATTATATCTATGTCAAGCTAAATTTTTGGTGATTGATGAAATAATTCAAAAAATAATACATTAAAATCTGGGTTGTAAATAAGCACTCCGCTAGCAAGTTTCTTTTCATTTTTTTTTAATCCATGCCAAGCTAGAGTTTGGTGATTGATGAAATAATTCAAAAAATTGTATATATAGTTCAAAGTTCAAACAACAAATTACATACTTATCTAAATGGTTCATAAGTATTGACTTTAACAATCTATGAAGGATGAAAAAATTTTAGGTAAATGTTTTTAATGTAAAACTTAAAATAGATAGAGCACTCATAACAAAAAGATAGTACAAGATGCAGGATTTTACAAAATGAAAATGAGAAATAATTCAAAGATTACTATTAACATTTACTCATAATTTTATTTGTGAAAGAACCCCTTTTGTTTAATTTTTTGAACAAAAGTTCTTCAATTAGACAAGGATTTAAAAATATAAAAATAAATAACAAACATTTGTAAAGTCAATTTCATAAATGAATACAATAGGATACTAAATGATAAACTTGTACAAAAATGGAGTTTTCCATATCAATGATATAAAACAAGTTTACTTGATTGAAATGGATCTTTTTTTCACATAAAAAAAAATGATAGTTTGCATCATTTAGAAGGCAACTAAGTTAATTTTGTGAAATTCTTTTTAAGTTTTTTTTACAACCATGTTAAAAATCTAATGCGCGAATGATTATAATTGAAATTCACTAATCTAAAACCGCTAATTGAATAAAGAACCTGAATTCTATATGGAATAGATAGTATCTTATTTAAACTATATAGTTAAATAAATAATTGTTTTTGGAATCTAATGTTACACATATTAAACAAAGTTTCTTTACCAAATTAATAATTACTATTAAGATGTATTAGATTTCAAGTATCCATTTGAGTTGAGATATTCATAATAAATTATAAAGTAAATAGATTTTAAGTTTAATCATTAATATTTGTAAAGAAAGAACTTCAAAATATTTTTAACAACATCATTTCATAAATAAAAAAATTTGAATATAAATTTTTAAGTAGAATGATACTTGAACATAAAATAGATTTGATAAAATACCTTAGTGTCAGTGTTATCATAATGCCAACTATATATTATCTGCAAAGCTTTAAATAAAAATTTGAAAAGTTTATGGTTATGACTTCTAATTCAAACCATATATTTCAACAACAATTGTTTTAAGAAAATAATAATAGACAATCAATCTAACATGGTATTCATAAAATTATATAAAGTTTTAGTATCTAAGAAGTATTATATTTTAAAATAACTTTACATTTCAATTATTTCAATTTAAAACTTGCACCTTCCAAACGGCTCTGTATGCGCATTTAAATAACCATAAACATGTTTAGAAAAAGAATATTTGTCCCTTTTTTTACTATATACAAATTAATTAAACAAAAAATGTGACTTCATGTAATGTTAGAGAAAGAGTTGTCAATTAAATATTATCTCCTACTTAACTTCTTTTTACCTTTTATTTTTTAGACTATCGCTGCAATAAAATTTAAATCGAGAAAAGAATGTGACTCTGTCCAATGTACCTATGATGATCAAGAGTTATGAATTTTATTAAGTAAACTCTCCTAAAGTGTATCTTTTGTATAGTTTTTGAAATTTATCTTTTTTATTATTAATAAAAAATTCAGTTGAACAAAGATGTGACTTATTTAATATAGCTGGAAGAATTTTGAGTTCAGTCAAATATATTATTTCCTAAAATAAGTTCTCTGTACCTTTTGTTATTCAACTATTCATGTTGTAGAATTAAATAAAAAAAATCTAATCTAGAGTAATAGAAAGAATTATTTTATAATTAAAAATATCTCATAAAATATATTCTTCGTGAAGTTGGGAAGTAACTTACTTTGTGCACCCAAACACATTCAAATAGCATCATCTCACATATTTTGAATTGTTTTAGAAAGTGAAATGTTTACTGTTTTAAAAGAATGTATAATTCATTTTTTTTGGTGGTCCAAGAGAATGGGAATTCTTTAATTTAGGAATATTATAAAGTTCTCTTAATGTATCGAGAGGCATGTATATACACTATTGAAAAAGCCTTTTAAAACCACTTAAAAATGAAGCATTCATATAATCATTGTATATAAGTTAAGAATTGTTCTTGAATTTTTTACAAAATACTTCCTAATTTTTCTCTGAGTGGTATAATTTGAACTGATTGATTAAACATTTTATTCTTTTCTGGACTCTAAGTTTTTCAATATTTTTTTGGGCATACTCTTCAAAATAAAAATAAAATTCCCATACACTTATGATTCATCTCATTTATTATTAGATTATTAAAAATATTTAATAATAATATCGTCAAAACACCTATCAAGGATTTTGAAGAGGATGTAGAAGTTAATCTATTAATTTTCAATTTGTTCACTTTGTTTCCAATACATTTCTTTATAAAATAATTAAATTTCTCATAACCAGAAAATAAAAAAAAATAAAAAAAAGAAGGCATCATATTCACGTGCAATGCATGTACTTTATTACTAGTACTTAAAAAGACATGAAGACGTAATTTCAAATTGCTTCATAGTCAGTGGAAGGTAGCCTTGGCCCAACTCCCCATCCTCTTTTAATATTTTTTTAACTATTAATGAAGCCGGACCAAACTCTGCTGCCATCTGCCGATGATTTTCCTTGAAAAAGAACTTGATCTTTTATCTAGCCCAGTAGTTGGTGATTTTAGTGCTGGATTTGGTGGCCTATTCTTGGCTAGTTAGCTTGTGACTAATGGATCATCTTTTTCTCCTAGGTATAAAATTAACATATTTCTGAAGTTTTTTTCTCTTTCTTTCAAACAAAGGTTTGATAAAAAAACTACTAGAATTATTGTTGATAGAATATGAACATTATCAGCTTGGTAATTTTGAGATGATCTCACTTGATAAATGTAGGGAAGTCCGGAATTCGATTAGACTGGATGAGGAGGCTTGGAATTGCCCTCGATGCTGCCAGAGGTTTGACTTATCTGCACGAGCTTGCCAGTCCTCCTATCATACACAGAGACATTAAATCGAAGAACATTTTGTTGGATGATCACTGCAATGCAAAAGTAGCTGATTTTGGTCTGTCAAAACTTCTAGGTGATGAAACCAAGGATTATGTTACCACTCAAGTCAAAGGAACAATGGTCAGTATTACAATGCTTTGTAAAACCTAACCGTTACTTTCTTACTCATTTGTAACGGAAGAAAGAGGGTGGATGATATAGGTAGGATCTTGGACTTAGTTGACCTGTTCGTGGGACCAGAATTGATCCTGAAAGTGTAGTTTAAACCACCAATAATAATGGCGGGATCTTTGGCATTAATCTCTACTAATTTCGTTAAAACAACAAATCACACTTACATTGGATTGGGTGCATAGATTCTGCCTTACAAGAAATTAACAGTATGCAAAAACACCCTGAATCTAAGTAAACCTTAAAGAATATGCAGAAGAGCTCAGACCTCATTAGTGTTATTTTTACGAGGGTTAATTCTAAAAACTTCTCCTCACGTTAGACCAAAGTTACAGTTTACTCCTAACCTTTAATTTTTTTCACTTTATCTCCCATTTTAGTCCACATCATCAATTTAATATTTAAAATATTATGAATTGACAAAAATGTCACCTTCTAAATAATTTTTCAAATTATAAATTCTTTTTTACTTTTATCTTTGTAACTTTACAATTGAAAAAGAAAGATATTGTCCAAAAATTTTAAAAACCTATCGCCCTTGAATTTATTTGATAGGCCTTAAATTTTTATCATGCACTAAAAGATTGCCAAAAACTTATGTTTGATAAATACTACAAGAATTTTGAAGGTCCCATTATTTAAGAGTTTGTCGCCAAAAAATACAAGTAGTAAAGTAAAAAATAAAATTTTTCTTGATTTTTTTAGCGAAAGGATCTTAACTTTTATGGCTAGTTTTAGGAATTTTGGACAAAAAAGGAAAATCAAAAAACTTAAAGAAAAAAATGTGTTGTTTAGGAGTTTAAAAAAAGGAATGAATATATATATATCTATTTTATAGTCATTGATGGAAAGTATGGACAATTTGAAAAAAAATTTGTTTAAGGAGGTGGTATTTTTGTCAATTCACAATATTTTAAATATTAAATTGATGATGTGGACTAGAATAGGGGATAAAGTGAAAGAAATTAAAGGTTAGGGGGTAAACTGCAACTTTGATCAAACGTTATGGGGAGTTTTTGGAATTAACCCTTTTTACGATAACTGAAATTTCTCACAGGATAACTGGACTAGGAAATGATTCCAGATATATTCACCCGTTTCTAAAGTAGATATCTTCTAGTTCTTAGTTTCACAAATTTCCTCCTTTATTTGGACATGCTATTTTTAAAATTTAATTGCCGAAGAGTATTTCAGAGATCATACATCAACTGAGGTAGTGGACATGACCCCTCTTTCTAGTTCTTGTCTTTGGTTATACATTGTATACATGCTTTCACTTTCAGAAAGTTAAGTATGAACACTAACTTGATGGTATCCTCTTTAAAATTTCCACGTAAAACTTTCAAGTATAAGCCACATTTTTTAATTTTTATATATATTTTCTATATAAATCAAATTAAAACTTAATTATACTGGAATATTCAGCTATTTGTGATGTTGTTAATGACACTGCACGTTGACACTAAAAGAACAGATTTTTGTCTGATGAAGGGATATATGGATCCTGAGTATTACATGACCCAACAGTTAACGGAGAAAAGTGATGTATACAGCTTTGGAATTGTATTGCTGGAGCTTATGACTGCAAGAGCTCCAATAGAGCGAGGAAAATATATAGTAAAGTTGGTTCGGGACGCAATGAACAATCCAAAAGATGCATTTTACCTTTGTGCGATTCTTGATCCAAAAATTGGTGGAGAGGGAAAACTTGGGGGTTTGGAGAAGTTTCTTGATCTAGCAATGAGATGTGTCCAAGATTTTGGCATTGACAGGCCTACAATGAATGAAGTTGTAAGAGAGATCGAGAATATCATGCACTTGGCTGGTTTGAAGAAAAATCCTAAATCGGAGGTCACTTATTTTACTTCCAAGGATTCAATGAGTGGAAGTTATCAGCATTCTTCAGGTAGTGGAGACTCTGACTACAGTGTTGGCTCATTGCCTTTCAGCATAGATCGCATTAAATAAACCATTATCGATACTTTTCCTAATGTTTTCTATTTACAAAGTTCCCCCTTTATACCTGTTTGTAAATTTTTTGGTTTTGAGTTTGATCATGTTAGATTTAAGACCTTGCAATTTTGAATACATTCAAACTATAGTTTCATCACATAGTCAGGGTGTCAACACCTGAACAAGCCAGTAAATTTGGATGCTGTACAAGAGAAGACGAATATAACAAAAAAAATATCATAAAGTTTGTTATTGATCTCAAGTTGTTAGTAGTGTAAGTTGGGTAAATTAATCATTGAGTATTGCTAGTGCAAAGCTTTCTATTTCAGTTGAAATCTTGAAAGGGTGATTGTCACGCTCTGAGCCCAGGTGTAACACACCGCGTATTAGGCTCATTCGATACACAAAGTTATAAAATCAAAGTAATTTTAAACCACAAATAACATAATTTCAAAATACTCCAAATCATTGCAAACCATCCTCAAATAATAAAGTTTAGCATCCATCAAAGTTATCAAATTCTCTTAGGTAAAATACATAACACAAGACTTAAAATAAATTACTATCATTAGCCTACAAACTAAATGGTCCCCAAATAAAATAACACAAAACATGAAATAAACTATTATTCTTAGCACCTACGAACTATTTCTCATATATAAATTTAAATCCTTTATTGTGAAGCTAAGTACCCCACTTGCCTAATCTATATCTATATCTATATATATATATTATATATATATATATATATATATATATATATATATAAAAGCATGTAGGACCTTAAGTGATTTAACAATTAATGTATTTCCTAAAATACCCTTATTTTTTAAGTTCTAGTCACCTTTCAAAAAAGGATATTAGTGGAACTACAAAAAGTATACTAATTAAATCCTAATCAAACTCAACCTTCTTATAAAAAGTCTTTCACACCTTTTATAATGGAACTACAAAAAGTAGATTACTTAAATCTATTCAAACTCAACATACCTTTAAAAAGTCTTTCACAATTTTTACAAGTACAAACTTAAATTGAATTTTTAAAATACTAAAATTTCTATTTGCTTGGAGCTTTGCTTCCGAGTTTCTTAGTGCAATTGATAAGTAAATGGGCTAATCGATGTCTCGAATAATGCATTGCTCATTGTACAGCCAGCAAGTAATTGGTCCAATCAATTATTAGTCTAATCAATTATTGCTTAGATAGCAAATATGTACATATGTAAATGCATTGTGGAAAAATCATTGTACATTTGTGTATTAGGTGTTGTTAAGCTGCAAGACGTGAGACATACACCATAGATTTCATGTGGAAACTCATACCATTGTCATGTGGTATTAGGTAATGCCAATGGAAGCTAAACAAAATATACTATCTTATTAAATTATGTACTTACTGATTGGTATAAAATTTATACTTTTCTTCTTTTTTTAAAATATTTTAATTATTTATATATAAATTTAATTTCATAATCTACAAAAAAAATTAAAACCAAAGAAGTCATTTAGCAAAAAAAGAAAAAAAAAACAAAACCCTAAAAGAATATTTTAGCATTTAATGTATTTCTGTAGATAGCCTTATTTTCTAAGTTTGATCACATTAAAAATGGATGTTTACGAGAACACAAAGAGTTAAATTAATAAGTAAGTAATAAAACTCAATATTCACTCAACATTTTTCAAGTCTTTAATTATGAATTTAGTTTATACTTAAACTAATAAAAAATACAAAAAATGCACAAAATATATAGAAAAATGAATCAAAGTCCTTCTCATGAATAAAATTGGAAACAAATCTAATGCAAAACTAAAAAAATATTAACTTTGATATCAACTTGAATATCATTATAGATTTAATAACACTTTGCATTCTCTTAAAAAATATTATATTTGCATATACTAATAATTATATCATGACTGATTTAGAATTTTTATGAGTTATATGAGTAGGAACCAACCAAATATGTAGTGGGTTAGAACATGGAAACTTTTGTTCCTTTTTTTTTTGTAAAATTATTTTTATGTTTATCTCAATCATTTTTTACATATAGATGACTAAACTGAACACTTTTTGGGTTTAAATTCTACACAAAGCCTACTTTTTGTGCACAAATAAAAAATTATCTATATGCTGAGAGTATAAAATTAGGTAGAAGAACCACAATTAACAAAAAAACACAAGAATGGAACATTTAAAAAATTTCTCTCAAGCTTTTTCTTTCAATTTAATGGATAATTTCTTGATTAAGGAGGACCATTTCTTTAATTTATCTTTCAATTTAAAATAAAAATAATATCTTAATTTTAAACCTTTGAAAAATTATTCACAGACATTACATAATAAATCATATAAATTATCACCTTGAAACAATCAGCTCACATATTATTAAGAATAGATGTTGTGTTATATTACTTTTAAATGCCATGAAAGTATATAGTATAGTGTTTGAATAATGAAAAATATTGTGTTTGTTATTCATATACACTAACTTGAAAATCATAATACAAAATTAGTTATTCAATTGAATCTCATTGAAATTTAAATTTAAAAGATGTAGTAGTAAAGACAAAAAAGAAAAAAAAAAGATGTAGCAGTTAGTCATAGATTAAATTTAAAATCATAAATGTAAAAGTAAAATCCCTCTATCATACATTGATCAACATGAATTTATAGAGAAAAAAATGCATTTTCAGAGAAATATAAACGTCAATATCATTAAACACTTATAAATTTAAAAAATCTACATACAAATTGTTTAAGATCATTAAAATGGGTCAAATTTTAAAAAATCACATACTAAAAAGTACTTCATTATAAACAAATAAAAGGTCATTTAGAGGTATCATACCACATAAATTTTATTTTTTTAAAACAATGCCTATCTGAGCTCTGTCATTAACAAAATATATGTTGAAAAAGAATTTAATTATTAAATTTTTAATATATGTGTCAAAGAGTAATAAAAAAAGTGTCAAATTTTAAGTGCATGTATAAATATAGAATTGTAATTTTATTATTTATATAAATGTAGGTATTTTATTTTGCGATATTTAATCCAATAACATATGATTTTAGGTTAATAAAAAGGAAAAAATTCCAACTATTTAAATCATTTTATCACTCTATTACAATTAATAGAAAAAAAATTAAATCTACTATATGTTAAAAAAGATCTATTTGGAGTACTCTACTTCTCCTCCCCACAAAAACCACTTTCAAAGTATTTTTATTTTTTTATCTTAGTATAAATTTAGAAAAGTAATGAAAAGTAAGCAAAGGAACAAATTATTGAGGTCTTTAAAAAAAGAAAAAAGAAAATATGTTAATGTCTATATAGAGGTAAGAAAAAAAAAAAACCAAACTGACAGAAAGTAGATGTGAGAAATTCAACACATGCAAATACATTAATTGTTACATGAGAAATAAAATATAAGATTTTGCATGTATCATGAGGTATTAACGATTTTCAAAACTCATCATTCTTATAATATATGATATTTTAATTGACACTTAGAAATTTATATAATTACATAAATCTGTAAGCTTAACAAATAACTCTAATTCATTTTACTGAGTGATCAATTATGTTAGTGTCTATGGAGAACCCAAATATTCAATAATTTAAAATAAGTCATTTGAAAATATTAATTGTGGTACAGTTATATAACAATCTCATTTGATACTTCATAGACATAATAGAGATATGTAAAATTATCAATCAACTTATCAAAAGCTTAAGGATTTCTAAGTATAATTACATCTTTTTATACAATAACAAGTTATATTTTATATAATAACAATTTTAAAATTTTTAAAAGATTTCATAACTTATTTCGAAAGGATATTTTTAAGAAACCATCATTATGCCAAAATCTTTCTTTTGCTATTGGAGATATTCATATGCACTATTCAAATTCTTTTAGAAAAGAAAATAATATGTGAAGTTAAGAAAAGATTGATGTAAAACTATTAAAGTAAATTTGGCAGTATTTTTATAATTGAAATGTAGGTTTACAATAATAGTGATTATTTTCTATTTGTTTTTTCAAGGATATAATTAACTGGAGTCTCACATAATTTTTTAACATGGTTTTAAAAATAGGTCAACCAAAATGAATATCCTTTTTCATTTTTCTCTTTTTATTATATCATTTATTAGACACATTTATTATATCATTTATAAAATGACTGTTAAACGTGCACGTGTCTCATTTCTAGAATTAAAAAGTCTTTCATACCTTTTACAAGTACAAATTTAAATTAATTTTTAAAATATATACATATTGATTAGTATAAAATTTATATTCTTCTCTTTTTTAAAAATATTTTTACTTACTTTATATCTACAAAAAAAAAATAAAACAAAGAAACCATTTAGCAAAAAAAAAGAAAAAAATAAATAACCAAAGCACTGAAAGATTATTTTCAAATATAAATTAATTTTATATTTTTAAAATTTAATTTTAATGTCAAATGTTTATTCAATTCTTAAGTGTTTGGTATTTTAGCATTTAATGTATTTCTTTAAATAGCCTTATTTTCTAAGTCAAATCACATTAAAAATGGATGTTTATGAGAACATAGATTAATAAGTAATTAATGAAACTCAATATTAATTCAACATTTTTCAAGTCTGTTATAATCAATTTAATTTAAATTTAAATTAATTAAAAATACAAAAAAGCACAAAATATATAGAAAAAGGAATAAAAGTTCTCCTTATGAATAAAATTAGAAAGGAATCTAATGCAAAATTTAAAAAATCACCAACTTTGATTCAATTTGAATATCATTATATTAATAAGACTTTGCAGTGTCTTAAAAAATATTATATTTACATATACTACTAATTATACCATAGCTAATTTAGAATTTTTATAAGTTATATGAGTAGGGATCAACTAGGATATGTAGTGGGTTAAGAACATGGAAACTTTCTTTTTTATTTTTTTTGTGAATTATTTTTATGTTTATCTGGATCATTATTTATATATAAATAATTAAACTTAACACGTTTGGGTTTAAATTCTCACACGAAGCCTCTCGTGCACAAATAAAAAAATAATTTATATGCTGGGAGTATAAAATTAGATAGAAGAAACCACAATTAATAAAAAAAAATACAAGAATGAAACAATTAAAATTTTCCTCTCTTGCCTTTTCTTTCAATTTAATGGATAATTTCTTTATTTATCTTTCATATTAAAATAAAAATTATATCTCATTTTATGTTTTTATTCAAAAATAATTCTCAAACATTACATAATACATCAATTAAATTATCACCTTAAAACAATCAACTCACATATTACTAAGAATAGATGTTGTGTTACCTTACCTTAAAATGCCTTGAAAGTATATAGCATAGTGTTGGAATAATGAAAAATGTTGTGTTTGATTCACATACATTAACTTGAAAATCATAACACAAAATTAATTATTCAAAATTCTAAACTTTTAAATCTCATTGAAATTTAAATTTAAAAGATGTAGTAGTTAGTTCATAGATTAAATTTGAAATCATAAAGATAAAAGTAAAACCACTTTTTCATGCATTGATCAACATGAATTTATAGAAAAAAAATGTATTTTTAGATAAATATAAAATGTCAATCCCATTTTTTATATCCTAATTTTACCTAAAATTAATTTTAAAAAAATCTACACTAATTATACTTTGAATTCATCAAACACTGGTACTTTGTTGCCACTTTGACTTTGATTTCGTTTATAGAAATTAAAAATAATGATGTCAACATATTAAATCCAATACGAAAACTAACTATTATCATACTACCTTACAAAAATAGTGAAGTAACATATACCATGGACCAAGAGGCAACAAAAATTTTTCAATTACTTGTGATTGAAGAAATCTAATCATTACCTACACTAAATCTAGAAGATGTCCCCAAAATGCTTGGATTTAGAATTTAGGTGAATTATTTGATTACAAACTTTTACTTGAGAAATTTTCTTATTTTTTTATTTTGTAATCACAATATTGCTTTAAACATAAAAAGAATAATCCCTGAACACAAAATGTCCTAGACAATTACTTTAAAACCTAAAAATAGTATGAAAAATTAACTTTCACTTTTTAAAGTGAAAGTTAATTAGTGATCAAACTCTTATAAGTATTAAAATGCTTACATTTTGATAATGTACAAAGTAATTAACTGATTACAAAAGGGTTTGACCAAAAAGTGTATATAAGTTTACCTAACAAATGCATTATGATGCTGGTTAAATAAACTCTCAAGCACTACTTATTCAATAGACGAAATTGAATAAAACAACTATCTGAGTATAAAGGTATCATAAATATGCATTTATGCATTATAAATAAAAAATTTTGTAGATTTAAAATTTCATATAACACAAAATCGAGGCATATTTTATTTCGTGGACTATTATAGTAGAAAGAGAAAAAAGAAAAACCAAGCCGACAGAAAGTAGAGGTGAGAAATTCAACATATACAAATACATTAATTGTTATATGAAAAATAAAATATAAGATTTTGCAAGTCACATGAGATTATTAATGAATTTCAAAACTCATCATTCTCATAATATATGATATTCTAATTGACACTGAAAATTTATATATACTTATTACGTAAATTTGTGAGTTTAACAAATAACTCAAATTGATTTTACTGAGTGATCAATTATGTTAATCTACGGAAAATCCAAATATTTAATTTAAATTAAGTCATTTGTGGGATAATTATATAAAAGTCTCATATGATACTTCATATATATAATAGAGATATGTAAAATTATTAATCAATTTATCAAAAGCTTAAGGATTTCAAAGTATAATTACATCTTTTTATACAATAATATGTTACATTTTATATGATAACAATTTTAAAATTCTTAAAAGATTTCATGACTAAGGATATTTTAAAGAAACCATCATTATGCAAAAATCTTTCTTTTGCTATTGGAGATATTCATCTGTTCTATTCAAATTCTTTTAGAAAAGAAAATAATATGTGAAGTTAAGAAAGATAGATGTAAAAATATTAAAGTAAATTCAGTATTATTTTTGTACTTGAAGTGTAGGTTTCTAATAATAGTGATAATTTTTTATTTATTTTTGCATAGACATGATTTTTATTTATTGTATCATTTATTAAATAATTGTTAAACGTGCGAAACACGTGCCCCATTTCTAGTTCAAACAAAAAGCACTTGTAAAATAAATAACGTAAGTGGGGTGAACAACCAACATGCTTAGTAAGTAATTCCATCCCTCTTTCACCAGATTGGGTAGTGACATAAAATACATACATATAGTATATGCATTCATTCCGTAACACACTATTCATAATCACCCAAAATAGTAATACATAATACATATCAAAGTTGTGGCATATAAAACGAATCACAATCCACGCGTATATATTCATACATGGGTAGGCTCAGATTTTTAAAGTATGAACCAGTACTAGATATCTAGTTGAACTTTTCCCCAGTTAGGAGGATTATAAGCATGCGTGCATGTCTGACTATTCACTGTCAAGGAGGTTGATTGAGAACTCATTCTCTCTGAGGTACAAAGAATAATCAGAGCCAAAACATATATGTCATACATTCACTCATCACTCAGGTGGATGCATATACATATAAATAGTTAAGGTGCCACAGTATATGAAGAATTTTCGCACATATCACCTACCTATTTTGAGTTTTGTATTATAAAAATATTAATGAAAGGAGCAAATATATACATACATATAATAGATTTTTTTTTTCAAAACATGAGAAAATGTAGGAATTGCTTACTTTAGAATCCAACTCCAATTGCATTAACTCAAAAAATCTTGACCCCAAAAATAGTCACCACTTAAAATACAATTAAAGAAAATACAATTTTTACCTTAAAAGTTATATTCACTAAAAAGTCTTATGCCTCCTTTACAAAAAATTCTAAAACCTTTAAATTAATTCTAAGTCTTAATTATTTTATTTAACTACCTTATAATAAGAACTAAGTAATAATAAATCCATAACCGAATTAGGTTAGTAAATATAACTATATATTTAACTTAAACAAATAAAGAAAATTCTCTATTTACTTCTTCTTTTGGTGGTCCCACGTTGGGACCACAAATTTCCGCTAATATCTTTGGCGTTTGACATGGCTCGGGGTGAGTATAATCGGAAAATACCGATTTACCGACTGATTTGGAATGGATTTCGAAAATTTGAAATCTGTAATTTAGTAAATCGGTCAATATTCGGTATATACCAAATTCAAAAAGTCGAATTCGGATCGGTATTCGGCTAGAGGAATTTTGAATTCGGTATTACCAATTTCGAATTCAATTTAATAAAATTATATATATATCTGATTAGATATATAAATTCAACATATATAGTTAAATATGACTAAATATAAACTTCATAATTAAAAGATCTAATACAACTAGAACCTTTTAATTACAATTAAAGAGATCTAATTCATATAATCAAATACACACGAACATAAGCTCAACTTATTTTAAACTTTAATTATAAAGGGTTATATACAAACTTGTGAATAATAAATTATAGTGGTTACAAAGTACAGTTACAAGTGTATATAAATATATATATGTATTAATAAATAGCTTATATTTATATTTATAAATAAATACACAATATTTACAAAATTATCAATTGTCAAATGCAACTATTTAATGTATATTAAAAAATTTAATTTGCGTAGTACATTAACTACTTAAAATTTGTAATCATAAATTTCACTTTTTTGATCTTCCATCAAAGACAATTGTTAATTAGTGACAATTGATTAGTTAATTATTTAATTAAATAATATTTTATTGGGACTAGTATATATATTTTTTAATGTTAGAGTTTAATTGTTGGACTGCATTTTTGTTATACCGAATTCGAACTATGAAATCGAATTTGGTAATTTTGAATTCGAAATCAAAATCGGTTGGTATTTTTTTTAATAAAAATACCAAAATTACCGAATTACAGACTGAATCACATTTTAGACATGGCTAGGCAAAGCCACGGCTTTGATCTTAACTCTCTCCTTTTATTTTTATTTTCTTTTTTCTGTGGGTCCACTGCTGGGACCCGCACAAATTCCCAAACACAAAGCTGATGGGAAATGGCTGGGAAATAATTAGGTGGATCAGGTTCACAGGTGAGGTCATAGACCCTGTGGTTCACATTCAACTATATCAGTCATAAGTAGCAAGGGACTCGCAAATGGTCCACAGGGCACCCACAAGAAGCCCCACAAGTGGTTGATGTAGTTGAATGTGGACCACAAGGTCAACGGTCCCTCCCGTGGATCAGCCTACCTAAGTATTTTCCAAAAGTCGAACCTAAAGGCCACCGCTTTGACTTGTACTTTTTTTTGGTTATGGGACCCACTGCCCACAATTCCCTTCTGTGACTAGATTCCAAATATTAGATGATTTTGTTTCCATTGAAATAGTACTATTTCCGTTGAAGTGTCGTGGACCAGTTCCAACCAATGCGACCATGTCTATTGCTCTCTCTCTCTCTCTCTCTCTCTCTCTCTCTCTCTCTCTCTCTCTCTCTTTTATTTTATTTTTTATTTTGTTTAAACAACAACAGAAGATCAGACCTACAAGTATATACCTGTATTTTCAAACTCGGACCGAACTGACCGGTTCGACCAATCTAACTGGAAACCGGTTAGGTATCCGGTTCGAGTTGAACAAAATAATTGAAAATTAAAAAATCGTTCAAATTCGGTCAAAACTGAATTTGACCGATCAAACCGACCGGTTTAGCGGTAATTGTAGACTGGAGCCAACTTTTTTTTGGGAAAACGTGGCCTGCCTTTCCCTCACATCAATCAAATATATGGGCCCATTACCCTTAGTTTTTAAAAATTGCAAACGTCTTATTCAAAGTAAATGGTGGTTGGTGGGTCCTAATCTCTAGCCAAACAATTGAATGGTGGCTCATGGGTTCCAATCCCCAGTCAAAAAATTGAAAGACTCATGTAAATCTTAATTATCCTAATTCCTTTGCCTTTATTACACTTATATACATTGACAACGAAATATTATATCTAAAAAATTAAGAAAAATGACCTTTTTAGTTTTTAAGCTTCTAAAAACAAAGGTAGGTGTGTATATATATATGTGTGTGTGTGTGTGTGCTTAAAAATTATTACCAAACTAATATTTTGTGAAAAATTTATCACTTTGGTAGTGAAAATTATGTGAGACGTCGCCTTATTTCTTTGCCTAATGGAAATATAATAAAACTTGATTTTTTAAATATTTTTGGTTAGCTATATTTTTTTGGATTCGTTAACTTTTTTTCACTATGGACTAACAATTACAATTGGTTAGCTATATATATATATTACGTGACATCATCCGATTTGACCCCGAGTCGACCCTGGTCGAATCCATTGATCCCTAACCCCTGAGCTCAGTCGAGTCGATACCCAGTCCGAGTCTGAAAACATAGGTACATACTATACTCCTCCTCAACAATTCATCTTGCTGTTCAATAAACTAAAACTAAATCCTAAAAAAAATTCAAACTCCAACTAGACATAATTGAAACTTAAAATCAAGAATCAAACTCACCTTGACCGTTGTAGGGATTGTGAGAACAATTTAAGGTCTCTCGATTTGCAAATCTACACTCCCTTCTTACCCTTAATCTTGGAGAAGATAGATGACTCCTTTTTATTTATTACCTTTTTTTTATCTTACTTTTAGCACCCTTTATTTTCCTACAAAACGCCAAAAAGGCCCTAAAATATATTTCTCACATTTTGCACTTAAGCCCATGATACTGGGTAAAGGTATCTTAGTGATCATGTGTAAGATGTCTTAATCAGGCTTTCAGGAAATCTTAGAAGACATTGGATATACGATGCTGGCTTCTATCATATTCTTAATGTTAGATTGCTGGTTTCTTGCTTGTGCTCGAAACAACAGAATGATTAGCATTGGCACTCACGACAGGACATTACTCTTCCACATTTTTATATGGAATCTTCAATCCTGTAATTATTTTTTATTTATCCCTAAAATTTAACATCAGTTATGTGTTTTATCAGTTTGGTGCATTACTCAGATTAAAATGTTAAAGAGAGTGGAAATCCTCCAATGCAGTTTGACACTAGCTTTTTTAGTGCAAGTTTCCATGTTATACGCGCAATTTAGTTCCAAGGTAATACGATTCTATTCAATTGGCCAATAAATTTATTTCCTTCTCTTTTTGGAATTTTCTCGTCCATTTTTTTAAAGATTTTGTTATAATTCGCTGGATTTGTATCCTAAGAGCATTCAAAATGAATTACATTGCATCAGCATTTCACTATTCTCACTTTCATTACACTCTCACCTACAATTGATTACACTTTATACAGTATAATAGCATAGACACATAATAAAATCAAACACTTTTAATTTAATAATTCCCAACTCATATCCCTGAATTAAAACAATTTATTTTATAAAAAATAATTTCTTTATTTTTGAAAAATAATTTATTAACTTTTATTAAAATTATTACTTCAAATTTTTTTCATTTCTATAAAATTTAAGTATTAGTTTCTGACTTTCAATAACATATATTTTTCTCTCTTCCCAAAAGAAATTTAACCAAATATAATGTATGAGCCACCATAATTCTTCTGAGATCCACGAACAGTCAAAGAGCAGGATTGCACCGTACAGGGGTTGTTGAACGCTTCATGGATATGATCCATGATACGGACGGCCGCAACGGGTCCATACGTAATGCGTGCGGGTAATGAAGACCCTTTGTTACACGCCGTTGGAGTGCCGTCAGACTTGCACGTATGAATTGGAGTGTCAAATTCACTGCTGCTGCATTAGAATTTCTTCATGTACAACAATTAGTAATGCATAACTACAATTTGTAAAGTGCACAACTGACAACCTAAGCCTCGGGTGGTTCAGTTGGTAACTTATGCAATAGTATCCTGTATTGTACAGTGTTCGAATTCCTCTTTCTTAATTTCCTTGGCATCAATGGAGTCCGCTCTGCCCAGAGTTGGGGAATTAGTAAGGCATACCTAGTACCCCCAACTAAAAAAAAAAAAAAGCCAACCTAAAGCATTAAATAAATACATCATTTTTATGATATCTGACGATCCTAATCTAGATGCACTATGGTCAACATAAAGCAAATGATTCTTGTCTTCATGTTCGTGGGATCAAATCGAATATGAAAAGTGTTTAAAATTTCAAACTTCTACTTTTTCTAGATGAATCTTATTACAATAATTATAATATATAATAATATGAAGATGCATAAAATTTAGGATGAGGTACCTTGTTTTTTACCATGTACAATTTGGATTGAGACTCCCAACTAACTATTACACAGTCCCTTTCTCAAAAAAAAAGAAAAAAAGAAAACTATTACACATTCCCTGAACCATTACACCCTAACACCCACGTTCATCCTGTCTAAACTGTCAAGAACGGGTTTAACCCCTGGACCTTGGCAGCGCCTTTTTGGCCAACCGAGAAAGAAACTTCTACTTGACAATTGACAATATTATAGTCACTAAATTTGGAAAAATATTTAGATGGATATGCTCCACTGGTTCCATTCGTGGACCCAACGATTTAGATTAAGCCACAAGGGTTCAGGGGCTCTCCTGAACCTTTGTGGCTTAATCTAAGCCGTTGGGTCCACGAGTCAATGAACTTTTGGATCCATCTAAATATTTTCCTTAAATCTGCCTCCCCTGGCCTAATTCAAGCAGCAATGACGTTATTTAATCAAAATTGGCACAAGAGTTCAAACCCACAAAAAGTTTGCTTTCGCACCCCTATTTAACTTTGAACATTGCGGTTGGATACAATCGTGCGAGAGGGTTTTTCCTACGATTACCTAAAACAGAAACAGAAATTTATTGAAACATTTCTGAAGGACGAATCAGCATTGAATTTGACAGGTGCATTTCTTGTCAAAGTGTATGTGTTTGGTGCGTCCAGTAGATCAACTGCTAGCTGGCATGCAACTCACAAAACAAACGAAACTTTTCCTTAAATGCCCATTTATTCTTCCATGTAATAATGCCCATGACATTTTCGTTAAGGATACTCATGAAATATCAAAAAGTGGTATTACATTAAAAGGCTGCTGAAGCACTTTATTAGGAGTTAGATTAGATTAGACTAGATTATATAATCCTTCCTCAATTAGTGAAGGGTTAAACTTACCAGATAATGCTAGTAGAGAAGGTTAATAATACGATTAATAACATCACTAAGAAAAGGTTTCTAGAAATACTACTGATTGAGAAGGACTACATAATATCTTTAAATTGTAAAGAAAAACACATATACCTAATACTGACAAACTGGACCAAAAATAGCATGTTTGAATATGATTATTTAGAGAATTATTTGGAATAATTATTTGTTGACTTTTTGAAAATGTGAAAAAAGTGTTTGGATTGAAAAATTTTTTTTGACCAAGTTTGAAAAGTGCATAACAACTTGGACACTTTTTTATAAGATTGTGGCTAAAAGATAGATAATTATTGTGCAAAATTTATTCAAAAAAATTTAAAAAAAATTGTGACAATTAAAATAAGACTCAATTTCAATAGGTTTAAAATACAAAGCATTGGGTATCTGACGCGGGCATCGAACAGTGGTTTAAAAACATTTCTTGATTTTTTTCATTCTGACACATGTTTGCTCTATAATTGTTTACCGGTCTTTTCATATAAAAAATATTATTTTATTTTATCTTCTAGTGATGTCACTTGATTTTTGTTCAAAAACTAATGATTAATGATTATTTTGACATGACCAAAAAATTTGACCAAATAATCCCCAGATAATCAAATCCAAAAGGGATATGTGGTCATTTGACATATATCCAAGACTTTGTCACAAACCTCAAACAAATTGAACAGATTATCCAAAAAAAAAAAAAAAAAAGGGAGAACAGATTGAGAGGGTAATTAGTAGGATATCCAAGAATTATGGGGACTATGGTAAGTTCTTCTAATGCCTAACGTTCAGATTGAAATTGATTCACTATTAAATGTACATCTTGTCAATAATGCAGCTGCCTATCATTTTTATCATAATCATAACACACCAGAAATGGGAATATATTCTAAGTCAATTTTAGAAAGCAAAAGCAATTTTTGCACGAATATTTTTGCTAAATGTAGTTTCGAGTTTGCTGTTCAGTATGAACTTGTTTGTGTAAACTTCGAATAGGGTGAAAATGTGTCTACATAAAGGCTTAATGGATCGAACGTATAGTAGAGATCGAGTTAATAAATAAATAGAATGTAAAATAAATACATAAATAAATAAATAGGACCTCCTAGATTCACATCTGACGTGCACGATCTAAATGGTTGGATTGTTCGATTTCAATCTTTACGAACTCGTGCGATTATTTAACAACTCATAATGCGTTTAAAAGTTACAAATTGGATTCTGGGATCTGTTCAAAAGTCACAAATTGGGTTCTTCTGGATTTTGGGATCTGTTCAAAAGTCACAAATGGGAGCTGTATTATCACGAATATTAAATACCAGGAAACAAACAATGAACAAAGTACTGTATTAGGCTGAACAAGGGATCAAGGCTGCTGCAGTTATTGTACAGTACGTTTATAATGATACGGTACGTTTACGTGTCTTTAGTTTTTTTTTTTTTTTTTTCACACTGATTATAAATGTGTATAGTTGTATCACAAATATTTTCTTGTGCAGTGGTGTAAATTTTAAATATTTATTGTAAATTTTTGTACGGTATGAATAAAATCAGATATATGTAAGCATATAGCAGTCATGTGGAAGCCTTTGATGCAAGAAGGAACAAGATTTTGGTACAAAAAGGAACAAGTCTGTCAGTTTTTGGCACCATCGTCTTTATCCATTTTCTGTATGATTTTTTCTCGTCATGTTTCCATTATTATAATGGCCCAGAGCAGTTATTTGTGAATATTATACAATCCTGAATAAGACCTTGAAAAGATCAGAACTACCCAAATAGAAATATAGAAAAGGAATCCTTGACATTTTCATCTATAGATAATGCCTGAACTGTTGGATAGCGGTTGTTGAATACATTGTTTAATACCAGAAATCCAAGTACAGGTCACAAGATACCTGTCAGGAAAACACTGCCCCCACTCTAGCACCTAAAAACATAGCTTTCACATTGACAAGTAAAACATTGTTTATTAATGGGATGATGAATTATGCAATTTTGATGTTGACAAGTAAAACATTGTTTAGTGATGGGATGATGAATTGTGCTGCACACAATTGAATGGAACAAGGTCAAACATAGTAATGGTTTCTTCGTTAATTTGCTTAGCTTATGTTTGCTGCAATATTTCTGTACCAACTTTAATTAATTGTATATTACTTATTAGGAAGGGAAAAAAATAGAAAAAAAAAAATACCTTCCTTAAGAATTGGTGACCGGGTCAGAAATTTTTGGACTAATTTGAATGACTTTGTCATAAACTACACATGGGGTACAAATAGTAGAGTGTTGTTCCCACAATCAGGGTTTTTGTGGGTAGTGGAATCTAAATAAGGAGTTGGCATTATTTTCAAGATTTTGGTTGGAAATTTGGGGTTTTGATGAACTTTTATTTCAATTTGCGAGATGGGTTCAGGAGCTTTGTTCATATTCTTGATTTTTAGCATACAGATTTTGGATAGTTTAGCACGGACAGATAGTAATGATCGTAAGTTCCTTTTTAATCATCTAATAGCTGTTTGAATTGCCCTTTTTAAGATGCATGAAGGATTTTGTGTTTTGGGATATTGGTGATAGTATTTTCCCTTTGGTTCCTATGTGTTGCATTTATGATTGTTTCCTTGTTTAACAAAAAGAATTCTGCTTGGCTTATGGTGCACCAATTCATAAAAGACAGTAATATTTCTTTACTAGGGCCTAAGTAGTATCTTTATCTGGAATTAATGAGGAATGACTTGTTTAATTTTCTTGGTTTTGATTAAGAAGTGTCTTGATTTATTAAAGTGGTTCTTTTGCCGAGTCATTTCATGATCCAACAGCAGAAATGTCTTATGGATGCCACTAAAGGGTTTTATGCTGAATGCTTTGATGCATCTGCAGTTGCATGTTTGTGGACATGGTTCTTGCTAATTACCTGTAATCATCATCCTAATTTCCATCTTTTTTTCTTCGTGTAATTGGTTGATTCTGAATGATGCAATACATGAAGCGGTAATATATGGTTGCATGTTTTCATCTCTGATAAAATTGCATTAAACTGTCAATAAAAATGAGCTTCGGCAGTGTGTGGTCCTGTCAATTATACATGTTAGATTGTTATGACAGGAGAAGGTCAAACACCTGCAATTGGATTTCCAGTTTCTATATCCAAGCATCATATTCGAATTTGTTAACTACATAGCTTGAATTGTATAGTACATAGTAGAGCTGGCCTTTACATATAACAACCTTGCTTTATCTGTGATGCAGTTGCTGCTTTAATGGCTATTAAATCTGGCTGGAAAAACTTGCCGCCAAATTGGAAGGGGTCTGACCCTTGTGGCAGCAGTTGGGAAGGAATTACTTGTAATGGTTCGCGAGTGGTATCCCTGTATGTCATATCCATTCTGAAGTTGTAGTGCTTTAATGTTTAAGTTTTTGTTTACTCCAAGTTTTTACTCAAGTTCAAGTCAATGATTTCTATTGCAGAATGTTGGGAGGCCTGGGTTTGGTAGGTAGCAGCCTTGGAGATATTCCAATGCTTAAAGAATTACAATATTTGTATGTTCTCTTCTACTTGTTGCTTTTCATGTCCTAATCATATCTCTATTTCTAGCATGAGAGTCATGTTCTACTGAAAAAGGATCTTATTAGAGTCCGCAATAACGTTGTTAAAAGATTATCTTAGGTTCATAGAACAACTTGATACACAAATTAGGCCTATAAATCTTGCATGGGGCAATTAGGTCCATATCTTTCTTGAACAAGTACCAGGGAGACTAACCTTGAAGATTATACCTGCAGAAGCAAACTTTTATTCAATTGAAAGGAATGGAATTGTTATTATAACTTTTTGTTTCCATACAAGTGACCACTGGAGAGACAGTACCAACTTGCCAAAAGCGAAATTCACAACTAATTATTTCCTGATCCATAGCTTTTGGATGCAGGGATCTATCAAACAACATTGGTCTGAAGGGAACTCTTCCACCCTCAATTGGAAATTTGAAGAACCTATCCATATTGTATGATTCCCTTTCTTGCTCAGTATCAGGTGAATACTTATGCATTTTTACAGCAGCGAGTCCTTGGAAATCAAGATATTGCTTTGTGTTGCGTGCAGAATGTTGTTGAAATGCAGCTTCTTTGGTCCTATACCTGATTCCCTTGGATCTCTAACAAAGCTAATTTATCTGTAAGGAATTTTTATTATCAAATATTTTTCTTGTTCATTTTATGACTTTGGAATTTCTTATGGACTCCTAAGCAATTTACTTAAAGCTTTCTTTGTTCATATTCTTCATTGTCCTTGGAGGAATCTTGGCAAAAATATATTGCCTTTCATATTCCATCAGCATATGTCAGCACAATTTTCTCTTACAGAATCATTCTATTCTTTAGATCTCTGAATTCAAACAGCTTCACTGGACCAATTCCACCTTCCATTGGTAATTTGAGTAACCTCTCGTGGCTGGATCTGAGTGAAAACAACCTCAGTGGAACCATTCCAGTCTCTAATGGAACGGCACCAGGTCTGGACATGCTACTTAATGCAAGACATTTGTACGCCTTCTCTCCTAGAAAAATTGATAACAATCTATTTTTAATTTTCTTATTTACGAAAATGCAAGTTTTTAGTTGTCTAATTTGTCGTTCATCATCCACAGCCATTTATCAAAAAATCAGCTCTCTGGTACGATCCAACCTCAGTTATTTAGTCCAAACATGAAGCTGATACATGTGTAAGCATGCTGATGGCTGAAAATTCATTATTAGAGTATATATGAGCATTTCATAAGCAAGTATTTTTGGCATTGCTATAGTTGATGTGCTTTGACAAGAAGTAGTGACTTTAATTTTAATGCCATTTTAGATTCTGAGTAGTAACGTTCTGCAGAATCTTTATAAAATTGCTTCTAGCCGATCTGAATGATGTACTTGTATTGGTAACACATTAACCCTTCAAAATATTCAAATTCAGTTTTCTTAGCTTCTTTTCAATGTAGTCAATTTTGAAAAGTTTGATGAAATGGATAGTTCTTTCCACCAAAAGATATTAATTACATACTGTCGCATAGCCTTTTATAGGTACAGTGTTAGATTGCTAACTTTCTTACCCATTAGATACATGCTGCATATGTATACACTGTTCCTGGTGACTGTCAAGTTTCAATGTCCTACTTGGTTTTACAGGTCATTTAAAACTGATAGAAACTTGAAATGACAGTATTAAGTGTCAGAAGATTCAATTCTCAATCAATCCCCCTAATCTAGCTATCAATCAATCCCCTTGATTTAGCTATCAATCAATCCCCCTAATCTAGCTGTCAATCAATCCCCTTAATTTAGTTAACTTATTAATGTATTTTATGTACTTTCCTAGTTAGATAGCCAATTAAATATGTTAATGTATATCTGTAGCCTATCAATTAGTCAATTAGCATAAATTAGGGATTTTCTTATTGTAAAACTAGTCTAGGTTCATTGTAATAGTTGTCTAGATTCGTCTTGTACTAAGCCTATAAATATAGGCCTAATTTCACAATGAGAGATACAAGTTCCATTTCTCAAAATTCTCTGTGTTTAACATGGTATCAGAGCCCTTGATCTCTACATAGTCATAGTTCAGATTTTTTCCAGCCTTCTGTTCCTAGTTCTCTAGCAACCTCTTTACATAGTCAAAGTCCAGTTCTTTCCTCCTAGTTCGTTCGTATCCTTATGTCTTCAGACAAGGAGTCATTGATTCGTTTTAATGGCAAAAACTACTCAGCTTGGGCATTTCACTTCAGAATATATGTCAAAGGAAGAAATTTATGGGGTCATGTTGATGGTAGCAAACCTGTTCCTAAGCAAGGTACGGATGAATATGCCAAGTGGGAGGTCACGGATGCACAAATCATGGCATGGATTCTGGGATCTGTAGAACCTAACATTGTTTTGAATCTCCGACCCTCCAAGACGGCTGCCGAGATGTGGAATTACCTAAAGAGAATCTATAGCCAACAAAACGCAGCTCGTAGATTCCAGCTTGAACATGAATTATCCATGATTCATCAGGATAATCTCTCTATTTCTGAATTTTACTCTAGCTTTATGAATATTTGGGCCGAATACACTGATATAATCTATGCCACCTTACCATTAGAAGGTCTTGATGCTGTTCAATCTGTTCATGAAATTGCAAAAAGGGATCAATTTCTTATGAAATTGAGATCTGAATTTGAGGGTACCAGATCCAATCTTATGAATCGAGATCCTGTTCCCTCCTTGGATATATGTCTCAATGATCTACTACGAGAAGAACAACGAATTTTCACTCAAGCAGCCATTGAACAACGAAGATCCACATCAGTTCCAATGGCTTATGCAGCACAAGGGAAGCCAAGAAGTAAGGACACAAGGGCTGTTCAATGTTTTTGTTGCAAAGGATTTGGTCATTATGCTTCGAATTGTCCCAAAAAATTCTGCAACTATTGCAAAAGAGATGGTCATATTATCAAGGAATGCCCGATCCGACCTCCCAAGAAATCTGAAACAGCATTTATTGCCTCGGTTGGCTCTTCTAGTAATGGTGGTTCCGCGAATATAGCACCGTCAACACAAAATGTTCCTACTCCTGCTCAAACTTTAACACCTGAGATGGTACAACAAATGATTCTCTCTGCATTTTCTACCTTAGGACTCTCAGGTAAACTCTTGTCTACTTCACCCACTTGGTTTTGTGATTCCGGAGCATCCAATCACATGACAAATAATGCTCAAAACCTTACCAATGTCAAGAAATATTCTGGAAACCTTGAAATTCATACTGCTGATGGCAATTTGTTACCCATTACAGCCACTGGTGATATTTCTCCTTCTTTGACTAATGTTTATGTCTCTCCAAGCCTTGCCACTAACCTTGTTTCAGTTGGCCAGTTGGTTGACAATAATTGTAAAGTAGAATTTTCTAAATCTGGTTGTGTTGTGCAGGATCAACAGTCAGGGAAGATGATCACAAGGGGGCCTAAAGTAGGACGTGTTTTTCCTCTCCAATTTCCTTCCTCACCCTGTCTTTCAATTCCTTTTGTCACTTGTAATCTCGCACATGTTGATTATCGAGTATGGCACAAACGTCTTGGACATCCAAACTCTAATGTACTCCATGATTTGCTAAATTCTGACTTACTCGGGAATAAAAAGCATGTTTCTATTAATGATGTCCAATTTGATTGTGATTCTTGTAAACTGGGTAAGAGTAAAACTTTGCCATTTCCTACTCACATGCCTAGTCCTGTTAAACCTTTCGAAATGATACATAGTGATTTGTGGGGTATGGCACCAATTATATCTCATGCTAATTACAAGTACTTTGTCACTTTTATTGATGACTATAGTCGTTTCACTTGGATTTATTTCTTGCATTCTAAAGATGAAGTGCTTTCTGCATTTAAACTTTTTCATGCATATGTCCAAACACAATTTTCAGCCAAAATTAAGGTTTTACGTTCGGACAATGGGGGAGAATATATGTCTCATTTGCTTCAAGATTTCATGCAGGCTAATGGAATAATCTCTCAAAGATCATGTCCTCAAACCCCACAACAAAATGGAGTAGCCGAAAGAAAAAATGGCCACCTCCTTGATGTTGCTCGAACTCTTTTATTAGAATCCTCAGTGCCTACTCGATTTTGGTGTGAAGCTGTCTCCACTGCTGTCCATCTCATTAATAGGTTACCTTCTCCTTCATTGAATCATGTCTCTCCTTTCCATAAGTTATTTGGTCATCCCCCCAATTATTCTGATCTTCGTACCTTTGGTTGTGTATGTTATGTTCATCTTTCTGCACAAGAACGCACAAAATTCACAGCCCAATCAGTTAAATGTGCTTTTCTAGGATATTCAGTGCATCACAAAGGGTTTTGCTGTTATGATCCTAATTTGCGTCGTGTTCGCATTTCTAGAAATGTAATCTTTTTTGAAAATCAGTGTTTTTTTTCTGATCATCAGGAATCTCTTTCTCCTTCATTTTCTATGTTGCCTCTATTTCCTAATCCTATTACAGATCAAGAAACTTCTAAACCATTTTTGGTATATCAAAGACGTTCCAAAGCCACGATCAATCAGCCTTCTACTTCTTCTGCGCCCCCTCAGGCTCCTTCCCTTGCTGCGGATCCTCTCGCACTACCTGAATCTAACATTCCCAGACGTAGTACTCGAGTCAGTAAACCACCAGAAAGGTATGGCTTTTCTAATCCTGTCTCTTTGACAGCCACTTTGTCTTCTATTCCTATCCCTTCATCTTATAAACAGGCAATGGAACATGAGTGTTGGCGTCAGGCTATTGAAACAGAACTTCTTGCTCTTGAAGAAAACCAAACTTGGGATGTTGTACCACAACCTTCATCTATCAAGCCACTTGGCAGCAAATTTGTGTTTTCTGTCAAACTTCATTCTGATGGTTCCATAGAGCGTTACAAGGCTCGGTTAGTTGTTCTTGGGAATAAACAAGAGTATGGTCTTGACTATGAAGAGACATTTGCACCGGTTGCTAAAATGACCACAGTGCGAACTATCCTAGCACTTGCAGCATCTCAATCATGGTCCTTACTTCAAATGGATGTTAAAAACGCGTTTCTACATGGTGATCTCAAAGAAGAAGTCTACATCAAACTTCCATTTGGTATGCCTACTTCTTCTCCTAATGATGTTTGCAAACTAAAACGCTCCTTATATGGCTTGAAGCAGGCACCGCGCGTGTGGTTTGAAAAGTTTAGATCCACTCTTCTTGGTTTTTCCTTTACCCAGAGCCAATATGATTCTTCTATGTTTCTCCAACGAACATCCAAAGGTATAGTTGTTCTTCTTGTGTATGTGGATGACATTGTCATCACTGGTTCTGATTCAGAGGCTATCTCAAATCTTCAAAAAATGTTGCACACTACTTTCCATATGAAAGACCTTGGCCAACTTAACTACTTCTTGGGTTTGGAAGTTCATCATCGTCCCCAAGGTATTTTCTTGAATCAACACAAGTATACTCAAGATCTAGTTCAGTTGGCCGGACTTGCGGGCAGTGCTTCTGTTGACACTCCAATGGAAGTTAATGTGAAATATCGACGAGATGAAGGGGAGCTCCTCAAGGATCCTACTTTATATCGTAAGTTGGTTGGTAGTCTTATCTATCTCACCATTACTCGACCAGACATCTCTTATGCTGTACACACTGTTAGTAAGTTTATGCAATCTCCTCGACATCTTCACCTTTCTGCTGTCCGACGAATCATCCGATATCTTCTTGGCACACCTAATCGTGGCCTATTTTTTCCTGTTGGTTCTTTGCCTCAACTACAAGCCTACAGTGATGCAGACTGGGCTGGTTGCCCGGACACAAGGAAATCTACTACTGGTTGGTGTATGTTTCTTGGTAATGCTCTTATCTCTTGGAAATGCAAGAAACAAAACTATGTATCCAAGTCATCCACTGAGGCAGAATATCGTGCCATGTCTACTGCCTGTTCTGAGATTATTTGGTTACGTGGTCTTCTCACTGAACTTGGTTTTCCGCAACTTCAACCAACTCCATTGCATGCTGACAACACTAGTGCTATTCAAATTGCTGCCAATCCCGTCTACCATGAACGTACCAAACATATAGAGGTTGACTGTCATTTCATCCGAGCAGCCTATGACCATCGGGTTATTACTTTGCCTCACATTGGTACCAATCTACAGCTTGCCGATATCTTCACCAAATCCATGACACGTCAGCGTCACAGTTTTTTGGTTGGCAAATTGATGCTTGTAGACTTTTACCAGCATCAATTTGAGGGGGGATGTCAGAAGATTCAATTCTCAATCAATCCCCCTAATCTAGCTATCAATCAATCCCCTTGATTTAGCTATCAATCAATCCCCCTAATCTAGCTGTCAATCAATCCCCTTAATTTAGTTAACTTATTAATGTATTTTATGTACTTTCCTAGTTAGATAGCCAATTAAATATGTTAATGTATATCTGTAGCCTATCAATTAGTCAATTAGCATAAATTAGGGATTTTCTTATTGTAAAACTAGTCTAGGTTCATTGTAATAGTTGTCTAGATTCGTCTTGTACTAAGCCTATAAATATAGGCCTAATTTCACAATGAGAGATACAAGTTCCATTTCTCAAAATTCTCTGTGTTTAACATTAAGGGGATTGAATATGGTTTTGAATTTGATGCATAAATCTACTATTCAGCCCCTTATAATCTTATTCTCCTTTTAAATCTTGACAAAATAGTGTATATATCTAATTACCTTAATGCTGATCCTTGTTGGAAATATAAACTCAGCATGAAACGGCAGGAATGTTAAAAGTATGATTCCCTGATTATGCGTTTGACACCATTGAAAAATACTAGAGTGTTCTTATTGAAAAATGATACTGCAGTCCTTTTGCACTATGAAGCTGCAAAGAAAAGCATTTTATGCTTAAGATTATGAGGACTATAAGCCTCTAGCTTGACTTCTCTAATTTAAAATGACAATGACAATGACAATGAGAATGAGAAGTACTCGTGAACACGCAGAGAGAGGTTTCTTTGATCTCTACTAAATTCTCTCTCTTTAAACTAGGATTTTGGACAACAACCAGCTCACAGGGAACATACCTATCACCCTAGGATACGTGAAGACTTTGGAAGTGATGTGAGTATCTCTGTCCTGGTAGGAAACATTTGTATTTCTTTTTTGCCTCACCTTTCCTTCTTTGTTTTACAGTGAACTTTTTGTCTTTGTAACAGACGCCTGGACTGGAATTCCATACATGGATCTGTCCCTTCGAACCTTAACAACCTTACAAATATTAATGAGCTGTAAGCAGAATGAAAGAACAGAGAATATTTTACCTCAATTTATAATTTTGGTGTAGTTGCTATCCAAACGCATTTTAGTAGGCATTGGTAACAATGGCATTGGTCCTCCATTTGACAGGTACTTGTCTAACAACAATCTGATTGGATCTATACCTAATCTGACTGGCATGAATGCCCTCAATTATTTGTAAGTTTGTGCTAACAATCTTCTGTTAAAGAGTTTGTATTTGTTCAGGTGAAACCATGCCATAGGAATATTAATGCAAAACATTGGTTTTCCTTTATTTTTTTTGTGTGTCATCCTTGAGCAGGGCCATGCTAAACTTCTCTGTAGCATGCCTATATTATCACATGTCCACAAAGGGACAAAATATTGGTTTTGAAACTTCTCTTCAACAAATATTTTGCCTTGTTTATATTTGTTCCATTATCTTCTTCTGGTATGTACATTCTGCAATTACTTTGTCCTGATCTGTGTGGTTTTGTGCAGGGACATGAGCAACAATAGTTTTGATCCATCTGCTTTTCCACCGTGGCTTTCAAGCATCCAGTCTTTGACAACATTGTCTCTCTCTCTCTCTCGCTCTCTCTCTCTCTGACTCACACACACACACAAAAGCATAAGCATCAAACCATGCACAAAACCTTTTGTATGAATATGCTCTCACGCTAATGGAAGCACTCAAAATAGAACCTGTTCCTTTTGTTTAAAGAGTTCCTAATTCGGCTTCATACCTCGGGCATAGAACATGCCATCCTTCTTCATACCTCGGGCATAGAACATGCCATCCTTATTTTTAGTCATATGATATATTGTTTCAGCTGTCTGTCATCATTTTCTAATAAGGGATCTACTTCTTGTGTGAATGCTGAACTAATTGTAGTTCTTTTTCCCCTTATTCCATTTCGAAACTTCCACTTGTACATGCAATATATCGGCATTTTCTTGTTCTTTCTATCTTCTGGAAGATATATTTGTCGCTGTAACCTTCTATGAATCAACTTTTTTGTATTCAAGCCAAATTAATGGTGTTTGCAAAACATCTAGAAGCTGAAGTTATAGATGTATATTGTAATCTGACTCAATTGCTTCAAAATTCTGTCATGATACTTGATACACACCTAACTTATCAAACCTGGTCAGTTCGCTAATAATGCTTCCAGAATTACCAATATGCTTATCACTTCTGTTTTGATGAAGCACAAAGCCATTTTAATTGTGCTTACCATAAATTGATGGCTGCCATTTTACTGACAGAGTGATGGAGAATGCTACACTTCAAGGACCGATTCCAGTTAATTTCTTCAGCCTTCCACAATTGCAGACCGTGTGAGTGTCTGCTTAGTCCCTGCTTCTTATCAGATGCATTATAACAAGTCAACTGTATCAAGCATAGGATTTTTCTGAAGTTAAAGACATACAATTCATTGCAGATATAGATATGGTTCATGTGAATATGTGATGATTATTTTGACAATTGTTGCAGAGCATTGAGCAAAAACAAGCTGAACGGAACCTTGGATATTGGCAATAGCTATAGCAACAGCTTAGCACTTGATTTGCAGAACAATTCTATTGCCAACTTTCAACAAAAAGCAGGATATAAGATTAAGTTAATGTATGCCAATCCCTTAAGTCTCAGTATTTTGTGTTTCTGGCCTTATTATTTTACAGTCAATGCTTAAAGATACTTTTATTGGAAATACTTGAATGTAGGTCATGATTACTTCTTCGATGATTTGTTTATTCCTTTTTCGGCTGCAGACTTGTTGGAAACCCAATTTGTCAGGGAAATGGAGCTGCAGGAAAATATTGTGAAGCAGAAGATAAAAACAGTTTCATTCCACCATCAAATAACTGTGCCTCAATCTCATGCAGTTCCAACAAAATATTAAGCCCTAACTGTATATGTTCAAATCCATACACTGGAACCATGCACTTCTTCTCTTCTTCCTTCTCAGATTTACAAAACATTAGTTACTATAGAACCCTTGCGGGGTCTCTGATATCTGCTCTTCGGTCCAATGGAGTTCCAGTTGATTCAGTCAATGTCAGCAATCCATCAATCGATGTTTATTCTTACTTACAATTTGGAGTGCAAATATTTCCTTCAGGAAAAGGCTCTTTCAATAGAACGGCCATTTCTACAATCGGTTTTGTGCTTAACCGCCAACTTTTCCAACTCCAGTATTTTGGACCCTTTTTCTTTATTGATGAAAACTATTGTTGTTTTGCAGGTAACTATCCATTTAGCATGCAAGTAGGAGACACTTTTATGCATTGTTTTTTCCAGTTTTGGATTATAATTCTCTGTATGCTCGTGTGCATATACTTCTGTTAGTAATCAATTTGATTTTTTTTTTTTTAATATCTTCAGGAGATAAAAAGTCATCACATACTGGCGCCATTGTTGGAGCATCAGTTGGTAGTGCTGTGCTTGTTATGCTAATACTGACTGGTGGTTTTTATGTCTACCAAAGGAAGAGAGCAAGAAGAGAAGACATGAAGAGTAACCCTTTTGGTAAGAGGAGTCTCTTTTGAAGAAGGAAACTATTTGAAGCGAAATGTATAAATTCTATCTGTTACTCATGTGCCACTTGGGTGCAGCATCTTGGAACCCTGATGAAGGAAATGGAGGTGTTCCACAGCTCAAGGGAGCAAGATGGTTTTCATTTGATGATCTCAGTAAATGTACTAATAGTTTTTCAGAATCCAACTGCATTGGATCTGGGGGCTATGGGAAGGTTTGTGTGTTACTATTCTTTATATGGTTTGCAGTAGCAGGTTCGCATAAAGCTTAATTATATTTTGCAATGTTACAGATATAGTGATTTTTTATCATTTAAAATTTTTTAAAATGGTTGTTATCTTGGCTGCTACTTCCTTAATTGTAACATATTCTTTAAAATGCTTAATATAATTGTTTTTTTGCTATAATAGTAGAGTAAAATCGACAAGTATTACTTTTCTGATGAAGTGATTGACTTTGATTTGGGAACACAGTTTTAGTTTGTGTATTAGATTCTGATTAAAATTCACTAAAAATCTGGACCCCAAAGATAGAACTGGTGCTGATAAGAATATTCTAGCCGTAAGTTAGTAATTTCACCTCACAAAGTGACAAAATCAGATATTTCAGTGATTGGAACAAGATATTACTGAGATTTGAAAAGTGTCACACTGTCTATTTTCTGAATTGCTGCTTTTTTTGATTGAAAGTTATTTTGAACTTTCCCAGTTGACTGATCCTGACATCCTTCATTGTTGATTTAAAAATGCCCTCCAATCTTAATTTGGAAACTATTGACAGGTTTATAAAGGAATGCTTGCTTCTGGGCAAGTTGTAGCCATTAAACGAGCTCAACGGGGATCAATGCAGGGTGCTCTTGAGTTCAAAACAGAGATCGAACTTCTGTCAAGGATTCACCATAAGAATGTGGTTGGCCTTGTGGGATTCTGTTATGACCAAGGTGAACAAATGCTGGTCTATGAATATATTTCAAATGGTACTCTAAGCGAAAGTCTTTCAGGTAACACCTTTTATTTTGCTTAACCTGATAGCAAGGGCTTCTTTTATGTTACCTTTGTGGAAGGGAAAACTATTTGATACACCATCCAACTTAAGAATTGGAGAAGAATTTGTTCAGCCATCTGTTTTGGATACAGGAGGCAAACCTTGACTCAACCTTTGAAACCTTTGACGGTATCAACCTCTTTTGCTTAAACTAACTAATGAATCAGATAATCTGATTTTCTCCATCCTATAAATGCAATACTTCAAAAAGACATGAAGACATAATTTCAACTTGCTTCGTAGTCAGTGGAAGGGAGCCTTGGCCCACCAGCCCCTCCTCTTTTAATACTTTTTTGACTGTTAATGAAACCAGACCAACCCCTGCTGCCATCTTCTGGTTATCCTTGAAAAGGAACTTGGTCTTTTATCTAGCCCCATAGCTGGTGATCTTCGTACTGGATTTTGTGTCCTATTCTTAGGTACTTAGCTTGGGACTAACAGATCATCTTTTTCTCCTAGTTATAAAATTAACATATTCCTGAAGTTTTTTGTCTTTCTTTCAAACACAAGTCTGATAAAAACTACTAGGATAACTGTTGAAAGAACATGAAAATTATCAGCTGGGTAATTTCGAGATGATCTCACTTGATAAATGCAGGGAAATCGGGAATTCAATTAGACTGGATGAGGAGGCTTGGAATTGCCCTTGATGCTGCCAGAGGCTTGACTTACCTGCATGAGCTTGCCAATCCTCCTATCATACACAGAGACATTAAATCGAACAACATTTTGTTGGATGATCACTGCAATGCAAATGTAGCTGATTTTGGTCTATCAAAACTTCTAGGTGATGAAACCAAGGGTTATGTTACCACTCAAGTCAAAGGGACACTGGTCGGTATTACAATGACTGAAATTCTCACTTTAAAAGCTGTCTTTCTTTGTAAAACATAACTGTTACTTTCTTATTCATTCGTAATGGAAGAAAGGGGGTAGATAAAATAGGAACAATAACTTGTGTTATGTTAGGATCTTTGACTTAGTTGACCTGTTACTGGTACCAAAAATGATTTTAAACCACCAATGATTGCGCGAATTTTCGTCTGATTCCCTACTGATTTCATTAAAACTACAAATCAGACTTACATTAGAATGGGTCCATAGATTCTACCTCCAACTTTCAAGAAATTAACAGTATGCATAAATTCCTGAGTCTAAGTATGCCTTAAAAGAATATGCAGAATAGTTCAAACCTCCTGGAAGACCTCATTAGTTTTGTTTTTACGATAACTGAAATTTCTCAAAGAATAACCGGACTAGGAAATGATTCTAGATCTGTTCATCCGTTTCTAGTTCTTCGTTTCACAAATTTGCCCCCCTTCTTTGAGATGTTATTTTCAAAATTTAATTGCTGAAGAGTGTTTCGGAAATCATACATCACCTGAGGTATTGGACACGACCTCTTCTAGTTCTTATCTTTGGTTACACATTATATACTCGTTTTCACTTTGAGAAAGTTGAGTATGAACACTAACTAGATGGTATCTTCCTTAAAATTTCCACATAAAACTTTCGAGTATAAGCTACATATTTTTTTGTTTTTATATATATTTAGTATATAAATCAAATTAGAACTTAATCAGATTGGAATATTCAGCTATTTGTGATATTGTTAACGACACTGCATGTTGACACTAAAAAACCAGACTGTCTGATGCAGGGATATATGGATCCTGAGTATTACATGACCCAACAGTTAACGGAGAAAAGTGATGTGTATAGCTTTGGAATTGTATTGCTGGAGCTTATGACTGCAAAACCTCCAATAGAGCGGGGAAAACATATAGTAAAGGTGGTTCGGGAAGCAATGAACAAATCCGAAGATGCATCTTACCTTTATGAGATTCTTGATCCAAAAATTGGTGGACAGGGAACACTTGAGGGTTTGGAGAAGTTTCTTGATCTAGCAATGAGATGTGTCCAAGAATCTGGAGCTGACAGGCCTACAATGAATGAAGTTGTAAGAGAGATCGAGAATATCATGCACTTGTCTGGTTTGAAGTTAAATCCTAAAGCGGAGATCACTTCATTTACTCCCAAGGATTCAATGGATACAAGTTATCAGCATTCCTTAGGTAGCGGAGACTTTGATTACAGTGTTGGCTCATTACCTTTCAGCATAGATCGCATTAAATAAACCATTGTCGATATTTTCCCAAATGTTTTCCAGTTACAAAGCTTCCCTTTTATATCTGCCTGTAAATTTTTTGGATTTGAGTTTTATCGTGTTAGACTTTGAGCCCTGGCAATCTTGAATACATTCAAACTATAGTTTTATCACAGGGTTAGGCTATCTACACTTGAACACGCGAGTAAATTTGGATGCTGTACAGGATAAGGCGAATATAAAGAATTTCATAAAGTTTGTTATTGATCTCAAGTTGTTAGCAATGTGTGCTTGGTAAATTAATCACTGAGTATTGCAAGTGCAAAGCTTCCTATTTCAGTTGAAATCTTGAAAGGGTGATTATGTGTAGGATATCTGAATCAGGCTTTCAAGAAATCTTAGAAGTCATTGGATATATGATGCTGGCTTCTATCATATTCTTAATGTTAGATTTCTGGTTTCTTGCTTGTGCTTAAAACAAGAGAATGATTAGCATTCGCACGCATGACAGGATGTTACTTCTCCACATTTTTATATGGAATCTTCAATCCTGTAATTTTTTTTATTATCTGCAAAATTTAACATCAATTATGTGTTTTATCAGTTTGGTGCGTTATTCAGATTAAAATGTTAAAGAGAGTGCAGATCCTCCAATGCAATTTGACACCATCTTTTTGAGTGCAAGTTTCCATGTTATACGCGCAATTTAGTTCCAATGTAATGTGATTCTATTCAATTGGCAAATAAAGTTATTTCCTTCTCTTTTGGAAATCTCTCGTCCAGTGTTTTTTTTTTTTTAAAGAATTTGTTATAATTGGATTGATTTGTATCGTAAGAGCATCCACAATAGATTACATTCTTTAGTATAATTCATATGTCGTATCAATATTTCAGTATTCTTACTTTCATTACACTTTTACCTACAATGGATTACATTCTACACAAGTATAATAACATGACACACAATTAAATCAAACACTTTTAATTTAATAATTCTCAACTCATATCCCGTAAATAAAGAAATTTATTTTATAAAAATAATTTATTAACTTTCATTGAAATTTTTACTTTTCAAATTTGTTTATATCTATAAAATTTAAGTATTAATTTGTGACTACCAATAACATATATTTTTATCTCTCCCTAACAAAATATAACTAAATCTAATGTATGTGCCACCATAATTCTTCTAAGACCCATGAGCAGCCAAAAAGCAAGATTACATCGTAGATTGACTATTGAACCCATGATGCGGCCACAACGGGTCCACGCGTAATGCGTGCATGTAACGAGGGTTAGACTACCCTTCATTGCACGCCGATGGAGTGCCGTAAGACTTGCATACATGGTGGGGGTGCAGATGAACTACAAACTGCTATGCTAGCATTTTTCATCCAGCAGTGCCAAATTTGGTATGCACCGAAAATTGCACATTTTTTTTTACTACTCATAATACCCATCTAACTGTCCCCCAGTTCTGTAGTTTCAGGAAACGACACAATTTAGCATGTGCCGATTTGGGCTTGATCATGAGGCTATAGTGATCTATCTAAATTTGAACACTGCATTAATGTAATGGAAACTTGATGGGGCATATGGCAATTCTTGAGAAGTGTGGGCCAATTATTATGCACACAAGTACGATTTAAGCCTACAAAGCCTGTGCTTGCTAGCTTGATGGCTTTCTAGATGTGAGCAAGTTGCAGGGTTCAAACACAAATTCAAAGAAGAAAAAATGGAAGCAATACAGGATGGTTGGATAATCTTAATGGAGGAAAAAAAGTCAAAGTCTAAAAGGAGGCAATCATAAAATTAAAAAAGAAGAAGAAGAAGAAAGATTATTTTAGTGAATTCATTGGTTGTTGGGGTAGTCGTTGAAACTTTTTATTGGGAGCAGCAATCAAAATCAGATGTATGAGATGACGGAGTCAAACCTTTTAAATATATGTCTAGAAATGCATACTTGTTCCTTTCTAATCTAAGGAATTAGGTGTATATTTTTATAGTCAACAAGCAAACAAAAAAGATTTTGCGATCCAAGAAATCATAGGCACAAGAATGCAACGTCATTTAAAAGTTGAAGAAAATTCAATTTACAAAAGGCATATTGCTTTTGAATTGAGACTCCTCAATTTTCAATTGCTACCTTACATGTCAACATTTTGGGAAAAGTCAAAAGAAAGAAAAATGTCACATTGAAGAACAATAAATATAATTTGCGTTGAAATAATCAGACAATTAGAAGTCCTATACAAAGGATTTCTCAAATAATTTCAAATTAAATTGGCTTTGCAATAAAATTTTTTATTTTTTCATTTCATAATTTAATTAGAAAATCTTTTATCTCTATACATGCATATTGCTGTCACAATTTCAAATTAAACAATTAATGGCTGCTTAGAATTTGGTTCAGCCACCAAGCTACGTCTTTCCTAGGATAGGAATTCAAACTCCGACTTTGACGTTTAAGTAAAAAAATATAAATTTAAAATTAAAGAGTCACACCCTAATTATATGTAGCAAATAGCTTGGGACGTATCTAGTATATGATTAGATGTATTTTTAAATTTGTGTAAGGTAAGATACAATGTAATACAAATAATTTTGTTAAATATTACTGCACACAATAGAATTTTGCTTATAAACCAAGGATATAGAAGCACAGAATGTAAACTAGGTCAAATCGCTCGCCATAAAATCTATTCTTATTCTCTTTAGTTTTGTTAATGAATTAGTCTATTTTACTAAGTTAAAACTTTGATTAAATTCAATGTTTTAGCCCTAATATTTCTTTTTCATTTTTGATTTATCTGAATTAATCTATCTTCCTGACTCACAAAGTCGATCCCAAGTACATGAACAATCGTTTTACAATCATGCAAAATTTATAATCAACACTTTCATGGGGAGGCGGCGGACACATGTTATTGTACTCCCCACAAACTCACACAATTGATGCTGTAACTAAATGTAGATGTCCCGGCAATAGTTACAGGCAGTTGAAGCCATTAAAGAGAAGCAAACATTCAAAAAAAAAAAAAAAGAAAAGAAAAAATTAAATCATTTCTGCCAATAAGCAATAGCTACTTATGAATGAAAGAGGAGGATAGGAGGGGTGGGGTTAGAATATTTATTAGATCAGTATTTGAAACGATTGGGGTAAGATCTACATATGGTAAAATTCAGAGAACCCTTTAGGATGATTTAGCATTTAGGTACAAAATTGGGATATTTTATTGCCTACAAGATTGATGATAAAATTTACAATATAAAAGGATTTAGCCTATAGGTATCAAATTTGAATATTTGATATTTTATTGCCAAAATGTTGATGGTATAATGTCAATAAGAAAACCCTATTTTCAAGGTAGTTGAAGCCATTAAAGACTAAGTCAACCACTACTAGAGTGAATGAGAAGGGAGGAGGAGACAATGACAAGACAAGTCCCATAATTTTAGAAGACCCTTTTGAGTTAGGTGCTTAATGTTGATATCTGAGTACTTTACTGCCCACAAGGTTGATGATAAAATGTGAATGAGAAGAAACCCAAGTTGAATATTCAATGTCTCGTGTTAATCCACTTGTATACACAGTGTTCAAAGTTCAAATGTACAACAATCTCAGACGTGTTGATTTTCCTTTTAATATGTAACTGTCACCTTTTCTTGATTATTTGATTATTTGAATGTTTCTACTCAACATGACACCAGCTAGTATGGTATATTTTGATAATGTCTGTTTCATAACCAGAGGGGCTTTACCCTTTTAATGTGCTTGGATCAACTTGCAGTTCATGTCACTTCATTGCATTATACTTGCCATTAATTAAGCCAATCATCAACCTTCTCGTAGAAAAGTCTTTAGCGCAGAGTAGTGATATAATTAAACTAGTAGTAGTAATACATTGACTTCTGGCAAATCTGCAACTGGAGCAAGTAAATTCAAATGGGCCCTTAAGGTTTAATTTTTGTACTCATTCAAGTGACAAGGACAACTTGTTCATTGATTGGAGTCATTCTACTAATTAGATGGGAAGAAATAAAATATCTAGGATAGATTTTTAAGAAGTAAGGTACTCGGATGTAGATGTTTGTATTGGTACTTGAGGATGAGTTGGATGCAGGAAATCATTGTATACAGCTCTTTTGAGTGGTGGAAATAGAAGTCAACAGCATCTGAGATACATCATTTAAGGAACTTTATCCTGCTGGGATATATCGTAGGTTCTAAAAAGTTGTAAACTATATGATCTTGCACCTTCTGGCAAGAATTTCTCTTGAACAATGATTCGAAGGATTCAGCTTTATCTGCTGGTTATTTTCGTCCAAGTTGTGGTAGCAGCAGCATGGACAAATCCAGTTGATAGTAAGTTTGAGTTTGTATTTCCACAAACTGAAAATTTTTTTTTTTTTTGGTGTATTATTTTATCTAGAATGTCTTTGGTTTTTTTTCCTCATTTTCAGTTTGCTCTTTCCCTTTGTTTTGCCATCTGTTACCTGAATTAATAAAGTTTTGAGTGCTTATGTGTGTGAAAGGTTTATGCAGTATATACACTTTTGAAACTATAGAAACAAGATTCACCTTTTGATGTTGGTCATTGAGATCTTTAGCAGCATTTCTGCATATTGTCCTTGCAGGAGCTAAAATCAAGTTTACATCCCCTCAATGAGGCACTGGAGAGATGCTTGTAAAAATAAGGCATTTAGGAGATGTCCAGAATTTGATATTCTTTGAAATTGACTTAGTTTCATCTAGAAACCTCAGAATCATCAGCCAAGCATTTCAATGCTACACTTAGCTGCTTTTCTATATATATATATTTCAAAGTGAATCTTCACACGAAGACAACAGATCCACGCCATTAGAACATATTCCTGTCTCCTACATGTTGTAAATTCAGTAGTCCAGCAGACTTAGCAAATAAGTTTTTTAAGATTCTGTTTCGGAATTGTTGGATTAGCACATACTGGGATAATTTCAATGAGAATTTTGGAAATCTTGCACAATTTTGGCCTTCTCCAAAGGTCAGGGCAGGATGATCGATTGATACAAAATCATCTTTCATGATTCTTGTGGATTACTGTTAGCTTGAGTATCTGTAACCAAAAAGAAAAAAAAATCCTAATCATAGACTAGAAGTGCAATCATCTTTTGCTTTACAAATGGAATATTTGGCTGCTTAAGTATCCTATATGGCTTGGTCGAGGTCCTAAAAAAATTTTGGGGTTGGAGCTAGTTTAATCCTCATTTAATTATTTTTTTCCTTTGTGATAAGATGAACTTGTCAATCTACAAGTCTTATCTTGCTATTTTGTTCTAAGCAGAAATTGGATTGAATCTGTGATACAGCTAGTGCTCTGCAGTCTCTCAAAGACGGATGTAAGAATTTACCACCCAATTGGGTTGGGTCAGATCCATGTGGCGGTTGGGAAGGGATTTCATGCATCAATTCCCGTGTTGTCTCTATGTAATACTCCACCATCTTTCACCTTGAATAGTTAACTGGTAACCTTTTTGAAAGTTTGAGAGTTCATATGGTAATTTGAATTTGCAGAACATTAGCAAGCAATAGGTTGAGTGGGAAACTACCTGGAGACATCGACAGTTTATCTGAACTACAGACCCTGTAGGTCATCTTTCTAGAGTTTTCAATTTGATCTGTCAAGCTGCATCCGCTCAAGTATCTATATTCCTTTTGGGACCTGAATGATGAACATTTGAATTGCATGCTTTAGCTTAACATATTATCATAAATCTAAATACATTTATCAGCATCTTCAGAGTTGAGATTAGTTTTACATTCTGAGTGACACTCCTGCTAGTTGATTATTTTAATGTTATCTACCTCAGAACATACATCCACATGCACTAAAGAATGTTTAACATTGGTTATTTTATCAAGTGCACACATTAAGCTAATGTCTGACTTGCATGACACACCATCTAAATGCTCTCTCTATCTCTCCCCCTACTTCGAATAATTTGTTACCAAGTCGCTCTTCCTTTATGTGAGCATGTGCATGGCATGCAAGCATATGATTGGCTTTTATATGCGTGTATATGCATCTCTCTTCAGTCTTGGTACCATTAAATGCAAGTTCTAATTTTCTACTTTCTCTTTAGGGATTTATCATACAATCAAGACTTAACAGGACCTCTACCCAATGCAATTGGAAATTTGCCGAAGTTAACAAGCTTGTAAGGAAACTCAAACTGTTGTTGATGCCCATTATTTAAAGATGATGTGATTAGAATATCCTAATATCTGTCTTCTCCTGCCTGGATGACAGAATCCTCGTTGGTTGTGGCTTTTTTGGTCCGATACCAGACAGAATAGGTTCTCTAAAGCAGCTGCATACTTTGTAAGGATTTCTACTCTGGAAAATCAGCAGACTAAATCCAAGATTTCACCCTAGTATTCATTAACAAGAATTTTACTTTTGTCAGATAGAATTCACTAAGCCCTTCTGCATGCTGAAGTCTTGGAAAATAAACAAGAAAAAATGCCAATAATTCATAACCTGACAAGTAGCTACCAGCTGATGATGGCTATGTAAATTATGGAAATCAGTTGTTTGGTTAAACTCGTTACACCATGATTAACTTATTTGCAGAGGTTTTCTTCTGTTACCTTTGGATCCTGAGTAGTGAAACATCTGAAAATTAAATTTTACACCTGCAAGATTGAAACTGGAACTTAATGGTTGATTTCAATAGACCCGTAAATCTTTTCAGTTATTGCTTCAAGCTTTTATATTGGTTATATCTTGGTGAGAATTTATGAATTATCTTGTACATTTCAAAAGTTTCACTGTGTATAATGCAGATCACTAAATTCTAACAAGTTTATTGGAGAAATACCACATTCTATTGGTACTCTACCAAATCTTCAGTGGTTGGATTTAGCTGACAACAAGCTTGAAGGAAGAATACCAGTGTCGAGTGGAAGTACACCTGGTCTTGATATGCTTGTCCACACCAAACACTTGTATATTAATGCTTCTATAGGATTACATTAGCTTGCTTTTCTCTTAAACCAGTAATATTTATGACCATAATAATGTAAATATATTAACACTTTGCAGTCACTTTGGAAAGAATCAGCTGTCTGGTGAAATCCCATCTCAACTTTTCAGCGCAAATATGTCTCTGATTCATCTGTAAGTCCCATTTAGAATGGCAATGTCTTCCAAGAGTATATAGTAGCTTACTGGATGACAAGCAATTAGTTGTTCCTGCATCCTTGATCTTGTTACTTGTCTATAGAGCAAAAGCTGGAGGTTGAGGCATATGGCTTGCAATCCCTGACAAAATATGACATCTGTTAGAATACGTCCTTGTCTCTTAGACCATAGGCCATGATGAATTTTGTTCATACCATATGGAACCTTCAACCCTTGGCACATCATTGAATTTCCCCTCACCATGCATAAATGCAGGCTGATCTTCACATGAATAGGTGGCTTATTGCAGATAGATAATTGGATTGATTAGTTTAAACATCAGTATTTTGGAAATGTACCCCTTGGGAGACTAATCTTTTGTCTTGTATGTATTAATTTGAACAGGCTACTTGATCAAAACCAGCTTACTGGAAAAATCCCTGACAGCCTTGGACTTGTCCATACTCTGGAGGTGGTGTAAGTAGTACAATCTCGTACTCAAGTTTTATAATATGGTACTATACATGGCAGTGGCTTCCTTTCTGAGCTTTTCAGCTAAATTATGTGGTTCAACAGACGCCTTGACAGGAATTCATTGAACGGACCAGTCCACAAAACATCAGCAAGCTCAGTAGTGTTCAGGAACTGTAAGTTGCATGAACGAATCAATTACCAACTTAAACTTTTTATTCTTGTTCCAGTAAATTATCTCTTCATGTACTGTTTCATGTTGATAAGGATGTCTTTTCATCAGGTACTTATCAAACAATAATTTGAATGGTCCCCTGCCAAATCTCAGTGGCATGACGTCCCTCTATACCCTGTAAGTTGCAAATGTTGGTTGAATCCAGAGGATACACAGAATTAGACATTATGCAGTGTGCAGTGTACTAAATATATTGGATCAAGTGTCAAATGGTAGTGCTTAGTCTGTATCCTTTTATTCTTTTATATTTTTGTTTTCTCAGGGATACGAGCAACAATACATTTGATGCATCAGATGTTCCTCCATGGTTATTAACCTTACAGTCTTTGACAACACTGTACATTTCTTGTCCTCTCTTCCATTATGTGTGTGCCGTTTTATGCGTATCCATGTGAATTCTACATCACGGGAATGCGCCCACCTTTTACATCCTAAAGATAATGGTCAATGTTGTTCATTACATTTCTAATTCATCAATCTTCTCTTGGCAGAGTAATGGAAAACACTCAACTTCAGGGGGAAGTTCCAGTTGAACTTTTCAGCCTTTCTCAGTTGCAAACTGTGTGAGTATCATGGTTTATGTAAGAGAGCATTTCTTATCACGGTACTTACCCGTGCTAATCATAAGAAATCAGTCCTCCATATTTCTTATTATTAGAAAGATTGCCACAAGCACAATTGTTTTGGCATGACAGGAGATTGAGTAATAATCAGCTCAATGGCACCCTGAACATTGGCTCTAGCTATAGCAGTGAATTGCAACTAGTTGACTTGCAGAACAATTCTATTGAATTCTTTACAGAAAAAGCTGGTGGCTATGGTATTACAATAATGTAAGCTGTGTTTTCCACTGTTCAAGTTTTACTGCCTTCATTTAGCAATGGAAACTGTGCATCACATCATTCCTGGATGTTGTGTCTGATAATTTTCTTGACTTAATTATGTCTTAATCTCATTATGTAATATATTATTCTCTGTAGTCTTGTGGGTAACCGATTTTGTCAAGAAGGAGCAACACAAAGCTACTGCATCCTTCCTCAACAGGCCAATTCCTCATATTACAACTCCAAGTAATTGCGTGACTCCTCAGTGCAGGACCGATCAAGTTTCTAGCCCTCAACTGTAAATGTGCATATCCATACACAGGCACCCTATTTTTCCGGGCTCCTTCTTTCTCTAACTTGGGGAATTTAAGCATTTATGTGTCTCTGCAACAGAATTTGATGTTCTCATTTCAGTCTTATCAGCTGCCTGTGGATTCAGTTTCTCTCAGTAATCCATCAAAAAATTTAGATGACTATCTTACATTAAACCTTCAAGTTTTTCCGTCTGGCCTGGAATATTTTAATCGAACAGGAATTTCTAGAATTGGTTTCCAGCTTAGCAATCAGACTTTCAAGCCACCGCACTCATTTGGGCCCTTCTTCTTCATCGGCAACAATTATCAATACTTCAATGGTATTTTTTGGGTAGCTGAGATTTCTTTATTTTGTTGATGTGTGTATATTGAAATATTTCTTCTCTTTTTTTAATTCTGTTTATGTATTGTCTTATTTTCTACTTCAGGTATTCCTTCTGACTCACACAAGTCATCCAGCACAGGAATTATTATTGGAGCAGCTGTTGGGGGTTGTGTCCTCCTTTTACTGTTACTTCTTGCAGGAACTTATGCTTTCCGCCAGAAAAAAAGAGCTGAAACAGCTGCAAAACAAATTGATCCTTTTGGTAACTTGGGAACAATCTCTTCCTTGCTTTTCTGTTGATTATGTCTTGTTGAGTTTTCATCACCTTATTTCATGCATGCAGCATCATGGGACCCAAGTAATAGAAGTGGTGGCGTTCCTCAGTTAAAAGGAGCACGGAATTTTACATTTGAAGAGATTAAAAAGTACACAAACAATTTCTCAGAAACTAATGATATAGGATCTGGTGGTTATGGCAAGGTTAGCTTAATTCTTTTCATCCAAGTCCCTGACCTCTAGAATTGATTATTGCTTATGCATCCTCACCCAGATTTATACGTTTCTTGCAATTGCACATTAGTCATCTCCAGCCAGAAAAAAGTTCTATTATCTTACAACATTTTCGTTTGTGCAGCACTTTTTTCCTTTTACTCTTGGAGTTTACCCAATCAAAGAAACACTTTAGATTAATCTCATCCTATACCTCTTTCAAGGGTAAATTAAATTTGCTAAATCTTTCTGGGTACTTTTTGTTATCTAAGAAATTTGATTGATTAGCACTTTCTAAGGTTTCAGCCATTTAATTTTTCGGCTTACCTCCATCCCTCCCTCCAAACAAATCTCCACCACAACCAACAACAGCTCTTCTGGATGTTGTCGGCTCACATTTTGGAAGCCTTCCTTTTCCTTTATAAATTTGTCGATTAACTGGATGTTGTCGGCTCACGTTTTGGAAACCTTTCCTTTTCCTTTATATATTTGTCGATTAACTTTTCTTTTTGAACATCTCAATGTAATTAATCATCAATGGAAGTCTACTCCAATCAATTATTATCATGATTTTTGGCAGGTGTACAGAGGAACTCTTCCTAATGGGCAATTAATTGCCATTAAAAGGGCTCAGCAAGGATCTATGCAGGGGGCTCTTGAGTTCAAAACTGAGATTGAGCTTCTCTCAAGAGTTCATCACAAAAATGTTGTTGGCCTAGTGGGTTTCTGCTTTGATCAAGGTGAAGAAATGCTAGTCTATGAATATATTCCAAATGGCACACTGAAGGATAGTCTTTCAGGTACTTCTGCTCCTGTCCTTTATTTGTAAAAGCGTGTGTGTTTGTGTGTGTAGTGCTTTTGTGTTTGTCTCCAGACACACACGCACAAAAAAAAATATGCAAAACGATTACCCAGATGTTCTTCCTTATTATCCATTGTCTAATAAATTATTCTGTATGAAGTTATTTTGAGAAATGCTACGAGAGAGTTGGGTTCTCTAAGGAAATCAATCCACAAGACTAGGAACTCACCTGGAGAATTTTGTTGAAAATATCTCGTTTGTTCACCATTTCAAGATATTAATAATATTTTTCCATGCTTATCACATCTGTTTAGAGGCCAATAATGGTGTCCAATGCTGACAAAAGAGATTTCCATGCTAAGTGATCTAAACTATCAACTATCTTCAAAATGCTTTTGAAAAAATCATGGTCAACTATGCTATAAATCAACAAATTTGACTGTCATCTTAATGAAATTCCGAATCTCTTTCTGTGCAGGGAAATCTGGCATTAGGTTAGATTGGATGAGGAGACTACGGATAGCCCTTGGAGCGGCAAGGGGGTTACAATATCTGCACATCCTTGCTGATCCTCCAATCATACACCGTGATATAAAATCAAATAATGTCTTGCTTGATGAACGTTTGAATGCAAAAGTTGCAGATTTTGGTCTGTCTAAGCCTATGGGTTCACCAGACAGGACTCATGTGACTACTCAAGTCAAAGGAACAATGGTAAGTAAACTTTTCAACTAGTTTCTAAATGATTCTTGCATAATGTCTAGTAGGATCCAAATTTTCTTTCTGGTTTATTTCTTTTCCCTTTGTCTGTGGCAAAGTAAGTAGAATGGAAGGGATCGCTTCTGCGGCAATTTGATCTTTTAGTTATCAGTTGCTTTAGCTGGGATCCCTTGTATACTGGAAAAGAAAAGGATACTGAAGACAACCAATAAAAGAATTAAGAAAAAGGTGAAAAAGGAAATGAATCTTGATGCGATATTTTTTACAAGGCAAAATCTACACGGTTTCTGTTAAAATAAGGTGTGTTGAAGGGCTGACAGAACATTTAGGAGGGTGTTTAGAATATTTTTCTCTTTGATTAGTCAAAAGATATGAGCAAGATAATGCTTACATTTTGTACTTACTAGTAATACGGCATGTGCATTTGCACGTTGACAAAGAGCTTTATGGTGTTTTCTTTGTGTATTTTGAAAAGCATGGTATTTTAGATGCATAAGTAGAGATTATGAGAATTTATTGGGAAAAAAAATTATAGCATCTAATGTAAAACTAATTGAAAAATTAAATTATTCTCCCATAGTGTAGTTAAATTTCCTTGAGTTATTGTTTTTATTGGTATATTTCTAGGTATATATTGATCTCAATCTATTGCTTTTGCTTTGTAATTTTTCCCCTGCTTTTGAAGTATATAATTGGGATTTGTTCTTCAATTCCACATTCTTAACTTTGTGTCTGGTTCTTCAATTGGTTTTTGTTGTGCTTTTATTAATATTAGTTTCTTCTTCTCCTTTGTATGCATGTTGATAATTGATAATTTCTTGTTATCTTTACTAATTCATGAAATTTGTCAAGATTTACATACATATTTTTTTGGTTCAATATAAATATTTATATACTTAATATTTTCATATTACCTTAAATTAACAAAATATAAAAGGATAAGGTGGCATGAATACTTGTCCAAAAATAGGCAATCTGCCCTTTGCTAATCTATTATGATTATGCGTTAAATAATTAATAGGACTTGTTTTGGTGGCCTACTTAGGTACTAATTCTATGCTCTTCAACTTTACAGCTAATGAAAAATTACTGTAACAGCTTTAAAATATTACTATAAAATAGTTCACTAAATGACTAAATTTTACATAAAGATAGTAGTAGGCAAATATTGGCGCAAATAATCAAAGCCATCTTTCAATATTATTATTGCAATATTCTATTTTCTGCTCTTACCACAACAGTATGAATGATGTATCTTTAACTATCATTTCATTTTAAAAAATATGTTTTCCAATTTTTTACAAACAAATTACATATCATAAGCAAAACATATATTTTTTAATTTATTCTTGTATATCTCTAATTTTATCTAACTACTCATGCTCAATTAAGCAAAGTACATTTTTCAATTTGGGTGGAGGCATTACTTGTTTAAATATTCGATAGAATTGGGATATCACAAATTTCTCTTCCTAATGAAATTATTACCTTTTATTTACCAATTTCATGCCTTTGTTTATTTTTTTTGGCCTAATTAAGGAAGCACTCTAGTGCCCCAAAACAATTCATAGGTTAATAATAGATTTGATAGAATGTAAAGTAATACACCAAATGAATTCCATTATATGTTTATTTAAGGTCTGGATAGATAATTATAATGTATTGTATATGCTTTTTTTTTATGTTATGTCTATCCATTTATTATAGTTAAATAGTTTTTTGGGAAGTGTGTGACATTAATACCATAGTATGTCCAAAAAATGTCAACAAGAAAAGGTTTCTATAGGTTAAATTAAGAACAATAACAAACATGACTATTTCCAGAATTGAAAAGAAAAAAAGTATCAAGCATCTTCTATAAATTTTGATAATGAAAAAATACATTAGCATTAAAAAAATCACAAACCGTATGTGAAAAAGGTTTATATAAATTGCGCATACCTTTTGACTCACAACTCAGTTGTTTTCTATTACTTTATGGGCTAATAATAAATTCATGAGTAAGTTAGTGTTTAGGTTTCTTTGACTCACACCAGCATATGAATTCTTCACTAAGTAACACTTAATGCCATTTTCACTTACTCTATAGTCTAATGATATACCCTCTAAGAAAGTATCTAAGACTTGGTAATTGTACTTATTTAAGTACTATGACTATGGAAATTAAGAGGCACAACAACTCAATTAATTTTATTATGATAATTACACCTCAATTACAATACAACTAATTTCATTAATACAATATGAAATTTGAGTACGTTATTCTAGACCAAAATTAAGTGGCAAGTGCAATTCGTTACTACCAAGTAGCATTGAACTTCCATGTATAAGTAAATATAAAACAAATGCAACATATGACTAAATATAAAAACAAATGCAACAGTAACCAATCTAAGAAAAATTTAAGCAATAGGCTAAGAAACTTCCATGGCAATCCCATAGAGGCCTTACACATCATTAATGTCTCTTGCATTCTAAAAGCATCCATTTTCACCCCATTTTAACACTCCATGAATTTTTCACAAATCAATGCTTAATTCCATATTAAGTATTCATTATAGCCACCCCATGAATTCTTCACCAACCAATATTAATCCCTATCTCAAGCATTCATCATAGCACAAAAGGGCATTTTAGGCAACTTTGAAAACTAACATTATAAAATGCAAAGACTCAAAGACTCACCATATTTTTAATCCCATCTTAAGTATTCATTATAGTACAAAAGGGCATTTTAGGTAAATTTGAAAACTAACACTACAAAATGCAAAGACTCTAAACTACTAAGAACCACCATACTTCAATTGGGAGGACCTCATATCCCACTTAAAACTGGAAGAAGGGATGGCAGAAGAAGCAGAGCAGAGATTCTTGAGCAATATCTCCCGGATCACAATGAGAGACTTATAATAGTATGAATGATCTATCTTTAACTATCATTTCATTTAAAGAAACATGTTTTCCAATTTTTACAAAAAAATTACATATCAAAAGCAAAACATATATATTTTTATTAATTCTTGTATATCTTCAATTTCGTCCTAACTACTCATGCTCAATTAAGCAGAGTACGATTATTCAATTTGGGTGGACGCATTATTTGTTTGAATATTTCATACAATTGGGACTTCACGAATTTCTATTCTAAATGAAATTATCACCTTTTATTTACCAGTTTCATGCTTCTATTTATTTTTTTGACCTAATTCAAGAAGCACTCTAGTGCCCCAAAAAATTTCATAGGTTAATAATAGATTTGATAGAATGTAAAGTAATAGACCAAACGAATTCCATTATACATTTATTTAAGGTCTGGATAGGTAATTACAATGTATTGTATATGTTTATTTTTTTTAACATTATGTCTATCATTTTGTTATAGGTGAAATAGATTTTTTATTGGAAGTGTGCGGCATTAATACCATAGTATGTCTAAAAGAAGTCAACAAAAAAAGTTTCTACATGCTAAATTAAGAACAATAACCAACATTACTATTTTTAGAATTGGAAAGAAAAAGAAGTATCAAGCATCTTCTATAAATTTTGATAATGTAAAAATATGTTACCATTAAAAAAAAAATCACAAACTATATGTGTAAAGAGTTTGCATGAATTGTGCGTGTTTTTTGACTCACAACTCATTTGTTTTCTATTGCTTTCTAGGCTAATAATAAATTCCTCAGTAAGTTAGTTGATAAGTTCCTTTGACTCACAACAAGTCTATGAATTCTTTACTAACCAATATTTAATACCATTTTGACTTACTCTATAGTCTAATAATATACCCTCCAAAAAAGTATCTAAGACTTAGTAGTTGTACCTACTTAAGTACTATGCTATGGAAATTAAGAGGCACAACATATTAATTTTATTGTTATAATTCCACCTCAATTACAATACAACTAATTTCACTTAATATAACTACGCAATTAGATCAAAATTAAGTGTCAAATGCAATTAGTTACTGTACCACAGGATGGCATTGAATTTCATGTACAACTAAATATAAAAATAAATGCAACATATGACTAAATATAAAAACAAATGCAACATAACCAATCTAAGAAAAATCTAAGCAATATTTCACCCATAACAATCCCACAAAGGCCTTATGCATCATTAATGTCTCTTTGCATTCTAACATATTCATTTTCACCTAGGTAGCATCCCATGAAGTTTTCACCAATCAATACCTAATCCCATATTAAGTATGTCATTATAGCCACCCCATGAATTCTTCACTAACCAATATTTAATCCCATCTTAAATATTCATCATAGCACAAGAGGACATTATAGGCATATTTCAAAACTAACACTACAATGTGCAGAGATACTAAACTACTAAGACTCACCATACTTTTAAATAGAGATATAGATATAGATATAGATATAGATATAGATATAGATATTTAGTTTTCACAGAGGGTCATAGTCAAACACTGATGCACTTCTTTACACGAGCACATGCTCAAAAATATTCTATCTCCTGATAATTTGTTATGTAAAATTGATGTACTGCTGAAATAGCAGCTAAGAAGAACAGTTAGGCAGTTAGTAGTTAGTTAGGAGAATTGGTGACAAAAGTGGTTCAGGTAGTTAGGAGTAACTGAATAACGAAAGGCATACATTGTATAAGAGGGAATAACATCCTTCTGGAAAAGGCAGGAATACATAGAACCCATTTCAAGCAATTCTCTCTCTTAACTCCCTTTCAGCTGTCTATTCTCTCGTCTCAATTCTGTTCTTTTCCAATCTGATTTCCTTTTCAACTGCTTGTTGAACTAATTCTTGTAGAAGTAGGTATCATAATTCATGCATCTATCAAATAAACTATGATGGCTTATCTGTAATTGTCTTGCAAGTCTCTTTCTTAGTTCTGGGCCGATATAATCATTTTTAAGCATTAGTGTGCAAGAATGGTGAGTTTTGGCATAAAGGAAATGGATCTCAAGTTTTAAAGACGCTTTATTTTGTGAATCATGCAAGTAAACGGCTTGAGTTACTGTAATATTGTTTACTGATTGAAATACATCTTTTGGAACTGAAAACTGGAGTTCTATGCTTTAGGGCTACATGGATCCCGAATATTACATGACTCAACAACTGACTGAGAAGAGTGACGTTTATAGCTTTGGGGTGTTACTGCTTGAGCTTATAACTGCAAGAGCACCAATTGAGAAAGGGAAATACATTGTTCGGGAGGTGAAGCAATCAATGGACAAGACGAAAGAACTTTATAATCTTCATGCACTTATCGACCCTGTCATTGTGTCAAGTGTAGCACCTAGAAGCTTGGAAAAATTCGTGGATCTGGCACTGAGTTGTGTTGAAGAACAAGGAGTTCACAGACCAACGATGAGCGAGGTGGTGAAAGAGATCGAAAGCATCATGGAACTGGCTGGGCTGAACCCCGATGCTGAATCAGCATCAACTTCAGAAAGTTACGAAGGAGTACGCAAGGGATATGAACATCCTTACAGTGATGAAAGTCTTTTTGTGTACAGTGGGGCCTATCCTCATTCAAAAGTGGAGCCGAAGTGAGATTAGTATACTGGCATTTGGGGTTAACATGTAAGTACAGTCTACTTGATTTTTAGCCTAATTTTGTGAGTGATATGTAATTTGCCTAGTCCATACAATATTTGTGAATTTTAGAGAAACAGACAACCATTCGTAACAGCTTCCTTCAGTTTGATGTTTTCCATGTCGATGGAAAGTCTGCAGTGGCTACAATCTGTTCAAAGAAACAATCTGGTCCTAGCCGCGCCGCGGCTACGTGCACGGCTACGACCATAGAGGTTCTCTGCATCAATGGGAATATTGTTTTTGAAGAGTTATGAGTTTTGAACTTTTCAATTTGAAGAGTTGTGAAATTTCGCACGATTAACTACCATTCTTGACTGTTTGAAACTGGAAATAACTCTTCAAAACACCTCAAAAGTGTATATAAAAGAGGATTAAGAGGGAGATTGTGGATATACAACACTTTGTTTTGAGAGTTTAGAGAAAAAGCTTTGTTGTATCTTGTAGAAGATTGTCTTCATAATAGGGCAAATTCTTCTTGAGGATAGTGATTCTTCACGCCTCGAAGCAATTAAGTTACTCGTATTATTATTTATTTTCCTAACACAATCTAGTCCAAGTAACTAAGAGAAAGATACAAAGAGGAAGCAAGCAAGAGCCATGTGTGATTCTTTTTAAGTAAATTGGTTATCTTCTCTCTATTGAAACAATTTCTCTTCCCGATCTAGCAAAATGTTGCTGGTTGTAAATGCACTGCTATCTTTTCCAAAAAAAAAAATCACTGCTATCTGTTGATAAAAATTTTGGCAAATAATAGACACAGCAAACGAGAAAAACCTAGTGAACTGAGCTAGAGTGGATGAGATTTTTCGTCACTTCTCTTTGGTTTTCATTCTTGAAATTCTTTTCCTCAATCCAAATCTACTCTTATTTTGCTTGGGGTGTTTTGAAAAACTGATCTTTCGCTTGGGGGTTGATCAAGGCCTTTACGCGTTTAGGAGTACTTCACTACCACGAATCCGGAAGAATGTTCATCCTTCAGATTTCGCCTGGTGAAGCAGTTGGTTTAACTTGCATCCTCGGTAAACTCTTAAGCATGATTACTACATACAGGATCTTGATGGATATGGGTAACAAAAGTTGCAGACAAACCACACCTCTTAGAGGAAGTCAAAGGTGAGATTTTGCGATGCGTGCAAAAAATGGGTGCACTTTTAAATGTGAAATTTTATGCATGGATTTAATTCCAAGCGTCCTTAATTGAACTTCAAATGTATGGTTACATCTTACAAATCAGGATTTGTGTGCGGATGCTTGAGAGATTTTAACCCACCAGAGACGTGGCAAGTTAGGTCCGGACTGCAACTTCGCTGCCATATCTCCTTGACTTAGATTGTTTTAATTTTAGCTCGGTCGATGCTGTTAGCAATGTTGATTTACATGTTGCATCTCAGAGGAAACATCTATAGTTACCGAAAATTGTATCTGAATTGAAAGCTTTCCTATTCTATTACATTACAATCAAAATCTTGTCTAGTAATCTCTTATACCTCCCAATTTTCATTCTATTTTCTCTATGTTGTCCTATAATGCCCTCATAACCAGTTTAGCAAGCCAATTGCCCGGATTTAGATCTCCCAACACCGATAACATTCCTAAAACTTTTGTAAGCTTGGACTTGTACTTTGATCAAGCGCAATTGCAGCCATAGCTAAAGAAGTATGTAACTGGCTTCTCCAAAGGAGCAGAAAAGTACCACTCATTCTTATCAATCCCGCGATCGAGATTCATACCTGCATTCCACCTTAATTTCTTGAATCCAACACGATGCCGCATCGGGACATAGGTTGCGTTCAACTGTGAACCCAGGCAGAAAAAATGGTCAAGCCAGAAAATTTCTCCGGGCCTCAAATCTCTGTATATATCACACAGTGTAAACTCAAGTATTGTGTCTGGGTTCCAATTGCTCAAAGTATACATAGAGTGCAGAGTGTTTTCTAAAAAAGGAAGCCTCTGGGAAACACTAACGTGCATCGAAATCAATACCCTGGATGCAATGAAGCTGTTAAAAGGACCATTCAAATCCATTGACGTTGTGACAATAGTTATATTCTTTTCGTTCATTCTCGCAGCAAATGTGCCTGCCTTACCTCCTTTATCAAGCCCAATTCTTTTTGTACATTAAACTTGATCAATACCATAATCCAATTGTCAGAAAGCCACCTTGATTTCTCTCTGCCTTGCAAGTCAAAGCAATCCTGGAAGCTTTTTCCTCTCTACCAAAAATTTGTAGCTTTTACAAGTATATGAATCCCAAATGATGCTTGTGTCCGGTGGGATTATACAAAGGCTCTTCTGCAAAGGTGTTGGCTCCTTATAACCTGCTGGTGACTCTGGGTGGCACCGCCTCGTTTGAAGAGGTTCACACGCTTTAAGCATGAGTCTCTGTGCAAAAACATCATCCACAGGGCATTCTCCACCAATTCTATACGTCATTTGTTGTGCCAACCCCTCTTTATACCTCAAACAACCTCCTCCAATCGAAGGATAGAGCTCGTATGAGCCACTTCGCAGGCAGTACAAGAATGGGAGCTCATGAGGACCAATTCCAAACTTAGCTTCAGATCAGTTAACAAATCATTATAGTTGAAAATCAATGTCTCTATCGATGAATGTTGCTCTATATCTCTACTACGGCGAGAGAGCTGAGTTAGTATGCTGGCTTTCAGAAGCTGTTGCATGTCCGGGAGCTGGGATCGGCAGTTTGCAAGTTCATGCTTGGTGGTTTTGTTTTTTGTAGTCCCATGATATTGATGGGAGAGAAATGTTTTGAAAAAAGAGTAAAGAAGGACCTCTGAAGATGTAAACAGTGAGGAAATTTGTTAATAATAACTAATAGTAATATTTTGAGCTTGTGCTTGGTTTCAGCGATGGGAGAGAACTGCCGTTACAGTACAAGAAGGGTAGTCTTCATGATCTCCCCTTCCCATTTTTTACTTGCTGGTATGTCTTTCTTTGAATCCTCTTTATATGAGCTTAATAGAGGGTTTTGCAGATGTTATAATGGTGGAAATGAAGAGAATATGCTACAATAAGAGGAAATATTATGCTACTAGCAAGAAATAATGAGAGGTGAAGATGATGATCTAACGAATAATACGATAGCATGGAAGACGGCATTGTTTACGCTTGAAATCTTTAAATATAGTGGAAATTACTAATAGCCACCTCTGCTATCGATTTCGATAACATAACTTGTTATAATTTTAATATGACCATATAATTTTCTATACTTTTATAAAATGTAAAAAATAGACGGAATCAATGTTCCGTTATGGAATATTCCAAATCTCATTCATGCAGAATATTTCGTGATGCGAAGTAGGTTACACACATCTAGTGTGAAATATTTCATCTAATTTACACATTCCAATAAAACCATAGGGGGTTATGCGATCGTTCAAAGCATAGGGGGTTATTTGATTAAAGCCGATACCACATGGGGTTATTAGTCATTTACCCTTAAATATACTACAAGCCCTTGGACAAATTATTTACCGGTCAAAAAGTAATGATTCTGCTTTTTACGAAGTAATTGCAAAATATTTTGGATGAAGGGATATATATTTTTGTTATTAACTAGAGGTGGGGTACGTGCTTCGCACATTTAATAATCGTTTAATAAATAATATAATAAATTTGTCTAATAAACGATATAATAAAAGCACAAAAAAGGATAGCAATTTTGATTTTTCTATTTTTCGAAACCATGTCTAAAAATTATGTAAGATTCCAATTAATTATATCCTTAAAAAATAAATAGAAAACAACCACTATTATTAAAAACCTTCATTTCAAGTACCAAAATACTACTAATTTACTTTAATAGTTTCATATTATCTTTACTTAACTTCACATATTACTTTCTTTTTCTTAAAGAATTTGAATAGAGCATAAGGATATCTCCAATAGGAAAAGAAAGTTTTTGGCATAATGATGGTTTCAAAAAAATATCCTTCCAAAATAAATAATGAAATCTTTTAAAATTTGTTATCATATAGAAGGTAACTTGCTATTGTATAAAAAAAATGTAATTACACTTTGAAATTCTTAAGCTTTTAATAAGTTGATTAATGATTTTACATGTCTCTATTATATATATGAAGTATCAAATGAGACTTTTATATAATTGTACTACAATTAATATTTCCAAATGACTTACTTTAAGTAATTGGATATTTGGCTTTTCTATAGACACTGACTTAATTCATCACTCTATAAAATCAATCAGAGTTATTTGTCAAACTCACAAATTTATGTAATAAGTACATATAAATTTTGAATGTCTATTAAAATATCACATATTATGAAAATAATGAGTTTTGAAATTCGTTAATAACCACATGAGACTTGCAAAATCTTATATTTTATTTTTCGTGTAACAATTAATGTATTTGTATGTGTTGAACTTCTCTCCTCCACTTTCTGTCAGTTTGGTTTTTCCTTTTTTTTTTCTCTCCCTAGTATAAGAGTCAAAGAAGTAAAATCTGCCTTGACTTTTTGTTATATGAAATTTCAAATCTAAAAAAATTTTTTGTTTATAATGCATAAACGCATATTTATGACGCTCTTATATTTAGATACTTTTTCATTAACTTTGTTTTTTGAATAAGTAATGCTTGAGAGTTCTTAACCAACACCCTAATGTTTTCTTTAGCTATGCTTATATATTTTTCTTTGGTCAAACCTTTTTGTCCTCAATTATTTACTTTGTATATTATCAAAATATAAGTATCTTAATACTAATAAGAGTTTAAACATTATTTAACTTTCACATCAAAATGTGATAAATATTTATCCGACTATTTCTATTGAACTGTTAAAAACATTGATTCAAAGTCAAAATGCCACATTTAAAATCTCAAGTTGTATTAAAGAAAAACAACATATATTTTTACAAAAAGAAAATTGTACTGATTAAAGATATTGAGTATTAAAGAAAAACAACATATATTTTTACAAAAAATAAATTGTACTGATTAAAGATATTGGGCAACCTTGTCATATATGATGGCCTTTTACAATAATGAGGTTTTACAATTTTAAAATATCAATTCTTGATGATTCTTTATATTGGGAGTGGATTCTTAGAATTTAATTCCATGTTTCTTGAAAACTTGACTTAGTTAATTTTTCATAATATTTTTAGGTTTTAAATTAATTTCCTAGGACACTTTGTGTTTAGATTTTTGTGATTTTTTTATGTTAATGCAGTAATGTGATTACAAAATAAAAAAATAAGGAAATTTCTCAAGTAATAAATTGCAATCAAATAATTCACCTAAATTCTAAATTCAACCATTTTGGGAACGTCTTCCAGATTCAGTTTGGGTATTGTTTAGGTTTCTTCTATTAACATTAATTGAAAAAAACTTTGTTGGCTTTTGGTCCATAGTATATCTCAACACATTCAAGGTATAGTTGAATAGGGCACGTGCCCCATCTCATTGTTAAACTAACGAATTCAAGGTATAATAGTCTAGTGTTTAATGAATTCACTGTATAATAATGTATAATTATTAATATTTTTTAGTTCATTGGCATTTTATATTTCTCTAGGAAAGGCATTTTTTTTTATAAATTCATGTTGATCGATTTTACTTTTATGTTTATGATTTTAAATTTAATCTATACATTTACTACAACATCTTTTAAATTTAAATTTTAATGAGATTCAAATGTTTGGAATTTTGATTAACTAATTTTATATTATGATTGATTTTCAAGTTAGTGTAGGTGAATTAAACATAATGTTTTTTCATTTTTCCAACACTATGCTATATATTTTGTGGCATTTTAAGTAAGGTAACATTACATATATTCTTAATAATATGTGAGTTGATTGTTTCAAGGTGATAATTTAATTGATTTATTATGTAATATCTGAGAATAATTTTTGAATAAACAATAAAATTAAGATATTATCTTTATTTTAATATGAAAGATAAATTAAAGAAATGGTCCCTCTTAATAAAAAAAATTATCCATTAAATTGAAAGAAAAAGCTAGAGAGGAAAGTTTTAAATGTTCCCTTCTTGTGTTTGTTTATTAATTTTGATTTAACAAGGGTGTGGTTGCTTCTATCTAATTTTATACTCTTCAGCATATAAATTGTTCTTTTTTATTTGTGCATGAAAAGCAAACTTTTTTGTGAATTTAAACCCAAAAAATGTTAAGTTTAGTCATCTATATGTAAATAATTATTGAGATAAACATAAAAATAATTTCACAAAAAAACAAAAAGAATAAAAGTTTCCATATTCTAACCCACTATATATCTAGTCGGCTCCTACTCATATAACTTATAAATATTTTAAATCAGTCATGGTATAATTATTACTCTATGCAAATATAATATTTTTTTAGACAATGCAAAGTCTTATTAACAATTTAATGATATTTAAACTGATGAAAAGTTAGTGATTTTTCAGTTTTGCGTTAGATTCCTTTCCAATTTTATTCATGAGGGGGACTTTTATTCATTTTTTATATATTTTGTGCATTTTTTTATTTTTATTAATTTAAATTTAAATTAAATTCATTATAAAAGACTTGAAAAATGTTGAATGAATGTTGAGTTTCATTAGAAGAACCTTAGTAATCTAACTTTCGTAAACATCCATCTTAATTTGTCTTTCACCGTAAAAGCAAAACAAAAACTTGGTATCATAGGTGGTTTGTTTGGGTAACACTACTTTGGAAAAAAAAAATTGAAATCTAACAAAATTTCTAATACCTCCATTGAGACACCTTTGAACAAGAGACTTAAGGTATTTCAAGCACTTCAAATTTCCAGTAGCCATATATGCACTTTCTGTGGCAGGTAGTAACGGGAACAATGAACCGTCTCTCAACTCAAAAAAAAAAAAAAAAAAGAGCCATCTCTAAATCAAATATGCTGAAGGGATGCTCCCTATATGATATCAATGAAGTATCGTATTGTTGTGAATCGTCTTCAAGATTCTTAATGATTTCTCTTTCGATGTTGTGGTTATTTATTTTTGCTAAATGGCTTGTTTGGTTTAATTTTTTTTGTAGATTATGAAATTTAAATTTATATATAAAGTAATTAAAAAATATTTTTAAAAGAGGAAAATACAAATTTTATACTAACCAATAAATATATATTTTTGTAAAATTTAATTTAAATTTGTACTTATAAAAGGTTAGAAAGACTTTTTACAAGAAGTTGAGTTTGATTAGGACCTTAATTAATCTACTTTTTGGAGTTCCATTAATATCTATTTTTTTTAATGTGACTACAACTTAAAAGATAAGGGTATTTTGGAAAATACATTAAATGTAAATGTTAAATCACATAAAGTCATTCATGCTTTTATATAGACTAGTAATACGGCACGTGCATTTGCACGTTGACAAGGACTTTATGGTTTTTTTTTTTTTATGTATTTTGAGAAGCATGTTATTTTTTATGCATAAGTAAAGGTCATGTGAATTTATGTCGTCTTATGTAAAATCAATTGAAAAATTAAATGATACTCCCATAGTGTAGTTAAATTTTCTTGAGTTATTGTTTTCATTAGGACTTTCTAGGTATATAATTGCTTTTTATTCTTCAATTGGTTCTTGGTGTACTTTTATTGATATTGGTTTCTCCTCCTCCTTTATATGCATGTTGATAATTGATAATTTGTTTATTCTTTACTAATTCGTGGAATTCGTCAATTTTTACATACATATTTTTTGGTTTAACATAATTATTTATACGCTCGATATTTTCACATTACTTTAAATTAGCAAAATATAAAAGGATAAGGTGGCAAAAATACTTGTCCAAAAATAGATAGTCTGATCCATTGCTAATGGATTATGATTATATGTTAAAATAATGGGTAAATTACTATTTATCCCCCTGTGGTATCGCCTTCGATCACATGACTCCCATACAGTTTCAATATGACTATATAACCTCCTTGTGGTTTTATGAAACATGGTAAATTGACTGAATTGATGCACCGTTACGGAATATTTCAAATTTCCTTCTACTAATGCAGAATATTCCGTAACGGTAAGTGGATTAAACATGCCTAGTGCGAAATATTCCGTCTATTTTTCATATTTCATAAAACCACAAGGAGGTTATGTGGTCATATTGAAACAATAGGGGGTCATGTGATCGAAAGTGATACTACAGGGGGGTTAATAGTAATTTACCCTAAAATAATTAATAGTTTTTGTTTTAATGACCAAATTAGGTACCAGTTTTATGCTCTTCAACTTTTTAGCTAATGAAGCATTGCGCAGTAAAAGACTTAAAATATTACTATAAAATAATTTCACTATAAATAATTTCACTAAATAACTAAATTATACATAAAGATAGTAGTAGACAAATATTGGCCCAAATGATCAAAGCCATCTTTTACTATTACTATTGCAACATTCTATTTTTTTTTTCTCTTACTATAATAGTGTGAATGATCTATCTTTAATTATCATTTCATTTAAAGAAACATGTTTTCCAATTTTTTTACAACAAATTACAAATCATAAGCAAAAACTATATTTTTTTAATTTATTTTTGTATATCTTCAGTATTATCTAACGACTCATGCTCAATTTTGGTGAAGGTATTACTTGTTTAAATATTCGATATAAGTGGGACTTTACGAATTTCTCTTCCTAATAAAATTATCAACTTTTATTTACCAATTTCATGCTTCTATTTATTTTTTTGACCTTATCCATTAAAAAAGCACAAACCATATGTGTAAAGATTTTACGTGAATTGTGCGTATTTTTTGACTCACAACTCATTTATTTTCTATTGCTTTTGGGATAATAATAAAATCCTCAGTAAGTTGGTGTATAAGTTCTTTTGACTCACAGCCACTTATGAATTCTTCACCAGACAATAGTTAATACTATTTTCACTTACTATATAGTGTAATCATATATCCTCCAAAAAAAGTATCTAAGACTTAGTAGTTCTACCTATTTAAGTACCATGCTAAGGAAATTAAGAGGCACAATAATTCAATTAAACCTACTGTTAGAATTCCACCTCAATTACAAGACAACTAATTTCATTAGTATAATATGCATTTTGAGTATGTTATTTCAAAGCAAAATTAGGTGCCAAATGCAATTCATTACTACCACATTATAGCATTGAATTCCGTGTATAACTAAATATAAAAACAAATGCAACATATGACTAAATATAAAAACAAATGCAACATAACCAACCTAAGAAAAATCTAAGCAATAGGCTAAGAAGCTTCCATGGCAATCCCACAAAGGCCTTACACATCATCAATGTCTCTTTGTATTCTAGCGTATTCATTTTCATCCCATTTAACACCCCATGAACTTTTCACCAATCAATACATAATCCAATATTAAGTATATCATTATAACCACCCCATGAATTCTTTACCAACCAATATTTAATCCCATCTTAAGTATTCATTATAACACAAAAGGGTATTTTAGGCATATTTAAAACTAACACTACAAAGTGCAAAGACTTTAATCTACTAAGACTCACCATACTTTTAAAGAGAGTATAGATATAGATATAGATATAGATATAGATATATAAATATAGATATAGATATAGATATAGATAAAACGTTAAGTTTTTGGTGAAGAGAGTATTCATGCTCAAGGTCTAAGAAAAATCTGAACAAAATCCTTTGAAATATATTTAACAGTGTATGCAATATCGAACGGATTGACAATAGAGTTGTTAACTGGGCCATAAGGTCGTTATTCCTTTAATATAAATATTAATGACAGTACTTTACAAATTTTATAACACATATTGTAGATCAATCTCTATTTATTTTCTCATCTTTTTTTTCCAATTTTAACACCTTTAAATCACATACTTTGGATTGGCTATAATTTACTTCGTTTTTTCTTATTTTTTGACAAAATTTTCCTTTTCATTTCTAACATCACATTCTCTGAGAATTTTTTGATGGCTCAAAAGCATAGGAGATCAAATTAGTTTGGATTAGTCCAAATTAAATGTTCACATTCAAATGGAAGAAATACAGTAACAATCTTTCTTTCAATTATGAATTTTTTCTCCCAAAAGACAAACATCAATAGCATGAGAACTGTGTAATCATATAAACAACCAGAATATCAATCTTCAATTTACGGATTTCTTTCCTTTCGCCAGTTAGAATATCAATAGCATAGTGTATATCATCATGTTTAGGCCTGTGTTCATTATAATCTGCATTTGGAGGGTGATTATCGACTATGTTGCAGGTGGGAACCAAAATGTAGACATACATATATTATTTTCGAATCTTTTGATTAGGAGGCCTATGTATGTGTAACTAATCTTAGCAATATTCAATTAATTGATTTCTTGATCCCTCTCAAACTAGGATCTGACAATATTGAATGATGATAACTACAAATCTAATCATAGTACAAAATTCAGACATTTCTTGGTCTATGCCTAAATTTACAATTGGTCTATGCCTAAATTTCTTGGTTAATTTGAGGCTTCCAAAAAAGCCAACTCCAAGTTTGTATTACAAGTACAATGGTGACACTTGATGGAATTATGCTTAAATTGGGCCTGCTGGGAGGCATTTTAGCTCTAAAGGCGTGAGGAAAACAGCTTCATCAAATTAACGCTTTTAGTTTGTCACCCGCCCGAAACCGTGAACATTGGCAGTTATATGTGTCACGCTTTCTATCTTTTCTTGATGCAGTCCATAGTATCTTTTCTACTTCATAGCTTTCCAGTTGTAATTCATTGTATATTCTAGTACACTAGGCATATAATTTCAAAATAAATAGGGAAAAGTGAGAAAATTTTCTGTATTTCTTTCCTTCATATTTGATCCACCAAGTTTCGTATTGACAAAGGTAAATTTGCTGTCTCCCAAACATGATTTTCAGTGGGATAAGACTCCATGAATTGAGGTTCAGATATTGCCACCTGAAAGATCAAAACCAACCCAACCTGCCCCTTTGAATGCAAGGAATATAGTCTACAACCAACCGCTCATTGACTTCTTTTTCAAACGAGAGACTGACTGAGAAGGACTCAAGGGCACTTTAATTTGCAAGTGGAACAATTTTGATGTGCAAGACAGTAAGTTTCTAGTTGAAAATTATCCATAAATAAAGTCCAAGTCTACACAAGAAATCAAGAAACCCATTGGTTAAGGACAAAATTCAATCCAATTCATGGTGTATGTGTACCATACATCAGTATTAACTAAGCATGTGCAAACTTTTCCACAACAACTAAAATTTGCAGTCTTTCCAAGTTTGACTATTAATTACATAGTACCAATTAATTTAATTCAATGTTGCTAGCTTGCCTTCCATCCCAACTGATCTTTGAAGAAATCCATCTTTAATGTAAGGCCAAGAAGACACAGTCAATAAACTACATTAAGAGCACATGAGGTCAACAAATTGAATTGAATCCTCTTGTTCAAGAGGACAAAAATTAGGTACTCATGTTCTTTTTACAAGTGTGGTCACGCTAAATTTAAGAGTAGGTGACTTACACAAAAGGGTTATTTTCATTGTGTGACTTCATGAAGGGTAAACACTAGATAACACTTCCACACTAGGGAAATTGAATTTGTCAGAAAGCATATTACTCCTACTCTAAATTCTCATTGCTCTAAAGTTGACCCTATTAATTCCATAAGAGTAATTAGCAGCACTTTTTCAAATGGGGTGATTATCATATGTTGAATCGAATCATGATCGATACAAAAAATTCATGATGATCAAGTATTTTCTTAATCATAGAGGGGTTTAATTAATTCTTACTTATCAACTTAGTTATCATCAAAGATGATTATATTTGATCGTTCCATTGTAAAATATCACACTACTTTTCATTTCTTTAATTTTCACTTTATACAATGAAATCATGAATCACCATTGGTGGGACATGCTAGCACTTGCTTTTTAAGGTTTTCAATGATCATCACCAGCTTGGTATTGAATCGATTCACGAAGCACTTGGGCAACCATCCTGCTGGGTCCAACTGAAAAAAAAAATTTGAAAAAATAAAGAAAGTTCTAATATTTTTTTTTATTTTCGTTAAAGTGATTTTAAAAAAATTGATGGATTATTCTCTCGAGTATTATACATGCAACACAAATCGCCATTACATTAGCAAACGCCTCTTACAGTGAGTGATTATCAAAATTATGTCTATCAAATACTACTAAGAGGTGGAAATTAGAATGATAAAATATTAGAAAAAATTTAAATATTGGGATATATCTATGTAATTATGATAAATTTTTGAAAGAGGTTAGCTTTTCTAAATTACTTAGAGCAAAAAAAAAAAAATTTTTTTTGCAGTACTTAAAGTGCTTATGAATATTAAGATATGAGTAATAATAAAGTTGTAGAGAGTTGGCTTCTATGCCAAAAACCAAAATTTTACAGACGTGGAAAATCTTCAGCATCAAGAAAAATTTTAAAAAGCAGTAAAACCTATCTTTCTTTTTTGGTTAAAAACTAAATAATCTATCTAATTACCATGTATGAGGAAATCTGAATTCAACGTAGAAACAAATCTAGAAATTTTGATAATTAAGTTAATTACCTGAACTACGTAGGTAACCATGCAAGAATCATCATCAATTTTCTCAACAACCCATCCGGACTGCAACAATAGGGCTCTTATGGAATTATTTTGCTTGGGATGCAATCCAGATGCTATTTCTTTTGGAAGAGAAGCTACTGCTACAACCTGCATGAACTGGAAATTGTTAGTCATCACTAATCAATATAATTCTTATCATTATTGTTTATGGCTAATCAAGTTTATTATGTTAATTACTGAAGTCTTTAACCAATTTGCAACAAAAAAAATTTTGAGGGTTCATCTTGAAAAATATACCAAAGTTCCATCATCCATGGTTTCACGTCTCTCATAGACAATAAATTCTCTGTTTCTGAAGAGAGGCTTCGCACAATCTCCAAATTTGAGGCGAATGATGCTCAGGTTTTCTTCCAGATCTTTTATGTACCTTGCTTCTACTAGATCAGAATCCCATTGCTACATGTCCCAGTTGAAAAATGTAATAATCCATGTCAAAATCTTCCCATAAAGAAAATAAGGCAACAACAAAAAGAAATGTTTCCCTATCTTGATCATCCTTTTTTTTTTTTTTTTTTAATCTTTCTGTCTTTTTTGTGTTTCAAAAAGTTAATTACTCGAATTCGGTCTGAAATTCCACGTTGATACGGTAGTGTAAAATGAAGAGTCTGAGTAACAAATTTAAGTACTAATGCTTGAAATTTACCTTTGCAGCATCAATGGCATTAGCCACAGTGATGAACTGCTGGGGAGAGACTGATTTTAGCGGCCAACGACTACGAAAGGTGTGAAGTGATCCAGACCTCCGTTTCGATATCTCAACACCATTGTCTATTCCTACTACTTTCCAGCCATCATTGCCACTTCCAGATTTGTTGGAGTCTGAAGCTGACAACAACTCCTGAATGCAATTCTCACTTGCATAAAACACATACCTTCTCAAAGAGTCCTCACTAATTGACCTATCCAATTTTCCAAAAAATGATCACACCAAGGTAAGTTAAAATGAAGAATATAGCCAAGATTCATTGGTACTAAAGTACTAATAAGCATGGAACTTACCAGGATCTGCTGCAAGGTGCTGGACTATTGCTCATTCTTGCAATTCCCTTTAAGGCAGGGAGTTAAGAAAAGTTGAAGATGATTTATATGAAAAAAAGGGAAGGCTTTGAGGTGGGGTTGGGGGGGGAGGGGGGTAGTGTATAGAAGGACAAGTACAAGTCCTAGATTGTTTGAAGAGGGAAGGAGGAGGAGATGCTAAAATTATAAGAAGTGGGGTTATGAGATTGATGCACATGGATTGCCAGAAGAAGCTCCATGATTAAAACCGCACGTCTTTATCTCCATTCCTTCTCTTTCTCTCTCATCGAAGTCACCAGCAGTCCATGTGCATCATCTTCCCCACCCCCTTAACCTTCCAACTCTCTTTAAAACCAATGGAATCTATTCTTTATCTATAAAAAAGGGAAGAGGAGATGAGAAAAAGGCTAACAACTAAATCCAGACTAATGGCGTTTAGAACTCATTTATATTTTTACCTTGGTTGCTTTGGTAATGGGTGACAAATAACACAAAACAAAAGCCTTTACTTGGTCCCCCCATCACGTGCCATGATGAAAAGGCCAAATGCTTGTAAGTTTATGTCTTTAATCTGTTGTTTTGCTTGTTCATCTCAGAGCAGCATGAGTTGTTTGTGCAATTCGGCCACTTAGATATTTGGTCCGGGTATAGAAAAAGACCTTATATCACTTGGATGTCATATTTTATTCTATTTTTCTGCAAATCGTAAACCGCGTTTTGGAACCATTCTGCTGATTCTGATACAATGGCCTTGGCGATGGAATCAAATAAAGATAATATCCTCATGATCCACTAGCAGTCAAACTATATATGATAAGATGTATGAAGCAAAAAAAAAACTACTGCCTACTCATTTCTCTACAAAGATTATGAATCTTTAATAATCAAGTTGGTTGAGAACTAATTCCGGGTACTAATACCGATATAACCGTGATGGTACCAATTACATTGCTGAAAAAAAAAAAAAACAGGTGATTGGTTCAAAAAAAATTGCAAAAAGTAAAGAAGAGTGACCCAATGTGCTGGGTATTTCAGCTGTAAAAGGACTTGAGATAATCAATTCTCCTGTCCCAGGAAGCCTTTTGCTTTAAGGCTATCCACTGTGTCCCGAACAGCATCTTCCACAGGTGTAAAAACTAACCCCAGATTGATCAATCTCTTTGCAGCATCTTTGCAAGCCACTAAACCTGGTTGTGTCTCACCATCAAACCTGCATGCCATTGGAGGTCAATATTATTAAACAAAAAGCAATCAATTATATGAGGAGGATCTTCAAACATTGGAAAAGAATGAGGATCACACAAACATTAATTAGGCCAAAAGAGGTTTCCCACATCATCAATCACATGATGCATCCGTGGTTCCACCTCCTCACAATTTACACTCAACTGATTTTCCTTTGATCAGCGGCTCAAATTGTTTTAGTGCGATTGTAAGATGCTGTTTAACCACCCATTTTGAGGAAATTACATAAAAGCAGATTACCGAATTTATCACCACCACCTCTCCTCTAACAACGTGAAATTAGTTGGAAGCTCAAAAAAACCGATAAATCACACATCACATGAAAAAGCTCAGTGCAATAGTGATTAGGCTTTTGGCTGAGAAAATAAGGATCTGACAATATCTCAATTGGTATATGGTAAGTTGGAGGAAATACAACAGTTGAAACAGATGTCTAATCCATTACTTTATTGCCTAGAACTTTTGTCAATACATGCAAAGTTACTCTCGGGCCTAGTTACAACTAAAGATGATCTTTGCAGGTATGGATAAGTTTGAAGAACAAAATTCCATAGAAGCTGGGCCAGCATGCCATGATTTTACATGAGGTATAATCATGTTGCTCAATCGAGTAGAAGCTTCCAACCTTGTGGAGTGTGACCACCACTATGGACAATGATGTAAATATGGTTGAAATGAAAAAGATAAAGTTACCAAAATATATTAAAATCCATGTCATTAAAAAATTAACCATGCCAAATCTACAGCTTGCAAGGCATGATAATTGCCATTTAAATGGGGTCGTATGAGCTCTTTATAAATCCTGCTTTGCTGCTTTCATAATGTACAGACACATGTCACTCAGAGCTACAAAGTAATTCATGGATAATAGCTATTCAGATTCAATCAAATGCAGCCTTAATTGGAACTATTGTTAGTAAAATGTCCCTACCAAATGACTAAGAAAAAAGAGACAATTGAAGTGAGAGGATCTGTTAATGCCAAGATCTCAAATGATGCAGGAGAAGGGCTCAGAAAAAAAGAGAAGGTGCAGACCTGTGAATGGGAAATTCAGGAAAGAGTTTTGAGACTCTCTCTGCAAAATCACTGAACTGATAGATGCCATTAGAGCAGAGATATCTTCCAGAAGCATCAGGAGTCTGAAATAGTAGTACTTGTGCCTGGGCCACATCTTTGACATGCACAGCCCCTAACCAGTGGTACTCCTGTGTATCTTTTGATCCATGCAGCAGCTGCTGCAAAACAGCACAGCTTGCATTTAAGCTAGGTTGCAAAAGTTTGCCAAGACATGTAGCTGGGTGGATTGCAACTACATCCATTTTGTTCTTCTGTACAAATTCCCATGCTGCTTTTTCTGCAAGCGTCTTTGACACTGGGTACCATTTCTGTCACAACCATTACCAATTAACTTATTACACCTACATTTGATTGGCACTGTGCTAAATAAATATCAAGCATCATTTCCAAGTGCCATTATTACTTCATCATTGTAGGTAAACAGTGGCTTGTTTCTCGGAAACAAATCACTGTTGTAAGATCATATAACACCTTAATTTCGTGATACCTCACATGTTTAATGTACATGCATCATAAAAGCTGTAATAATGTACAGTAGGGAGTGTCCTTGAGACCATTTCACAACAAAAATCATGCGATACCTGCTCTTATGAACTGAGTTCAGGGTACAACAATGGACATGAATCAAGGTTTATTAGATAAATATTTATCTATAATCAACTTCCACTTGTCCCCTGTAGTTTAGAATGAAAAGGCAGAAAGAAAAAAAATTAATTGTGCACATTCACATCCTCCATTTAAATTCTACACCATGTTGCACAAAAAGGAAATCTAGGAAATATGATGTTTATGGCTCAAAGGACTATGTTCCCACTGTATGCTTGCTTGCCCTTGTTATCTAATGAATGTGTTACTTAAGTTTTTAATCTCACAAATATGTAAACTGATTTCACATTCCCAGAACTCAAATTAAATCAATTCTTAGACGTGTATACCAACTTTTTAAGATGATCAATTTGCAGCAGCCTCTATATGCATATATCCCAATATGTGGCTATTCCATGTGAGTAGGTCTCATAACCCCACAAGAAGGAATCAAAGATTCGAAATAGCTAAAGATTGCTTTACAGTTCCATTTTCAGAAAAGCCAACACATGTACATTTTCATCCCTATGGACGCTGCTGCACAGGAATTCGTCTTTCATTATATGCCACTCTACAATCTTCCACCAGGCCTCACACGTAAACACGAAACAGATATGAACTTCAACAATTTAGCAACTCAGAGATCATCTCTGACATTTTACAGCAACAAGTTCCAGACAATCCGTACTAATGTCCAGTACTCATTAACTGCAAAGAGTCGAGTACATTGAGTTAAAACATTTACGAGCTCATTTCAAGTCAAATCAATTAAAAGCTTGGGATCGCTACTCAAGCGTTCATGTATATTTTGATCCAACCATCACCCGAAGTCTATTATACGTCTCCCCCAAGGGGTAGACCCTAACAGTACTTCTAACGAGAAATCCGGCGTGTATCTCATTTCAAATATCTTAAATATCAACCTATACCTGTAATTTAATGTACATATACCTGCAATATACTATACATTCTCCACAAACCTGTTCACGCCCCATTAAAAATCTGGAAGAAAAACAAAACTATCTATCTATGCAATCAATCAAGTCAATCCAAAATGCGACGCACAATTTTGTTCTAACAATAATTTCTTGATCATACATTAATCCACCACAAAACTCACAAACAAACGTTAGCCAAAGTGTGTGTTGTGTGTGAGAATCAAGACAGAGTTTCACCTGGCGAGAAATGCAGTAATCAAGATCAGTCCAAGAGGACTCATCAAAAACCTTGTTCTTCGGCCAACTGGGATTAGGTACCATTGCTGAAATTGAAGAAGTAAGCACAACCCTCCTCACATTATACTTCTTAACAGCCGCCAGCACGTTCAGAGTACCCTTAACAGCCGGGTCCACCAGCTCCGTTTGTGGGTCCACCGGGTCTTCAAGGGTGCATGGTGATGCCACATGGAAAACACCCCCTCCTGCACAACCCTCAATGGCTCTGGACACTGCTTCAGCATCCAAGAGGTTGGCTTCGTGCACCACCAGCCGGCCGGCGACGGAGGCTCCCGGAAGTGAAAAGAGGTGAGATGTGTCGGAGCCAGGCAATATGGAGGCATGAATGGTGGTGTAGCCGTGGTCTAAAAGGGTCTTGATTAGCCATGAGCCTATGAATCCGTTGGCACCAGTAACACAGACTGATTCTTTGGTGTTAATTGGTTTTTGATGATCAGCCATTTTTGTTGAAGAGATTGGGCATTTGGGAGCTGGAATGGGTAGTTAAATTGACACCCCTTTCTTTGTTTTTAGGACTCAACAGTTTAATGATTGATTTTGAAACTTGGAAAACTCTAAATCATGATAAACTACTCCATAAATTAAATATATTTGATTTTTAATTTTAGTTATATAAGCCTTATTAGTGAACAATTATCCACACAAGCAGGATATAACCGAATCTAATCAAATCTAACTTTTTAGTTTTCATTCCATGAGGTAGGATATAATCGAATCTAATCAAATCTATCTTTTTAGCTTTCATTGCATGAATTTATTTTTCAGTTTGATTTGATTTTGTTTTTTAAGTAGAGTGAAAATATCGGGCTCAAGTAATATAAAATTTTTATTATAAATTTCCAAGTTTACACATTGAATCAAATTAGAGTTAAGTTCGAGTTGACTTTGAAATTTTGACGAATATTAAATCTAATTCACGACTTAATTTAATTAGTTAGTGAACTAAATTTAAATTAAGTTTTATAGAATCAAGTTGAATTCGAGAGCATGTGAGTACTTTAGTTTCTCTTTCGACCCTGTCAACAAGAAATGCATAGTAATGTCAAAATTAAAATTTTTCAAAATTTTTAATTCGAACCATTCGGTATTCTCGCAAACTATTGGTAAATTTTGTGAGTGATTAATTTTGTCAAGTAGATGAAAAAATTTGATCATTCGAGTGGTAAATATACCGTGGTCATTTATGTCACCACCACAGTTAGGGGTGTGCAACGAATTCGAATTCGAAAATTCGGAAGCTTGAAATCGGATAATTCAGAAAATTGGAAAGGATTTATCCGATTTCGAATTCGAATTCACTCTTATCCGATCCGAATTTGATTTCAATTGAAATCGAAAAATCGAAATCGAATTCGAAAATTCCGAATTCATTTATCAACTCAGCAAAGCCCAATAAATAAATAAAGCCCGATATACAAAGAAAATCCATTTAACAATTTTATAAACAAATAAAGCCCAATACTATACTCATTTAAAGATCTAAATTTAACTAAAAACATGAATAAATTTATTTGACTATTTGTTATTTTTTGTGGTTTAAGTTTAATAACTAACTATTAGTCTATTAGTTATGATTTAATTGTATTAGTATAATATATTAAATTATTAATGTTAATTATTATATTTATAATAAAACCATTTGTTAATTTGACTATTTGTTATTTTATGTGGTTTGAGTTTAATAACTAACTATTAATTTATTAGTTATGACTTAATTGCATTAGTATAATATACTAAATTATTAATGTTAATCATTATATCTATAATATGTATAATAAAAATAATTATTATAAATAATATTACGAATTCGAAATCGAATTCGAAATTTCCGAATTCGTTTTCGTTTTTAATTCGAATTCGGAAATTCCAAATTCCAAATCATTATATTCAATTTCGTTTCTAATTCGTTCCTTCCGAATTCGATTTTCCAAATTCATTTTAAATTCGGACGGAAAATAAAAAAATTCCGATTTTGCACACCCCTCCACAAGGAAAAGTATACAATACACCACGTGCATTGCCACGTGGTGTACTAGAACCAATAATTTATCGCCATGTGGCAATGGTGGGTCATACCTTGTATTATTTGGCGATGTGTGATTGGTTCTAATGCACCACGTAGCACGCCACGTGTCGCGCGTGGTGCACGCAATACTCACTCCCCTCCACAGCACCCATCTTCAAAGTTCAAATTGTGTATACATTAAATAAAAAATAGATAAATAAAAGCTTATCGTTCTTTCTAACTTAGTAGGCAAAAAGACTAAATTGGACTTTGGTTGAACGGGTGGCCTAGTGCACGCCACGGCCGCAAGAATCCGTTCAGACAGGATTCTTGGTGACAGAAATAGCAGCACTTCATCAGATTGTGCTTTCAATTCAACAAAATAAATGCCCTTTATTTTCCAGTGTTTTTTCCCACTTATGATTTGCCTAGTTTGATGGTTTTCTTTACCCCTCAAAACATGGCATACTGAGAGGACCCATTGTTATTACTAGCAGAGTAAATTGTAAACTTTTGAGTAGCAGATTTATGTGGTTTAATCAAGAAAATTAAGAGTACTGATGATTGATCATCACAATTGCTGTAGATGGTATTCAAGACAAGCAAAATAGTAGTTTTAGACCCATGAAAGTTGCTGCAGCTTCACTTGGAATAGCTTCACTTAATGGCTGTACTGCTGCTGCTGGTAGCTATGGATATTGCCATTGCTATTATGCTTCCAAGATTGTGGCCAAGAAAAGTAAGAAGCCTCAACCTCCTTCTCCCAAGGTAACAATGATTATGCTTGTTATGTTTACGGCTGTTTGTCTATTTAAATGATGATATTAGTTGAATGCATGGATAAGAGATTGGGAAGAAGAGGGGTACATTGTGTTTTGTTCATGGTTTTTATAAAAAAGATAGGATTTTTAGTGTGCTGAGATGATGGTATTGATTGATTAGTTGATTATTATGGAATAAAAAAGGTTATGAAAAGGAGAAATTTTGGCAGTTTCGGGACGTGTCTGTAGTTTGATGAGGGAAGATGATGTGTTTTTAGGGATTAATATGATGGATTGCAGCAGAAGAAAGTGTTCAAAATTTACACTAAGAATAAGTTTGAGGATGGAGTTCTGTTGTATGACAAGAGCAATTGCTAAGTTGAATGCAGAGTTGTAGTATTTTGGATACATTGGGGTTGGCATTCTATTTTTGTATAGATGAATTATTTAGCAAGGCAATTTGAAGAAAAGAAGGAATTAAGGATTAAATTTAAGAAAGAATTTACAAAACCAGGATGGAGATTGGAGAAGACCCCAAAATCTTGAGGAATTAAAATTGACCCAAATTAATGCTTTCTGAGGGTTAGTTTTAGCACAGACAGAGAGTCTTGAATAAGAGATTATTCAAGATCAAGGGCTAATAGGAACCAGATAATGTGCCTAAACATTGTAATTTTCCATAGCCATCATTGTTTACTGTAGAGTGATGAAGATCTTCTTAGCGCACACAGTTCTGTGCGAAATAAGAACTATCGCACATACATCTTCAGCAGATAAAAACAAACATAATGCAAAATTGTCAGAAATCGGACAACTTCATTGTGCATGAATGGACCTTTGTCTCTAACAAGCTTACTTCTAACAGGACTCTGACCTGCCACCTCCTAGAATTACAACAAACTTGAAGCAGAATTTACAGTTCTTACGATTATGGAAGGTCAGATTTTAAGAGAACTTCATGCAGGCTGTACTAAGGCTTCTTATGGTTGTTGCTATTGATCATTTTCATAAAACACTACTGTAGGAGTTCCAAAAGAGAAAATCTAACACGCCTAAGCCTGCAACTAGTTACCGCAGAAAGAGGGTAGAGAAAGAAGAGATTCCAGAAGAAGAAACTGAACTTTATCATGATCCTACTTTGAGCCTTTACTAGTAATATGTTTTCCAGGTCTTGTCTATTATGAATTTTGTTATACAATTTTGTTGCTTTTGGTGCTATTTAAATATTCTATATACTGTTTTTTTGTATAACAGCACAAACCAAGGCATAGAAACAGCAGTCCCAGTGTTGCTTGTGGATGGCTACAATGTGTGCGGATATTGGCCAAAGTTGAAGAAGCATTTTGTCAATGGAAGACTTGACATTGCTCGACAGAAGCTTATTGATGAACTGATAACGTTTAGCACACTAAGAGGTTTGTGCTTTGCTTCTCCTCTGGTAACATGAGATTGCAAGGCCTCTATTGCTGTGGTACCATTTTAAATAGTGTGACCAAATTTCCTCTTTTTAATATAACCATGGCTGAACTTAATCAATGTGAGGTGTATAGGGCTCGGCGCTTGATTGGTGTAGATTGTAAAATTCATTTCTTTTGCATGGTGTGCTTATATTGAATTATTGTCGTCTTTAAATTCTATTGTTCTAATATGTTTCATAGGATATTGTTAAAAACATTCTTAGCCACATAGTTTAATGTGTTGATGACTTCTTCTTAATTTTGTGCTTTCTCTCACATATCCACTGTTATCTATGTACTTTTAACCTCCTGCTTGTTTGCTTCATTTGATATCTATAGCTAGAAGAGTTTTGGTAAGACTTACATCAGGGATCTTGATTCGCATTCTTGCTACTTAGAGTTGTCTTGGATTTTTTCAGCAAAAAGAGAGTCATTGGCTTTTGTTTCCTGATCTAGAATTTTCCTCATTTTCTTGTGCTTTCGTATGCTTAGGTTTATGCAGTAGATTACATCATCTTGATGAATTTCATGCCAATGCCTAAACTCCTTATGCCCTTGGATATATTTACAGAAGTAAAAGTGGTGGTTGTGTTTGATGCCATGATGTCAGGGCTGCCAACACACAAAGAAAGTTTTGCTGGGTATGAAGGATCAATATGTCTTTTTTGCAGATTCCGGAATATCAAAATTTTGTTTCTTGTTTGATCTCAATGGATTTGTTTTGTAAAGCATCTGGTTTAAAGGATCTTTGCATGTGTTTCTGTTAGTGTAGCTATATAGGATGCTTTTATTTGAGTATTGATTATCATGCCTTTCTGTTGGTCAAGCCCTACTGATGTTGTTTAGCTCAAGTAACATGAATCTTCTGTGATGACAACAATCGTGCCTTTCTGTTGGTCAAGCCCTACTGATGTTGGTTAGCTCCAGTAACATGAATCTTCTGTGATGACAACAATCTGCAACAAAATCAATAGTCTATTAGGTTTTCACCAAGCTCACAAGTTGCAAGCATTCAGTGATACTGATAAAAAAGTTTATTGCTTTCTCAAAGTTTGAACTTATATCTATTAAAGTCAGCACAGAATAGAAAATCACTTATTATCTATTTTTAGCAATAAAATCTACAGCCATTGTGGTGTACAAGTTTTGGTGTCCGTATCTCTTGTTTTGGGCAAAGCGAAAAACTTCTTGTTCAAAAAAATTCCTTTGCTCTGATTACTGAGTTTACATTTTTCCTAATTTGTTTATTGTCAATATTAACGGTTCTTTCCTTAATTACTATTATACTAGCTTTCATAACTTCTGAATTGTAATATTGCAGCATTGATATAGTATACTCAAGTGAAACCTGCGCAGATGCTTGGATTGAGAAAGAGGTACATCTTATCTTACGCCAGCTTAATGATTTCTCAACAGACTTCCTTTCCTCTCCACTTTCTCAATATGGTTACATTGATATTTGGTTCACTGCTGTCCAATGAAACATGTTCTAGAGATAAGAAGTCTGCATACCTCATGCTAAAAGTAGCGGGGAAGAAAATGAATGTGATTCAAGTTCTTATTTCTATTGCAAAGGAGATGAGAGCGGGTGTTATTTAGGCTTTATTGTGTCTGTAAACCAGCTAAATTAGGCCTTGTTTAAGGTTTTTAGTAAACTCTATCCACATCCTGTCCTTTTTTGATCTGTTCCATTCAGTTAGCCGATGACCAGGATGTGGCATAGGAGTTGAACAAATATCCTAGATTATGACCATTTGTTATGTTATGAGCAAAAAACAAGAGGCACTGTGATTCGTCTTGGAGGTTTAACGTGTTTCTTTTTATGCCCTTTTTTTTAGCCTTTCCATGTCTGTTATTGTTTACACTAATGATCAGCTTGTGATTTAGTTTTTTGGAGGTAGGATTGTGGTGATTTGTGAGCTTTAAATGAGATTAGGATAGTGCATTCTGCTTTTGAAATGATTAAGTGTAATATATTTTATAGTTTCTGCTCATAGCAGAAATAATATATTTTTAGTCAAGAGTGTATAGTAGGTCTAAATGCTGCACTGTTATTTAAATTATGGTTGTCAATAGCATGATTTGATTCGTGTTGTCATTTGATCGTCAATTTTAACTTTTAATGGTAATTTTGTATGGTATCTTGCTTCCTTCCCAGGGAAACTGTTTGTTTCCATAATGATACATGTGGGATACTCTATTACCATCTGATTTCCATCATGTGAATAGGTTGTAGCTTTAAAAGAGGATGGCTGTCCAAAAGTTTGGGTTGTCACATCAGATCGTTCTCAGCAGCATGCTGCGCATGGAGCAGTAGGTCTTTAACTTGTAAATTGATAATTGTCATGAATACTGCATTATGTGGGTGTGGGGATGTGACTAGGATTCACCATCTTTGATTTGTAACTGATTCACCATCTTTGATTTGTTGTAACTGATTCATCATCTTAGATTAAGTCAAATTGTAGTTATTGTTGTATATCTCATCATGTAAGTTATGGCTATAAAATTATAGCCAACGTGAGAATCAGATCATTAGTTTTCACTCTCAAACCTTTAACTCTTCACTCATCATGTCTGAACAGCTTTACAATTCTCATAAATGACCAGGGTCTTAATCCATATCTTGGCAAAAGATCACGAATGTTTATCTTTCTCTTCAAGTTCTGTTTTCTAGAGGAACGATTTTCTTTAGTGGTGGATCTATTTTTTCAAATATTTTTGGATAATTTAGTTCAAGAAAATGACTCTCTCTTTTCTTTTTCTCTTTTGAAAGATAGCGAGAGATTGTACCATCTAATACCCAAAGGGGCTCAAATGAAGTAATTTCTTCCTCCTATTCACTTGAGGTTTATGTCTTGGCAGTTAAGTCAAATTGAGACCACTTGCTCAGAAAATAAAATTTATTTAACATTCAATTGAAGTATATTTCCATTTGTCCATTCAGTTATTACAATAGATTAATTGTATGATCTCATCTTTTTTTTTTCACTTTTTGGTATTTTAGTTTATACAATAATACCAATGCAAAAAAGATCACAATGCCGAAACAATTTAGAAATTGTTCATAGTTTTCATTTTGGTATGGAATCTGTAGGGTGGTTTTCTTGCTTGCTCATAGATATTTGTAGACACATTTTCCATGTGTAAACATTGAAATTACTATGTGAGACCAGTTGCACGTGTCTTTTGAATTTTTTGTCATGATGATTTGGAATTGAACATTGGCTGTGTTCTCTGTCTTTGTTTGCATTGTACTCAATGTAGGAGGTGCTAGAAGAGGTTTAAATTATTACTTCTGGGTCTTTTACATATTAGCTAAAGGTAAAACTGACAGTGACTCTAATATATTCTTCAGGGAGCATTTGTATGGAGTAGCAAGGCCTTGGTTTCTGAGGTAACATCCAAAGCCCTATTCAGGCTCCTGTGGTGCTTGAGAATTATATGTGAGTTAATGAGGGTCATTTTCTAATTACCGTGAGTTGGTTCAAATGATCTTACTGGGTGATATAAATATGATATGCAACATCAATTTGATTTAATTGTTCATTGATGATTTTGTAGTCCTTTGTCTTTTGCCTGCTTTCTGGAAGAAAAATGACTGATGCCTCTTTACATGATACTTTATTTGTCCGACCTTCAGTATTCTTGTCCATGATGATAGATGTTGTAATAAATTGAATTTTCTTCCTTTGCTTCATATCGCTGGGAGATCACTCTTCCCCTTCTTTTTCTTTGCCTTGTTTTGGTGGTGGCTTTGGTGGTGTCGTTGGGGTTGTGGACGCTGCTTCCTGTTGAGACCAGAAAACTTTTAGTATAAGCATAGTTTAGATAGATGTTTAACTTCCATTATATCTGCCTTAGGTATAAAGTTGCAGTTCCAGGCTATACATTTACTGAAAAACATAAATTAGTTTTGCCCATGTTTTCTAGTTATTTTTGCCTAGTTTTAATGCTTTATGACTAATGCAGATAAAAGCTTCACAAAAAGAGATGGAGATGATGCTTCGTGAACATAGGTAATTTTCCTTTATTCTCTGTCTGATCTGTGTGATTCTCTTTTCTTTTTTTCTTTTTTCCTTTGCTGATCATTATTTGTCCGTTTGAACTTTCTTAGTTCTTACTATGTTTAAAAACTTTGGCGCCTCTCTCTCTCTCTCTCTCTCTCTCTCACACACACACACACACACAATAAGAGGAACACAACGAAAAGTTAGTCAAATTTTTCGTTTGATTTAAAATGGCTTTAGTTGTTTGATGCCCAACTCATGGACCCAAAAGCTCTAATATGCAACATAGTAATGGGAAAGGCCAGCTACTTGGACATTTCTTTCCTTGATCCAAATTCCTTTGTCTAATCAATGTGGATCTTATGATAAATTCTCCCATTCACTGTTAAGTTGTCTATGCGTCTGCCATAAAGGGGCCAGTGGAGGCTTTTTTGTTTTATGTGTTTTATACTTTCATTATATTCATTTCTTTTCTGTTATTTTATTCTCTTTGTGGTTGTGTGTAGACCAAATAACTGTCAAATCGGTTGTTTTTTTATACTTGAATTCCTGTACAGATCTACTTCCATGCAAGGTAAATTGCTGAAGCACAATCTTGATTCAGAGGTTGTGGATGCTCTCAAGGATCTCAGAAATAAGCTATCTGAAAATGAGTCAAGAAGATGACTCTTTTTTTTTTTATGTTGAATTATGTCCTTGGAACTCGCATAAATGTCAGACAAAAATCCAAGTATATGCTGTTATGTCATCTTCTGCAAAATCCATTCGATCTCTATTCCACCACATTTACGTATGGCTTGTTGCCTGTATTGTTTTCCCATCTTCATTCGCTTTGTATCTGAACTCAAAACAATTGGAGAAGCTTAGGGGTTGCTTGGTTCATGGAATTGGAATAAATCCCTTATAGGCTGCCTGGTTGAAGAGAATGAGAAATGGGAAATCGAAATTATTTCTAAAAATATGAAAATCCTCCATTCCTGACTAAATTAGAAGGAATTGTAATCATTTTTAAAAATTTTGCAACTTTGATTTCTTTTTTATTTCTTAATTGCTTGGTTGTGATAAACTATTAGTAGATATCATCATTTGTTTGTTAATAAATAAAAATTAGATGATTTAGGGTCATAAAGTATTTAAAAGTGAATGATTCATATTTCGATTTCGACATCTAATCAAGCAAAGATATTGGAATAAAAAATTTTATTTCAAATTTCAAAGTGAATGATTCGGATTTTGATATCAATCTAAGAACCAAGTGACCCTTTAGTTTTGTTAATGCATGTATTACCAGACACAGGCAATGCCATATGAGGTTGTCACATATGCTGGTCGTCTTTTATTTTTATAAAACCTGTGGAATTTGAACCCGCAAAATCACTTAACCTTCTTCTATTTGTTTCCTAGTCGTCTTTTGATTTTCCTTCTTTTGGTTAACTATAACACCATCTGATATGGCTGTTTTCAGAATCAAACCCCAAGTATGACAAAGATTGAGGCCATACTAGGGCTAGGCTTTCTGCATTTTACCACCTACAAGTCTTCTGAATGTTGTGAGAAAAAGAGAGAGGAAGTGGTTGATGAACTTACAAAGTTATTCTGAATTACATAGTGGGCTTTTTTCTCCCCTTAACGTTCGTTATAGCACTTTGGTCACGACTAATCAGAGTCGAAGCCAGTTTGGATTCCTTTTAAGAGAGCCTCTTCCACTGCCTATATCTCTTTACACAAAGCTCAAATCCGGGAATTTGCTAAAAGGATACTGAACTCCTCACCGCTCAACACGTCGTCGTTTCATCTTTCCTCTCCCGTTATGAACAACGAGGTCTGGTTTGCCTTGGGCTTGGAATGTGTGTAGTGCTCTCGGAGTTTGAAAGCCTAGTGTTCTTGGGACAACAGTTGGTCCATTATCCAATTATAGTGAAACAAACAACCACAAAAAGTTGACTACTTGACTTTCGGTCACACTAATCTAGAAAATATTAACAACTTGCCAGTATTTCCAAATAAATCCAATATGTTTCTAGTCACCAGTAACAATAACGTAGTATAATTTTCACCAAAAAAAAAAAAAACTAAAGTAGTTTAAGTTTCCAATACGTTAATAACTATATACTGTAGTAAAGAAATGAAATGTTGAATACGGTAGTAAGCTTTCGGTTGGCTTTTATTTTATCTAAGTTATAAATGGCTCACTAGGATGTATTTTTTCAGGTTTATCATAATGTTTGAAATCTTTACCCAAAAACGGCTATAATATTCAATATTTGTCTTCATAAATAAACTTCGTTATGTCAAAATGAATCAATTAGTGGATCAATCCGTTTCATTCAGTTTCAAGCCTCAACCGAACATTACATTGTTAATATTTTCCACAAAAATTTTACGGCCAAAAAAAAAAAAAGACTCTTTTCCGAAGTATCTGATTTTAATTTCAGCGTATGATCAACGGTCTAAATTTAGTTATCGATCACTCGTTAGTAACACGTTCAATTTCTTGCCAGCTAATTCCAGGATTTGTCTGATAGTCTATAATGGGAGTGTCCACCATTCAATTAAAGTTAACAGACAAAATTGCTTGCCATTTTGATTGTAGAAATGCTTATAAAATTGCTCAAACAAACTGGAAGATGGAAATGACCAAAGGACTAGGTCGTTGATTATTGCTAAAGGGAGCGTTTTGAGAGGGTTAGATATATACTGATTTTTGTTTTCTTGACTTCCGTAAAACGTAATTCCTCAGAAAAATAACTTTTTACAAATCACATATGCAAAACTTTAAGCCTGAATTTCCATTAGCTTAGCCTTTCTGCAACCAAGAAGTGAAGAATTTGGAAACCACAGATAAGAATGCTAGTGAGTGGTGCAAAAATGGAGTGAGTGCATTTAGCAGTGTCAACATCTAACTGAGCTAATGATATTTTAGAATCACGAGATCCCAGCCTGCTAGTCAAATGTCAGTGCGTATTGTCACAGACGTACAATATGCCCTTTGACAGTTACTATATCGATTGTCTCTGTGTGCATGTGTGTGTGTTAATTTGTCTGTGATAGTTAGTGTTGTTTGTGTGTCTCTTTGAGGAAGATAGCCAGATAATCATAGAGGGGAGGTGGGGGAGCCAGATAATCATACAAGGGAGGTGGGGGAGGCAGATAATCATAGAGGGGAGGTGGGGTTTATGTGTGGAGGTGGTGACAATAGAAATAGGAAGATTTTGAGGCAGTTGAAGGAAGAAGTGGGTACCCCTCTTGGCAATGCATGTTTCTGATATTGTACCATGGAGGTCGAGTTGTTAGCCTCTTGTACCATATTATCTTCAACAGTTCAACTTCAAGAAGAACAATAAATTTGACAAGTCTGACAGTCAGCACAATGTACAGTCAGAGAGTCAAAGTATTGGCTCCATTAATGAGGATGGAGAAATGAACAATAATCATACAGCCCAATAAATAGTAACGGTGGTGTTGGTCCCCCGATCTTTCATGTTGGATAAGTTATAGTAAGGTCACAAAACAAAACTCACCCTCTATTTTAATGAGAAGGTATTGGATGATGCATGCACTATAGTGTTACGTGATACACGAATTATGTAATGTACACTTTTAAACAAGGTCATTAGATGCTTTAGAAAGTAGAAGGACGTATGTCATTTGAGATATTTGTAGTTTCGAGTTGTACTACGTACTTTGGATTTCAGTGTTACTTTTTTTAGTGCTGACTCAGTGCAAGTAACGAGGAGTTGCCTTACATTTTCATTCTAGTAATTATTTGATTTTATCTAATTTTAGTAAGTGTGAACGTGAGATGACAAATTTTTATCATTGATACTGAAAAAATGACATTAAAGAACCGAACTGTGCATTCAGCACGTTATGTGACATATAACTACTCATAGTAGTGAACCATTTATATTTCTTGGCACTATCAAAATTGAATCAAGTTTTTGATGGTCGCAACACACAAGACTTAAATACATTAGCAAAGATAGTTTGGGTTATCCTGATTGTGTAGGCTCTGTATGGGTCTCGTGGCTCTCGTATCAATTAATATAGCTTATTTAAAGACCATTACATGATGCAACCCTAGTAAATACATTGAAACCATTGCTGTTAAACTTTATAATGTGGTTAATTTAGTCTTTTAAGTCTTTATTTGGATTTTAAACAGTTTATAATTAGATATATTTTTAGCACAAAATATAATTTTTTGGCTCACTATTGAATAAAATGAATACAAGGTCAATTAGCAAAGACTTTATGAGCTAAAACCAATAAACATTTTGAATTATTCTACTTATTGTAAATTGATTTTGAATTGAAAACTCATGCTCTTTAATATAACCATTGTAGTGTTAAATAAAACAGAATCTCACCCCTCTCCCCCTCCCCCCCCCCCCCCCCCCCCACCCAAAAAAAATGAGGCACTTCGCTCATTACCAATCAGTTACTACTCAAATTCCATTTAAATTTCGTAAAATTTGACTAATCCTCAAAACTTTTTTCAATTCGTCTCTTGGTGTTCTGCAGTGCAGATTTCAAGTCACAATTGTCAATGAATCAAAACTGAAGCTTATCCTTAGCTGAATTTTTTGGCACGCAAACGAAGCTCAAAACAGAGCCTTTAACTCGACAACTTGTGTGTTATGAAAATTCAAACAAGCAACCTCCAGCTATATATGAGAACGATGGCGAATGAACATATTAACTACACATCATTGTCTTCTTCCGGGGTCATTTATCACAATGTCACCTCATAATCATACGGCAAAGGGTCAAAAAAATCAGTCCACATTGATGCATGTATTTTTCTTTTAAATTTCTGCATGTTTATTTGTATACGTTTATTTTATTACTCTTCCAATTGGAGGAATTATTACTTCTATTTGTAGGTTAACTTGGAATTATCAAGTATTATAACTAGCAATTACCTGTATAATTCAGTTATATGCAGATTCAGCCGTACCAAAAGAGCAATCAATTCTTGTACGAGGTCAAAACTACATTTTTGTAAAAGATGTTTGCATTTGATAATAAAATTGCATTGCTGAATTATAATAAAGGAACATATATTCTTGCTGAGCGAGGTTTTCAATTTTTTAGCATTCCACAGTTCAGATAAAGTTTACGTGTAGACATGTTTTTTTCTGTTTATTTTGAGAGCTTTAAGTAGCTAGAGATGTTGCTTTTCTGCGTTCCAAGCTCATAATCACATTAAACATAATTTTCTGGCTTGTTTTTGGGGATTGTAGGAATCATAAGAGAAAATGTCATATGTACTTAACGCATCCATACTCATTTTTGGTTGAAACCATCCACCCTTCTAGGTATATTCACTTGATTAAGTTCGTTTTCTGATTTTTACAATCGCAATATAATTTGGATAATGATTTATACTTTATACATTTTGATTCACACACTTCACTTAAGTCTAATATATCCATGAGTTATAATATTTCAACTTTTCATAAAAAAAAAAAAAGATTAAGACCTAAATCTACTTTAAACCTCTAAACTTATAGCAGTTTCCCACTTTGCATCCCAAACTTTAATTTTGGATAGATTGCACTCTTATATGTTCAAAACATTCCATTCAAGTCCAATCGTTATGAGCGTGCACCTAAGTTTAGTTGACGCCATCAACGATTGGATTTAAATGGAATGTTTTGGACAGTTTAGGGTACAATCTGTCTAAAGTCAACACTGTCTACAATAAAATGTTTTAGATAGTTGAGGGTGCAATCTATCCAAACTTGAAATTCGAGGTGCAAAGTGAGAATACAATATAAATTAGGGGTGCAAAGTGCATTTAAGCTAAAGATTAAATATAAATCATAAAGGCTTTTTTTTTTTTTTTGGTCAAAAGAATAAGCAATAAAAAGTAGATGAATCAAAATATAGAGTATATACATCATTTTCCTATCTAACTCGAGTGTTTTAAATGCTACACTATCTATCCAAGAGCAAGCACAGTCACATGGATGGAAAGAAAATGAATAAGGAACCAATTTAGGGTTGCCATCCTTGCACGGCTACATCGATGGTTCAAGTTTTGCTCTTATCGTTCTAAGGAAGATGCAATTAACTTCAAGTCCGGACCTAGGGACTCACAATTTCTCCTTTTAACATTTTTAACAAGTTGAACGTGGTGTATTTGCCCGACATTTTGGTGTAACTATTCAGCATTTTGATATAATTACTCCAACACTGTGATATAACTATTTTTTATGCAAAATGACACTATTTTTTAGAGTTATTTTTTGCCTTACTGGTTTAATCTAATTCATCTATTTTTGCCTCTTTTAATCTGGGCTGTAAACTTGTGATAAATGACACTTGTGGGCCATGTCCCTTCAAATCATAATAAAATTGAAAGGGCTATTATAAGTTCCAAGAATGCGGCCAATCACGTTACAATAAATTATGATTCTTTAATGTGTTTGACAATGAAAAATTTTTTTTTTATCAAGATTTTTCTTGTGTGCAATATTCTCCATCAAGAAACTTAACATCTAATTTTTTCTATGATAATTATGACACTTAACGGTTAACACCATTCATACTTAAAAAGTTCTTTTGGGATTTAAGTTGATGTTCCAATTTTTGTCCATTTTTTCAAATTTAATCATCAAAACATGTTGGTTGAGAACAGCATGTCACAGATGGATGTCGGATAAGAAGAGAATTCTAGATTGATTATTAAGCTTTGGCAAGTTGCTTAATGTCACATCCATTTAATAGTACAAATATATTCACAGAATTCGTGTTAAGAGAAAAATTATGGACTTTTTTCCAACAGATTTTGATTTATGTAAAAACTGATTTCGAAGTGGTGAAAATCAATTATTTATTCTTGATTTTAATTTTAAAAGAATCTAACAGAGAGGTAAAAGTAGCTAAAAATACTACAAAACAAAAAATTTTAAAATAACAAGTAGGCAGAAAAAAGCTGACGAAAACAGATTAAATACAATACAAATGTTTCTTTTCCACCGCAGAATGGAATATCTAAATATTGTGCAGACATGCATGTGTTCATAAGCGTTTGCCTTCGCAATGTTGTAACACCATATAACGTAAAAGATATGGCATTGGCCACGTTCAAATTCAGAAATTAATTAAGGAACTGCACTCGTGCAAGTTAATTGTTGGTGGTGGACACAAAATCCAAGGGAAACAGAGAGAACGACAGACCAAGAAAAGGTTTCATTTGACTTCATATCTCATGCAAATAAAACAAGATAAATAAGTAATGGAGAGAATTGAGATGACATTGAATATTGGTTTTTGATTGAATGTAATTGAGTCCTGCCACTTGGAGAAAATGACAAAGGGAGATTTGATACCCTTAGCCTTAATTCAGTGAATTTAGAACCTTTGACAAAGAAATTATGGGACCGAGGGAGATGAATTTTGTCTTCATTTCTGGGCAGTCAACCATACTATGACGCAATTTTACCTATATTATGTATGTACCTTCACATGATTTTGTCAAGATCTCATTGTAAATATCTCCAGATTTTCCAGGACGTTAAATAGTCAAATTTCCCTCAGTTTTCGATTTCAATTTTTGTCGCATTCAATGAATTAATATGTTTAGTTGAAATTTTCTCCAAGTATAAACAATTAAAGGGATAGTGAAAGGAAAAGAATTAAATCCAAAAATCAGTGTTTTGATAAAATAACATATTTTTTTATGAATGAGTACACCTAATCTTAAGGAAACTTTATGAATGAGTACACCTAATCTTACTTTGGTTTCTACATATGCATTAATTAATCCCTCTTATTTTACTTTTTCTTCTCCTTCAATAGAAGAAATACAGATGGAAATAAACAAACCATTCACACATACTTGGAAAAGTCATTTAAAAAGTTGTTTCGCAACAATCAAAGTATTGTTGCAACTTTGATAATGTCCAAAATTTAGTGATTCGAAGAAGATATTTTATGCACTCAAATACAACAAAGAAGCCTGGAAAGTAGCAAAAGCATTTGTTTGTTTTATGCTAGCAAGTTGATGAGGTCCAAATTTTTCTTGAGATGATTGAACAAACTTTTCTCGTTTGAATCCAGAGAAATGCATGCCCCATTATTAAAGCGTTACAGATCATTTTTAAGCAGTCAAGAATCAATGACAAGTGACATAATATCAAAGTAGGATTCAAGACTTTCATTCATTCCCCATCTAGTTTAAGTTCAAATTTTGATACTTTTTAAATTCAATTTCAGGGACTTTTGATCGTGCAAATTCGAAGGTAATAAAAGTGAAAAGTAACCCCAGAAACGAGTGGTTAAATTTTGCTTGCTAGCTAGCCATGGCTAAAGGATTGATCATCATCGATCATGAGTAGTCTTCCTCACGCACAAGAAGATTGGTCAGACGGCTCATCAGTCATCACCAGCCCTAATGGTAGCCCCCATGGGCGGTGGCTCTATCTGATTCATGCCAATTTCGGGGATTCAATTTTATTGCCGCGAATGGTAGATACCTTTGATTTTTTTTTCAATGGTTGCATGGAAATTTGGCACATCAACATTTTTATGTTCCAAGATTTACAATGCTTTTTTTTCCCCCTTATAAAAGATTTAGAATACAAGAAGAGAATCAAATTCTCGTACTAACAGAATAAACAAATTTAACACTCTTAATCGCTTATTATAGTTTAATTTGAATTGGCCAAATATTGACTATCGATAATTCTTAACCAACTCAATTGTTTTTTTTTTTTTTTTTTGAGGAAAAGAGTGATTTCATTGATTCAGATCAAGTTTTGCATAATCAAGTACATCTTTTGGGAAATCAGAAAAGAACATCAGTCTGTTGTCATTCGTCTATGTATATGGTGCATTTATTTAAGTACTAAGGAGATGTTACAAGACTTCCATCAATTTGCATACATGATAAGATCTCCCACCACAATATCCTCATCGCACATGCAAACATTCAACTGGTTAAGAATGATCTCTCTCTCTCTCTAGAAGCATGCTACGACCGAGATGGTGTCCACAAGTGATTGCAAGAGGGCAGGCTGGTCGACGACCGCCAGAATGGTCCAGGCCACGAGATTCTTGTGGCATAACAGCAGTCTTATTTTTCTCTTAAGTGATTGACGTTGGCCCCCAGTCTCAAGCCTAGTATGGCCCAAATTTTCAGAAGATCTGAAAGCAGCCAACTCTTAAATTTCATTGTATGGATGTATTGGTATTCATGCACAAGTGGATTTCTCTTTTCTTGCATATTCGGATTTTTTTTTAGCAGAGGACGAGGTCTCCAACATGGGAAACACCAAAGTTGAACTTTTTTTCAAAGCTTGTTTACCAATTGCCCTGCCTGCAAAGGATACCTAGGCATATATCTGATTCACAACTTGCAGTTAAATTTTCTTTTGGCAGCTGTAATTTACTTGAAAGGAAAAAAAAGGAAGATCATGGGGATCAAAAGGTTGTGATTTAGGAAGCATCTATAGGACGTAAATTAACTACAGAGTTTTCTGGATTATTTGTTGGAAGATATTATGCATCATAATGGATGTCAAACCAATGAATTAGCATACAAAAATTAATGTAGCATTTTCACAGCCATGGAACGTTTGTATACGGTTGAATGATAAATACTCTGATCAATTGGTCTTTACCATAAAAGAAACCACACTAACTTTCAAACCCTTGAAAATTGCACCTTCCTTTAGGTTGATCAAAATTTTATTCGAAAAGATAGTTAAAAGCAGTAGAAATTAAATTGAATTAACATATACATCACATAATTTTTGGTGTTCCTTTTGCACAAGAATGTTGGACGCCCGAGTCCAAATGACTAAAGCAAATTTCCTCCGCTCAATTTCCCAACTCTTGGCTAAGAATCAAACAACATCTAATTAGTACAAGAAATGGAAATAATTTGTCAAATTGGTGATTATATATTTAAGGGCTTGACTTACCCCACCATCCTTGACATTAACTTGGCAGCTAGTCTTGATTCCAATACCTTTCAATAACCATTTTCCAAGAATCTAAATGCAGGCTTTTGTCATTTGGCCTTGCAAAAAAAACAATATTTCGCACAATCAATTATTCAGTATATCGCATGAAGTAGATAAACTGAAAAAACAAGTATATTCCACATATCTATTATTGTGTAGTGGTTATTATATGACGATTGTATAAATATATACATACCATATCAAGATAGAAATTTAGTTATCAAAAGGCGTGTTTTATGAAATCAAGAATAGTTGAGAAATAGCTCATATGTGTTAAAATCTTCGGTTCTTGAGGCAAGCGAGAAATTTATCTGAACAGAGAGAAATGGTAAAATTTGGACCAACAAGAAACTGTGGCATCCGATAGGCAAGCATACCTTGCATATAATCCAGTCTATCCCTAGGACCTTCTCGACCCAACCTTACAATGTAAGTATTAGTCAGTTAACCTATTCAAATTTGATAACAAAAAGATGAATGACAAGTTACATAAAAAAAACTTCAAATATGCAAGACCTCGGACAGATGTACTATAAAAGAAACAGTATCAACAAATAAAGAACATTAGGTAAAACGAATGCATAGGAGTTACAAGTCTTTCCTGCATCAAACAAATATCTTACTACAAGCTTGCTCCAAATCTGCCTCTTTATTCTTTTTGGGCTATTTTCAAAATAATACTAATATGGTTTTGCCTTCCGATCCAAAACAGATAGTTGAGAGTTGAGAAACCAACAGACTCATGTACATCCTTCAGTAATTAACCGCTAAAAATTATGCATATATGCAAACTAAGGAGACAATAATGTACCAGCCTTCTATTTTGGCCCATTAAACTTTCTATTATGATAGTAGAAATGATTAACATTACAGTAATTAACCAATTGTATGAAGATACAAAATTAATAAAACAATTCTCTTGAAGTATTTGAAAAAGAACACAAGAATATTACTCATCTGTACATTTTGGAAGGGTCAGTTAGCTAGAGAGGCCTTGGTTACTGAACTTTCATGATGATTGTTACCGCTAATGAGATGATGCTCAATAAGCAAGGTTTACTTGCTCAGGTGAGGGAAAGATTTTGTTTGTGGGACATTTTTGTCACCTGGATTTTTCTTGTGATGGAATATATATAAAAGTCAAAGTTAATTATGCTAGAAATCCCTCACTTTTTGTGAAATTCTACTCATAAAGTTTACAAGCTTTTCAATTTCCAGTCCCATACAGCAAAAAATTGAGTCCTTAAATACAATCCACTACTGTTAATTTTTAAGGACATACACCAAATTGAGCTAAAATTTTAGATTCCATAAAAAAATGCTGAACTGGACCTTGCTTACTTATTCCTCTCAACCATTTATAATGCTCTGAAAAATCCTCTTTTCCTGGTTTTGGGGTGCAATTAATTAATGGCATTACAACATCTGTATGTATGTAAAAGTCTCCTAATTATTTCCCCTTCCTTTAGCCTCTAGACTGCTACAAAATTGAGACGGTTCAAGAATAGCGGGAAAGGACAAAAAAAGAATTGGTAAGATATGCAAACTAACTAACAAATACTCAAGGAAAAAAAATGGATTGTCAATTTAAATTGTGTGGTCGTCCATGAAATGGGTCCCAAGAAAATGATCGATGCACATAATCTTCCAATTTACATACGTCTAGTTTCATTTATAATTGTAATTCAAGTCAACAATATAGTATAGTTTATGCGAAGTGGGTAAAATAATGAGCCTTAAGTTTCATCATTCTTGATTTCTTTCAAAAGAATATTACCTAATTCTGATCGAAACAAATCTCTTTGGTATTGCTTTCTAGTTGGAGAGACAAGACTCTCAGTCACCGTCTTTAGGGTTTTACTTTTCTCAGCTTCTAGTATTGTCTTTACTCCCTAGAACATACTCTTTTTTAAGTGCATGAATCACAATATAAAATAACTCATACATATTGGGTTCTAGATTGTTTATTATGTTATGATTATGAAGAGAGAGCCCTGACTAGATGAAAGTCACATTCTTTGAAAATTACGTGTGCATCCTGTGACCATAGTAGTAATGATTAAGAAGAGATTCTACAGCACCATTATGTGAGGTACCCTTAAGCAATACTTTTCATTAATCTTGTTCGAGTGACTAAAAATTAGAAGTTAAATATATTTTGAAGAAAGTTTTTCTCAATAGTATCATACCGTCATAGTATTGTAGAAGTTTTCTAATATTCAAGCTATGATGCAACATTACCGGAAGTGGTCAAGCGATATTTCTTGAGCTTCTTGATCTCTTCTTGCCGCCCTTTTGAATCAAAAACAAGAGACGGGAACTTATAGACATCATTCATTTATAGGGGTAGCAAACCAAAAACACAATTCTTTTGTTTTGTTTTGAAGTTTTGCTATGTGTTTCATGTGGGTGTACTATTGACTATTGACAAGGATGGAGAGAATAGGCGTGGGAACGATTGGCGTTTCTAGGATTCCTGGGAATGCAATGTCAATATCTTTACATCTCTAATGAGACATTGTTTGGCTTTTTCAAATCAAAGCTTAAACATTGCACATCACGAAAAAAGCTAATAGTGATTGGATGTTGGATTGTACTACCTCTGCCTTTGCCCTTTTCTTTTTTACCCGGGGGGTTATTGGGGGTAAAGAAGGCAGTAAATATAAAGTACAGATGTGTAGGTATATGGATAAATATGATGTACGGATGATAACAAGGAATGATGAGAAAAAGAATTAGTGATATGTGTCCTTGTTCAATATGACATGAGAATTTGATTGTCACAAATCTCCCCTTTTTTACTTGTTCATTAATTTTAGAATTGCGAAAGGCTCCTTAATGGGTTCCTAATTAGAGGACAAACATCAACAATTATCAAACACTAAAGACCAAAAATATGAAATCTGAAAAAGATGTGAAATGCAATAAAAACAAAGAGAAGGAAGCTCTTGTTGTTTTCATCATGGAAGAGAGTGGTCACGGGCTTCTCTTGACTATGGCAGTCAGTCCCACACGCGCGCGCACAGAGTAGACTCCAGCCCATGCCATCCCTACCTATATATGTATGTATATGCATGCTTTAGCTGCAGCAATTCGTTTATTTTCAAGTCCCAGAAATCCACCTCCCTATAGATCTACTTTCGTCTATTAGTTGCATTAGAGCATATATAATCCCAATCTCTCATGGTTTCATTTATTTGTTTTCTTTTGTGACATCATGCACATTTAACTGGTGAAGCAATTAAAAAGTAAGATGTGAGCCTATATCTTGCACACTAAAGAATGCCGAAGTCCAATGCTTTATGATCTTCACTATTTGCAATTTTTAATTTGGATATGTGCAACTACAGAGACTAATATATCCTACTTCAGTTATAAAATGCAAGATGGATCAAAACCCTTCAGCATTTTACACATAAGCTATGGAATGTTTGATAACTTTTAATTATTTCTCAAGTCACATATATTGAATTCCAATTATGCACTAATTGTTATGTTGTTCTAAACATGTTACATAAACTATGCATGGAAGCTAGGAATTGAATCAAATTGCTCCATATTTTTTCAATCTAGATCCTCTATCTTTTTTTTTTTTTTTTTGTCTAATGGTGTCTAATATAAAACTATGTCATGTCAATGTAAAATTACATAAAACTACGTCATTCCATTTAGTAATAGTACATAGTTTCGTAATGATACAACGTAATTTTGTTAGACACAGTTATATACCAAAAATATTTGACAGAGGATCTGATATGTAGTTTTCTAAATGAGATCTCCACTTATCTCTCTCTCTCTCTCTCTCTCTCTCTCTCTCTCTCTCTCTCTCTCTCTCTCTCTCTCTCTCTCTCTCGTGTCTACACACACACACACTATGATTTGGGTGTAGGGCTGTAATCAAACCGAGCCATTCGGTCAACTACTCGACGCTCGAACTCGAGTTGACCGAGTTCCAGCCGAGTATCGAGTAGCTCGATTAGTCAAACGAATTGAGTTTGAGTATTGATTTTCCAAGCTCGAAGGCTCGTCGAGCCTAATCAAGCGTACAATTATTTAATAATTATATATATATATTATGTATTTACTATTTTAGATATGAACATTATAAAATTTACCAAATTGTCATCAAGTACTCGAGCTCAAATAGGCTCAAGCAACAAAGTGCAAAAAAAAAAAAAGATGATTGCAAACAAGTTTCGAGTAGAGCTCGAGTACTCAAACGCTGCATCGAGCTCGAGCTCAAGCTTCACAATTTTTAGCTCGATCGAGCCCGAGTTTAGTTCGAGCAGCACCAATAGCCAATTGAGTCAAGCTCGAACATAGTGGTACTCAAGTTTGACTCGGCTCGATAATACCCCTATTTGGGTGTATATAAATGTGTATATGTATAAGTAAATTATTTTAGAGGAATTATTGATTTTCATGGTTATATGAAGGAAATCACAGACATGCATAATATATACTTTCAAATGAAATATAGAAAATATCAATCTCAATACCTAACCAAAATAAAAGAAACCAAAAAGGTCCATTTCGTAGGAGTATGAGAATCAAATAAAATTTGCACCACCATGGCTTATCTTTTATTTCATTGTAATCAAATCAAGAACAGTAGTTACTAATATTTAAGTCAACCCCATGTATCTTTTTTTTTTTTAGCTATAATTTAAATTTACATTAATTTGAAGACTTGATCCTATTCAACACTTCTTTTTCTTCGAAGTAACAATCTACAAGCCAAACTTAAAAAGGGCGAGCAACAGAAGCTATGTACTATATAGTCATAAAACTCGCGTGCTAATTGTTGAAAGCATGTAGCATGCAATGCCATGCTAGCTAGTTTGAGCATTCCAAGCTCTATAACTGCTAGAAAAGAAGTGTAAGAAAAGAGAAACAGTCGACAAACAGATAATGCCAAACCTTACTACGAGTCCCATTTCAATACCAATTTAAAATATGTACTAATCTTGGATTATTGATGCTAAAACTTAACCAAATTGACAATTTTATATTAGGTTTAGTCATAGATGTCTTTTCCAATTTGCCATTATAGCCCTCGTTTTACACTTCATTTTCAACTCCCCACAGTTTTACTGAGGAATAAATGAGATATAATTCAACCATTGTGACATGACCCGTAACATGAGAAAAATGTGTGAATAACTACAAACAAGTGCAGATTAATTAACTCATAAAAGTGTAAAATATGTCAAAATAACACAATCTTTTTGGAAAAAGCTCTCTATGATCCCATGATGTTTTCAATATCATCCGTTGACCAATCCTACAAAGCAATTCGATAAATGGCTAGCCTTGGCCTAACTTATGCCAAGATAGTTTAGTGAGTGATCCAAGAAATTGTACACTAAGTGTCATAGCTGTTACATATATTTATGTACTATTGACAAATTATTTACTAATTAAGAAGCTAAAGTACCTTTTGGGCTAATTTGCAGGAAAAAAGGGTGCTAATAATAGCCTAAGTTTATGTTATCTTTTGAATACAACACCTATATAATCTATTGAACAAGAGAGTTTTCTTTTCACTTGAATCAATGGGATGATGCATGTGAGATTCAAGGGGTGGGATGAGTGGGATTTAAAACCACGTACTGAGTCTCATTCCATGCACTCATCCTCTTGGAACCACGTATTCAACTTATAAAATTCTACTAATTAATTTTCTTACAGATAGTGATTTATTATAACTCTTAGTAGAAAGGATAAATCTTCACCAAAAAAATTATTTTAGCAAAAAGCTATCACTTTTCTTTCCGAACTTACTAATTTTTTTGGTAATTCTTCGTCACAATATTTTCCAGTATTTTTTAGACTTGTTACCTCAATTAAACAACGATATAACCTCAAACATATAGTCTAACGGCTCCGTTTGTTTGGTTTTGTTTTTCAGAAACATATTTTTTAAAATCTTCATATATGTTTTCCAATTACTTTTTTATCTCAGAAATACATTTATAAAAAAAAATATTTAAAACCACTATAGGAGTGTTTTCTAAAAAAATATCTCAAAAAACAATCATCTAGACAAAGCCGTTGTTGGCAGCAACATTGATCATGGGCTTGGCAATAGACAATAAGAATTTGTTTTGTTAAATAAGCCAGTAAATTTCCAAAAAAAAAGAAAAAAAGGAAAGAACATTTGGAAATTTTTACCTACAGAACAAATAAAGAAGTTGCAAAAATGACCAAATTTATGGTCGAATTAAGAAAGCTCCAAACCCACCGCTAACAGGGCTGTGTCCACCCTGTACCCTTTTTGCTGTGTCCTTTTCCCATCTCAAACACCTTAATGCAACATCTTCCATGTAGGGCCTGAAAGCTATGTAGATCTTTCTATTAACTGCACCAATCTCTCCTCTCTATATTCATCTTCTCCCTAGAGAGAGATAGATACACAGACCAAGACTATAACTAACAAATCTTTAACCTTTTGAGTTCCAAGTTTTAACCTCCTCTTATCCTTCCTGTCCACAATTTGCACCACCCTCTTGTCGTACAATATATCCCATCCCATGTATAAAGGCAGAACAATTATGTAGCTGATGACCTCGATTACAAGTTATATCATCATCATCATTAGTTAGTTTATGGCAATTGCAGCCACCATGAGCAGCCAAGATCATGAGAACAAAGATGATCATCATGAACATGACATGGTTATGCCCGGTTTTCGCTTCCACCCTACTGAAGAGGAACTTATAGAGTTCTATCTTCGCCGTAAGGTCGAGGGCAAGCGCTTCAATGTTGAGCTCATCACTTTTCTTGATCTTTATCGCTATGACCCTTGGGAACTTCCTGGTACCGAACATACTTTTTTTTTTTTTTTGGCTTTCTATCTGTCTATCTTTTTTGAGATTGGAACTTTTTGGGGTTCTCCCCACTCCACTTTTTGTTTCTTTCTTCTCTTAGTATAGCGATATACATCACCTAAAGTGTCATCTCATGTGTATAGTACTACTAATATACAGTAATTTTGTTTGATAAATTGTTGCTAGTAACATTCTTGTTCATTTTCTTGACCCTACACAGCTTTGGCGGCAATTGGAGAGAAAGAATGGTTTTTCTATGTGCCAAGAGATAGGAAGTACAGAAATGGAGATAGACCAAACCGAGTGACGACTTCTGGTTACTGGAAAGCTACTGGAGCTGATAGAATGATCCGAACAGAAACCTTCCGATCGATTGGCCTGAAGAAGACCCTTGTTTTCTATTCCGGAAAAGCTCCCAAAGGCATCCGAACTAGTTGGATCATGAATGAATACCGTTTGCCACAGCATGAGACTGAGCGACTACAGAAGGTAGAGGGTCTCTGTAATTAGCTCTAAAACCATATTCCTGTCAAATAGAAAAAATGAAGGAATCCCACATAAGAATTTATCAATTCTTGATTAGGGTTTTGTCAGTTCAGATCTATTTCTTAAGATTATATATAGTTAACCATAAATTACATTTTAGTTGAGGGTTCATTCATGAAATAAATGAGCAAGTGTTAAATTTGATTTTCAAAAGCGTGCTTTTCTTCATATGAAAAGCCTTGTATAAATATCACTCTTCCTCCTTGTAAACTCTTCCTGTTCTCCCGTCTGATTGAAAAAGTTTGTATTTTTGGCTTTTTCTCAATTGTCCAATTCATATCACGATGCAACATGGCCCCCAGCGAGGAAAAAAATGCAAATAAACACAACTGGCAAATTAATGAGTTTCCATTTTTTTTTATTGTCTTGAGTTGTTGTTTAATGTAGATCACACGAAGCACATGCATGGACTTTCAATTCAGAACTTCTTGTTTAGACGCTTTGCCATAATTTCTTTGGAAGGGCTCATAATTTCATCCATGAAGCGATGGTTTCAGGGCCTCCTTAATTTCTTCAATTTATGTTCTATCAAATTCAAACCATCAAACCTTTTTTTTTTTTTCCCAGGCTGAGATTTCACTGTGCCGCGTCTACAAGAGAACTGGAGTCGAAGATCATCCCTCTCTCCCGCGTTCTCTTACAACAAGAGCTTCATCATCAAGAGTAACTCATTCATCAGCTAAGAAAAATCAAGAAGCGACAAATCTTCCCATGGAAATGTTTCAGAATACTTTTGGAAGAAATCCTCAACAATTGGAGGAAAAATTGAGTGAAACAAGTGGAAGTAGTAGCACTGATATTGGAACATCTCTCGGGTTATCAAGGCATAACACTTTCATATCCTTAGCCCCAATGACCACGACACTTTCAGTTGCAGCTCCAGCAGAAGATCATGATCCTAGACTAATGCTTCACGAATCAAAGCAAACATGTACTGCTACTTTGGCTCCAGACTGCACCCCTATCTACCCCACTTCTTCTTTCATTCCTTCGACTAATACCATCGATGATCTTCATAGAATAGTGAACTTCCAACAAGCTTCAATCAGTCATCAACAACCACCATACTATAACAATCCTAACCACCCTTCCCAATTCCCAACGCTGCAGCCACAACCTCAGTCCTTAGCTCTTAACATGCTTCCGGGCTATCTTCAGGCGGCTTTCACGGATAGATTGTGGGATTGGAACTCAATAAATGAGGCAAGCAAAGACTTCAACAATAACCCTTTCAAGTAATCAAAGATCTATGAACTTCAGATACATGCATTACTACATTTGTCCCATGTATTTCTAATGTGAAGTTTAATAATTTCTGAAAACACTGTTAGATTTCATAAATGCCTAATGTGCTGTAGCAGCAGTAGTATGATCTATCATCTTGTTAGATTCTCAGTATAGTTCAATCATTGACTTGATTGTAAGAAATACGATCTATCATCTTGTTAGATTTTGATCAAGTGTATTACTCGTGTCTATAATTACTAAGAAAAACATTTGTGTTTTAGGGTTTCACTTTCAAATGTAAGGCATTCTATTTCTATATATTTTTGTTTACATATTGATTTCACTTTGCTAGACCAGGTAAGTTGAGGAAGGTAACATGAGATTGAGGGTTGACTTGAAATTGAATGGAATCTCCTTTTAGCCTCGTATAATATTACTATTCAATTTCTTTACATTTCTGATATTTTGCTTGTGTATAAATGTGCGTCTTTTGTGTGTGTGTGGGTCAATGAGAATGATAAGGCCATGATGATATGCATACAGTTGCAGACGACTGGGCAGAAACAAAGGGAGGAAGGGAAAGTGTTGGAGAGGGAGGGGGGTCCCATTTATCAGAAGGTACCATGGAGAATGAAGACAGAAAATGTTTGTCCAGTTCATAAATTAGGTTGATAGGATCATAGAAATAACTAATCCATTACTAACGTAGGTTTTTGTACATTGAATTGTAATTTCTTATATCTATAACCTTGAGAAAATGAGGCAACAAAGTAACTAGTAGTGGTATTATACAACCTAAATATTGAACTGTGATCTTATGGCAACTTTTGCTAAATTCTCTTTTCCAGCTAAATATCAGGCTACATTCTTTCTTGGGATCTGATCTAGGAGTGTGTGTCATAGCCTAAGATGTCCTTAGATGTAGCTGTGAATCGGATTGTGGCAGTCATCATCTGATCCTCAAGTCCGCACTTTTTTACTATTTGACAGGCGTGCGTGCGTGCGTGCGTGCGAGGCTTGTAAATTGCCGGTCTAAGGATGCTAGAGAGGTCCATCTCCAAAAGTAATTTGGGCAACTTTTTTATTCCTTGGAGAATATAGCCCTACATTTCCATTGGGGAATTATAGTCTATCTTAAGGTGAAGGTGCTTTTCCAGCTGGAATTAGAGCCTTGGTATTGTTTTCCAAATATATTTTTAGAAAATTTCATGTTTTTTAATTATCTTTCTATCTTACATACGCATCAAAAAAAATTTTACCTTACATATGCATTTATCAGCTGTCAAAGTGGGGCATTATTATCATTTGTATGGTAAAAGTCTTATGAAGCATCATTTTCACTTATAATACATAGTACATAGCACATAAGAAGACTACATATATGATATATATTAAAGTTTGACTGAAATGATAAAACGTGACAATTATCAGTTATATGATTATTATCTGTTATGTAAGACGATATATACTATGACTCTTTTTCTATATATATTACCAAAGAGAAAAAGAAGCTGAACAATGTCATTTCAGAATTATTCTCACCTATTTGAAGAGAGCAAAACATTCTTTCAAAAAAAATCACTAAATTATCCTATCATTTCTGAAAAAAAAAACAGTTGTTAAGGTCCATGGTGTTTATTTCGTATATTTACAGACTAAAAGAACCCAAGCATCAATTTGTCTATACATCTGTTGTCTTTACTATTTAGTTCAACCCTAGCCCTATACCTATTATTATTTAGCATCATTTCGTGCAACTATACATACGATAACACGATATATTTTTGTGGACAATCACTTTCCTCAATTTCTTTTTCTTTATTCTAAAATGAATTTTGTTACTGTTATTAGATTTGCATTAATTGCTCATGAAGTGCATAAACTAATTTGCCAATATTGGAGGAAAATTTTTTCTTTTTAATATTTCATGTCATTTGAATGATACCTAGGAGAACTCATTTATCCAATTAATTGTCACTTCATAGAAAGTTTTTTCTTTGTTTAGAGCAATGTTAAATAGTAATAGAAACCTTAAGTAATTTCATGCTTTTTTAATAAAGTTAGTAATCCTAAATAAACTTGGTCAGTAAATTCCAAAAAAATTATGAAAAATGAATTAGTAGTTAATTAGAAGAAATAGTACAATAGAGCATCTTGAAAGTAAGGACAAAAGCTTCAATTTTAAATCAATGACACAGAGTTTGTAGCTTTTGTTAGACTTTATAGGTACATGTGTTTCTCCCTATTCGTAAAATGCATCTTCAACACTAAATTTAACCAAACGTGAACAAACATTAGGTTTTGATATCACAATTTCTTAACATAATATTTTTCAGTAAAATGCAACTCTTAAACTACATTTATGCTGAAAAAGTTTATATGATAATGAACAATAATCATTATTTCGATTTTTATAAAATTATGATATGAAATCTCATGCATATAAGCAATAACACCGAGGGGCACTTTCCTATAAAATACTTTGATAACATAGCATAAAGAGGGTAATCTATCAACTTTTCACACATTATCAAAGAAAAAGAATCCTCTCTAATCTCGTGTGTGATCTCATTGACGAGTGTAGATTTAAACATATATGGGGGTTGGACAAAAAGATGGAGAACGTGTTTCAATATTTTAATCTTCATTCAATTGTTACATGTTGTCTGGATTTCAATCCTTTTAAGGGGGAAAAAAGGCAAGAGAAATAGTATAGAATTACAAGTATTTTAGATCTTATTACTTTACTTTTCTCCATTTCATTTTTTTTTTTTGGTTGAAATCATTAATTTCCAATCAATTTCTTGTATGCAAAGTTTATTATTACCAAATAACCTATTTATATATGTTTTTATCAGGTGTTAATTTGCACCAAGAATGTTAATTGTATGCATTATGTGTGCTATAATCAGTAATAAAACATATCTTAATGTAACTAGTTGTTTTCAGATGTAGTCAAGAACGTTCCTTAAAACCATACTCTTAGTTAAGTATTCTGCTTATCTTGTTATTGGGAAAAAAATGTAAGAGGAAAAAAGATAACGTGTGTGTATTTTTAACCAATTTTTAATTAGTAATAATGTGGAAAAAATTTAATAACTTTTAAGAAAACTTTATGGACAAAGGATATTTCTCTTGTATTTGATCTCAAAATTCAATAAGTGAAAGTCTCTTAAATTCAAGAAACAATTTGTTTCATTTTGTGTTCTAAATCATGACTGTCTAGCAGACAAAAGTACATCCCAAGTTTGAAAAATGTAAGAAGAAAAGGATAAAAATAGAGTCTAAAATTTGACGGGGAATATGGAGTCTTCATCAAGTTGGAATTTTGCTGTAAAGAGAATTTTCATTTCATAAATGAATCAAACAATGCAAAATCAATGGCAAAATAAGAGAGCGCTGGTGAAACTAGATTTAAAGAGAGAAACTGATTCTTGGATTTGACTAATTAAATAAATATCTTAAATTTAGCTGAAGGAAACATAATATATATTATGAAGTTAGCTAAGAATGAATGAAAATCGAAGTTAAACTAATGAAGACTTATTGAACAATAAAGTTCATTTGATATTTGCATTTGGAAATAGTTTCTGAACCAAACTTAAAAAGAAACGATATGGTGAGATGACCTAAGCTATTTTCCTTGTCTAATAGAATCTCTTAATTCCATCAGTTTGTTTATTTAATATACTTGTTGAATATATCCATATATGCCATATGAAAAGCATATATTAATCTTTCAGAAACAAAAAAAAAAAAAAAGTCATCAATTAATGTCAAAATGCAAAATATGAATAACTTAAATGAAATTTATTAGTCTAGTAAGCAAGATCATCAAATTCAGCCACCCCACACGCACACACACTAACTAACTAGAGAGCAAGGGAAAATTCACTCCAAGAAAAAAGGTAGAAAAGGTATGATAGTAAAAGAAGAGAAATGGTAAATTAATGTACATGGTTCATAATTAGCAAACAAAACTTAAACCTCATTTTATTTTTTAGGCATAAATCCATCTATAGTCTACAAAACTTTCCACTATTAGAATTGTTGGATTTATTGTTTAAAACCTTTTATTCTTTGATGAGAAACTGACTCCATTTATTTTCAACACATCAGAACCTTCATTCTTTTTGGCTTGAGAAGGTCAATATTTCGGCTAATTTTAGACAGACAATCGTTGTCCAAAACCATATTGGCATTCATGGTGTACAGTCTTTACAAGTCTTTGTTACCAATTTGGACGTTATCATGATGATTACAAATCCGCGTGGTACGAAGCACATTCGTCGTGCAACCTCATAGAAGTCAAGACTTTTTCCATCCCTTTGTAATAACTAGTAATAAAGTACGTGCATTGCACGTGAATATGATGCCTTCTTTTTTTTAAATTTTTTTTATTTTTTGGTTATGAGAAATTTAATTATTTTATAAAGAAATGTATTGGAAACAAAGTGAACAAATTGAAAATTAATAGATTAACTTCTACATCCTCTTCAAAATCCTTGATATGTGTTTTGACGATATTATTATTAAATATTTTTAATAATCTAATAATACATGAGATAAATCATAAGTGTATGGGAATTTTATTTTTATTTTGAAGAGTATGCCCAAAAAAATATTGAAAAACTTAGAGTCCAGAAAAGAATAAAATGTTTAATCAATCAGTTCAAAATTATATCACTCAGAGAAAAATTAGGAAGTATTTTTTTCAAAAAATTCAAGAACAATTCTTAAATTCTATACAATGATTATATGAATGCTTCATTTTTAAGTGGTTTTAAAAGGCTTTTTCAATAGTGTATATACATGCCTTTCGATACATTAAGAGAACTTCATAATATTCCTAAATTAAAGAATTCCCATTCTCTTGGACCACCAAAAAAAATGAATTATACATTCTTTTAAAACAGTAAACATTTCACTTCCTAAAACAATTCAAAATATGTGAGATGATGCTATTTGAATGTGTTTGGGTGCACAAAGTAAGTTACTTCCCAACTTCACGAAGAATATATTTTATGAGATATTTATAATTATAAAATATTTCTTTCTATTACTCTAGATTAGATTTTTTTCTATTTAATTCTACAACATGAATAGTTGAATAACAAAAGGTACAGAGAACTTATTTTAGGAAATAATATATTTGATTGAACTCAAAATTCTTCCTACTATATTAAATAAGTCACATCTTTGTTCAACTGAATTTTTTATTAATGATAAAAAAGGATAAATTTCAAAAACTATACAAAAGATACACTTTAGGAGAGTTTACTTAATAAAATTCATAACTCTTGATTATCATAGGTACATTGGACAGAGTCACATTCTTTTCTCGATTTAAATTTTATTGCAGCAATAGTCTAAAAAATAAAAGATAAAAAGAACTTAAGTAGGAGATAATATTTAATTGACAACTCTTTCTCTAACATTGCATGAAGTCACATTTTTTATTTAATTAATTTGTATATAGTAAAAAAAAGGATAAATATTCTTTTTCTAAACATGTTTATAGTTATTTAAATGCGCATACATAGCCGTTTGGAAGGTGCAAGTTTTAAATTGAAATAATTGAAATGTAAAGTTATTTTAAAATATAATACTTCTTGGACTTTATATAATATTATGAATACCATGTTAGATTCATTTTCTATTATTATTTTCTTAAAACAATTGTTTTTGAAATATATGGTTTGAATTAAAAGTCATAACCATAAACTTTTCAAATTTTTATTTAAACCTTTGCAGATAATATATAGTTGGCATTATGATAACACTGACACTAAGGTATTTTATCAAATCTATTTTATGTTCAAGTATCATTCTACTTAAAAATTTATATTCAAATTTTTTTATTTATGAAATGATGTTGTTAAAAATATTTTGAAGTTCTTTGTTTACAAATATTAATGATTAAACTTAAAATCTATTTACTTTATAATTTATTATGAATATCTCAACTCAAATGGATACTTGAAATCTAATACATCTCAATAGTAATTATTAATTTGGTGAAAGAAACTTTGTTTAATATGTGTAACATTAGATTCCAAAAATAATTATTTATTTAACTATATAGTTTAAATAGAATACTATTTATTCCATTTAGAATTCAGGTTCTTTATTCAATTAGCATTTTTAGATTAGTGAATTTCAATTATAATCATTTGCGCATTAGATTTTTAACATGGTTGTAAAAAAACTTAAAAAGAATTTCACAAAATTAACTTAGTTGCCTTCTAAATGATGCAAACTATCATTTTTTTATGTAAAAAAAAGATCCATTTCAATCAAGTAAACTTGTTTTATATCATTGATATGGAAAACTCCATTTTTGTACAAGTTTATCATTTAGTATCCTATTGTATTCATTTATGAAATTGACTTTACAAATGTTTGTTATTTATTTTTATATTTTTTAAATCCTTGTCTAATTGAAGAAGCTTTGTTCAAAAAATGAAACAAAAGGGGTTCTTTCACAAATAAAATTATGAGTCTACGTTAATAGTACTCTTTGAATTATTTCTCATTTTCATTTTGTAAAATCCTGCATCTTGTACTATCTTTTTGTTATGAGTGCTCTATCTATTTTAAGTTTTACATTAAAAACATATACCTAACATTTTTTCATCCTTCATAGATTGTTAAAGTCAATACTTATGAACCATTTAGATAAGTATGTAATTTGTTGTTTGAACTTTGAACTATATATACAATTTTTGAATTATTTCATCAATCACCAAACTCTAGCTTGGCATGGATTAAAAAAAAAATGAAAAGAAACTTGCTAGCGGAGTGCTTATTTACAACCCAGATTTTAACGTATTATTTTTTGAATTATTTCATCAATCACCAAAAATTTAGCTTGACATAGGTATAATAAAAAAAAAAAAAAGGACAAAAAGGAACTTGCTAGTAGAGTGCTTATTCATAGCCCAAATTTTAATATATTATTTTTTGAAACAACTTATTTGTTAAACATAATACTGTAATCATTTAATAAAATTTAAAACTATGTTATATTTTATTAACTTAATTTAGTAAAACTTAGTACTTTGCTCGTTTTCTTAGAATTTGCAGTGACATTTTTACGAATCATCATCCTTTGGTTTTTAATAAGTCAAAACTAAATTATGAACAAATGTTAAAGTTTATTGGTATTATTGCTCTCTTGAGGATTGAATGGAAGGGTAGGTAAAGGGTTTTTGTATGGGAAATTATTTTATTTTAATTAACAACAAAAATTAAATTCAATGAAATTCACAAAGGAATGTAAAAAGTTTGTAACTCTACTATAATTAGAACACAATTAAGATGATTAAATAACACATGAGGGTATGTTAGGCATATTTGAAAACTAACACTATAAGGTGCAAAGACTCCAAACAATCAAGACTCATCATACTTTTAAAGAGAGAATAGATAGATAGATAAGATCAAAGAAAATTAGGGCAAGTACCGTGGACCATTACTAAACATGACTATCAAAACTTAGATTTTAAGATTACATTTGATAATGTTGACAATTATCTACCTCTTCTTCTTCTGAATTTTACTAGAAAATATGAGCATTTATTAGCTTTTGAAGATTACGTTTGATAATGTTGGCAATTACCTACTACTACTTCTTCTTCTTCTTCTTCTTCTAAATTTTACTAGAAAATATGAGTATTTATCGTCTTAGTTACCTGAAAAACAATCACTAACTTTAAGACTTACAATCGTTTCTAAACATAATATGAGATGATATTAAATTCCGAATATGTGAGTAAATCATTCAACAATTGTTAACTTTTATACTTGTGTCCAAAAACTTATCCTTATAATACAAACCCAAGGACATCAAATGCAAATCATTCTACACATGGCATTTTCAACAACTTCTTATTAGATGGATTTGATACGTTCAAAGATCAATTACTCTTTGTCTTATAGATGAGTTGTTAACATTGTTGGAATATAGCGTTGGACACCATTACCCTAATACACTCCATCCAAATGCCCCGTGACACAAGCCCTGACTTTGTAATTCCAATTTCCAAACGTGTGGGACTTGAAGGGAACCAAGAAAAACAACCAACAAACCAAACCAAACCAACCAACCAAAAATTTCAATGTCAAAAAGGGGTCAATTGAAGTAGTGAATGTTGTGGACCGCACCCTAATGAGAATTGAAATTCCGCCACCGCTGCCGCTATTATAGCAAATGAATACGAATTTTTGGCTACATCACCGTTCTAGCATTTAAGCCCCGTCACAACTATTCAATGTTGCTGCTCACTTTCTCCTCCAAGTTGGCAAAAATATTACGCGTTTTTGGGTCATGTGAGTACCAAGACTGAGCCACAATTTTCTTCCTAAATCTACCTTGGATTTTGACATTTTTCTTGGTTAAAGAACTACCACAAAATTCATTTTCTAACTTCATAGACTGCTCCTGTCTAGATTCCCATGCACTTTAGTCACGCGTATTCTCAAGATTAGGATGATCTAACAGCAGAATGTTTATCAATTTTCTACGGTGGATATTTCGAGTTAGTATTTTCTGTTGGCAAATCGGTGTTGGTGATGCATAACTAAGTATTCCGATTAAATTCTAATTTTGCTGACAATTACATTTTTAAAGCATAAGATAAGTATTATACTTAAGTCATCCAATACAAAAGTATTATATTTATGTCATCCAAAAAAAATAATTTGTTCAATTCATAATTAGAGATTAATTGTCTTTCCATTCACGTATGCTTCAGCTTTTTGATAAATTTAGGATTGTCTTTGCTTTTTTATTCAAAAGTCAATAAAACTAATCATTATTATTCATTTTTGTACAAGAACATCTCACATGTGTTAATGTAAAAGAACCTTTGTACTGTAAACAACACACATAAGCTAAATAAGTAAAATACAGTCAAATAAATATTTTTTAGAATTGATTTTGAAATAATAGTTTAAAATTTTCCTCTTGATCTTTGGATATCATTTCTATTTGAATTTCGAGATTGCCGCACTTAACATATTAGTTTAAACTTTTAGGTAATGGATAGGTTTCAACTTATATATTGGATCTTTTTGGTAGATATGTTGAATCTCTTTGGTCGACTTTCTTTGGTTAATTCTTCCTAACAAACTAGTATTAGAGTCGTGATTAACGTCTTGGGCTAGTCGACTTGGGTCTTTCTCCCTAACATAAATTTATTAAAATAATTACTTAGGTGAATCACGTTTTTATCTATCTATCAGCCCGAGCCACGTGAGTGTTAATAACTCTTTTTTTTTTTTTTTTTTTTGTCAAAGAGTGTTAATAACTCTATTGTACGCATTTTGCCTTTCACACGCTCCCTCATAAGCCATATAGCATACGTTCAATTTTTTATACCAATCTGGGAAGGCAAGGCTAATGCGGGCCTGATCCACGAGCAGGGGTCGAGTCGTTTCTTTTTTGGACCACTGGACTTATGGGCCCAAGTTACCGAGGACGAGTAATGATTATGTGGACACAGGATATTTGAAAAAAAAAAAATTGTACAAATCCGTTCAAGGCGTTTGGAGTTGGGGTGATCATGTAAATTAGTCATTTTTGGCAGGAAGGAAACTCCTATCCAGATACTTTCATAAAAATGAGTGTCTTAGCTTACAAGTTGGCATGAAACTCCGACGAAGTGAAGTCTGAGCATCTGATGCTATAATGAGGACAATCCACGATTTTTAATAAGTGTTTCTCATTTTATCTTACTCAAAATATAAATAAATATATAAATAAATAAATATATATATATATATATAGATATAGATAACCTAAATGACAACATATTTAGGCGCTTAGATCAGCGAAACATACAACCTAAAAATTAGGAGAGATCTTGCAGATATTTGTGGGAGGATAGGTGTCAGAAAGGAAGAACAAAAACGCAAAACCGCAACAAGAAGCTTTCTTTACTAAATTCTGATTTAGTCCTCCCCAAATATGACCTTCTTTCCAGGTTTCTTATCAATATCAGACTGCAGTTTAAGGCTTCTGTAGATTGTAAGCCTTGAACAATATTTTATAAATGTGATTGCGGTAAGAAATGGAATTGTCCATCCAATTAAGTTTTCAGGTTCTCTTCCAAGATTTACTCCGAAAGCTGGACAAAGCTTCATGAGGCAATTCAACAACGGCCACAAAACTGTCATAGGATTAGAAGCATCACTATTAACTTTCGCATCCAGAATAATGCACTGTATTTCCCTCTTCTAAATGAATAAAGAATAAGAAGAAAAAGGAGATGCCCAAGCACCCAATGGCAATCTCAAAATTAACAGGATTCCATTGAACCCAAAGTGCAGAGGATCAACTGGGATGAAAACTTACACTGATTCCTCTCAATTCTACACCTGTTTTCTCAGTATTTATGCATGCAAACACTGGAATGCATGGTTCATTAGCAGTGTGTCCTTTCATGCTGAGATGCTGTCCTCTGTAGAAACAAGATTTCTCTCATCAGAAGTCATCCATATTCTTCCAGAAATTTGTTGGTTCTTGCTAATTATTTTCTTACTTCCAGCTTTTTTCAACACGCGCCACTGAATTATATGAACAGGAACGCCACCCAAATCAAAGTCTTCTTTCAACGACTTTGTCAGGAACCCTAGTCCATATCAGTAAGCTGATTCTTACCAGTCACAAATGCAACACTACTTGGTGATCTAGACTTTACCTGAGAGAAATATTTTATCTTGGGTTGAGCAGCCTGATCTTTCCAAGAACGTCTGCTCATAACCTGCCACCCCAAGATTGCTTGACGTTTATGATGTTCTCTGCCAAGGGACAAGATAATACTGAATAAATGTACCTTCCGCAACCAACAGTTTAAGGCGAGCTGTTGGTAACCTTAAAAACCATTTTTCTTAGGTATCAACTATGTGGTGCATAACAGCCATTCTCCCCTTTTCTTCCAGTCCAGAAACAAATACAACAGGTATTCCTGCCACCTCCAAGGCAAATCAGCAAGTGCTTCAAGTCAATCTCATCGTGGAGATCACGTGTATGTTTGTGCCTGACAATATCAATTCTGGATTATATAGCAAAAACAATGAATGTCAAACAAGAATATAATATACATTCACCTTTGAGTTGTCTGATCGAGAAAGATTGAATGAGGACTAAAAGATACTCCATATATAGATCTTTGTTATCCACTGAGTAAGAAGCCCATAGGATAGACAAAACAAGATGAAGTAATATCTACTTGAATTAAGAACTTACTTGCTATCTTAACAAATGGGGTATAACTTTCTGAATTTCTTCAGGCACAACATTGATTACACTCACATATATCTTATTATATTCTTTCCCTCTTGAAAGATCCATCTTGTTTACGTTAATAACCAAAACTTTTCCCTTCCTTGACTGCTTGACTTGCTATATCTACTTCAGCATGCTTCATGCTCCGTCTAGCTTTTTCAATCTAGTTATCACAACATAATATAAGAAACAAGAAGTTAAACGTTGAAAGATCATTCAGCACACTAATTTGAAACATTACCGGATTCTAAATATCTGTTAATTAAAAGAAGACCACAGTTTTCCTTATTATAAGAAAAAACAACCAACAAATCATGATAAAAGACGTCTATGCATGTATATAAGAAGAGAGACAATAACATTAGAAACCAAAACAGATCAGTTCTGCATAATCATGCAGCATTCAAGGTCTATAAAAAACTTAAAATGATCTAGTTTCTTTAGGTGAGTACACAGCTCTGACAACTTGAAAAGGGTAAAAAGAAAAGAAAAGAGTACTTTATCAGAAACTAAACCACTCTCTTTCTGTGAAACTGGAAAGCATACACACAAGTCCTAGATGGCATAAGGGAAAAAAATTGATGATCAGAAACCCGGAAGACAAAGAGGGTTTTAGATGGAGACACAATCAAGAAGGCGGGTACCTTGGAGATCCCCACTACAAAAGAGACAAAAAATGCCCAGTCTTTGAAACTTCTTTTAAGATCAGTTATCTTTTAGTTCTAAACAGGGGCTTCCAAAATCTTTATCCTTTGCGTTCCACAAATTTCACTTTCAGTTAATGTTAGCATGTAATTTACTACTAGTCATCCAAGGCTACTAGCATAACACAAGAAGGTTCTACTCATTATATTAATTTTTGACTAGGGGGCTATTTTACTTTAGCCCCCTAAGTGTCTATTGTACAAAGGGAAAAAAATACAAGGTAGTCATCCATACCCTGTATTTTTCCTGTTAAACAAGCTGAAAAAGGAGAAAGGCAAGGCCTGAGGTCATGCATACCTAAACATGCAAAGTGTGAGAGAAGCTTCTTTCACGGAATGTGCAAGTAGTTAGCAGCTAATACAAAATTTCTCAATATTGTAGCTGGCCATGTCTCTTAAATAGCAGTTAAAAGGTAAATACAATTTCCCATTGCAATCTCCAGAAAGTATGGCTAGTTCTAGGACTGGGAAGCATTCAAGTCATTAGCATCAGTCGCAATCCTACCTACACTTATTCAGTGTAGCATCATTCCCCAAGCTTGCCTCATCTCCTCAGTTCAACAGAAACCAGATGGTAAAATAGAAAAGAACAACCTAGTCATTCCTGCGGTGCTGGAAAGAACAGAACCAGAGGAAGCCTCAGCCTCTAAACTGGCTGAATCCAAAACCCTAAACTGCAGATCACCGATTTAGCAATCCCCTCAAATCTCCCGTGTAACATCGTCAGTTCTAGTATTATCTACCTCCCCTCTTCCTTATTAAACCACAATTACACAAATCAACTAATAATACAATTTGTCATAGATTGAAAGTTAGCACAGGATAATAATAGTGCCCAAAACAAAACTTATGAATAACAATGACATCTAAAGTTTCAGAGTAAGCATTGAATGATAAAGCACAACTAACCGATCAAACAGTGCAGGACTTCCCAAAGTGGACACCCCATGATAACAACGATGGGAAGTTTATTGACATCAACCTTAGTAAAATCAATTGGTGTTCCCATCTTCGGGTTCACTTTTGGCTCATTGGCACCAGTAATAACATCAGCATACACGTCAAACTTCTCTGCATCACTGTTGTCATCAGCGGGCGACACAGAAAAATCCAATGATGCCTCTTGCATTTCTTGGACAGGAAAAGCACAGAACTTTCGCACCGAAGTTTGAGAAAAATACACCAAATTGCAGTAATTTGCCTCCAACATGCTATTTCTACATCACATTTTCCAAGGCAATGATATAATGCTCCTAAAAATTGAAAACATCACCAAAGAAGACAAATATTTATGTCTTTTCTAAACATTTCAACAAAGTACAGATGCAGAACACATGAGAATCAATCACAACAGATAAAATTACACTATTGTCTTGCAAATGGCTTCTTTCTTCGTTTTCGAAGAATTCAATAACATAGTAACTGATACTGTTTTGTAAAGTTGCGCTTCTTGAGCTGAGTACAATGCCAGAGCGACTTTTCCTTGACGAAAAAGCACAGGCTCATTAGGGGAACATTCCAAAAGTGAAACTTCACTGCTTTCAACTAATATAGCCGTTATGCACATATATGGGCTCTCCTCCATCTTGGCGGCTATACTATTGTCTTGCATTTGCAAAACAACAAAAAGCAGAAATGTTGTTCACCGAGGTGCGGTAAAAAGCATATAATATCTACATGTTTGAAAAAATGCCTGAGAGAGGAAGGGCCCCGGGGGGGGGGAACCAAGAATATCACATATCTCCACCCTAAATTCTCACCTTATACAAGCTTTAATGTAACTAGTTCAACTAATTCACACTGAAATGTGATTTAGAACAAAGGGATGTGAATTTAACTCCTTCATTGACCTACCAAAATACGTTATCTACCTCGTCTTTCTCTTTTATATGATCTACTTTCTTATTTCAAACAATCTCAACTCCTCAAATGGAAAACTGGTTTAGACGAACCCAAATGTCCCTTTCTATCCCCTCAAATTTTAATCAACAATACTTGGACACTATATCCAAATAACCAAGAAAAATAACGACAAAAAATGTTTACACGAGTCAAGTCTTCCATCTTCATAAACGTCAACTATTCCAATTACATAAGTCAAGTCTTCCATCTTCATAAACGTCAACTGTTCCAAACAGTAATAATAATGTTAGAACATGAAAGAAATTCTTGATAGACCAGCAATAGACAAGTAAGTTCAAAAAAGTGAAAGACAAGACGAACCAAACTTCCTGCCAAAACTTGTGAAACTTCTCAACCATCTTGCCACCCTCCACCTCACTTTGAAGTTTATCCTTTTAACCACACCTCTCTAGCTGTTTTCACTCCCTTTTATATGTTTTGACTTCTTCATTGAAAATGATAGGTATTCACTCAAATTGTAGGTCATTCTCCATCAAAATAATATGCGAAATTCGAGTCTCATTGCTGTCAATATAACATTATGAAAATAAAAATAAGACCATAAAAAATAATCAAGCAAAAAAAAAAAAAAAAGCACACACCAGCGAGCACACAAAAAAAAAAAGAAAAAAAAAGAAAGAGAAGGCAACAAGAAAAACAAAATAATCCCAAATCAACTTCATCAGGCTGCCAATCAGAACACGCCACCTGATTCATCTGATTTACCACATCAGATGTATAGTTAAGCTTTTTGTGTCCGACTAGACTTGTATGTATCTATAGATAGAATATTAGATACAGACCGACCATATAAAACATACGGGAAGTGACGCAAAATGTTCACTAAATCTCTCTCTCTCTCTCTCTCTCTCTCTCATTCATTTGAGTCATCCATTAAATCTTCTCTCTCTCTCATATCCCTTTCTATCTATTTTGGGCTTAAATAATTATAGTGTGTGGTGGATTAATTATTTCTATCCTGTCTATAACTAATTATAGTTTTGAAAAATTGGGCGTGATGAAGAAGCCCTAGCCATTCGAAAAACCCTAGTTTTACAAATTACAAATTCCAGTTCGATTTGGACTCTATTAACAGGGAATTTTGGAAATTTATCGACGGAAGTGGTTGAATTCGAGACGAAAAAGGGAGGAGAGTGAGGATAATGGAGGGAATTCCGCATCCGATACCCAGAACTGTAGAAGAAGTGTTCAACGATTTCAAAGGCCGGAGAGGTGGCTTAATTAAAGCCCTCACTTCTGGTCCGTTTCTTCTTCTTCTTCCATTTTATTCTTAAATAACAATTTGTGTTACATTTTACATGAAATATGTGAATTATGGTGTATTTAGAAGACCTCCAGGCCGAACTTGTCCATGTAGTGTTGCCGTACATGTGTTTGAGAGTGCGTAGAGTCCTTTTCTTTTTTCCTTTTTATGGATTGGGTTGTTAAAGTTTTTTTTTTTCCCTTTCTTTTTTGCTGGCAGATGTTGAGAAGTTTTATGAGAAGTGTGATCCAGGTTAGTTATTTTTTCCCATTTTCTGGGTTTTCAAAACCCCTATAAATTCTTGTATATAAGTCAAAATTCGTGTATTTCAGTGTTTATGTATTGACTTTTTGCTTTAGCTCTGCAAATTCAAAGGGTTTGACTTCAGTTCTTCCTTTTAAACGAAAAGTTTAAAAAAAAAATTTTTGTTTTTTTTTTGGGGAAAATCTGATTTTTCGAAATTACTTGCTATAGTAATATATGACCGTTGTTGTACGTTGGTTTCTTTTGTTTTGATACGTACTTCTGGGAACCATCTCAAGTGCCCGCAGGGAAAATACATGTGGCTTGTGGACATACTTGATTAAAAGTTTGACTTTTAGTTTCTGACTATTAAATTTTTCTGTCTCTGCTTTGAGATTTTAGAAATTGTAGCATTGGTGTTGTTTCAGTTTTGTACTTCAGCAGCACATCTATGCATGTAAACAGAATAATAGTTTATAGGTTCTGCCGCATTCATTGCATCCATAGGCATGTGGTTAATGTGATTATTTAGACTGGAAACAGTTTAAGCCTGAAATCTTTGTCCTTATTAAGGTCAAGCTGTTGTTTTTAACAACCCTTGGGTCTTTACCTCAATCTATTGTGGCCCACGTAATCCTATGTTGTTATTCTTGTTACTGTGTTATCGGTCATAGGCCATGTGGCATTTCATGGAATCTTCTGCTAGTATTATTTCTCAGGTCAATTTAGATGGGTTTTAGAATGAAAATTATCCGAGCTCAGTATCTTCTTTAGCTCAAAGTGAACTCTGCTTTTTAAGTGGCTAAGCTTTTTTTTTTTTTTTTGGTGACAAACTTCACTTTTTTGTTCTAGTTTTGTTCAGCAACGTGTCTTATTTTCACAACATTGAATTGTCAAATTTGAAAAAGGATCCTTGATACCAAGTTGATTGAATTTTTTGGCTTTGTGTACAGAAAAAGAGAACTTGTGCTTGTATGGGCTGCCGAATGAAACATGGGAAGTCAACCTGCCTGTTGAGGAAGTGCCTCCTGAACTTCCTGAGCCAGCACTGGGCATAAACTTTGCTAGAGATGGAATGCAAGAAAAGGACTGGTTATCACTTGTTGCAGTTCACAGTGATTCTTGGTTGCTTTCTGTTGCATTCTACTTTGGTGCTCGCTTTGGGTTTGGTAAGAGTGAAAGGTAAAATCTGTTCCACAATCATTATTCTGGATGCTAATTACTGTTATTAAGCTTGCTTATCAAGAGGAATCTTATGTGAATACATAATTTCCACTTGTGGCTGGGTGATTATGCCATTTGTTTGGCTGGTGTAGGAAAGCTATGTTACACATCCTAGGGTTTGGGTGTCTAATACTGGGGCGTATTACTCTTAAGCTTTCCTTGGAACATGAAGTTTTTAGTTTTAGCTTGGGGGGTACGGTAATACTGAAGGCATTGACGTTTCTGTGTTCAATATCCATGAAAAACTGCTGACATGAGATGGGTGCATCTCTTTATTGATTTTGAAACTTTGCACTTTTTGTGAATCTATTTGGTGTGTACCATGCACTTGAATTGTAATGCTTAAATGGTATTGTTTCGTTTGCTAGTTTTTTCACTGTTTTATGAACTATTTGGGAAGGTTTAGTGCTTATCAACTAACTTCTTGACTCATTTCTTTTTCTTTCAATTAACCCTATCAATACAAAATTAACAATGCCCAAGACCTGAGACGATTCAAATAAAGGTTCCATGTGAGATTTGGAATACCAAAAAACTTGATAATACTTCCAAGTCTAGTCCAGCATTGCATGTACTTCCTCAGCTTTTGAAACTGCTGATAAAGCTGACTGCTCGCTTCAGAAGACCGTTTGGAGAAAATTACTGGATATGTTTTTGTGTTGCTTTGTTACGGATTGAATGTTATATTCCTGTATCTGTAGAAGACTCCATCCTTATTCGTATTATTCCTTTGTATGAATATGTGTCATTATTTCTTATCCTTCAAATATGAAAGAATAAAAGATTCATTTTTCTAAGAGCATCAGCCTATGTTTTTCTACTAATTTGTTGGTTAATCTCTAATGACCTCATTTTTTTTCTTTTGAAGTTACAATGTTAGCCATGTATCGGTTCTATCAGCATCCTCTGGTCTTTTCATAGTTTATGCCAATGTAATTTCTTTAGCTCTAATTTTATCTCAATCTAAGAATCAGAAGAGTAATGTTGAAGGACAAACTTTTTTAAATTCAAATGCTAGTGGTTGATGCTACCTCTGCCTGCATGCCAAAAATATTCTGCTATGATGGATAAAGGAAAACTGATAAGTATGCCAAGATAAGAAAATTCTTTGACTTTCATAAGTTATGTATGGCAGGTTTTTATGTCGTAGGGGCTCTTTATATTCTAAAATGGTTTCCTTGGCTTCATGATGAGTAATTAATTCCTAAATAGGTGACTGGGGAGTAGATTTTTACTTATGGATTTGCCATTTACTTCCAATCTTTCTTGTTCTCAAGGGCTAGCCTCGGCACAACGGAATTTGCTTCCTTGATTGAATGTATATTTGTGAATTACCTCTTTGATACAGTTTTGTACATCCTGTGGTGGTCGATGATCTATTTGTACATTTTGCATAGCGACATGTTGTTAGTTGATCTTTAAACCACTATTTAATATAACATCCAGATATTGGTGATTTGTATCAATTTTGGTTCTTCATGGTAGCATATGGTGCTACATCGTAATACAATCCAAAGGAAGAAAAGATTTGTATATCGAATCTTTCGAACCATTATTTGAATGGCTGTCTGATGGCAACTTTTGAATAATTTGTTTATATTCGAAGCTCAGTACTGCTCCATGTTTTCAGCAAACAAGTTAACACATGTAACTTAAGACAGACTTCATTTTAAATCAAAGACATGGTAGCTTTGCATAAACACATGTACTCTTTTTCTTTCTCTGTACTTTTGAGGAAACTTTAATCTTTTAAACACTGGGTTACGCTAAAACTATGTGATTTTTTTGCTTAATATTCTTTGAGCAAAAGTATTTTAAGTGCAATCTTTTTATTAAAGTGTATTCTCCAATTGATTTTTTACAGGAAAAGGCTTTTCCAGATGATAAATGATCTACCTACTGTATTTGAAGTAGTGACTGGAAGTGTTAAGCAGGCAAAGGAGGCTGCTCCACACAACAATAGCAGCAAAAGTAAATCAAGTTCGAAGATGGTAGGGGAAATTTCGCAGAGTTTGTTGAGTAGTCAATTTTGAGTATTTTTGTTTGTTTTTTATATTTATTGTTTAATTGTTTTCTTTTTGTTAGCAGTCACGACAGCCTGAACCTCAGCCCAGAGGAGTTAAGACCTCTCCAGCAAAGGAAGAGGAAGAGAGTGGAGAGGAGGAGGAAGAAGAAGAACAGGGAGCAACACTATGCGGAGCTTGTGGGGATAACTATGCAAATGATGAGTTCTGGATTTGCTGTGATATATGTGAGAGATGGTTCCACGGCAAATGCGTGAAGATTACACCAGCAAAAGCTGAGCATATCAAGCAGTACAAGTGCCCTGGCTGCAGTAGCAAGAGGGTGAGAGTTTGAATTATGGCTCTGAATTTGAAGATCAATCAGTCCAATGGAGACCAAAAAGGTTTTAGAACTGTAGTTTAATATTTCATGGTGAAGTTAAGCTTTGGTGCATGTTAAAATGATGAATTAGAATGTTTGCTGATGGGATCTCAATTTTATAACTTTGTGTTCTTTGATTTGGTTAGTCTTGTTCGGATTACATCTTATATAAGCATTTTGTGCAAATGTGCTTCTTATCTTCATCATGGCATTGAATATAGTATGTTCTGTGTCCCTATGACTCCAGAACAGCAGCCTTTTTGTAGCATCGTTAGCATATTGACAGAATCTCTCAATGTAGTAGAAAGCATATGCTTGCAGGATTGCTGGACTAAATCCTTTCATCCGCATGAAATGACAGAAAATAATGTTGATTGAAAAAGGACAGAAGCAGCAGCCCAGAAAATGTTTGAGATGACGTCTGAACTGGGCGGTTTCTCTTTATACGAGAACAGATTGCTGATATTTTTGCATTATGATGATAGATTGCTACCAAGTTGTTGCAGTGTAATAGAATAAATGAAATAGCGTCTTATTGTATAGTTCATCAGCTGTTATAAAGATAATTTGCATAGAATTTGGACTGTTAAAATCATTGCCTAGTGTTTGTGGCATACTGTGGAAGTATGTGTGTGGATCGTAGCTTTAGTTATTTTTAGCGTTCTTGTTGGTTTTGTACAGAGCAATTTGAAAGACAAAAAAAACAACGAGAGACTTCAATTAAGTGTAATATGGAAGATGTAATACAAAGTTTCTCAAAGGATGTTGGAGTCGTGGATACCATAACTCAGAACAGATGGGACCTTCAATGCTGTGGCACGGATATTAGGTTTTCTTTATGAACAACGGAAATGGTGGGAAGACCTGCAGCAAGACCTGGCTGGTCATTCTCGTATAACAGGCCGTAAGCTATAGGGTCTTAATAGCATGCGAGTGCCTATCCTGTGTTGACTGACGTCTGAAATCTAAAGGTTGCAGGCTCAAGTATCAAAAATCAGCAGTAATGTTTAATGGAAGAATTTGCCTTCCCTTTTATATCTTGAAAGCTTGAGTATGAGTCAGCAAGGTGACTTGCTCTCACTGAAAGCGATCCGTAGATATTGAAGTACTTCCTTTGCCCTCGCCTCGACTATCTCATGGGCTTGAATACGGTCAGCTTCTGACGAGGAGATTTTGAGTCCACTTCTGAGGAGAAGATTCTGTTCTAACAGAAAGCAATCCATATAGATACCTTGACTGTTCATCACAGGGTGAGGGCTTGTAATGCACCTCGAGCTCCTTGAATCGATTCGTAAAGCAGTTCATTTCTGATCAAGCTCAACATAGTGAGAACTCGGGTCTCACTGTTGTATTCTTTTATCGTCAAATTCAGTCACCATTCCAAGAAACTGACTTTTCATCGTTCAAGAAATATCAGTAGTGCAATGGTCTTCAACATAATTGTTTCAGGTGTAGTTGCTTTTTTACTTCGATATCCAGCTACAACAATGCTGGAAGCACGTACCAGCACCAGACCTGTAGAAACTGCTACTTCAGACATTGTCGCCCGCTGACTTTTAAGCACTTAAAAAAGAGTAAATTTAGGTACCGGCATGATGTAAAGGGGTGTTTTATTCGTGTAAACTACCAATAGTCATTGCAGGAACACACCCCATCTTTGAAAGAGTGAAATCTGTTATTATCTCTTACAATAATTTCCCTATGCTCCAACTGAGAGATTATTTTGATAGCCATGTGGCAATCCCGACAAACCCTTAGGTTCTTCACCACCCGAATGATTGCTCCAGGTTCACTAACAAGAAGTGCAAAAGCAACTGCCAATTTCTCACTATGAGTTCCCACCATCTCTTCTTTCTCTTCCTCCTCTACATCTCTCAAAACACAGCTTTTATCAGCTATGTAACCAGCAACCCTCATTTTCTTTTTCAGTTCTGCCAGTACTCTATATATATTTACTGACAGCTCGTGCGCATGATCACCTACTATAAACCTATGTAATTTACCAGCATGTTCAACCCAACTCCAACCAGTTGTTTTCCTCAGTCCCTCTTTCTTCATTAACGCTCTGATTCTGTTGACATCTTCCCAGCGACCTGCAGTTGCATATATATTAGAAAGTAGCACGTAGTTTCCTGAATTCTCAGGCTCAAGCTCAAAAAGTTTTATAGCAGCAAACTCCCCAAGATCAATTCTTTTGTGGACTCTGCTAGCATTGAGGAGAGACCCATAGATGCCTGCATGGGGATGCATTGGCATACTATCGATCAATCCTTTGGCTTCATCTAGTTTGCCCACTCGACTATACAAATCAACCATGCATGCATAGTGATCAATATCTGGATCTTTAATTGACTCAAAGACCTCTTGACCTTCTTCTACCAACCCTGAATGACTACAGGCCGTCAGGATGCCTATATATGTTATGCGATCAGGATTGATACTTTCTTCTTTCATCTTTGACAGCAATTCCAGAGCATCAACACCACTGCCATAAGAGGCAAAGCCTGTAATCAACGTGTTATAGGAAATCACATCTCTGTTTTCCATTTCTTGAAAAATCTGCCTAGCATCTCTCATGCTTCCACATTTGGAGTACATGAAAATTAAAGAATTGTATCCCGAAATGCTCAATTTTATATGGTTTTCGGTTAGATATTTCACAATCCAATTGCCCAATTCCAAAGCCCCCATATGGCCACAAGCTGAGATTACACTCACCATAGTAACTTCGTCTGGTTTTAAATCCCCATTGGCTATCATCTCTTTGAAGAGCTCTAGAGCCATTGCTGATTGTCCATTCTGTGAACAACCAGCAATAATTGAGTTCCATGAGATAACGTTCTTTTCAGGCATTTTACGAAAGAGCTCCAAAGCAGAAGCCAGGTCACTAATTCTTGTGTAAGCAGCGATCATGGCATTCCATGTAACTGAATTCCTATATACACCCAAACCATCAAAAATCTTCCTCGCCATCTCAAGGTTGCCACACTTTGCATACATATCAAGAAGTGCAGTCTTGACAAAATAGTTTGGACGAATGCCCTTTTCGTTGATCATCCTAACGAGTGATTCAGCTAGGACAGGATCACCCCGCATTGAACACGAAGAAACAACAGCAACCCATGTTGTTTCATCGGGTCTGCATCCAGCACTCATCATCTCGTTAAACAAATCTATAGCTTCTTCAGCGAGCCCATTCTGAGCGTAACCTGAAATCATTGCATTCCATGAAACAGTGCTCTTCTCTGGCATTTGATCAAAATACCTCCTTGCACTCCCTAAATCCTTAATTTTCGAGTACCCAGAAACCATTGCAGTCCATGTAATGACATTCTTCTCAGTCATCAGATGAAACAACTTCGTCGCCTCCACTTCATTCCCCCAATTCCAATACCCAGAAATAATTGAATTCCAATCTGCACTACTCCTATCAGGCATTTCATCAAACAGTTCCCTGGCAGATTCAATAGGTCCATACTTTCCATAGAAACCCATAATTGCATTCTGGATATACTTATCATAATCAAGATTCCTTTTCAACAAATGGGCATGGAATGCAATGCCAGCTTTACCAGAAGATTTAATCAATAAAGGGTACACAAAAGCATCAGGCTTTACATTGGCCTTTTGCATTTGGCCAAAGAGTTTAAAGACCTCATCTTTAGCGCCCCACTGGGAGTAAAACTTGAGCATATTGGTATAGACAAAGACATTTGGTTGATGGGCCGAATAAAAAATCCGGCCGGTGTAGCGTGGTGGCGCGTGTAGGCGCGTGCAAAGGCTAATGAGTTGTGCCACCCAGTAGTTCTGGCAGAGGGAATTTTGAATTAGTTGTGCATGGAGTTGTTTCAGTTGGTTTTGGTCAGTCATTTTCTGTGCAATGGTGTTCAAGTGTGACATGGGATGAGAGATTGCTGTTTGGTACTATGGCAATGGATCCTTTTTAACTTGACTAGTTTTCATTCTTTTTCAAGTGACGAAAAGGGTTAATTGTATTACATCCCCATTGAAGTATGCCACCAAGTTCACTTTGCACCCTAATAAATGTGATGAGCATTTGTATTGTTTTTTCTTTATTATTATTAACTTTTCTGCACTTATAACATAAAAATTTATTAATACGAGTGGAGAGTTTAGATATATATAGTACACAAAATATTTTGTATTAGAATAGCAATCACGTGTAATGAATTTCAACTTATTTGTTCAAAAAAATTTTAGGTGAAAAAAAAAAAGAGTAATTTATACTTTTTTTTTACTTACAAAGTACTCTTTTAAGAAAAATCAAGGGTAAACTACTAGTTTTAGCTTGCAGCTGTGAGTTACCTTTTTCCTTAATTTTTTGTTTTTGTCAAATTTAAATTAAATGTAGATGTAAAGGAGCTGCCGATTATATAATTTTCATGGCGTGAGCCGACTTGTCTTTCCACACCATCAGTGTAATGTCATGGCCAAATCCATTAACTAATAATGAAATTGGGAGAAATTTGAGGCCCACACGACGGTATCAACTTTGAATTAGCACTAAGCCAAAAGATGTTCCCATAGTGCTAAAGTGGAAATTGGTGGCACTGTCGTGATCCTCATAATTCCTTTAGAACCAACACAAATTCTCCATCGAACCTGAATTATTAGCCAGAGTACAAGAGGAATGTAACTCAACATGCATAACAACCAGTAAGGAAAGAGAGAGAAAAGAAAGGTGCATCCATGATCCATCTCTAGTCAAAATCATGGTGTTTTCATGTGCATCATTGGTCAATGCCTAATGGTATATCCACTGCATGCATTCAGTCCCTGTAGTTGTGGCTTAGAATCAAGTCTTTTCTTTGCTTAAATTCACGTTCAATCTTAATATCTACATATATATCATGAAGTTTTGGGACCACGACTTTACTCATTTATGGACCTATTGCTGTTAAAGTTTCCACGCATAAGTGATTTGCAGAATGAAGATGTGCATTTGCAAAATCTGTTACTAGATGAGAACATTCATGACTTGTTATGATGGCTTTGGCCAAGTATTTTGAGAGCATTTGCTCTAGAAAAGCAACTTTATATAGTCTAGTCTTCTAGACAGTCCAAATAACTAACATAATTATGTTCTTGGTATTTCTTTCCCATGTTAAGACATGTTCTTGCTGTCATTATTCAAATGAATTGGCCTCATCCCATCTGAGATATGCATGTGACCTCGGAATTTTTGGCGGGCTGTTAAGCATGTTATTAGATGAAGGGAAAAAAATAAAAGAATAATCCTAGTTATCCAATCCTCTCTGCTGATTCTTGGATGCATAAATTATGATTATTTGACTGGCTAATCACGTGTTCAAGAATTTAATTATACTTTTTGAAGTCTTAATTTCACAGAAGAGATGTAAATAAGTTGGAGAATATAATTGAGATGGACGTGTTTGAGAGAGGTGGTTGATTTGTTTTGTGGTGTCTACAAATCAAACGGGGCAAGGCTTGGCCTTAAGCACAATGTCACATGCCTTTTTCAATAAAAAAGGAACTGCATTGGACATTGATGTTCTATGTTTGAGTAATACCTTTGCTGTCTTTTTCACTTTGCTTTGACCACATATATTTAGACAACTCCAATGGCATCTTGACAAAAGGAAAATCAGTGTTTGTGAATATCTACATTCATGGCCTTATCTGGATTTTGAGCTGCTTCCAACTATAGCCTCTTTAGGACTTCAAAATTGCTGCTGCTTTTTAGAAATTATACTGGACCAAAAGGAAATTAGATCTTCGAAGCAAACTATTCAAGTTTAATACTGCATGCCAGGTAGAATGGAGAATTTTCAAGAAATTATGAAGTTGAGAATGTATATAGTTGGCAAAATTTAAAAGCTAGAATGGCTTCTCATTGCAAACATCCAAGCATTCACATTCTTGAATGATACATCCCCACAAAAGTTATATTGAGAATGACATTATTGTTATCATTGCTCATAACCAGATGAATACATACATAAAGCCAGCTTGTTTTTCATTTTGATTTCTTTTGGACTTTGCGTTTCCACTTCTTCACACGGATGTCCAGTTAATTTTGATAGTTTGCATCAGTGTATACCACTATGTATATGCATGCATATGATCTGATGAACTTCAGTTCCCAAACCAAAGCCTACTGACACACCATCATGGGAGTTGCCATATTATTCAATGTAGAATGGCAATTGGCAAATTGGCAATCATGCTTCAAGTGCAAGTTGAAATGGACTTGCTCTGAGATGTTTGGTTTCTTTGTTTCCGATTTTCTATTCCAAAAGTCTCTGGTGTAGAACAGGTAACATACCACAATCTTGATCTCAATAAATAAATAAATAAAGTGCTATTTCCAAATATAAAAATTTAACCACTGGGTGCCAACAACCTGCACAGGTTTTATCCAAAACCCAATCCACCCAAAAAAAAAAAAAAAAACGTGAATGGTGGTACTTGTAAGCAATATTTGAGATTTATTTGATGCACTTGGTAAATTTTGTGGGTTAGGTCCCTAACAACTAATTAGCTAGAATGCTGGTTGTATTGTTCAATAAACTAATAAAACGTACTTATATAAGAATGAAAACCCTGTATTGTGTGCCATAAATTAGTGATAAGTTACAAAAGTTGTGGACAAGATGTCGAGATACAATGGAAGATTTCAGTATATAAATGGAAGTGATTGTGTCTGATCGCTTATAAATGGCAACCATTTAGTGCATTTCTGGCATAATGCTTAATTAGTGCCCTTACTCAAAGAGTAAGAAAATTTTATTACTCCAAATATTATGATAGCTACCCTCACTCCCTACATGAATCATGCATCAAGAATTGAAGAATTTGCACAGGTGCTTGTGCATGTTAAAAAGAAAAAAGTCACTTTTAATGTACACTTTTTGTTTAAGCAGAGACCATGATTATTTGATACCAATTCTTGAACAAGTAATGATCAAACAAACTAGGTACTACTAGAGTTTGATCATAATTCTGATCGTCTATTGTGTGGGCACTTTTGAGTCAAGTATACTTTGGTTCATTGAATAACTTTTCAAGAATTTTACCATAATCTATCATTTTCCTCTTGCCAGTTTGCCACCTCTAATGCATACTCACATCATTATAGATTAGTCCAAGAAAATCACAAAAGGAAATAAACCCTTCATTGTTCTCCTACCTTTTTTTTTATTCTGTGTACAATTGATTGGATTTTCTTCCAAGATTGATCGTGAACCTCTCCTTGACTGCAGCACTAATTGGAAATAATTGCAGCATTAATCTGTATTCAATTTGGACCATATCTATTTTCAAATTCAACCATTCATTCCCTACTCCATTACTGCTCACTGTTCCCACGCGTTTGACTCCATCAAGGCATCATCAACTGCAAAACATAATAATGCAATACATGGCAAAACATCAACACTTGCCTCTATAACTATAAGGATAGAATCCAAACAATTATGATCCCTTGTTCTAGGACATATTTTTCAAATTTAAAATTCACCCTCAATAATTAATTTCATGGTCCCTTTTGATCTATAATTATCTTCTCCATACTGTACTTTCTGGTTTCTAGTTCTTAGGAATCACAGTTTTAGATCTTTTAGTACCCCTTTTTCCTATTAAGGCAAAAAAAGAGAATACTACCAATTTTTATACTACCATTTAAAAACTAGTCCTAGTTAGTTGTCTTCCTCATAGAAAACATTTACCAAGAATTCCAAGCATATACATACAGTATTGCAGAATTATATGATGCGAGAAAAAATAGTAAGTTTTCTTTGACAAATTTTATTAATTTTTTAGGACATAATAATTGATTGGATTCATTGAAATTATTTAAAAAATCATATACTTAATACACTCTTCAACTATCTTTTTATTACCGTGCAATATATATTATTGCACGTTTCGTCATATATTGTATAATAACTAACGGGATAAAAATGACAAGTTATCAATTAATCTCATAAATATTTTTAAGTAAACTTAAGCTTCCACGGTCTCACCGTAACATTTATATGCTTACCAAGGAAACAATCACAGGCTTCGGACACAAAAAGAAGTAAAATCAAAACTTTCAGACCAAAACACACACTCACACACAAATTGATGCTAGTAGTACTAGTAGACACTATATAGGGAGCGTTAATAGGCGGGCTTGAAGGGAGGGAAGTTTTTCTATTTTCACTTTGTTTTTTCTTCGATTTCTACGCTCCATTCTTCTCCTCAACAAAATCCCACTTGTTTATTTTCCCATTTCCATATATACTTTTCACCAAGAAACCCTACTCCCTCTATCCTTCAAGAAAAAATAACTTCTTTTTTTCTTTATACATGATGTTATGAAGCAGTTGTGGTGCAGTGTAGTACAATCAAGAATCAATTGATTTTGTTTGTGGGCCCCAAGGAAATGTCGTCAGATATCCGCGGCCGCGGTGGTGGTGGCAGCAATGGTGGTGGTGGTGGAGGATTTGACCCCAGTAATCTGCATTTGAAGAAAGAGTTAACTCAAATAAGGAAGGCAGCCAGGGTGCTAAGAGATCCAGGGACTAGTTCATCATGGCGGTCCCCACTTAACTCAGCAAGATCTGCTGCTGCCAAGCACTATTACCATCATCACAAGAATGATTTCAGCAAACAATTGTATGGCAATGGTGAGAATCATTCCCAACTTCCACATGGATTGCTCGAAAATAATACTACTGGTTATAGTACTAATGATAAAATTAATAGTTATGAGGCAAATGGTAATGGTAAAGAGAAAGAAAAGGAGAAAAAAGTGTACTTGTATAATTGGAGGATGCAAAAATCAGGAAGTGAAAGGAGCAGGCAATGTGTTGATGATGAGCTTGAGAATGGTAATGATGACGTGGAACAATCTTCTTCGACTCGAGAAGAAGCAGAGGAGAGTGTGGAGGAGAGTTTGAGCGATGTTAGGAATGGCGGAATTGATTCCAAGAGTGATACTTATGTGAGTGATAAATATGCTTCCATGATTTTTAAGTGTAAAGATACTAACTTTACGCCATCTATTAGGCGAAGTATTAAGAAAAAATCGAAGAAAAGCAGTTACCCTTGTTCGATGTTGAAGAATCATGGTGAAAATTTGAAGGAACAAATTTTGTTAGCTAGGGTATCTAAGAGGGAATTGGAGGGGTTGGGAAGGGATGATTTGTCAAGTTTGGTTGATCAGTCTGATGATACTGAAGATTATTGTAACTCAGAGGATTTGAGGAGGGCTTCTGCTATTTCGCCTTTGCTTGCGAAGCTTAAGAATAAGAATTGGACTAATCCATCGGCTAAGTTGTTGAGAAGTAGCCGAAAAGAGGATTCATCCTATTCATATAGTACACCAGCTATGTCCACAAGCTCTTATAATAGGTATGTTGCCAGGTATCCGAGTACCGTTGGGTCTTGGGATGCCACTACAGTATCCTTAAATGATGGGGATGATGAGGGGGACGATCAGTTGGATTTACCGGGTCGTCAGGGATGTGGGATCCCATGTTACTGGTCTAGGAGGTCGACACCTAAGTACAAAGGTGGTTCTGGTAGTTGTTTCTCACCTTCTCTTTCTGATACTTTGAGGAGGACAGGAAGCACCATTTTGTGTGGAAGCCACAGAATGTATAAGAGAGGTCGTCGTGGGTCATCACTTGGGTACAATAAAAGGAGACTTGGTTCAAGGGCTGCAGCTCAAGGTCTACTACCATTGCTAACCAATAATGGTGATGGTCGAATTGGATCATCCTTAGGAACTGGCAATAGTGATGATGAGCTCTCAACAAACTATGGTGAACTGGATTTGGAGGCCTTGAGCCGATTAGATGGAAGGAGGTGGTCAACAAGTTGCAGGAGTCAAGAGGGGTTAGAGCTTGTAGCACTGACTGGGGAAGAAGAAGAAGGCACCTCAGAAAACATTAGAAGTCTGAGCCAGAAATACAGGCCAATGTTTTTTGAGGAATTGATTGGACAGAATATTGTAGTTCAGTCCCTAATGAATGCCATTTCAAGGAAAAGAATTGCACCAGTTTATCTTTTCCAAGGTCCACGAGGAACTGGAAAAACTTCAAGTGCTAGAGTCTTTGGTGCTGCTTTAAATTGTCTTGCTTCTGAAGAAACCAAGCCCTGTGGAGTCTGCAGAGAGTGCACTGATTTTGTTTGTGGAAAAAGCAGGGATCTCGTAGAATTTGATGGCACTAACAAGAAAGGAATTGATAGTATAAGGTACCTTTTAAAAAACCTTGTTGCTAGTTCTGTGTCAACCTTCTCACGATATAAGGTCCTCGTTGTCAATGAGTGCCACTTGTTACCTGCAAAGACATGGATGGCATTACTTAAGTTTCTTGAAGAGCCACCTCCACATGTTGTGCTCATTCTTATAACAACTGATCTTGACAATGTGCCACGTACAGTTTTATCACGGTGCCAGAAATACCTTTTCAACAAGATTAGAGATGGCGACATTTTAGCCAGGTTAAGGAAGATTGCTTCTGACGAAAATTTAGATGTTGAATCTGAAGCCCTAGAGCTAATTGCTATGAATGCAGATGGTTCACTTCGAGATGCAGAAACTATGTTAGACCAATTGAGTTTGTTGGGGAAAAGAATAACCACTTCTCTAGTAAATGAACTTGTAAGTGTACACTACCATATCTCCATATGAATGCAATTTTATTCCTTACATTTAGTGATTAAATTTGGCGATATTGTTTTATTTATGTCTTATCTTTCTTGTGGCATGGACAATCTGATTTTGAGTAGTGTTATATATCACTTAAATGCTATAGATGAGGACTGATCCTTACCGATTGGCTGAAGCTAACATTTTCTAATCTTTTTTTTTTTTTTAAAAGAAACATGTTTTTTCTCACCAATTTTATAAATGGGCAGTTCAGGCTGCAGATATCAAATTGTAGCAATGCTCAAATCTTTAAGAATCCTTTGGTTGATATTCAAATGGTTTAAATTCTTTTTTTCCTATGAATTCTTTTGTTTGTAGGTTGGCGTGGTTTCAGATGATAACCTATTAGAACTTCTTGAATTAGCCATGTCATCGGACACTGCAAAAACAGTAAAAAGAGCCAGAGAATTGATGGAATCAGGAGTTGATCCAATAGTTTTAATGTCTCAAATGGCCACCCTCATTATGGATGTCATTGCTGGAACTTACCCATCTGTTGATGCTACACACGGCAGTTCATTTTTTGGTGGGAAGAGTTGTAAGTGCTACTTTTACTTCACTTTTTCAGTCTTTTTCTCCGTTTTCAAAATGGCAAGGTTTCTATAAGAAGTGTTAAATCAATTATCAGAGTTACTTTTTGGTCAGAGTGCATCTAGTTATAACATCTGAAACATCGTATCTAGGATGTTGTAAGTTTTAAAATGCCAATCCGAAAGCTATTAGTTTCTAGCAGGTTGTATTTGGCATACTTTTTGTTATCCCTTGTCACTTTCTGCTTTGGTGGTAGAATGACCGTTCCTTGTCTTCAGGATCTCTAAAGCATTACTTTATCAGTTGCCAATGAACCATCAGCACTTTGATCACATGTACTAAGAGAAAGTTAAATAAGCTTATCTATATGCTCATCATATTTTATCCAAATTTTTAACAATAGAAACAAATAGTTTAGCACTTTAGGCCTTGGTCTGATCCAACCTTCCATTCCAAAACCTATAATTTTTTCAGAAACTTTTGGGGAGATGATTTTGAAAATTCTAGAATATTGAAACAGTTGTTTGAATATACAGTTTTTATGGACACTTATGCACTTGAGCTTTACATATTTTGTTTGTGATATTCATATTGGCTTCAAGTTGTGACTGGATCAATGTTTCAGTAACTGAAACAGAGTTGGAAAGATTAAAGCGTGCCCTGAAACTTCTATCTGAGGCTGAAAAACAGTTAAGGGTTTCAAGTGAACGTTCAACATGGTTCACAGCAACACTGTTACAATTAGGTTCTATCTCCTCACCAGATCGAACTCATTCAGGAAGCAGTCGAAGGCAGAGCTCTAAGGCAATAGAAGAAGATCCTTCTAGTACATTTAAAGACAGTAGTGCTGGCAATCAGAAATCTGACACTCAATATGCAATACGAAGGTCAAGTTCTCCCACATCCTTCCGGAAAGCTGCTCACCAGAAATCAAACAATAAAGAGGTTTCTTCATCATTGATAAATGTTGAGGGTTTCAGTCCAAATCCAACTCAAAACCAATCAATTGGTGCAGATGCCTTAGCTGGACCAGGTGATGATGTTGTTACCGGAAAGAACACATATAGATCCACGGCCTCGAACATGTTGGATGATATCTGGTTGAAATGTGTAGAAAAGTGCCATTCAAAGACACTCAGGCAATTGCTTCATACATATGGAAAGCTTGTATCAATATCTGATGTTCAAGGTAACTAACTTTCATGTGTTCCATATATCTTTTGCTTCTCATTTCTAGAAGATCTGAGTGTATGTTGTGGCAGCTTGTTATATTGCAGTACAATGTTTTATTACTTATGCTTCATCAAGCTACAGTAAACATTAATAGCTGGATATGATGTTGTGACGCTCTACAGGATGACAAGTGTTTGATGAAACTTGATGAGTAATTACTAACTTAAATGATTGAAGTTATTGATTGGTCAAACATTTGAGCTTCAACTCATATCTGTAGGCCAAATGATTGTATCTTATGCTGATGTGCACCATAGCCATATGTTGACTTTCTTGTGTTTTTATCTTTGTTAGCTTGAACTTGTCACTTCAATTTAACTTTAGCTTTTATAATTTGTGAATGTGGAAGAATTTCTGGCATTACAGATTGCAAATCACTTTTGTAGCATGCAAGTGCAAAATCATTTGTAACTGTCTCCACATTACCTGCTTTTTGAGGCTCTCACTTAATCTTTGCAGGCGTTTTTGTTGCTTTCATTGCATTTGGTGATAGTGATATAAAAACCAGAGCAGAAAGGTTCCATAGCAGTATCACGAACTCATTCGAAACAGTTTTAAGAAGCAATGTAGAAGTCAGGATTATTCTGTTGCCTGAGGGGGATAGCTATGTTAGCAATGTGGACCCGGATACAGTACTTTCTCCAAGTCAAAAGCCCATGAATGCAACCAATACATTGAACAGGGAAAACATTGCAATTGTGTCCACTGCAACAGATGATTATTCTAATCTTGATACACGTCAGGAGTCTCTAAAAATATCAAGAGGAAGCTTTAATGATTCAGAAGACAAACTAGCTGCAAATTATGAGTCTTCTGCTGGAAATGCCCAGATGAGTGCTACAAAAGAGAGAAAGTCAGAAGTTCCTGTGCAGAGAATAGAATCCATTATCCATGAGCAGAGGTTAGAAACTGCATGGTTGCAGGCTATGGAGAAAGGAACTCCTGGATCAACAAGTCGTTTGAGGCCTGAGAAAAATCAAGTCCTACCTCAAGAAGACATATATCATCATATTCAATTGGAATCTGCAAATGCTGTGGACTTGTCTTCTCAGCACTGGGAAGATGAATTAAGCCATGATATCAAAAGTTTGAAGGTTGAAGATGGAAAGATCATCAAGAATGAGCAAATGGGTAAAAGGGTTGATCGATATCCCATGTCACCAAGCTTGTTGCATGATAACTTAGCCTGCAATTTCAGCAAAGAGAACTTGTAAGTTACTTAAAGTCCCTTTAGTGTCAACAATGCAAGTGCTAGTCATCATTCTTTAACCATGAACTATAAATTTTGCAATACTAAGAAATAGGCAGCTTTTTAATAAATGCATTTACTGGGCATTTTTATGGTTTGTATGTCTTTCAATTAAGTCCTAGTGGATGTGGTTGAAGCCTAAATGCCAGTTAGCAGAAAATAATTGGGTTGGATTTCTGTCAAGTCAGTTTTTGTACAATGATTGGATTATTTTAAAAATTGGGAGTCCACTTCCACCTATGATTTTGACCTTTGCTATCAAATAGAAAATGGTGATTTACCATATCTTCAGGTTGGAGTTATTATGATTGGTTGGTATTCCGAGTTTTGATCTAGTTCTTTAAGGCTAGAACCAATGTACTTGACAAAAAGACATTCAGCCATATGTTGCCAGTTCACTGAGCAGGATAGTATGAGACTTTTATCCCATAATTGACTCTCTTTTGTCATATATTTCAGGGGATATGAATCAGGGCCAGGTGGTGGCGGTTGCAGTGGGCTCTTTTGTTGGAATAACGCCAAACATCCCAGAAGGGTAAAGGTAGGATATTGTACTGTCATTTTCAGTTATTTTGATTCCGCTATTCTATGAGAGACCTGAATCCAGAAACTCTGTACATAATAGGTTAAACAAGGAACCCCTATGCGTTCGCATAAAGGCGTGCGATTTTCATGGTTTGGAGAGTGTGCAAAGGCACCAAGAACAGAGAGTAGATTCAGAATATAGAGAGGAAGAACACAAGTTCAAGAATATCATGTGGTCCTATTGTTTATTTCTTCATTTTCTCCACTTCTTTTTAATAGGAATATGATGTAAAGCTTTCACAAGCTGGACGTATGAATATTTGTTGGTCCAGCCAATTTTATGGGATGAATAAAAGGGGAGACAATTTATTTTTGCATTTTGGGCAAAACCCAACGCATTACCAGCTTCCAGTAGCATTTGGATAATTGGACCTTTTTCTCTAAATGATGAAGTATGAAATAGTGGCATTCAACACAAAAAAAAAAAAAAAAAGAAAAAAGATGATTCAGAAGCAGAAACAAATGAAGTATCCTAGGGAAAGGTTAACATGACAATGGGTAATGTGAATGTCAAAGTTCAACTGTATACAAAATGTGCTGATTGAAGACTTTTCACGCTAATATTGACAAAATTATGAGAAAAACTCAATGATCTCTTGCTTTAAGGAACTGTTAATTTCAGAAAAAATAAATTATATACTCTCTGTTTTTTATGCATATACTCCTTCCGGGTTTTTTTAATTAGATTAATTACTAAAATGTTTGTGAATTATAAGATCTCAGTTTATATTTCATCCAAGACACCTCCTAAATCATAAGACTTTAAATTTATATGTAGTAAAAAATTGTATTTAACTTTTCACATAATTGAAAAACAAAGAGGGACTGTGTATGCATCAAAAAAAAAAAAAAAAAAAAGTGAAGCGTATAAATCATTTTCCTAATTTAACGTTCTTAAGCACATTAATTTACTATTTTTTGTTTGGATGCAATGGAGGGTCTAAAGCCATGGATATGCCGATATTATACGTTTGTACAAGGAGTTTGGGCTGAGCCCAGTGAATGATTGGGCCACCTTGCTGTGACAAACAGTAGAAGAGGCCCGATGGGTAAGCACCACCAGTCCATCTAACAAGAGCAGCCCAAAAAAGCAAAAAAAAAAAAAAAAAAAAAAAAAGAAAGAAAACTTTACAGTCAAATCCAAGAAACGCACTCACACACCAAAATCAGCATTAGTTCACCCATAGAGGAAGGAGGGAGAGGAGTGAGGAAGAAAGAATTTGTACTACTTCCTATGGCAAGGCCTCTGGGACCCACAGGGGAGTTCTTCAGGAGAAGGGATACATGGAGGAAGCATCCTATGCTGACTAACCAATTCCGCCACGCCACTCCTGGCCTCGGCATCGCTCTTGTCGCCTTCGGTATTTACCTCGTCGGTGAAACTGCTTACAACAAGATCTATGCCCCTTCTTCTCATTCTCATGCTTCATCTTCCGCAGCTTCTCACTCTCATCACTGACAGTCATCGGTCAGGTAGACGGTCAGCCTTTATCTCGCTTCGCCCTTTGTTTAACTATTATCGTTGTTGCTTTCGTGTTTGCGTCTGTGATTAGGTCATTTGGATTCATTTTTGCGTTTGGAGAAATGGGTTTCCCTTTAATTTTTGTGGGTCTGTTTTGATTTTGGTTTTTGGAGAATACCGTGGAGAGTGATTGAACTCTTTTTTTTTTTTTTTAACCTGGATTTTCTTTTGACTAGTTAGATATTTTTGGATGCATTTATGGTTTCGTTTTTGCTTTTAGAGAAATAGGTTTGGGTTTAATTTTTTTGAATGTTTCTTGTTTGATTCATCAGACGGTTTTGGTATTGCTTTTTGTCAAATTAGTCGGGACTGGACTACTGATGTGTTACATTTGGCTATTAGGTTCGAGTGCTTTTGTTAAAATGTTTTAGGCATCGATTTTGTTAATGAGTCTTGGATTTACGGGAATAGGCTAGCAGTTTGTCTGCATAAGGCAGCGTTTCCCCTTTCCCTGACCTCCTAGTCTTTGGAGTTCACTGGGTTAGCCTTTAGATTGTAATTTTGTTCATGTAGGTGTCTTATTTTTGGTTTTTGGACCATCTGGTGTGCGTATCTTTTATGGGTTGTGCAAAAATTTTAGATTCTTATTTCTTGCAAAATTTGGGCAGTTTTTCTTCCGAAAGTGCATTGATTGAATATGTATAGCTATAGCTCATGCTAGAGAAGGATGCATATTATAATGGGGTGTGAGTTGTTACCTGACTAGTTAGCTGACCTCCTACCCCCAAAAAAAAAAAAAGTAAAAATAAAATAACCTCCTACCCCAAAAAAGTGTAAAAATATAAAAATAAAGTAAAAGGAAAATTCTCTAGACTATGCTCTTCAGTTGTGTCTGGTTTAGCTTTAGAACATTGTGTCCTTGTTCTAACTAGGCTTTGCTTTGGAATAAGTCTAATCCTTAGCTAAAACATCATCTAAACATTAGTTTATATTCCCAAAGGGGTTTCTCTTTATCTTTGGTTGTTTCAGAGACTTGGGAAGTGGTATATTGAGAAGAAATGGAAATTGCTCATTGATTCTATGCTAGTTTCATCATCTCTTATGACTTCAAATCTTGTACTGCCTCCACTCTATGGCACAACAACAGCTAGCAAATTATGGCTCAAAATGTAAATTATTTGGGATAATTGCTTAAAGATGATATTAATAATGACTAATTGTGTTAATATGTCTGTTGTTTTCATATTCCAATATAGACTCTGTCCTAAGCTCCCTGACTGTCACATCTACTTTTTGTACTTGTTGTCCATCAATGATCAAGTGTACATAGGTATAAGGCCATCCTATTCAGTTGATTTTGGTGCTGTGAACATTCCTCTACACTTTAGATTAATGCAAAAAAGAAAGTAAATTTATCATTCTCTGGAAACACCAAGGCATATGTTCTATAAACTGAAATTTAACAGTCATGCACTGGAATTTTTGGAGATGGTGAATTATTTTTTTGAGTAAGGTACCAAGGGTGTGCAACTTAAGTACACGTGCTATCTAATTATCCAATGAAACCTTGTGGGTAAATTGAGCTAATGGGAACCTATCAGATGTATAACGGTAATGTAACTGGGAAAATGAGGTACTCTAAGGTGCAGCCTTTAACTGCTTTAAGCTTCTAAGAACTCCTTAAAATCTCTGAAATGATTTGTGGTGATTAGCAACCACTCTATTTTATGTGCTTTTAAGAATGTGTATTCCTGTGTTTCTTTTTTCTCCAACATGCATTGATTATATTGTAGACATATGCCTCGGAGACATTACATGGGCGGAACTGAAACACCTTTCTGTCCTTCAGAGTGTGATGCACTCTTGTGAATCTCAATAAAATTTTAGCAATCAACCCATCCTAGAAATGCTCTGAATAAAATTTGAAGCGAAAGTCATTATCACCTGTATCTGTCTCAACTTTGTTCTTCCTATGCCATACTTCGTGAATGATGAAGAATGATGAATCTTTACTCTTAACAGTACTTTCATGTTCAGAACCCTTCTCCCCTTTCTTGAGCTCATTTTCCACAATCTAGATACATGTCCACTTCATAATTATTCCTTTGTGTCCTTCATTCTTTCTGGGAAACAGCTTCCCTCTTCACATTTCCTTCTAAACGGCAAATAAGCTCATATGGGTCTCAGCCATACATATTTATGCTACATGCAGTTGTGGAAAACATTGATTCTACATCAATCTTGGTTGTGCAGGTGATGCTTGGTGAAAGGCATGCTGCATTCAGTCTTTAGTATTTCTGTTTCAGACTTTCAGTTGTCAATAATGAACTTGTCAGAAATGGTCCTTGCTGTTATTGAGTTGGGAACTTTATGCTTGTAACAACTATAAGACGGGTTCCTATAATGTTACTTTTGTTGTATTGCCATATCTAATGATTCTTGATTTATCAATGCGCCTTTTCAATTTATTACTCATAACTGTTGCACGGTATCAGGCTTTTGAGATGGGATTCTGCTTGAGGTTTTTGATATACACATACACACACACATACTGAGATTCAATTTTAGTTCGTATGAATGATGTATCGATGGCCTTGCATTTTTGTGCCTTTCAACATGGCCGCAAGAAGTCCTTAGATTGCGCAGAGCTGTAGCTCATTTGAGATTTGATAGCTTTGCCCTTTATCTGGTTATGATAAGACATTTATTTTCATCAATACTATAATCTAATAACTAAATCATCAGTCTTAGAATATGCCAATCCAGAAAGCATGATTTTGTATTGTTGTACAAGAACTTTTGTGCAAGAGCCTAATTTCACAATCAAGTTTGTTTTACTCGTGTAACAACTTGTGACGAGATAATCTAGCCTCTTGCCTCAATGACAGCACTCTTTTTCCTTTAAATTGCCATTTAATCGGTTCTACCTGTGACGATTAGATGGGTATCTGTTTTTCATGTAATTTTTCACCAAATTGGAAAAGCGACTTAGATAACTCATTCAATTTGCCCTTCTGAAATTGAACTGGACATTCTGTTGAGAAATCCTTCTTTGGTCTCTCGATCGGTGCAGCCATGAGGGAAGACCTCTTAATCTGCAAAACATCAATGCTGCGGAAAAGCAGAAGCCTAAATTCTCTCTCTCTTACAGCAAAGCATAAAGAAGAAAATTGTGACTAACAACTAAATGGGCTAGACCCAGTAGACGCAGCCATTTTCTTTGCACGTTTTAAAATGTTTCTCATGAATGTTACTGTACGTGTTTACAGAAACGATCTTTACATGACAATAAATTGTTAAATATTTACATGCTCAGCGCACTTGATGAAATCTCCAAGTCCCCCTCCAAGTCTCCCTTCAGTGTCTCTCCTTCCTCATCCTGCAGGCCAAAGATACATTCCTATATTTAGACATTCTGGAAATGAGGAAAAGGAAAAAGCCGAAATACCATGATTTCTCAAATAGATAAAAAACAAACATTGGCATTATTGTACAGACAGTTTACATATATTTTTAATTTCATTAGGTTGGACAACCAACTTGCCAATGTGCATGCATTTTAACGAGTAATATCAACATGGACTCATTTTCAACTTCAGCCAAGAGCAACAAAAGGTTTAAAGCACAAAGAGAGTTCAAATTTTCAAGCAAAAAATTAGATGTTATAGAATCTACCTGTTTATCTCTAGACTCTGTTTCATAATAACATTCCTCCAATTCACCATTTCCACGAACAATTTTTGCTCCTAGACCCGGTCTGTCCACCGACCCAACCGCATCTTCATCAACCAAAACCACATCTATCAGATTTTTCATGGATTTGGCATCAGGAATCTGCAGATAAAAGTACCAACAGATATTGTTAATGAAATAACCAAATAGAAGACCTAAAGCTAGATTTAATTTTGTGGAAAATCTAGAACGTCTGAGACATAGAGAAAGGATGTCTCATGCTTGCAATTATTAATTCCAGATTATCACTAATATCTGCTTTTCATAAGAGGGGCAAAATCAATTTAGCGAACAATGGAGACTGGAGAGCCAGGCATTCAATATGATGAATTAAACAAGTAGAAACATCAACGGAAGATTGTGGCTAAATACTTATCAATGATCCCAATACTTTCAACATGATAGGAGAATCAGCCGAATACTTTTCTCAAGAGAAAACAGTACACATTCTCCAGCCTGGATTGCAGCATTGAAGTGCCGTTTAAATGGTTATAGTAATTTAGAAAGGATTTGATGAACAATTTGGAGCTAAGGAAGCTACCAGAGAAGGTCTACATTGAAATAAAATTATTAGCATATACCTCAAACATGGCCTCGGTCAAAATATTCTCTAGTATAGCTCTTAAACCTCGTGCACCAGTTTTTTTGGCCATTGCTTTCTTTGCAATCAGTTTAAGCGCATCATCTTCAAAATGTAACTTGACCTGCAACATTAAAGTCTATTGATTAACCAAGATATTGGATACAGAATAACAGAAAACAAGCAAATCCAGTTGCAAGTGGCTGTAACCATTGCCAGAAAAGAAAATTTAAAAAATTAAAAAAAATAATTGAAGGGTGAAATATAACTTCTCTTGCCATTAATACAGGACCACAAGCTTACATTGTTCATGGCAAACATCCTCTTGTATTGCTTACAAAGAGCATTTCTTGGCTCTGTGAGAACCTACATGCAGAAATACAATACCAAGAGCAAATATCAAACTTCCAACAAAACCAATAAAACAGCAGTTTCATTGGAAATCACAATTTTGCACTCACCCACACAAAAAGTCTCTCTCTCAGTATTCACAATAGAAATTGGGGGAAATTAATGGAAAGGATAAGTGAGTCATTTAATATACAGGGTATAGTTTCTGTCTATTTATTATTCAGAACCTCAATCGTACATCACATAAATACATTCTTAAAAACATAGTACATCATATATGAATAGTACATTTTCACGATTCATGTATACCCTTTACTAATATATTCACATTGAGCACCCTTTTGTAATAACTCTCCAGAGAAATTAAAAGATTTTAATGTGTTCGAATAAATTGAGCTTGTTTGTTTTTGTATTCTTCTATAGCATTGTCATTCTGAATCCACTAACTGAAATAAATTTGGAAGATAATTGCTAAAATATTGATAAACGTCTTGCAGCATCAGTTAGCATCTGCAAGGGTAACTCTTGGACACTGGAGAGAGAAAGCCAATAGGAAAGAAGCTGAGAGTCTCTTGCTTGGGCTGCCTATTAAGTGGAAAAACAAAGGTACGATTAAAGATCAAAAAAAACTTTTTCTTTTTTTTTAAGGCGAGGGGGGGGGGAGGGAATACCTTTCTTTTCTCCCCTAGACATGTTTGTGTTTCTTGCTTTTGGAGTAAAATATTTCAGAAATAATTATAACTAGTACCTTGAAACATAAACAAAGCAATAGTAGTATTTTATTAAACCTCAAGAAGTTAAGTTTGAGATCCTGCCTTTTTACAGCAACATGCTATTGTTTCATTCTTGTTATCACATACTTTCCAGAAAGATATTTCCAACCATAACCAAGAAAGTATAGACAACTTTATCGCAAGATGAATAAAGCAGAAGAATTAAAATGAAAGGGAAAAATATCAACACCTGAACAAGCTGGTCTTCACTTAGAGCAGCCAAACTCACTAAAACAGGAAATCGCCCAACAAATTCAGGTATGAGACCATACGCTGTAAGATCACTGCTTTCTACCTGAAATTTCCAAACCCAACTTTAAGTCCATTTCACGTCAAATTGCCAATTCAAAAGGGCCAAAAAAAAGATGATCTCAAGACATGGTATGAAATGCATGTTGAATCATCATGACATGCATTCATTATATTTCAGAGCTTACAGATTCCAAGAGTGAGGATGTCACTGCAGCATCAGTTAGACCAGCTTGCCTCATATTAGCACGGACTGGTGCTCCGAAACCAATGGAAGAATCTTGTCGTCTGAGACAGAAATAATTTCAATCTATCTGGAAACAGTAATTATCATCTCCAACGAAAATATTGGTCTGAGAAGTACATAAGAAAGGAATACCTTTCTGAAATGGTCTTCTCCAAATCAACAAAGGCTCCACCACATATAAAAAGGATATCTTTTGTATCTATCTGCAGTATTGACATTGAAAAAGAAAACGAAGCGATGTATGAAAAGAAGCAGACAACACAATTCAAAAGCATTATGGAACTTTTACATTCCCAAAACTATGTAACATCAAAATCACAAATAACAGCATAGAGTGGAATGTTACACGAGTGACACAAGAGTTTATATGGTCCATACAGCATCCAAAAGAGTTCAATCGCAAAGCATAGCATTTGAAACATCTTTAAAAAGTTAACCTTCTATAAATATATATCATCTGAGAAAACCAAAAACTGTGTCCATATTTAAATGAATTTCTTTTTCTCTCATGTAAAAGTATAATAGCATCTTAAGGAAAAAGAGGATGTATTCATAAAAGCAACCATTGAACATTGATTATATTTTAACGGGTGTGACCAGAATAACACATTTAAAAGTCCAGAGCCCCAAAAGGTTGAAACTTAAAATGCTAGAACAGAAGACAAGCTTTGTACCTGAATGCTGTCACTATGTGGGTTCCTTCGAGCTCTATTATCAGGGACATTTACAATCTGAAGCAAAACATTTCAATACTGAGATACTTCATGAAAAGTGAATATGATGCAATTTCTTAAGATATTGACCATATTCATCCATTGTTAACTCCAAAATAGTCGCATGTAGCTGACTATGTTGATAATGCATGTAAAATCCCAAACAAGCCATTTATGCCACCATAAATTCACTGTCTCAGATTAAGAATTACTTAACATGATCACATAAATAATGTGACTACTAGTTGCACTCAGAGCATCAAGCAGGTGTAGTTCTTGTGTGGGACCGATTCTTACAGAACTCACATTACCTATGTAGACATTTTAACTGGTGTAAACGGGACTGATTTCTTTTAAATGCAAAATTGTAAGACCAAACTACCCCTCTTGCCCTTTCACCTCCCCAAACCAAAATGTTAAAGATTTAGAGAGTGATGCCCAACATGTGGAAGAGATTAAAGGGACAACACACATTCATCCCAGGGCACTGATAGTACAAGTGATGGCATTACTTAGTGGAAGATGGTACAGCAACATTCTGAGCATAACATCTGGCCTCAAAAATACACATGAAAGTTTAAAATTCTAAGGTAGATCAGGTCATTACAGAAAAGCATGCAATATATGTCTATGAAACTGTACATTGTAGAAGCCTCTAAAAGCATGGTTTTTCATAAGTGAGAATGTGAGTTAGAAGATCGAAATAGCAAAGTCATTTTCATTTTCTTTTAAAAGAACAAACTAGTTAGTCAAACTGAAACTGGCAACACCTGTTTCAAAGCGAGACACTTACAGTTCCTTCCAACATTTTCAGTAGTGCTTGTTGAACGCCCTCTCCAGATACATCTCTGCCAACATTTAAATTCTCAGCCTGCACTGAAGTTTCAAAGAGAAGTCATCAAAGATGAGGAATAGATTATTCAATTTCTTGAACAATTATTAACAATTATATGAACTTATAATTACTAGACCTTTTTTGTTATCTTATCAACTTCATCAATGTACACAATGCCTTGCTGAGCAGCTTCTACATTGAAGTCAGCAACCTGAAAACCAGATCAGAATTGGAATCACCATTCAAAACACAGGCATAAATATAGGAGAAAAAGTCATGCAGAAGACAGATGCCAGATAGAAAAAGATACTATGCAAAACAATTATTACAGATCCTATGCAACAGTCTCTTGTAACATGTCATCAACCATTTCTTTTTAATACAAACAGCAGTAGAATGAGACTATTCTTCCCTTCTCATTTTTGGCATTATTTCACTGCCACTAGGAAAGAAAGAAACGTGAGCCAATTCTACGTGACAGTGTTACCATACTGACCATGCGAGTGGAGAAATGCCATTTACAACTCTTTTCTGCCAATTATCATATTTCATACATCCTCCCAAAAATCTCAAGGATTCGGTTGATTAATAGGAAAATGCAATTAAAAAGTTCGCCTATATTAACACAACATTATGTACAGCCTCTCAAAATCCACATATTCCAAATTTTTCCATTCAGCAGAATTTAATCCCATAAATACATGCTTTTTAACTATCAAAGTTCAAGCAATGCTGTGTCAAGAATATAGAACGAATCAAAATTTACATAATATTTTGTATTACAGTAATAATTTACATATGAAGTGGGAATTTTTCTGCTCTAACATCATTTTACAAGTGAAATACCATAAAAGATTCTATCGAGGATAGAACAAGCAAACTAGACAACAAGAAGTAGAACAAGGGCCAACAGATAATTTAGATAAGCTTTTCAATAAGCATACCGTGAGTAATTTAGATAATATGGATTCCACATCTTCTCCAACATACCCTGCCTGGAGAAAAACAAACAGAGATGAGAACTAATGCAAACAGCACTGGCAAACATGTAACAAGATCTTTACCATATCAAAAAAAAAGGCTTAGAAGACTATGGTAATAAGGTGGAGAATGTATTATTTGGTTCATTCTAAATATGCACCACATGAAACAGGTTGCAGATAATTTTAGAATGAAACAATCATAGAATGCTTTTGTCCACTTAACTTCAAATGACAAATGCCTTTGAGCACGCACGGATACACAGTCAACTAATTGGGCTTTTTTATGTTTTGAAGAGCAGTCATTTGGCTAATAGAAAGTAGGTAATAAAGCAGTGCTCAGGTAAATGAAACAGGCCTTCAGCACAGAGATTAATTTGATTAGGAAACCATAAATTGAAATTATAAAAGCAGCAGTTAAGTTTTGAGAAATCTTGCACATCGCCCTTCACCCCAACCACACACAACCCCCCCCCCCCCCACACACATAAATCTTACATATATATATATATATATATATATATATATATATATATATCAATGTGTCTTGCGTATATGACTATATAGATTCATAAATGAGTGTCACAACTCAGCATATGGTACATAGATAGCTCTATCAATCAAAAAAGAAAAGAATGGTCGTAATTCATCATTGCAAATAGAACAAACATCACAGTGGCAGTGTATATACATGGAGAGTATGTAAAATGAGAGTGATCTTCCCTATTTTACACAGTGACAGGTAAAAGCTTATATATAAAGTAACCAAAAGAAAGGATATAATCCCAAATTATCTCAAACCTGCCTGTGTCAGAGTCGTTGCATCAGCAATGACAAAAGGCACATTCACAACACGAGCCAGTGTTTTTGCAAGTAACGTCTTCCCTGTCCTTAGTGTCAAGGTGAAACATTCAGATCAGAAAGGCAGGCTACATTTTGGAACAAATTCCAGAGTAATAACAAGGAAATGCTAAAAAATACATCGGCCTTCCATGAAGGGGAGACATAATTTTCTCCATTGCAGCTTATGCAGAAAAACAAGAATGGAAGATCAGAGACCATACCTGAGCCAGTTGGACCAATCAGTAACACATTGCTCTTCTCCAGCTCCACAAAATCATCATCAGAATCTTCAGGTTTACCCTCGGCATTACAAGATTCAACATCTGACCTGATAATAAATCTTGGAGTCAAGGGATCAAAACAAACTATCCCCATATGTCACAACATGATAATTAATTATTGAAGGTAATTGAATTTCTCAACTAATTATAGTTCAGTGGGAAAAAGAAGCAACTGAAGATAAAAGGAAATCACAGGAGAAATTACTAAATTTATCAACAGAAAAACAAAATACAGATAACCAAAAAAAAAAAAAAATAGTTTTACACTGCTGTAAAGCAACATTTTGCTAATGCGAAATGCCAACTAACCATTTGTGATCTTATGCTCCCTTGTAAGATATTTAAAACGACCAACATAATCCCTATAATTCTATTTTGTTACTACAATATCCAGAAGCAGGGAACCTACCAAAATTCATAGATGCATTCGAAGCGCCACACCAATACCAAATAGACAAGCATAGTGAATCTATATTAGTGAGAACAAAAATTAATGGGTCCAAGAAACTGCCTATTACAAATTTCTACCAAGAGCACACCAAAACTCCATTTATCCCATTAACATGTTAGTTCAAACATCAAGTTATCCAGTCTTTGCAGTGGGAAAATGTAATCTGATACATGAAACTCTGGCAAGTAAGTTACGAGTGTGCTTTCAAAGAACCTTGAAGAGCACCAAATTAAGGCGACAAGGAGACATGGAACTCACTTTTTGTGCAATGAAGCATGATAGATTCTTTTGTAGTGATTGTAAACAGCAACAGATAGCACCTGTCAATGAGAACAAATTGTTTCACTGACACCTCCAAAATCATATATAGACTGCACAAATATGAATATTTGCATCAAAGAGATTTCAGTTCAGAGATCTCACACTTCTACAAGAGCACTTGTGCAAATGCATTGTACATGAACCATGCGAACAATCACACAACTAACCAATGACCACGAAAAATCATAGGAACAACTATGTATGCATTCTCGTAACTCCTGAAACTCAACGCCAAAAAGCCACAAAAGTATAGTACGACAGAGCTCAAAACTTTGTGCAATTACATTCTCACTTAAGCCTTATTTCATCCCATCTAAAACTTTGCGCAATCAGTCTCACTCAAGCCTTATTCCGTTCGATACAAATATCCATGATTCTTCTTCCTACAATAGTTCTCAGACAAAACATAGAACAAAAATATAAATAAGTGCCAAAATGAAAAGGAGGACTCAGACCTTTTTAGCCCTATCTTGTCCAATAACAAACTCATCAAGTCCTTTTGATATCTCCTTTGGCGTCGGCAACTCCCTGCCCAAATTAGCCCCTCCCCATTCCCCTCCTCCACTGCACACCTCCTCCACCCCTCCAACACCTTTCCCCTCCAAAGAATCCTTCACGTCACCACTACTACAACTAGCCTCGTCCTTAACACCACTGCTATTACAACTATTATCCCCACTATAATTCCTCAACTTCTCCCAAATCTTTTTCCCATTTTCTCCAGAATTATTCCCCTCCACACCATTGGCTCCTCCTTTAACCCTCCCAATCTCAATAAAACTACCCTGCAACGGCTCCAACTTAAACGGCCGGAAATAAAACGCCGTACGACAATTGGGGCACAAATTCACCGCTTGGTAAATTCCGACCTCGCCCCGGGAAATCGACAACGGCCGATTGGAAAAGAGAACAGTCATGAGCTTAGAACAGCGGGGACAGTTCACTTCGGCTTTAATTTGGTCATAGTTATCGGAACTCCCGTGCCATTTCTGCCGTTCTTGTAGATTGTGAAACCCTAGGGTAGGGTTTGAGTTGAGTTGGGGATTGGGCAAGAAGACGGGGGTTTTGGGGAGTGTTTTGCGAGGGGAAGAGTGGAATTCGGAAAATAATAGGGAGAAAACGGTAATTTTAGGAGTTAGAAATCGGAGATTGGTTTTGTATCGGAATATGCCGGACATCTCGCCGTCGTCGGTGCCGGAGTTCAGAGCATTGCTTAAGGTTGTGGGAGCACTGGTGAGGGCTTGTAGTATAGCACCAGTAGGTGGTGCGAAATGCGGCCGGCCGGCAGCTGTGTTTTTTTTTTTTTTTCCTTTTTTTTTTTCCTTCTTGAAAGCGCTCGTCTGAACACGCTTTTCTGTTGTTAAGGATTAGTGGTTCCACTATGATTGCACCTCTAGAAGAGTTTTCAGAAATATGATGGTGACTAATGCTGGCAATTAGTCCCAAGCCCCATTGGGATCCCATGCCCATATTTTATTTGGGCGGGATGGGTATCAATAATATGGGATTGGGCTTATTTGGGATTATACCCATTAACACCCATTTAAATATGGGTATGGTTGGGAAATGATTGGGATTCCCATACCCAAATATAAACAAACCTTGAAATAATTTATTTTTTATCAGATTCACCTCTTTTATACTTTCTTCTGAAAAAATCCTTCATTTTAAGCTGCATTAACAAAACATCTTTCATTTTTATTTATTTTTTATTTTTAAACATTTTTTTCAATAACAATGGAATACCCATTTTTTTAATGATGGACAAGTTGGAAATTTATTTTTGCATTTTTAGCTTCTTTATTTTGCCCTCTTCGATTTATCTATTTCTACTATAAATATTATGTTAAATTTTATCTATTGACATCAATTTTATGTGGTTAAACTGATCTTTATACTAAAAAAATTCATGTGAATTTTATGTATTGAGTGCTTTAATTTCAGTTCAACCTTATTCTCGAGAAAATTAGTCTTTATATTCTAGTTTCATCAGAGTTTGTAATGTCCATGAACAAATGAGATGTTGATTTATTTTAATTTTTAATTTGCTTCATTACTTTAGTAATGGATTTTAGTATGAGGAGTTTTAATAAGATACTATCTAAATTGATTTTTTTATGTGTAGATAAATTAAATATCTACACATCTTCAATCTATCCTCTTTACATGTAACAATTGAAAAATTACAGTTTATAATTAAAAGATTAAATAGTATTAATAAATGAGATCTAAAAAAATAATAATATAAAACAAAAAAAAGTTAGAAATTTATTGAGGTTAATAAATTAAAAAAATAAATGATATAAAAAATAAATATTCATGTTAAACTAAAAAAAACAAGTAATCTAAAAAAATAACAATTGATTAATAAGGAAAAGATAATTTAGAAAAATAATAAAATGGGATAAATTGGGTTTTTGGGCGGTATCAAATGGGACTAGCCCATTTTAGTCCTACCCATATTGATCCCATGACTAATATGGGATTGTTTGGGTATGACCCATATTTCACAGTCCCAATTAAATCTCGCCCAAATCCCGCCCATCCCGCCCATTTGCCATCTCTAATGGTGACGCATATTTGAAAAAATTATTAAATTATTTTAAAAACATGTTTAAAATATATTTAAAATTTTTCAGAAAAACATATAATTATTTGACAGAGCCAGTTTGATAACGGTTGAGAACGATTAGCTTTTCACAAAGTGCAAATAAAAACAATCCTTAAACTCCATATTTTCTTTAAGTGCTCAATCCGTTTGAATTGAATAATTCTTGAATATTATCGGAAAATATTCACTACACATACTTTCCAATTAACCTTCTATATCTTCAACCTTTCACGTATACATCCTATCTCGAGAAGTATTACAATATTATTCTTTGAATAATATGCCAAAAAAACACAATTCAGATGATGCCAGTTAACTCGTTAAAAAGCAATAAAATTAGCATTCTTTTAAATCCTTTGGATCATGTTTTGGTTTATATTCCCCTCAGTGTCCCATATTAAACCGTGCAAGTAATTATAACGCAGCCAATGTGTGTGCCTTTTAAAAAATTATAAATACAAAATTAATTAGATAAAACAATACAATGTGGTATTTTTTATCTAAAACATATACATTTTCTTTTTTTTGGAAAAACTTTTTATTTCTTTAAAAAAATACATAAAGATTATCGATAATTATTTAACTTGAAATGAAAAGACTATATGATTGATAGTGATCAGACAAATTACATGATGGAATTGTGCTTGTGGAGAAATGTTATAAAAAATAAATAATTAAACAAGGTAGGGCAACTTTTATACGGAGTATCAAAAGTTGTGTTAAAGCCCATAGACAATGACCAGAAATTTTGCGCAGCTGTAACAATAGCAATATTTGCTTCCCTCCAAAAGTGGTTTAGTCTGCGTTCTCAGTTAGGACTCAACAATTCTTTAACTTTTCACACCATTGAACTGACTAATACGCCAGTCCAAGACCACGTAAAAGAGCCCAATAAGTTAAAAGAGAAGTTGTGATGGTGGGCCTGGTTTGACCCATCATAAGCCCAATAAGTTGAAAGTCATCCCCCAATCCTTTGAAACCAAAGAGAGGTCAACAGAGACGACGAACGCTCGCCTCTTTTTCTTTTTCTTTTTTCACTTTTTCTGGAGGCTAGAGGCCAAAAAAAAAAGGTTGTTAGAAGTCAAATTTCAGTGGAAATTCGTTTTGCTAATGGGCTGAAATTCAGTACTTGTCATACCAAGTTTTTTTTTTTTGAGCTTGTCATACCAAGTCATCTTTTTCCTTTTTTTTTTTTTGTCATATTCGAATCTATTTAAAATCATTTTAATACCAACTGATACATTATTTTACGACACGTGTATTTGCATGCAGTAGTAAAAATAAAAATGCTTTGCATGATTTAGTCCATAATCAAAACAACCAACGTTTGATTCTTAGGCAATCCTATTCCTATCCTATATCTACAATAGAATGAGAAATGTTAGACGTACCTATCAAAAAAAAAAAAAAAGGGAAAAGTTGAAATGAGAAAAGGATTTAAGTTACCCAGACGCCAATGCAACCTGAAAATGGCATTTTGGTTTTGAAGTCAAGACAAAAGTTGGGCTACCCAACTGAATATACGGCTCTATCCTCTAAGCCTATGCTGCATAGCGTTTGTATTTAATGTGATGTGATCAATTTTTTATTTCAATATTATTGAAGCAATTGAATGTTACTAAGTTGGGATGCATAAATTATAGGTTACTTTCTGTGTCATGGTATCTCAACCGTCAACTACCAACTAGTCCAGCCAACCCTATTGTTATAGTTTCCATCAATTTTCCATATGCTCTTTCTTCTCTGCAATAGCTCATTTCAGCCTTTCTATTGAGGCTATCATGACTTTGTGTTTCTACGAAAAATTCTAAAATGGACCCGATTTACAATTTCAATTATAGACTTTGTGATTTAAAATAAAATTACATAAGCATTCTTATATCATTTTACATTATTTTCTTATATCAGCATGCATTACTTCGATTGCTTTGCACTCTTTTAAATTACAAGATCCACAAATGAGCTATGGACCTAATTCACCTAAGAATCTCTCTGATTGTAGGGCCAATTGCACCCTGTTTTTCTATACACTATTGTGTATCAACAGTGTGCTTTGAACCCTTGGTATTTTTGGAGATTTAGCCAATTCTTTTCATTTATTTAGCTGATTGAATGAAATTAGATAATGTACAAAAAACTTGAGTTGTCACTGATGCTTAGTTTGGGAGTTCGAGTAGAAAATAAAAGAAGAAAAAAGAAAGTGAGAGAACAGAAAAGAAGGGAAAGAAACTTTACATTATTTTCCTTCCTTTTCCTCCCAAATTTGGAGACACTTTTATGGTGCACAATACAAATTTGTAAAGAACAAGTTGAATTTTGACAACTTATGTGGATTTGCCTATTTATAAATTAAATTAACAACTTATATGGGCCCGTCCTTATTATTCTCATTCAATTATTGGTTCTTTGTATAGTACAAAGTTGACTCAGCTTTATACTTTAGCCAAATCTCAAATTCAGAAGGAAAATTTTTTGGTAAAAACAAACCAACTTTTCCTTCCATTTCCTTTCTTTTCTTTTCCTTTCCTTCCTCCCAAAAAAAAAAAAAATTGGTTAGGTAACTTTTCTCTTCTTTTCCTTTCTTACTCCCAAACAAAAGAAAACCTTAAAATCCTTTCATTTCTTTTCTTTCTCTTCCATTTCTTTCCTCCCAAACATACTCTTAAATTATTCTTTACTCGTGTTCACAAAATACAGGTGAAAAAAATAACGACACCATTAAACCTGAACACTAACGGGAGTCTGTTGAACTTCAAATTGGACTTCTTGAACAATTTGTATGAATTTTAAATAGGACTTCTCGAACAATTTGTATAAACATTACAATTTTGAGTCATTTCATCAATCACCAATGTCAAAAACCATGTGCAAGACACAGAGTAGGCAATTTTTTTTCCATCCAAATGAAAGCTCAAATCAGATGGAATAATTTGAAGCTTCCAATTTAGCTGTGTAGTAGGGATTCTAAATAATCTGAGTAGTCAAATTAAGTTTCATGATGGAGTATATCAACATGCGGGCATGTTCTGTTTTTCTCAAGTTGGATGAACTACTTGATTGCTGGAGAAATGCAAGACCATCAGAAAACAGGTCGCCAATTTGACAAAAAAAAAAAAAAAAAAAATCAGAAAACAGGTCACCCTCCACACACGCTGCCTCTAAAAACAGTTTAGACTTTAGACACAATTCCCAGTTCTTCCCCACATTTAATTCAACTCTTTAACGTACACACATATGATACTTGTCGAATCAATTCTTCATGCAACTCATGAGTTCAGTAACTTGAAAGACAAGAAAATAAGATAAATGAAGAATGAATAATCCTTTAAAAAAAAAAATCACTTTGAGAATAAAACGTAACTCATTTTTTGTTGTCTCAAAACTCACACTAAGTATTATTCCTTTTTTTTTTATATGTTAATAATTACACGATATAGAATAAAGACAATAGATAAGAGTGAAAAAATATTCGTAACAACAAAAAATAAAAAATATTACTAATTAAATAGGCATAATAATATCTTGTTTGTTGAGCTGCCTGCAATAGCAGAAAAAATAAAAAATAAAATAAAAAAAGAGAATCAAAATACTTTAAAATGTTAGTAATAATTCAAAATTGCCAAGCTGAAATCCAGCTGACAAATGTACAGTAAACTCCCACTCCAAACAAACTCCTAAGCGAAAGCACCGTCTTCTGAATCCCACGTGTTCCTGTTCGTCCGATTACCACCGCCCCCCAAGCGGACCCCACTCCTCGCTCCATCACCTTCCGTCCACCCGTCCACTTCACATGTGGGTCCGAACCCGGATCCGGATCATCTAAAGCTTCCGTTGTGAATCATTGATTCCCGTATGTAATCATTACCATCGTTATTTCCAAAGCTCCCCCCTCACTATATATATATCGCCACCGCCAACGTCGATTCCCAATTTTTTCGATTCCCATTTTGTTTTCCAAAGATGAAGCTCAAGCACCCGTCGTCCAATTCAACGTCAAATACCCTGACTGCTACGACGTCGTCTCAGGACGCCAGGCTTCTCGTCCGCGAGACGCTCCGAATCAGCGCCAATCTCGCCTCCGCTCCTCCTCCTTCTTCTTCTCCTCCTCCGCAGCCTATTGCCGCCACCGCCGTCGAGAGAGATGTGCCTAGCTTCGGACTCGTTGAGGAGCAGTTTATTAATTCTAGCTTGAGGTTAATCTGCCGCGAGGAGATCGACGGTCGCCGGTGGGAATACTTCGCCGACCTCGGTAGTTCGAAGCCATTTAAGAAGAGTTCGATTCGTGCTGTTAGCTTGCATTCTCGTCAAGCTCCTGCGCATGTAAGCTTTTCTCCATATAAATGTATTTTGTAATCTTGAAGTGCTAAATAAATATAATTTTGGCTTCAAATTGGGGTTTTCATATTTATATCAAGAATTATAATCTTTTATTGAATGATGCATTTTAAAGTTTTTATGTTGCTGAGAATAGAATTTTTTTTTTTGCAATGGTTTTTTTATTTTTATTCTCGCTAATTAGGTATATTTGTTTGTTGGAAGCTCCTAATTTCGAGAAATTTTTATGAAATTATATCATAATTATCGGAATGCTGTATTTATAGCATAATTAGAAAGTCAGTTTTTGGCAATCGTGTAACGAGTATTTGGAAATCGTGTACCAGTAATTTTAATTTTCTTAATTATAGTGTTCTGAGGAGAATCTAAAGAAGTGCTGAAAATAGCGTCTTTTTGTCATTTTGACTTGTTAACAGCAGTAAAATTTATTATTATTTTTTTTTTTTTTGGTTTTTCGGGTGGTACTGCATTTAAACATGCATTGTGCCGTTAATTGGGTGAGAAAAATTAGATTCTTTTTCAGCTTTTAATCTAAAAATTATCTGCTAATATGTCTGATTTTGTATTTTGTGCAGGAATTGATGTCATTCATAAGATCCTATGTTGTCCCAGAAGGTTTTCCTGATAGTGTTACACCATCTTATGTACCATATATGACATGGCGTGCTTTGAAGGTATTTTTTCAAATTTTAGTTGAGGGGATGCGATTTAGCATTTAAAAATATATGTGTCTTACTTGTTTATTATTCACTAACAAGTATCTATGTAATTTATAGCACTTTTTTGGTGGAGCAATGGGGGTTTTCACTACTCAAACTCTCCTGAGTTCAGTTGGTGTTTCAAGAAACAAAACAGCTACTGGTGCCGTAGCTATCAACTGGATTCTTAAGGTATATATTATGTGTATAGAACTTGTGTGTAAAAACACACAATATTTAGTGCATTCATATATACTAAAATCTGCTTGGATATTGGACATAATGCAGCTGACTGGAACCTGTTGCGCGTGGTCTAAGTTTAGCTGGGGCATTATGAGTCATTTCATTTGTTTCGGATGTAATTCCTCCAAATTATTAACATTTTCTTTCTTTACCCCAGTCAGTGATATATGGTGCATCATTCTAAAGCAGCTGTTGTACAATAGACAGCTACATGTCCTGTATAGTACTGGATAAACTCAGAAAAGTCTGAGAGTACAATCAAATCACCTGATAAATTATGTTTCTTGAGAAACAAAAATTATGCAAAATCTGAGATGGGCTTACTTTAAATAAGTTGTCTTAGCAATGACCAGGGGATGATTATGCGAAGTAATCAGCTCATTAAGCTTTTTTGTTAAATTTTTGTCATTATTTATGAGTCATTGTTTCATCCTCCTGTATTTTGACTTCTGCCTTCCACTGAGACCTTAAATCTATTGCTTTTAAATTTATATGACTTTATAATGTTAAGCTACAGATTGTGGTTTGACTTATTTGTAGGATGGTGCTGGTCGTGTTGGGAAGATGCTTTTTGCTCGGCAGGGGAAGAAATTTGATTATGATCTTAAACAGGTAATGTGTCATGCTATAATTGAGAAAAGAAAAAAAAATTGGAAAAAGTAAAACTACTCACAAATATCTTTTACAGTACTGGTTATCACCTTAAACTTTTAGGGTTTTTTTTTTTTTAAAACAATGTAAAAGTAAAACTACTCACAAATATCTTTTACAGTATTGGTTATCACCTTAAACGTTTAAGGATTTTTTTTTTTTTTAAAACAATGTCTCGCAGCTTAGGTTTACTGGTGATCTGCTAATGGAGTTAGGAGCTGGTGTAGAATTGGCAACTGCAGCTGTTCCCCATCTTTTTCTTCCTTTGGCTTGTGCTGCAAATGTAGTTAAGGTGATTGATTGAATTTATCTTATTTATTAGTTCTCTTTTACTCGTCTATAGGTGTATACATTCCTTACATCAGAATATATTTGCTTGTAGAATGTTGCTGCCGTCACATCAACATCAACTCGTACTCCAATCTACAAGGCCTTTGCTAAAGGGGAAAATATTGGGGATGTAACTGCTAAAGGCGAATGCGTTGGAAATATAGCTGATCTGGTATGCTCGTACTACTTGTCCAATTATATGTTCTTATTTGGAATGCCATTATAAAAGCTACACATTATCAACTAGAGAAGTGATATATTTTGCCTACCTTTTTAGGAACTAAATCTAGTATTTCAAGGGGCAAAGCTATGGCCTTAGAGACATGAGAGGAAATCATAAGATTTGAGTTTCTCCAGTTGGTTTAAGTTCACTATCTTGGGACACAGTTAGGAATTAAATGTGTGATTCTTAGATAATTATTGTCTTGCATTGGATGTTGAAGTGAAAAAGAAAGAATGTCAATTATAACCAAAAGGAATGTGGAAAAATTTGAATCTACTTGTTGATTGCCTATTAGTGCCTTTTTCATTTTAAACTTAATTTTAACACATAAGAAGAGTGTGAAAGAAGCCAATCATGTTCTGAATTGAATGACCATTTTGCTTGGAGCCTGATTTTTAGTTATGACGCTTTATGGTGAACAGGCTGATTAATCGGTTTGACTCTATGTAGTGTTTATAACAGTTTAGATGTTATAATTAATTCTTGTTAATGATGTGGCTTCTGAAGCTTGGAACTGGACTTGGTATTGTGATTGCTAAAAGAAATCCATCCTTGGTTACAACATTTGCCCTCCTCTCATGTGGATATTTGATGAGCTCTTACCAGGAGGTCAGTGTAATTCTTGATAAACCTCTCTCTCTCTCTGTCTCTCTCTCACACACACACACACACACACATTAATGTCTCCATTTAGTTGGAATTCTTTTTATAGACTTTGGTGCATCAACTGTATCTTCCAGGTGAAATCTGTGGTGTTGCATACGCTTAACCGTGCAAGATTCATTGTTGCAGTAGAATCCTTCCTTAAGACAGGTGAGGAAGAGAGGCATGCTGTTCACATACTTAGCTTTTCCTCCCTTCTTGTGTTTGGCCCTTATGATGTTGTTACCTATTAGGGCTTGTTGAAGCTTGAATCTAGAACTGAATTTCTTGGAGTAGATTTCTGTGATTACTCTTGTGATATCTTCTTTTGGTAGCTTTCTTCTTCTTTTTTAGTTTCTCAACTTTTCCTATACATGGATTCCAATTAAGAGGTTTCAGGACTTCTTTTATCTGCATCATGGGCTTTTTCTGAAACATCATATCATTGCTACCTCTATTTTTAGTCTGTAAAGGGCAGCTGTTTGAACAAAGTATGAGAAATTCTGATAATTTGTGCATGGTGTTTATTCAATTTCAGGGCGGGTTCCTACACTGCAGGACGGTAACAGAATGGAAAAAATATTCAGTTTTCCATGGTCAAATCACAGACCTATTGTTCTAGGTAATGGGTTGTTCCTGTCCCCATCTATGTTTTCATCCTGATCTTTCGTGCTCATATCTTTTGGAATTAACTCAATTTGTCATAATTCGTGGCAGGACCAAGATTTAAAGATGCATTTCAAGATCCCAACTCATATCTTGCGGTGGAGCCCATCTTTGAGGTTTGTAATTGTTCAGAGAAAATAATTCTCAAATTCTAAGTCATGCTTGCCATTAATAAATGATCCCAATTTTTATATCTCTATGATTGTACTAGCATATGTTTCAGTCCCATGTATTTTCTTTTATTATCTTGATGCCTGATAAATATTTCTTGGGAAATTGACAGAAAGAGCAATATCTTGTGACATATAATCCTTCCAAGGGTAACATATATGCATTGCTCAAGGATCAAGCTAAGCCTGATGACATTTTGAAAGCAGCTTTTCATGTGAGGTTTCTTACTACCATTTCTTTTGATTGTCAAAAGATCATCATAATCTGCAATTAGCTAAATTTGTCTTGTATTCCAGGCCCATGTGCTTCTGCATCTCATTCGTTCCTACAATGAGAATCAGTTTTCGTCAAGCAAAAATCAGGGAAATGATCTTTCAGTGATATTACCGTCGACTGCTAGTCTTCAAGGTCATGTGGCAGAATCTTATAAGATGGTGTTAGCTTTATATGGGCCTTTCAAGTGCAAAGCTAAAGAACAAGTAGGAAATTCAATTCCTTCTCTAGTATTATTTCCATACCACTGCCAAATTTTAGTTGTTACACGATTTACTGTTTCATCAAAACAATGTTATAATCTTGCTAAGTTTCTGTGGTTGTTTTGTTTTCCCATCGCCATAAATCAAGGCTCAGGAGAGGAGAATAAGAATTGAAAAACTACATAGTAGTTCCGTACTAAACATACTGCACTCTTTTATCAGCTCATACATTGTGCTCAATCTGGATTGCATTCAAACATCTCCTGAATATTAGATTTGAGGATATTATAATATTTATGCATTTAAGCAAATGTTTTGTGTTTTTCTTTTAAATGTATAAATGAATTCCAGGATATACAGTAATCCTCAAGTTCTGCAAATATCCCATACGGGTGAATCTACATTTGGAAGTTAATATGAGCGAAATATAGTATATCCTACATATGTGCTATTCATCTCTATTACTTTCTAATATTTAATAATACTGTGTGCTTACTCGGGGGAAAAAAGGTTATCAGGTTATGGAGACATTAACTTTGAATTAGAAACAACGTTGGCACTTTTGTAAATTAGCAAGTATAAATTAGTAAAAAGTTGACACTAAGACGCTACTCATATATCTTTTTGTCATCTCTTCATAATGCTGTGTGAACTGGGCTTTTTTTGAAAGTTTCTGTCATAGATTGTGTAACAGTTAGTTGATTCATGACTTAAATGATGGTGACTAAACATGGAATTTATGCCTAGAAGAATGTAATAAATAAATTATGCAATTTCTCTACTGGCAATCTATTCTATTGTGCATTTTTGCTTAGCAAAACTTTTTTTAACCATTGCTAAGTTGGTCTACTCTGTCTAACATAGAAATATAGAATCTAAGGTATTCAACTTGCATACATTTTTCATAAATGGTGTTGAACTTCCTAAATTGCAGTTTGTGCCAGCAATGATAATTACCATATTCATGTCACTATCATGTGCTAATCTTTTTCTTTCTTGCAGGGGTGGGTGATGTCTGAGTCTCTACTGAATCCTGGCAGAGCTCGGTTGTGTGAATTGATGAAATAGAGATTGAATTAGTGCACAATGCTTGAGATTAGCTGCAAAAAGGGAGTAGTTTGCCTCAAATACTGCAAACCAGGACAACCAGGCATCCTTGAAGCAGAAAGGCAGTGCATGCACCAAGTTAGTGGAGCCATTGAAAAACATTGTCATATAACCATTGTCATTTTGTCTTGTGGCACTGTCCTTTCAGCCTGTTGCGGCTGCACTAATCTGATGCACAGGATGTTCCCATGTGATAAAGATAGCATCAGTTCTGTAGTTATGGTAGGAAGGAAGTCAGCCTCATAGTACCATAGAGATGTCAATAATAGAATCTTCATAGAAAAAGTTTTGTTTTAGTTTTCTCGGATCCCTTTCTTCTTCCAGCCTTCACCCGCAAAACCCCACCTTTTATTTATCGAGTGGAAATTTTGTCCCAAGGATTTCTGGCTTCTTTTTTGGGGTAAACTTTTGCTCTGGGTATTTTGTTGCCCCACTCGTTTGTGTTAGCCAGAGTTGTTCAAAAACACCATGTGCTTAGGTTTAGTAGTTGAGGAAGGTTTTTCCTTGTTATTTCCTGCTGTATAGTGAAGGAAAAGAGACAATTGTTTATTATGAGGATGGATTTGATTGTTTAGTTTTCAAGGCAGAAGGACAAAATTTCTTGCTGTCAGTGTATCATATCAACTTATGAATTCTAATTTAGGACCACATTGCTCGACTTGGTCCAGAAGCATTACAGGAAAATGGTGTTGGTGGTGGTTTTGGCTGACGACCATTGTTGATAGACAGAAGTGCTGGAAACCGTATCTCTGTACGATTTGCGCCTCAGGATGTGGAAGAATAGTGCTTGTGGCTTTGTGATTAGTGGATCTCGAGTTATCCTTGATAGAATTTGGGCGAAAAGCCTAAGGTAAAGGTTTTGGCAGCATTATTTTGTTTGAAGATTCTTTCACGAGATTTTCAACCTTAATGTAAATATCATGTGGGACACAAGGTGAATTGTATCTGAAAGGTTATTATTGCTTTACGTTGGAGCTCTTGCCTCAAAATAAAGCTAATTGGATTTTCGAAACTATAATTCTGGAGACACGTCGCCCGAGACGAAATAATTGTTTTAGGGATCAATTTCCCCCTTTTGGAAGAACTGGAATTTCGATCTAACATGAATTTTACTTCTCATTAATGGATTCTAACTCAGTAGTCTTCCAAATTAACTAGTTTGAACCATGGACTAGTCCAGATTGCATCTAATAAATCACAATTGTGATTGGATTGGAGAACCTCAGATGAGTGAACAAAAATCACTATATCAATCCACATTGTGGGCCATCTTATTCTGCATTCATATCAGCCAATTCAGCCATTTATCTTACAGGAATGCTGGGCCGAATGTAGGAAGTACAGTTGACCTGGAGATAAAAACAAAAACGCTTTACAAAATTATGGCCTTGTGGTAGAGAGTCAGTCATTTCGGTGTCATCATCTACAATTTGACACTGTCCACTTGTCCTCCTCACTTTTCTCTAGTCTCTGCCTCTGGTGGGATATTAATTTCCGGTCAGGACCGTCGAAATACCAAGATTACTTCAAATTCTATCACAAAATTTTTTGAGTCTTGAATGCCAGTTGATGGGGAAAAGCTAGGCTGATCCTGCTGTTTCTCAACGAATGCTGCTTTGTCTTCTTGACAATTCTTAATACTAAAACATAGTCTTTTTTTTCTTTCCCATGAAAATGTGACAGTAATGATATAAATTCACTTTTTTAGCAGAATCGCAAAAAAATAGTATGCCAATGTCATCAACGCCTTTAGGATATTGTTTCTGCTTTCTTTATTTCTGTAAATCACCCAAACAAAACCCTCATCATTCGGCCTTTTACTCAAGCTTTGCGGGATTATGTCTATTTAACTTTAGGGGTGAACAATGAAGCCAAAATGAAATAACACTTTGTAGCCACACATGTGACCGTCATTCCAATTACTATTTGTCCACCTTCAATTCCATCTTCTTCCTTAAATATACTCTAAACCTTTTATTAATTTTCACTAATCAATGCGTTACAAATTACAAATTCCTTATACGAGAACTACTCTAGTTAAAGACTAATGAACAAGTTTCAATGTGGCTTATTTTACAATTTGTTTAACAATGTTTCAAACGTCTTATTAAATAATAACTTGCACTTTAGTTGGTAAAATGCTTCACCTATAATTTATAGCTCTCGCATTCGAATCACCGTGTAGGTAGAGTCTCATCAGACCAGAAACAAAAAAAAAAAAAAAGAAATCCACTTCAACATCAGTTTTGCTCTATAACCCACATAATCAAATATGTTACTTTGACCATAACTACTATACATTCAAACCAGCGCAACAATCCACGTGAAAAACACAGTACATATACCCCCTTGATGGAGTTAGGTTTGCTTTTAACATAACCACATCCATATGAGGGAGACAGTATAATATGGTGATGTAACAGAAGAACTATAGTACTCCTATATCATTCATACGTCCAAACATATGTATGTGGTGTGTGTGCCTGCAATCAGCAAGGCCTACTGCTATTGAGCTGAGATATGTTTTTGAGTAATCACACCACAATCAGCCTTTGTTTCTCTTTGTGCTTCCAGTACTGGAACAACAAACAAGACCTTTGTGTGTTGTGACTAGATATTTATACAATGTGTGTTTGGATGTCAGGACAAATTTTTTGTCCTGATCATAGCAAACACCCAAATCCCTTTTCACAATTTTTTTTTTTTTGTTTGTTTTTCTTTTGGTAAATAGTTCTTATAGTATGAATTAGGAAAGATCTTGAATCCTTAATTAGCCTGATTATTTTGCTACCAATCAATAAAATAACGAGTATAAAATGAATAATTTTTACTCACATATAATTCGAGTTGTGAAAGAGTCGAATTATTGGCAAACAAATTCCGACTTGATTTGTTTAAACTAGTGTTCGGATTGTTCTTTCTGAATAAACAAACCGAGGTTGAATGACAAATAAAATATGATATTTAAACGAATGAACACGAAACTAATAGTATATCCCTTGTATTTGTGCTTTAGTTTTTTCAATATTTAATATTTTTCTAAAACAAAAACTAAGCTAAAAATTTTATCTTTTCGAAAAATTTATATTCAAATTCAAACAAAATTTTTAACTTGTTTAATAAATAAATTTAAAGTGAATTAAACTCAAACATGAAATATTCGACTTAACCGATCCATTTACAGCTCTACATAGTCATCCATTATTATTATTATTATTATTTTGTTTGAGGATTAGTCACCTAAGTAATTGAAGACCAATGTGTAAAATAGTACCTCTTAAATAATGGTTTATAAAAATAAATTTCAAGGCAGACATCCATAGTTACACACCATTAATTAATTGGACTAACAATTTAATTAACAATTGATTCCAAAGCTAATACAATAGTAAGACTAACAGGGGGTTCAAAATGGAAATTATGTTGGCCGATCCTAGTTAGGCATATGGAATCGAAAAATATGATCGGATAAATGGAAATCGTATATAAATAACTGAGACAGGCCACGAGGTATCAATAGAGAATTAAATGTTCTGCAAAAGTGGAAATAATCGTAATTGCAAATAAGGCAAATTGATAAATATTCTTTAAACTGAAGTGAATTCTTGGATTCCTTTAGTCCATTTAATATCACAAACAATTAATGCATTAAATTTTATTTCACGTTTTAAGTTCAATTTCAAAAATGTGCAAGCAGGAATTTACTTTTTGGGTCCAATTACTGTTCTTTCCTTTTTGGAATATGTACTACTTAGTTCTAATAAATGATTTTATCTCCTATTTTGGAGGGAGGAAGTGAGATCCCATTATAGTCAAACTCAAGAAATGCATTCCTTATTAAACTAAGTGCCCCTCTAAATAAATCTATTAAACTAACTGCTAAATCTTGCCTCATTTGTTTCCTGCTGATAATTGTGGCAATAAGAGCAATAAAAAAAAAACTCGTGCATTATTTTGTTATTCTAGACATAGAAGACAACTAAGGAGTTGAATTAGAAACAAAATACAAGAAAATTACATGCATCATTGGGAGCAAAAGGGAATAGAAGAATCTAATTAATAAGAGCCCTTTTTATACGAGAATATTCGTACATGGAATATCCTGATCAGACTTAGGATACTAATTATAATCCATGGCACTTATAGAAATCAAATCACTCACAACTCAATCTCTTCAGCTACTACATCTGCTTCCCTTGAGCTTACATTATAATCCAACACCAGTGTTATTTTTAGACGTTAATTAAGCTAATTATAAAAGCAAGTTCAAGAAACTGAAAATTTTAAAGGAACCCCAACAAAATAGGACAGAAAGATCATAAAGAAAAAATCTAGCTACTTCCTGGCAATGTGCAGATGCTGCAATAATTAAGGAGGTCAAAAGATTATTTTTTTCTGGGTTCTCCTCCTTAAACTTGAGTTTGAGGATTAATGTTGGAAGCATTTTTCTTGGCCAAACTGTGCTTGTTGTTGTGCATCCAAACCTTAAGAACTCTCCTTTTGACACCAACTTCTTGACAGAACTGTTGCACCACAGCTTCCTCTTGCTTTTGTATTTTCCACCCAACTTTCTCTGCAAAGTTGAGCATTTTCTCCTTCTGCTCTTGAGTAAACTTTGTTCTGAACCTCTTCTTCACCAGCTGATGAAGTGGCCTAGTGACAACCCCACCACCACCGCCTGCAGCTTCTTCTTGTTCATCAGACTCTGATGGGAGAGAGCCCATGTTGTAGGACATTATCATTGGATGGGGAGGTGCAGCTCTGGATGGGATGAGAGTTCCTGTGGGGTACCCCAAAGTCTCGGGGCCTAAAAGACCCTTGTGATGATGCCCCACAAGGACTTTCCTCCCAACCCTGTTGAGATGTGGGGGGTGGAAACAATCACAAGATGAGGGCTCCCCTTCAATTTCTTTTCTATGGAAGTTTCTATGGCAGTTGCAAGCTGAACAAGTAAGGGCTTCAAGGGTACCCTCTTCTCCACTAGGCATGAACTCACCACAACCATCAGTTGCATTTCCACCCATGGCTGCTGCATGGTTCTTCAGGCATTCCCTATATCTGACCATTTTCTTGAAGGGCACTACATGGTCCTCAAGAGCTGAGGAGGGTATGGGGCCATTGGATGGCATCTGGGGTGCTGAAGAGGGGATAATATGATTGTGGGCTGAAGGAACAGGATCATGAGGGATCATGTGTCCATGCCCATGGCTATGACCATGTCCCCCACCATATGTACTATTGAGTGGAAGTGGCATCTCCCCTTCTTGACTTGGAAGTTCCATACCTTTCTTTGCCTCTCTTTTGTATCTTGTGTTGTTTGTTTGGAGACCAAAAGAGAAGGAACAATAAGACAGGAGAGATTTGAAGGCCTAGCTAGATGATTACTAATATCAAAAGTGGTTAATTTTTAACTTAAAAAATACCAAAAGGATTAATTTTCTTAAAAATTGTCCTCTCTTTTGGAAGCAAATCTACTCGCTACACACAAACGAGGAAACCTGGTATGCTGCTTGACACTTGGTTTTCCACAGGTATCCCTACTTCCTACCATACCAAAGGGAAAAAACCCACCCATGAAAATTAACAATAAAGAAGCTTATGGCCCCATAACATTGAATTGAGGTATTGATGTGTGTAGTATTTGTTACGGGCACAGAAGCAGCTGTTTGAATACCAGAATAGACTGTCCAGCACTGCAAAATGAGTGCTGCTTAACTACCTAAAGATTGGAAACTTGTCTCGTCTTGTTTATGGTTTTGGACAGAAACGAGTAAGCCAAAAAAACAATCAAATTTCAGCGTCAATATGCAGGAGGGAGCTGGCCTTCAGAAAAAATAATTAGGATGAGCAAATAAACTTCAATTTAGTCTACCTTGTTATCTCCATCTCATTTCTTGAAAGAAAAAGGATAACAGTCAAAACACTCACAGACAGTTTCCCTGAAAAAAGAAAATAAAGAATGGAAGATTAGAAGGAACAAAGGATACAGCAATAAATTATTAAGAAAGAAAAGAAAGCCATGAAAGCTCCTAAACCAAACAGTAGCTTTTTCTTCATCAAGAACTTGCTGTATAGTGCAAACTAAGCCATAATATTGGGAAAATTACCATAACAAGAGCAGTATTAGAACTTGGGCTTAAGCTCCTTCCGTCAGAAAATAAGTGTTTTGGGAGGAGTTATTATTATCTTGCAAAGTGGGCTTTGGAGGAGAAGAGAGAAGAGAAGGTAAGGTGATGGAGAGACAAAGGAGAGAGTTTTGCAGGGGGTTTTGCTAGTGAAGCACTACTAAGTATGAGCTTATAGCAGTAGTGTGGGACAAAAAAGGGTTGAGATAGGGGGGGGGGGGGGGGGGGGGGAGAGAGAGAGAGAGAGAGAAATTTTAAATTAAAAAAAAACAGCAGATTTTTTTTACAGACAAAGAGGAATACAGTAGTGAGTTTTAGGGAGGAGGGGTGATAGAAAACAAGTGGGGTTCTTGCTTTGCTTGCACTATCAGCCATCAAGTTTACGCCATTTAGAGAGCTGTGTGTGTTGTGTGTGTGTCAGACAGTGGGAGACTGGAGAGAGAGAGAGAGAGAGTAAACACAACTTAGTTTATTTTAATTAACATACAATGATACAGTTAAATTTTCGTTATCATAACTTTTATGGGAAAAAAGATAATTAATTTCTTAAATTGTAGTTTATCACCCAACATTATAACTAATTCACCTAAATCGGGTTCAAAACCTCGGCAATCTTTATTAACTATATATAGGTTAGAGATAGAATAGATGTTGCTGATTAAAAAAATAAAGAAAAATATAAAGATGACACATTGACAAATTCTTGAATCTTGATGAAAGAGAATGACATTCTTATATTAGCAAAGCAATGGGTCATATAGTATCCTCTTTGCTGATGATTTGGAGATTTAGTTGGACCAAAAAAGGTTGTTTTGGCCATTAACATGTTTTCATTAAGTTGAAACATTAAGCGCATGTATCAAAAACTGCTATATTTAGGCAAGCATTATGGTGTTGGTGTACTTGTCTTCTGTCTTAAATTTTGCTTTCCCTTCTTTCAATGTCTTATTATTCTCTTCGTGTCTGATCCAGCAAGTAACCACAACGTAAAAGAAAAAATGTTTCCAATGAACGAAAAAGTAAAAGTAAATTTTCCTTTCTTTTGTCAATTGTTCTCCTTTCATTTCATTACATTATGATAGTTATTTCTTAGAGTGTGTTTTATAAAAATATTACTGTAACAGTTTTAAGACTTTTTTAATAAATGTTTATATAAAATAAAAAAATTATTAAAAAACATGTTAAAATTTTCATAAAAAAAAACATATTCTTGAAAAATAATCATAAACAAACAAACAGAATGATTCCAAATCAAATCAAATCTCTTACACGAATACAATAAATGCAAGCATGCATGCAATATGGTCTTGGCTTTAGCCATTGTTGTGAAATTTATCTTGGTGGCTTTTCACTTCCTTTGGAGATGATTTACAATTTGCAGTGATATTTCAGTTGTCATTCTATTGGTTGTAAGAAACATATGCTTCATGTCTTTCATGATACCATTCATGGTTCTCATAGAATGTAAGGTTAATGCCATCAAACTTCCTTCATTTCAAGACTAACTGTGACAAAGACTTGTTCATGATACTCATGTGATCTTAATTTATACCCATTATGATGGGGTGGACAAAACATTTTGACTACAAAAACAAATCATGTAATTTTCATCCACCATTTGTCAAAGTGAAACATAATGTGAATGACAATATAAATAGAATGACATTTCTCACATTGTATTTGGTATGGAAATGATTGTGTCAGAACTCATATCAGAAAGCAGAATAAGGTGAATCAGTGATAAATGACACTAATTAGCTACTTAGCTGAAAATAGATGGCTTGTTAAGTTGGTGATTTCTTCACGCCCCAAACTTACTCTTCTTGGAAACTTACCATCTATATGACAATAACTTTAGTAATTTTTCACCACAAAAGTACATTTATAATTTTTATGTTTTAGACATATTTTGTTATGATTACTGTGTTTTTTACACTTGCTTTTTGTGTTGTATTGTCAAAAGGAATACTCATCTATATTTGCAGCAGTGATGTCTCCACAGGGAAAAAAAATATAATGAAGACAAAATATAAACTGCATAATAAACTGCACGTGATACAAGATCATTATATTATAGCCAAAAAATTTTTAAAAAAATGAAAGAACATTAATTCCAGCCCACATTCTAAAATCTAAACCATGATCATATATTTTTATCTTTCAATCCCCAAAAAAAAAAAAGAAAAGAAGCGTAATTTTTTTCATTCAAAAAAAATAGAAAAAAAAAGAAGCATATAAAAAGAGAAAAAAAATTATTTGGACTCTTACCTCATGTACATCAATACTTAGTTTTCTCATTCAATGCAAGGTAAATTCCGGAAACCACCCATTGATGTATTGAGAAATTCACCTGGTTGGTGACTATCTAGGAAGGTTTTGTTGTCACCTTATCCAATTGAACTTTTTTTTTTTTCCCCTTCAATTCCCACCAAATTTTCTAAAAATTTTCATTTTACTTTTACCACTAGTCCAACATCATTTGCCACCTTATTTAGTTAATGAGAAAAAAGAAAAGAATTTCTGGAACCACTCACAAAACATATCTTTTTCTTTTTTTATCTTTTGGGTTAGGTAAAAAAAAAAACTTATATTTTTATCTGGTTATTGATTAAAGATTAGCTTGGCAGTAGAAAATTTTAAAGAAAAGGAAACATATAGAGGTTAATTTTCAAGTCTTTTTTGTGGGTCATAATAATGTCAGAGTGTTGTCTAAACAATTTAACTACGTGTACTATAATGAAAATAACCCTTATGCTGTGGTATTTATATTGATGCCAAGTGGTAGAGAACATCAACTCAATAGATTGCGAAATTATCTATTACTACCATAGCCTGAATTCATACCCTTTTTGTACTATTAACTTATATGTTACCAAATTCTTTCATAAACATTATCAGAAAAATATGAAATTTTCTTACATATTTGCAATGAACTCTTTTCTTGGATTTAGTTATCCAAATGACTTTATTCCTCATTATCCATTCCTTTATTCCGTCATCGAACCTCTCCTTAAAGAGACTTTATTTACCTTTTAATTCTTTGTCTTCACCCCTCTTGTCCATTCCTCTCCTAACCTACCTCGATTATAATTCTATCTATCCCTTAAACACACCCCACCCCCATCCGCAAGAAAAAGGAAACCCAAAAGAAATGAATTCCTCTAAAAAAATAATAATAATAATACACTTTATTGTTTACACTCTATGTTATACTTCTGTGAATCAACTAGTTTAATGATAAACTAGTTGATAAAATTATGTAGCGAATGGTAGATTGTCTTCAAAGACAGAAACTGACGAATAAAATATGCACAATTTAGTTAATGATTTCACTAATAAATTTCACAATTAGTTTGACACTTTATTTTCAAAATGTTCATAGTACATTGCTAGCTAGCATCATTTCCAGTTGTTGATGAGTTTTATTTTGACTACTGATTTGGGATACTGTTTGCTGTTGGATGCTAAAGTAGTTGCTCAAGATTTCAGAATTGAGAGAGAGAGTTGGAGAAAAATGTGAGGGATGAGAAATTGGAAGGGGGGTTGGGTTAATTATGGTACTGTATAAGAAAGGGGGCCACAAGAATAAATAGGGTCGATGACAAAACCTTGATCACAATTTTCAAGATTCTGCGAGACAAAGACCCTCAAATTTTTTGTTTCTTTGAGAAATGAGAACAGTTTCAGACACCTACACACATCCATGATCCATCCCAATCACTGCCAGCCAGCCAGCCAGCCCAATGTATCTGTATTGACTTTAGAGTGTGTCTTCTGCCCCTCCAAAAACTCAAAAAGTTTAACTAATAAGTGGTAAAAAAGCAAACTGATGTGTGCCATTGGTTTTTATCCCCTTTATGGTTCCATTTATCATTGCCTCCTCTTGTAGCCATTATAAGAAAAGCAAGTAAGTATTTTTTTTCCTTTTCTTTTTTGAGTTTAAACGATTGAAATTTACGCAAATTCACCGATGTTAGAAGTTAATTATTAGAAAATCCAATGTTCCGTCAGAGTAATATACCGATAAGAAATTATAAGTTTAAATACTCTAATTGTATTTTCAAATCCTAAAAACCATGAAACTTCGATAAATTTTTACCACTAAATAGCTTGGCTACATGAAATCATAATTCTACGTGACTTATTACTATAATATTGTTTACGAGTTAGTAAAAGTTTTCTAACAAAAGCTGGTTTATTTGCATTTCATGCACATCTAATATGGTATATGGGGCATAGGAAAATGATAGGCATGATAAAATCAGACTTTCTTGCCCAGTATAATTAATTCCCTATATGTGAAATTGACTCAAATGGCCGGGCAAAAACCCTTTTTGCTTTACTGAAAGCCAAATGTAATGTCTTATCCCAATCTTGCAGATTTCATCCCCATTACTATATTGATAATGATGAAAATATTGCCGTGAAAATTCCCTTTAAAACTTTATAAGACTTGTTGACTATTGATTGATTCATGTAAAAATCAAGATTTCGACACCTAAACTATTCTTCTTTTTCTTCTTCTTTGGTTCTAATGATCTCAGACAACCTTTTTATATGCTTTTGTTTTTTAATTGGAGAACAAAGCATCCTTCAACATCCCAATCATTTCTTTTACCAAAGCCAAGAAAGAATCTTTATTTTTTACGAGTTCATCTTTACTTTGTTTTTTTGGTTCTCACGCGGAAAATTTTGTCAGGTCCAAATTAATGGTCAGTCCCCAATCATAATTCTTATGCCACTTGTGCCCCTCACGCCTGCAATTTGTTGCTCAGATATCCTGATTGCTACACAAAAAAGATTTTAATCTTTCAAAAGGATTTTTGTCTCGCATATTGAGCTTAATTGGTTCCTTAATAATTAACTATTTCCTATTATTTTTTAGAAAAATTCACGTTAGTTATATGCAGTACACTGATCTATCATAGTTATATATGTTACCCCAGTTGTAAAAATTAAAACTTATTTTCATGAGCCCTTTGAAAGGATTTGTTTGATAAAGTTAATCACACTGTTATTATGTAAGTATTTGCATTAAAACTACTCAATTTTTGGTATAAACTATAGTTGGTTCTGTTGTTGGCCAAATCCCATTCAAATTCAACAAGGGCTATCTTTACATTTTATTCAACATGGAGTTGCTTCTGCATCTGAAAAATAAATAATATATATATGTATGTATGTATGTATGTATGTATGTATATGGAGCTATTCCACTTATTCGAGTGTTTTCTAACAATTTTTTGAATTTGAAATCTTTATAAAGACTCAAAGTTGAAACATCTACCAGTATTTTGTCACATGAAGTCAAATGCCAATACCAAAAATAAAAGGATGACTTTGTATCCACGAGGGGTCTTGATAAAATAATATGGCAGAGGCATGATGATTTTTTTAAAGTTTTTTTTTTTTTTTTGTGTGTGAAAGCCCGCCTTTATCCAAAAAAAAAAGTAGCATTTGGGACCTTTGTTTTGGTCAGAATTTAAAAAAATTAAAAAAAAATCGAGATGGTAACAATTCATGACTCAAAATATCAAAAAGTGGCTTTGCTCTTTGTTTGGAAAATACTCAAGATGCATGTTTTCTGCACTGTTAAAATATGAATTCGAAATGCTCCAGCAGCAGCAAGTTGCACCTCCATTATTTGAACATCATGCATGCTTGCTCTCTCATACTCATTTTCTTACAACTTTTTTTCCTTCTCTCTCTCTCTCGCTCTGGTACACGAGATTTGAAGTGGGTTCAAGTTCATACTCTTGATACTTCTACAGATATAGCAACTCTTTCATTTTCTTGGGGTTCCTTAGGATTGAAATGTTCAGAAAATTTATAGCATTTCACTTTACTTACAACTACAAAATTACCGAAAGCTGCCAAGACTATCATTTTGGCTCATTTTGCACTCATTGTGAGATTGGAGTTTCTATCATTTTGTTCAACTTCATGTCATGTGATTTTGCATGTAGCATTATAAATTATAGCATGTTTCTATTCTATTGGCCTCTCGATTGTATCCGTTAGAATATGCATTGCACACAAAGCACACAAAATCCTTAAGACTCTATAATACTTCTTGGTGAATTAATTCAAGAAAAAGGAAAGATTTTTAGGAAATCATATTACTATCTTAAAGGAAGGGAATTGAGGCATTAGCTAAATGCCTGAAGAAATATGGCTTTAACCATTTTAGTTATCAACATATATCTTGAAGAAAGTAAGACCATGACAGTCCCTATCTTGCTCCATTATCAGGATTTTGAGTTTAAAAAGAGCTACTGGTAGCTATAAAAATTTAGAAATTAACGTTCATCCTTCTAGTAAAAATGAATCGAGGACTTGGATGTGCATTTGAATCCACTACTACCCCTAAAAGTCAGCATTTATCTTTAGGGCTACTTAAATTAATATATCTACAGATTATAACTTTTCATAAAAAAATAGTAATGCCATCTAATAAGAGCTTTTAAGTAGAGTGTATGAATCAAAAAATGTAATATAGAAATCATTTCCCTATCTTTAATATGCAAGATTAGTCCTAGCAAAACAAAGATCAAATAATAATATTTCACAAACTTAATAAAGCTACCCCCTTTTCCAACTTTATCTTTAAATTAATTAGGCAAGTGAAACTAAAAAAAAAAAAAAAAAAGAGAAAAATAAAAGTAAAGGCAAAGAAATAGCCGTTGGGAACATTCTCTTGGCTTTATGTTTATTGTCTGGACTAGAAGACTTAAAAAGGGCAGATGAGGTACCAAACCAAGCAGGCAAGGCATGAGATTCAAAGCAATTTTTGAGGACACAATACATTAAAAGACTACCTTTCCTTTTACACAATCCGTTAGTACTTAGTATCCCTTCGCTTTCTTGTACCCCACCCCCCCACCTTCTAACGAATGATTGAGAACGTGATAACTGAAAAAAGAGGAAAAAGAAAAATTTGCAATTTTCTCTTTCTTTTTTTGTTTTTTGTTTGAAAAGCAGAAAAAGTTTCTTGGTTTGCTTTGAATTCCTCTTCTTAACTAGCGTTTGAAGCTTTACTATTCTATATTGCCACATGGACATATATTCTTCTTTACGTATCATATGTGACATGTTCAATTATGGGTCCAAAAGATTGCATGTTACACTGCATAACCCTGATAGTTTGGTAGAGAATGTATCGATTTGAACATTGTTCATACGATAAGCAACAATGAACAAAATTTTAATGCATAATTTTCGATAAACTTTGGCACGAACTGATAATGTATTTCAAAATGTATATCGTTTTGCTAGTGATATATGCAACATCAATTATTATACAACATATTCGAATTGGATTCAATTTTTGAAAGTCTTGATTCATTATCTTGAACTCGCTAAGATTCTCATCGTCAACATTCTGCAATTCACTGCTTTCCCCTTAAAAAAGACAAGGGAAACAAAGACAAGAATTGATCTAAAAGGGGTAGAAAAAGAAAGAAAGAACAATCAACTAGCTAGTTATTACCTTCCAATTGTGCATGAAGTGTTGGTGAATATTCAATAAAGCTAATATAATTGATAAACTTTATAAAGAATCTCTTTTCTAAATGCTATTAACACCACAAGTTGAACTTTAGTTTATTCATTTGGATTGAAATTCTCTCTTGATCAAACAAGGATCTTTGATGACATATTACCAAAAAAAACGAAACCACGGGACCAAAAACCACACACAAATTCAGAGTTTAATTTGCACATGACTTATCCCCTTTAAAGATCCTATCAATCAAGCAGCAGAAGGCTGAAAATTGTTGTCATTCGGCATTTTCTGTGACTTTGTAAGAAAAGAAGCATAGAGAGAATATTGTTTTGCTCTTTTATCTTTGTTCTAAATCCTGTGCTTTACTCTTTATTCTCCGTACTTCTCTAATGGGGCCATCATAGATGGAATGGAAGACAAAGCTGCTCTATCTATCACACACTCTAATTCATCAACCCTAAAATGAATCCAGAATCCATGGAATACATAGAAAGGTAACGTAGCGTTTTGGGCTTTGAAATATTAGGCATAATTTTCTATATCAAGATCCTAAATAGGGGCTTATTGATTAAAATACGTTCTTGAAATAAATTTCACAAAATAAATTGCATTAAAATCCAATAAACTACATTTACCTCCTCTAAGATTTCTCATAGGTATGGAGATCGCCTATAAATTTTTTGAATTTTTAATGACCTACCATCTCTTTTTTTGTCTAGTTTATTTTCACATTTTTGCCCCTACATTTCAATTTCAATGACTAGATCTATCAATAATATCAACGAGGATAATTTCAAAGTCACAAAACATACATTATTTGCTATTAATCATGTATTAAAACTTGATGTCAAAGTATGTAAATCGTAAATGGAGGTTAAATACACAAATTTAAAAACTTTAGAGGATTTCTATGTAATTACAACAAACTCTAGGAGGGTTCAGTTAATTTACGCTTAAATATCAATCACTGCACGTTTTCGTGCATATCAACCAGAACAGGTGAAAATGTGTTATCATGCATGGACACTAGAGGTGATCATCTGACAGTTGTCCATTTCTTAAAAAATTCTTTTTTTCCCTACAGAATTTTTTGAGAAGGCAGTCAGGCACAAAGTGGATAATTAAAAAAAAAAAAAAAGAAGAAGAAAATTGAAAAAGAGAAAAGAAAGCTGTAAACTCGTGAAGAAGATAAAAATTTACGTGATCCGAGGAGAAAGAAAAGCTAGCTACAAGAAATACAGTATTGAGACAGAAGCCACAGAGGAATTTTATTTCTTTAAGAAAAGTATGTGTATGTGTTGTTTTCTGAAATACTGTGCGTCTTTTTACCTTGGCTCTGTGTGTGTGTGTGTGTGTGTGAGTGTGTGTGAGTGAGTGAGTGAAAGTTAAAAAACCAAAACAGAACTCTCACACACACAAAAACACACACTCCTAATATGCATATGAAATAAAGAGAAAGAGAAGAACGCTGCAAAAAAGAAAGAGCAACGCATGCATTACACTATGTGCTTTTAGGGTGAGTGTAGTACTTAGCACTGAGCAGCTAAGCCCACCCAAATAAGCTTTTTGCATGCTGTTGTATTGTATCAGTCACTCCAAGTCTCAGTCTTTATCTTGTTTTTCAGGGATTCCCCATTCTGCATTTTTTTCAGTGATTTTTTCCTTTTTCTTTTCATCGTTTCGAACCAAAAACCATTAACTTGCAAAATTCTTATGATACATAGAACATCCAATGGGGCAACATGTTCATATTTAAATATGAATTTCAGTTCATCATGGATTATTTTTATCTCGTATTAAAATTGTCAAAACTTTCTTACATATTCGATCATTTCCTTCTCTGTTAGCATTCTTTTCTTGATAAACTAAAAAAAAAATTAGTCATTCTTTTCTTGTGGGGTTGACTTACTCGAACTAAAGACTCAAATACGTAGAAGAGCTGTACTTTGTTTACAGCTGCTTTCTGTCAGTGTTGAAGGCTACTTCATGATATTATTAATCCAACATCTATACGGAGAGGAACGAGCATGGTCCAGCTAGCTTATGCTTAATTAGTCCTTCAATGATTCAAAAAAATTTTCTTCATTTGGGTAGAACTTTTCGCTTTCTCAAGTTTCAAAATATAATGTCAACAGACTCCTCTAATTAAATTAATTTTTAATAAGTCGTAGCTTGCTTAAACCAATAAATATAGCTGAGGTTATTTTTAACGCTGCTAATAGCTAACCAGAATAACTAGTTGATAGTCGCATTTCTTGGCCTACCACTCAGTGGTCTGCGGACATAAGTTGACAATTTTCAAGTCCTGATAATAAGCTGCAAGCTTTTCCTGGATGAGCATTCGCGTTTAAGTTAACGTTCTCTTTTTCCGTTTTGACTTTTTAGAAGTGGACGGAAATGGAATATTGAGAATCGAACTCTCGTTCTGAAATGAAATAAATAAGACAAGTTCACAAAGAAAAGAATTGATGAGATATACAGCTAACAACTTGTTTAATATGTCAAGTCAGTAAAGCATAGTATTTTAAGAGATTAGATTACTCTTACATCAAATTTGTAGAAAAGAAAGAAGTCCTGATCATGAATCATTTAGGATTGTCCATTCTATAGTGTATTATTTTGCATAATCAAAAGCTTTAGTCTCACACTCTGGACAAACTGTCAGATTCAGTGCCAATCTTCGGAGACATACCTGATCCTAGTATATAAACCTGCACTCCTTACCAAAATGGCAAGGGCATTAGATGAAAAAGCCAAAAGAGAAAGATATAGAGCAGAAACAATAAAAGCAAAAAATTGTTACAAAATATGCACACAGGGCTTCTCTTGTCATATAGATACAGAGTGTGGCTGTTTACTTGTCTTCATCTGATGATCTTTTCATCAAGCTAGGATAGATATGACTCATCAGTGGTAGTACAACAGTTCCAGTTCCAGGTCCAGGTCCTTTACTGCACTTTCCTGAATGTGATGCACCTCATCCCCCCAACCCCCCAATACCACCATTAATTTAAGTGAAGATATCTGCATTTAATGCAAACAAACAAAGGATGCAAAACATAGATGTCCCATAAAAAACAGGATAAAAAAATTGCAGATGCACTTGTCAAAAATCGCTGACGTAGCGCTTAGTAGTGGATAACTGCGTATGAGTTTTGTTACTGTACCACGTTTATCAACTTTGTCATGAAATAACATTGATGTGTCTGTCTACCACAAATTAATCTGTCAGATTTTGGTTGTCCCGTATAAGAAAACCCCAAAAAACAAATGGAGCTCTGTTGTTCCCTGAAATTTTGAACCTTCCTGAAGTGATCCTGTTCTATAGATTTGTTTGGTTGATTACAACTGTTCCACATTTACAGCATTCCATTCTCAAGTAACTCAGCATCACATTCTTAATTTTAATTCAGCCGTGCCATTCTGAGCGCGGTTGAAAGTTTGATTGGATGGGATTAAGTTCAAATTATAGTTCACTAATAGGCAATGACAATGAGAGTGAATTGTTTAGGTCACACCATTGTACAATAGTTGTTGTAGCTGTTCCTTCTTACACATTTCTTGGTTACAAACAATATGTCCTGTCATTCTCTCACATAAGCCATTCCTATAAACACGCTCCACTGTTGTCTATTAGAACAAAATACACAAAACTGGTAGCCTTCCTAGTTCCTCCCTAGACCGGCCACCCTCGAGGTGGAATGGAACACAGCCTCCAGAAGAAACTAAGAAGCAACTATGAAAAGCCTAACAGCAAGGAGAAATGAACTGAAATGTCCAATCAAATTGTCTGGTAAAAATAGAACACGCACATTAATGGCGCTAGTTTTCTTCTCAAATTTTTAGGAACCTTACAAGAAAAACAAAGAAATTTGATTTTTTTTTTTTTTGTGGATGATTAAAGATTAAAGAAATTTCCTTTTGGATCGTGTCCTATAGAAGGGTTTTCAGGATAATAATGCTACAGCACATTTTAGATTATGATGTGCATAAGGTAAAATGATTGATTGAAATGGAAATGTGATTAAAAGGCGTATTTATAGAATATTTCAGAAAATTTTCAAAAACATAACCATCCAGAGGGATAGTTTTTGGGATTGTTACAGAGCCTGAAAACACCAAATAACCCAATCGCAATTCCGGGATTATATCAAATCAAATAAGCATTTTACCTTAATTTGACAGGTTCATTTCCCCCTTTTTTCCGTTGGGAGAAGTAAATAAGAACTTTTGTATTGGAAGAAATTTGAACTACTCGAGCTAAACAACCGATGGTTTGATTCGTCCTGTTTGTGAAACTTCCAATAGCAAAACTTGCATCAACAAAATTCTCAAGCGGCAATAAACACAGAACATAGATAGTGGAACATGCAAACATATATGACAAACTTTAGTCTCGTAAAAGCCTAATTCTTCATCAACATCTTCCTGAACTCCTCATTAGATTTGGGCTTCTCCTCTCCATCACCCTCGGATGCCACAGGTTTATTACTGAACCAACCTAAGGGCCTTACCGCCCTTGGTACAGCAAATGTATTTCTTCCTTTTAACTCGACTCGTTCATCCCGACGCTTTTGACTGCTAGATTGCGCCAGAGATACGCTATTCTCTTCAGACCTGGAAGCAGCGTCTGTCAAGTTGGATTGTTCAGCACAACCAGTTTGATTGTCACCACGACCTGTCATTTTAAGTTCCCAAGAAGTAAAAAAGATGAGAATTAAAAAATATCAAAATGGGCAAAGGCTGAACCAGCATGGAAAAAACAGACATGTAACCCATTCCATTAGGTAAGCTAGCATTCAGCAACGTGAGACTAAATGCAAAAACCGGGACAATACGGCAGATCATCACACTAATTTTCATCATATTGGCAAAAGCCAAAAATAATAGCCCAATGAAGCATTACTCCTCTTTATGTAACAGAACCAAAACAAAGATACATATCATGAACTTTTCTTGAAAGTAAAAAAGGACGCATTTGACAGGAATTTATTTCTGACAGTCAAAACTGAATCTCCTATTTATTAAGCAGATATTTTAAAAGCAACTGTTCAAACAAAGTGAGGATGAAATGCTTATGAAGCTTATGAAGAATATACACCAAACAAAAGGCAACAACTGATTCAAGAAAACCCTGAACGACTTTCAAGACAGATGAGGCCCAAAAACCAAAGGTCAAATAAATAATCCAGTTACATTATACACAAAGGGAATAGGCAGCAATGTCAGCATTACACTTAAAAACTACTGGACATCACAATTAACACCTTGCAAAGCATTCCAAAATGTTACAAACTTCGCGCACTAGTAAAGCTGTATCAAAAGCAGCTAAAATTGAACAGTTCACCTTGAATCACTCCATCAAAAATTTTGTAACAAAAAGTTTATCTAGAAAGGAACAAATGAAGGAAATGGGCTGTAACTCTGTGTGTGTGTGTGTGTGAGAGAGAGAGAGAGAGAGAGCGAGAGAGATAGAGGGGGGGAGAGATTTATATGAAGGCAATAACTGCCATTGTATACACATTTACAGTGTCAGAATGTAGTGACAGAACATTGCTGTTAAAATGAGATTAAAAATACCAAGTTTTGATGTGGTGCTAGGTCCAACTGTTCCTTTCTTCTTACTTTGCCGTGGATCTGACCTAGCAATACTCAGTCTTTTACCCAGCAAATTCTGTTTGTTCTTTGCCAAAGCTGCAGCAAGGTGTGCATCATCGGTGAAATCCACATAAGCCAAACCCTGACAACATTGAGCAATCAGCATGAGAAAATACTAGATTATCATGGAATAGAATTGTTTTTGAATGTCAATGTTTTTCATTTAACATTTAACATTTAAAAGCACTCTACAATTAAGAGAGAGAGAGAGAGAGAGATACCCTCGACTTTCCTGTGAACTTGTCATTTAATATGCGAATTGCAACCACCCCACCAACATCACTGAAGAAAGCACGTACATTTTCATAGGTTGCCTGCAAATCATTGTCAGCTATTAACATTTTATAACTAACGTGGAAAAAAAGCTCATGTATCAGTTTACAAGAAAAAGGAAAACTGTAAAGAAAAAAGATAGTAGTAGGACAATATGCAACTTACCTGAATACTAAGATTTGAGATAAAGGCAGTGCACTGGTCGTTGTAGTGTTTGGGTTTTCTAGGAGACTCATGGTTATTTTCTCTTTTGCTTGCGGGCTTGTTTGACATATGTTCAACTTCTTCAACTTTACTTTTTTCAACTGAATCTGCTGCTTCAATTTTTTCCTTTTCATTAGTCATCTTCAGGTTCTCCGACATGTTTTTCTGACGCTTTGGCAGAGACTGGTCCTCAGTCAAATTAGAATGTGGTTTTCTCTTTTCTCTTGAACTCTTTTTCAAGGAACTTTCTCTCTGATCAGCTGAGCCAGCTGCTCTGCTCTCTTGTTGCGTCCTGAATAACTGCAGCTCTTCTAGACGAGGAGTCACCTAATATTTTTTAAGGGGCGGGATGAGGGGTCAAATTAAGGGACAGAGAAGAACAGATAAGATCATAAAAAGCATCTTTCAAAAAACTGAAATGTCGATAAGAAAGTGGGAAACTTAGAATTCATAATCACTCAAAACAGACAAAATGAGTACCTTTTGCACAGCAACATCAAAATCTTCCAAAGACCCATGCTCCCGCTCAAAGCGCACCCATGAATTGCATATATCCTGAATGATTCTGCTTTTTTTAGAAAGAGAAGGTATCATATAATTCAAAATGTACCAAATATGATGTATGAAAAAAATACTGAAATTAGTAAATAGATTTACACTAAAACATTAAATACTGGATCCTAAATAGAATGTGTAATGTTTGTTGAATTTTTAAATTTAATCCATCTCTTAGCTTTTTCAGTTACCAAATTCTGATATGCAAGTTGAGATTCTTGTGAAAAGTTCATAACATCAAGCGAGTGAAGCAAATGCTCAGCTTTCAGAAGGCACCTATACATGTATTACATCACAATTGTCATGTGCAGCATGCAAAATGAGGAAATAAATGACAGTGCTATTATAAGTCATGAGAGACTAAATTTCCACAGTTATACTCTTTCAGAATGATCAAATTCTTCCTCTGCTGAGCTTCGTACAACCTCATCTAAGTAATTAGTACAAAACATACTTTTAACAATGCATTTTATAGATGCCACTAGATATTCAAACCTCTCCAGATCAATCAACAAAGCTAAACCCATCACTTAGGTCAATCCACCATATTCTAGCTTTTCACTTATGCAAGATAATGTACATGTGCCTTGTTCAATGAAAAGTAATCATCCTTCGTCTTTCTGACTAAATCTGTTTCATTAACTCAGGTAACCTCCTCTAGCATTGCTATCTGGTGCAGTATACAGAATTAGCATGCATAGAGAGCACTATGTAAACTAAGCAAATTTGAGACCAATTCAAAAAGAAAATGTAAAAAAGCAATAGAAAACATAGATGGGTGTGCAAATAAAATAGTAAGGTCAAGGATGTAATGAAAGGACCAGCTACTTTTACAAATATAATGGTTCATCTCAATATTGGAAATTAGACATGTATTCACCCTTTTATTTCATTAATTAACTAGACAAATTGTTCATACCAGTCTTAGATAATTACTTTTCACCACTAGAAGATTCTCAACATAGCACAATGTCTTAGAAAGGTCATAGATATTCTAGTAACACAATCACAAATCAAGTGAAAATTGCTGAAACGAGGCAGTACACAATGCAACTTGTGTTTATAAGAATAAAATATCACAATTTAAATATACGGCACAAGAATGTACCTCTGAGCCTGTACCAGAGAATCTTTTAGTATAGCATCTCTTATAAAGAGATCGAGCTTCATTTATATGACCTTCTGCGACTTCCATAGCTATATAACCCTCCCAAGCGCCTAACATAGTTCCACTGGGGAAAAAACACACAAATATGTCTAGTTTCCAAAGAGAAGTACATTAACTTGTAATAAAATCAAAAGAAGTGCAAAACAACCTGATCTTAAGCAAGTTCTCCCAGACTCCACGACCTGCAACAATGTCCTTACCCAACTTTGACTCTAAGTAAGCCCAATAACTATACATCCTTAACAGACTCTCTGTATTCTTCAGGTGTGGCGACAAGTAATCCGATGCACGCTGCAAGACACAATAGAGAGCAGAGTAATTACATAATCATTTTAGCTAAGCAAGGTACAAGAGTCCTGTGAACCCAAATTGTAATAAACTAAACTAAATCCATCATGAATACCAAATGTGGCAGCTATTTTGAGATGTCAACATTGGTACTGTTCCTTAAACAAGCAGTTTAGAATGAATATGTAAACAAATAGCTGTATGAGAATTAATTCAACTAAAATGACATTCACACAATTGAACTATTTGAGCAAATGACTGAAAACTTTTCCGCAGTCAATGACTACTGAGTCATGAAAACCCAAAAGCAGAGACCCCAGAACCAAAAAAATGAAATGACCGATAACCTAAAGCCGAAAAAAGCAACAAGTGAAGCAAGAAGGAAGAAAAGGATTAAAACAGAATCAAGCACTTTTATTGTCTGTGTTTCAAACTCAGTCGATGGCAAAATGACAAATATGAAGTTAGAATTTCAGAAAAACAAAGGCAATATGATGAAAATAAACTCAAATTTTCAGAGAAACAAACCTTGAATACATCTCTTATCAGATCATAGTTCAAAGCGCCCTCCATTTCACCACTTAAAGAAATTCTCCGCCTTAAACCATCAACTCTGGTAAGAAACAGGTCTAGATACTGCAATAAAGTGCCTTGTTCATGTGAGTATTGCACGCCCACAAGGGAATCAAATTACAATTGCAACCAGGAGTGTTGAGGTCAATGGAAGCAGATTCATCAACATGATAATCTCTATAGATAATAATCATAGTTAACATAATGACATTAGGGACTCATGGCCCTTTAATTTGGTCAGCAAAGCACTTATAATTGACCACAAATTTAACATTGCCCAAATCCATTTTTTCTTTTCCTCAATTTGCTTCTGAAAAGACTAGGCAGCAAAGATATAATTACTACAGCTTTACTGGTTACTTAGATCCAAATAATGCCAAGTCACTAATTGCTTTCAAATCTGTCCTGAGAGACCTGTATTTCTTTTTCCAACATATTTGGCAATTTCCACTCCAATGATCTCTGCAAATTCATACTTTCCCCATTTGATAGTTTGGTTCTATCATTTTTGCCTCTCATATTTTTGTTCTTAACTGATTCTAATTCTTGTAAAAGCTGATTTTAGAAATACTAAAAACCAAAATCCCAAAGTAGGCCTTTAGTTGCTTTTGATTTTAATTTTAAAAAAATCCAAAAGGAGGGAGTAAAAGGGGGGCGGGGGGAGAGGGAGAGAGAGAGAGAGCAGTTGAGAACATCACAAAACAGATTTTTAAAATCAGATGCTAAAAGCAAGTACAAAGAAATCAATTGAGAACAGACCCATAGAAATTGTGTAGCCAAAGAATCAATTAACTAGGATTGTTAGAATCGTAAATTAGCCACGACTGGCACTCTACTTGGGAGCACACAGATCAAAAAACATATTATCTTGTATACATGGGTACACCAAACAAATTAATGGAACCCAAACTAAAATATTTTTTTACCTCATCATATCTAGAGAAAGTGCACTGCAGTGACTTTTCAAAAACCTGAAATGACGAAAGATTTGATTAACTTAAAATTAATTGATAACTGGCAATTACCAATAATGAACAGTAAACAAATATCAATCCTTAACAAGATCATGATGTAGCATTTCTAACGCAAACTTCCTTTTTCTTTTGATTTTTTTTTATTATCCACAAGATTCACATAGCATAACAATATTTACTGCCAAATGCTATCTCAATTTCAAAGAACGGTTCGAGAATTAGTAAGACGAATGAAATTGGATATCTTAGAATAAATAATAGTATGTACAACAAAATGACAAAAAATTGTAGACAAAATTTCAAGACATTCCCAGCACCAAAACAACTTAATCCCACCCTTTTAAAACTGTCAGAACACTAATATCTTAAATGAAGAACTGTAATCTGTAAGAATTTTCAATAGCACCACAATAAGTACCACCACGCTACAAGAAGAAGAATTTACTGCCATCAACAGAGTGCATGTAAAAACAAGCACAGGCCAACCTTACTTTCCAGAAAATCTTACTATTCTAGGCAATCATATCAGTTAAAGTGACCACTTGATGTCTACCTATAACTTGTGTTACAAGTAGACTCCATGTTTTTCTTTTCAAGTTTCTCCATAAAAGATATTTTGATACGATTAATGTAAAATCCCATCTGATTCCTGGAAGATATTCAATAAACAAAGAAGTGAATAACTGATTCTAAGTTGCTAAGCTGGAAAAAAAAAAATACAGGATGGAAACAAATAGGGAAAAATCTATTGTCAACACAAGATTTCTTGATTCTATGTTTCAACAGCTGAAACATACAGTAGAAAGCTCTTCCTCGGAAGCATGCACGCGTTCAAGGTGTAGCAAGTATCGGACCCACAGTTCACCAACCCAAAGACAATTCCTTGTGGCCCTGGAATAAACAGTCCTCACTGTACTGGAAGTCTGGAAAAAAAAATTAAATTACACTGCCACACATTACCACAGGAAAGTAGGATAAGCAATATAAAGAAAAACCTTAATGGTTTTGTCCAGGTAGCGAGTATAATCAAGCCAAAGATCAGCATAAATTGGAAAATCTGTTATAGCACGTTCATACAAGATTTGAACTCGTGCTGGATCACCAAATGACTGCTCAAAATTCAAATAACTCTGCAACAACCAGAGAATATATCCGTTATCATAGTTAATTTAATAATTGTCAAAAGCTTTTAAAATGCCCCAGCCATAGGTTGTGAGTTTACTAGTTATAGCTGTTTTCAATACACATAAGTTCACAATCAAATGGTATCATTTTACAATTTTGCAGTACTATTACACAACTGGACTGCTTATCACTGATTCTGGGTTGAGAAAAGATGCAGTAAAGGCCTCAACCAAAATAAAGTCAATCTCAATACGCTTAAATCACAGAAAGGACATCTCTCAAGGTTCGTAAAACAACTAAGGATGATTTCTTAAGGTAATAAGAAAAATGAAGCAAAACTGAAGAAAAGGTTACAAATTTTGCCTTTAGGTATGTTTGGTATTAACTTCTCACACAATTTTAGATTCAGATAAAATAATTCAATAATCAGCCAATTTGTAAATTAAAACTCTCTTTCTTTCAATAGGTTGGAGCTAAATGATAAGGAAAAGAGCTTTCAAAGTTTCACTCCTTAATCTCAACTCTCTAAAAAAATTTCCCACCCATCACATGGAGCCAATGTGAACAACATCATAAAAGTGATTAAACCGATAATACACCCTAAGGCATAGTTTATGTACAAACCATGAATTTTTGCAGTCTTTCAGAGTCGGGCACATCCTTTCTAGCAATCTCTTCTTCAAAATGAGTACGAGCATTCAACATATCCAAGGCCTTTTGGTACGCAGAGGCAACATTAGAAGGAAGCCCATCCAAACAGTTTGGGTCAACATCAAGAGTACTCCCTTGTTCTGCTTCCCAAGTTTTGTAACTAAGAAGAGTTGATCTCAGGTTAGCAAGGGGAACAGACAACTGGCGGAAAAATAAATTCCGAATAAGCTGGACCTGCTTCTCTCTGGACTGCATCAGAACAATGAAACACCAGTAAAATAATTGATTTGAAAAATAATAATAGAAAAAACTCCCTCAAGCCAGGCCAGAAAATGAGTCTACAGAGTACTCAATATAAAGATGACAAACCAAATTAAATTCTTTAGAACAGAGCAAAATCGAGATGTTTGTCAGAAATTCAATCACAGTTCTGTAAAGACATGAAAAAGAAAACATGAAACCCCTCTTTCCAAAATGAATAACACATAGCACGAGTTCTTGAAATCTGATTAAGCAACCAAGATGATAGCTGTTGAGTTCACCCTATGTCTGTTTCTCTTTCTTCCCCTTTTCTTTTGGGCGTTCAAGTACCATAAAAAACACCCACCATTACTGATATCATTTCAACAACTCAATGAATCGAAATTTTTCTAGAAAGAAAAAGCAAATACGCATGTTGGTCATCCAGATTGCTTCAAGATTAGCAGAAGGAGCAACCTGCGTAGTTTCACATTTAGTGTCATTTTACAGCCTTGTGAAAGGCTAAGGATGGCCTTTCCCTCCCATTCCCTGATAACATATCAAACCCCAGAGAGAAACCTTGCCTCCACAAGAAAATAAAGCATAGTTCACAACCAGTAAACTTAGACGCTTAAAGGCAAAAGGTCTTTAGACAATTTGCATTTCTAGACTCCAAATAGAATGCTGAACAGGAAAAAAAAGACAGAGAGAGAGAGAGAAGGAACATCTGTGCAAGTGGACAATGGAAAACTAGCAATGAAAATTAAGATAATTTTTCTATAGTTGGTTGTCTTTATGTCAACCCTGAGAATAACTACTCAAACTCTTGCCTAAATTATTAACATGTCCACTGCTAGCAAGCCTCCATTCTGACAAAACTTATTAACAACTCTTGCCTTGGAATGAGGATTTGTTAAATTTGAAATGACTGAGCAGAACAAATGAAGGGAATGTCATCCTTAAATGGTGAAAAGTAAACTACTATTTAAAAGCCAAGAAAGTAGTACTAAAAGATTAACCTAACTTCTATTTTCAAGGAAAAAATTCTAGATTATTTCAATGGAAACACATCCAAAATACTAAAAGATTACCCCAACTTCCATTTTGAAGGAAAAAAATTCTACATTATTTTAAAGGAAACACATCCAAAACAATACCATGTCACATAAGAAAGAGAATGAACAGACAGATAGATATGAGTGTGTGTGTAAGTGCATATCCCTGTGCGTGGAGAGAGAGAGAGAGAGAGAGAGAGATAAGGCGCATTTCAATGACCTCGCTGTCAGCTTCTCCAATTGTTAAAGCAACAGCTTGCTCAAATTCCCTATAGGCTTGGTATATCCTGCTACCTTCAGCAACATGCAGTCCAGTAGCTATTACAGCACGTTCAAAAAGATTCCTTAACTTCGAGATACCATTAGCAGAACATTCACGGACTGATGGATCATACTCTTGAAGAAAATTTATGTAGTCACACCATACATCAACAGACTGCACAAAGCAAAATCACAATGGGTCTAACTATTAACAAATCATAGATCATGTCATTGGCTCCAGGCTAAAACCACATTCTGCAATTCAGTATTGTAAAATCAATCACAGATTATGCTGTCATCAGTGTATAAATCCTTGACACGGTATTCAAAACAAATCTGAGCATTTTAGATGCCGTATAGTTCAGTACAAAACGATAAAAACACAAGCCCCTGTATCTTAAAATTGTTACAGCATCTTCATAGCTGATGAAAACGGAAGTCAGGCTACATGATTATAGCAAAAATAAGGAGTTTTAGAGTATCATGAGAACTTCTGCTTCTTAAAAAGAGTGACTTGGACATGAAGTCATTCTATCAACAATTTGATGTACTACTAAATACAATCCTTCCAGCTTTTTTAACTTCGGCCAAAAGTCCTCCAATTAAAGATTGATGGCAAGCTCATGAACCACACACTTCAGAGGTAGTAAAGTAATAAGAGGAGGTATTTCACACTTGATATAGAAAACGAAAATTAACTAACTATTAGAGAAATAATCTACTAATATTTTCAATTTTCCCCCAATCAACTCAAAAGGCAAAACACAACATAGACAAATTAGACATTCTTTTTCACCATCTCATCTCCAAGACATCCAAAACATAAGGACAGCAACTATCATGATTCATCCTGAAGCAAACAGTTAGAAGCAAACACAAGGAGGGTATATTAAATAGATGAAATACTACAAAACAAAAAGTCTACTTTCCATCACTAATGACACAGAGGGTCCTCAAAAACAACATTGATCATCTCATTCTGGAAACTAGTTATACATTGATTAGGGGGAAAAAATCTCGATATCTAGCAGGATTGCTATTTTCAAGCTTCTCAACATATTTATGTTGCATAAGGCAAAATCTACTTACTGCATATTTTCAATCTTTATGACGAGTCTTATTCTGAAGTAAAATTTTATGTGCCAAATGTGATTGTGTTTCCCTCTTGCAATGATTTCAGTTATCAGAAAGACAAGAAGAGCGATGCAACTTGGAGCCACATGCCTACATGGATTTGTTAGGCCCTTCGCTTGTTATTCTTCACACAAAAAGGGGGGGGGGGGGGGGGGGGAAGTCACAACTTGAAAAAAAAACACCAACCAAATAATCAGACACTCCTCGCTCATACAGCTGCTCAATTGCAGGAAGAGCTTCAGGTCTGCAAAAAGAAAGGAAAGAATGAAAAATAACTAAATTTCACACTGAATTTGAATCATGACAGGTAATAGATGTAATGTACATAAAGAACGCGTTACAAGCTGAGAAAAAAGAGATAATCAAGTCAATATATCCATTTTTGGGGCAAAAATTAGTAAACATCACATCAAAATAAGTAATTTGAGTTTATGTTACACTACTTCTGTCAATTTAACATCACAGCTTGTTCACTTTACAGCAGAAGAACATAAATACACCTGAATAACACCCCCATCCCCTCTTCTTCTCCATTGTTCAAAGAGGAAATCATGAGAGGTTTCGTGTTATTTGCCCAAAAAAATCAGTTCACTTCAAGTAAGAGATCACCTTACGGGAAATCATAACCAGTCAATGCAGACAAAGGTAATGAAGACAATGTTAAGATAAATTAAGTTCTCAAGTAAAATCCTAATAACATCAAATAGCAATCTAAAGAACTACAATCATATCAATATTTAACAGGAAATTACCATAGCACAGCAGCTCAATTGCAAATTATTTAGAGCCCCAAGGTAATAGTTGTACCTTGGGGAAACAATTCAATACACTGGTTTGTGAGGGAGAAAAGTAAGGTGAATAAGAATGTCCAGAATTGTCATCAGTTATTACAAACAGCATGACAATTGCCAAACTCTTCCTATTGCCAAATGCATTTATTTACACCATAAACATGGAAAAGAAAACAAGACAAACTATGACAAGGACAATGGAGATTGAACCATGAGATATTACAATGTTTCTGGGCATATACTAGCAGGTCATCAATACCCTTGCTGATCATTTAACTGAACTCAATACGCATCAAAAAAACACTAAACTTCTCCAATACGAAGGACATATAAACATACATATAGTTTCTGAGTCCAGAAAGCAAACCATAGGACATTAAGCAAATTCAAGCTATCAATAGAAGCAATACCCCGAGCTAAGAGCAGTTTCGTCCCTTGCCCACTCCCGCCACAACTCAGGACTCAATGGAAACAGAGCACTCATTGCCTCCCTTGCTTGTCTCAGCTTCTCCAGGTCCCCTTGCTTTCTCAAAGCTTTAATGTACTTTTAGCAGTATCAAAAAAAAAAAAAAAAAAAAAATACCCCATCATTCTTCATCAAACGTAAAAGGCATACACAAACATAAAATAATAAACACTTAGCAAAACAAGAAAATAAAACAACACATGTACAAACACACAGATATCAGAATATGTACTAAACCACATATAATATACGATTGCGCAACCTCACTCCCATTCTCTGTTTGTCGAAACCTCAAAACAGATAACCAAATGATTTCTTTTCCCCCCACATCAGAACACATTCTGCTGAAACTCAAAACTTCAACAATATTATGAACTTCTTATTGATTATTTCGATGAATTCAATACAATCATTGTAACGTGGAAAATCATCCTTTTCCAAATTAACTTTTTTAATTTTTTTACTAAATATTCCTTTTTTTTAGTTTTCGCTTCAAAATATTATCATTTGGAGTGCATTTGCTTTTTGCAATTACTGCTCTAGGTTTCTGAATTCCTGTACTCCCACCTTTTACTTGATATAGCACTTTTGCTTATCACCATCAACATATTATTAACAAATTAAATCGACAGCAGGAAAAAAAAAACTAGATTAATAAGATAATCGCAAACTAAATTTAAAAGAAGAAGAAGAAGAAGAAATTTAATTAAGTAGTGAAGATGGTAAGTGTTGAGGATAGTACTTGGACATGAACGTCGTAATTGGAGGGGTTACTCGACAGCTCATTTTCTAGGGCTTGAATTTGGAGGTTAAGCTGAGCCTCGTCCTCAGAATCGGAATCGGACTCGGACTCGGACTCGGAGTCAGAGTCGGAATGTTTCTTCGAGTTTTCAGCATCAGGCATGGGGTGGTCGTCGTCGCCGCCGCCGATTGTGTTTTCTTCTTCGACGGGCTGAGGAGGAGGTTCTTTAATTTCATTTTCCGCCATTTTTGCTCAAAAGGAATTTCTTTCAGTTTTGTGGATTGTAATCGCAGAGAAAATGAGGCTTAGGAGGAAGGGGTTTATGTAAAGTCAAGAACATGAAGGTTTCGACGTCGTTTTGTAGGGGTTTAGTTTAGATCAATTATCACTAATTATCAGTCTTCAAAGCCGTAAAATTTCAGTTGAGTCCTTAATGTTTTATACTAATTTCCCTCGGGTCCTTTAGGTTTCAAATTCTAGTCTTAGAGTTGAAGCTTCTTTGCCGTCCAATTGATCAAATAATGGCAAAATTCTGTCATGATTATATCTTAATTATGACGCATTTAATTTATTACGCAACTTAGCAACATTTTGGATTAATAAACTACTAAAAAATATGCATTTGATGCGTGTACAATTAGTATACTTTTAATTTTTGTCTAAAAATTAATTAAGAAAAATAATTTTGTGTTAAAAAGGTTTATATATCACACATTCTTGAGTTATGTGCAATGAATGAATTGTATAATCAGGTTGCTACTAATATAGTCATTTTCCCTTGAAGAATGGATTATTATTTCTTCATGTTATTCAAATGTTTAAGATATTTAAGTTATATTTTTCATTTTTTTTTTCAGTTTGATTTTAACTTCTAATTTTAATAAATTTATTTTGTGATATTTTGAATTATTTTTTACTATACTTTTAAATTTTTTAAACTAAAATTAAGAATAATTAATTTATAACTTTTTTAAAATTAATTTTTTAAACAAATCAAAAGCTATTAATAACAATGGGCTTGGAGCAACTTGATTAAGCAATTCAGCAATTCAGCTCAAGCAGAGAATTTGGGTATGCAGCTTTAATTGCAGAATATGCAGTGTCAATGTGGCTAATCAATTGTTTTCTGCCAGCGCGTTTGTTCGAGTTTCGAACATGCAGCCATCCCCCATGATTTTATTTTGATGACCAAACAATGATACAAAAGGGTCGAAACCAATTCCATCTATATATTGAGAGATGATGAAAAACCATATATAGCACGCAATTAGAGGGGAGAATTGTCAGCTTTATTTCTTAATCATAACTCATAAGCATACAAACAGGTTCTAGTTCCCTCATGTTACATAAGCAAGGAGAGTCACAAACACGATTCCATTGTATTGTTTATTTACATCTCATCCTTTTTAGTAGCCTTAACATCCACGCCAGAATTCCCTTTTTCACCAGCTTCCTCGGCGATACTGATCACCTTAGGTTGCTTCTTGATCTGCTCTTTAGCCAACTTAGGCACAACAATCTTGAGCACCCCATTTTCAAGATGAGCTTGAACTCTGTCCAAATCAGTATTAGCAGGCAACCTGAATTGCCTCCAGAACTTGCCAACAGTCCTCTCAGACCTGTGCCATTTGTCCCCTTCAACTTCTTCTTCGGTTTTCCTCTCTCCACTGACCCTCAGGACTCTGTTGTCCTCAACCTCAATCTTGACCTCGTCTTTCTTGATCCCAGGAATGTCCAGCGTTATAACATGCTCTTTCTCCGTCTCCTTCCAATCAGCACGAGCTAAGGCCAGCGTTTCAACCCCTTTTGGGAGGGTTAAGGGGCTTTGTTCCAAGATTCTAAAAGGGTCTTCTTGGGGAAACATCATCATGTCCCAGAAGGAACGCGGGGAGTATGGCATCAGTGCTTGGGCTTGCATGGGTAAGAGCAGTGCAACCACTGCTAACACAAGGAAAAAGCTCGCGAAAATAAACTTCGTTTTATCCATTTCTTGATGTTTAACGTATGTAGTATTGTATTCGGATTGATCAGGGAGAATATGCGAAAATGCTTATAGGAACTGGGAAATGCAGGCAGGAGATATAGAGGGATTTGGTATAAAGACAGGCAGTCCGACTTCGCTGTTTTGTGCTTGTCTACCGAATGTCGAACCGGAGTTCGGTGTTTATATAGGTGAGGAGGAAAGTCTATGGTGGTTCTGGCGGGTTCTTACGTTTATTTGCCGGTGATTTTTTTTTTTTTTTTTTTGGAGAAATATTGGTGGTGCTTAGTTTTAAAGTAATTCTCGATATTTATTTTTTAAAATTTTAAATACGTCTTTTAATTAATATTTTTATTTTACATAATCATTTATTAAAAAATTTAACACTAAAATATTATTGGTTTAAAATATACTTACTTTTTATATTAATTTCTCCGGTTTCTTTTTTTTTTTTTTTTGGGTCATGTATGAGTATATTACATGACATATTACAAATAGATATAGCAAATGAGAAGAATGGACGAGATTTAAGCGGGATTTAATTAAAATTATAAAATATAAATTGTATTTAAACAGTCTCATATTAGTCATATGATCAATATAAGTGAAATTAAAATGAGTTTAGACTCGTTTTGGTACCTCTCAAATACCCAAAAATAATTTTTTGTTAAAAAAATAAATAAATTATTAAATATATTTATAATTTTGAGTCATTTAAATAATATTTAATTTATCAAATATTTAAATTTATAATTTTAAATTATTTAAATAATGTTTAAATAATTATTTATTGTATGTATAGGAGCTCAAGTAAATCTCATTTATACCCATATTTAAATAAATATTATAAAATATACTCTCATTTAAACCAGTCTCATATTTTTAGTAACTATTCCGCCTAAATCAAATATGGTATAGATACTTATTCAATCTTGGACTTAATTGCCACCTCTAATTACAAATAGAATTATGGGTGACAAAAAATGTAGAAGGTTAAATAGAAAATTACAAAAGCAATGATGTAGAAGATAAAATTGGGGGGAGGTGACAATGATGTGGCAGGTTAATGAAGTTGTAAGCATGATTCTACGACCTTCTGGAGGGATAGGGAAAAGAAGCAATAGAAACAGTATGTAGTGCTCTGGAACGTTCAGGATAAGAGCAGAAGAGAAAGGGGCCCTCCCGCCCGGGGAGGGGGGGGAACCGGGGCGGGTGTTTATTGAATTAAGAATAATTTTTTTAATTAACTTTAATTCCATGCCCTCGTATTTTTGTGTAATTCTTTTTCACCATTAGTAGTTTATGAACTTGAGTTCTTCTATGTTAACATATTTATATATAATGTAATATTTTGATTACTCAATTTAGAATGCATTTCAGACAGTGTGATATTTTACTCTACGTATCAGAACTTAACTTAATCAACTCATAAATTTCTAGTTTGAGACAGTGTCCATATGATGTTAAATTAAATAGTTCATCCTATTTTTCTTTTTCAATAATATTTCAATAAATGCTTTACTGACATTTTTAAATTACATTTTTTCATTATTTAAAAACTTTACTATTTATCAATAATTATCATAAAAAAATTAAGATCTCCCCTTAACAATTACATCTTCAAATTTAGCTTAAATTTTGTTTGTTGTCACCGAAAATCATTTATTTATTTATTTTTTATCAAACTCATCATAATCACCCTTCAATATCGTAAAAACGTACTAAATATTTGTTAAACAAAATTATAAATTTCTCTCTTTTATTGGTGGTGACAAAAAAAAATGCATAATGTTAATATTAAATTCATAAAAAAATTTAAAATGTTTAAATTATAATTTGTTTATTATGGAAATTAAAAAATATTATTTATTTTTTAAATACAATGATACAGGTATTCTAATTTAGGAAATGTTGCAAATACACACCGGCATTTTTAACAAGTGTAATGTATCATCTCCCTCGCCGTCCGCTAACATATAAATCGAGATAGGAAGTCATAATCCAGATAGAAAGTCCAAACTCTTTGGACTATTGCATCATGCGACTCCTGAAGTCCTGATGGCCTGCAATGTGGCCGCATTACAACTGATGGCCATCATAAGGAATAGAGGCCTTAGCTTGCATTATTAAAAACATCTCTGTTCATCAGACCGGAAAAATAAGAAGCCATAACAGAGAGGCCATCTCGATGTATTGAACTGTGGCAACATAGCATTATCATAGCATAAGGATAAGAAGCACTACAAAGATAAGTAAAATTTTACAAATATCAGCTCGTATTAAAATTTGTTCTTTAAGTCAATTTTCTCGGTTATTATTGTAGCTTGAAGCCCTTTTTTTTTTTTTTTTCTGACCCTATTGAGAGAAGCCATTGAGTTACGAATGAAGCAGCATTGATGCTTTCTTAGACCATGTTTTACGAGACTACTCAAAGACCTTACATATTGACGTTGATATTTTATTTTTCTATTTTTTCTCATCCTTCCATTTGTTTAGAAGTTAATTTGATTTAAATGACATTTGGAAACTTTCCAAATAAAGCATTAGAATTTCATTTTATGTTTTTTTTCATTTTTCTTTTATCTTTTTCTTCCTCATTAATAACGGTTATATTGAATGATTTTTTTTTATGTACAAATAATTGGGGTGTGATAAGGCATAGTTAAACTACAATTCCATATTCCGTCGAGTAAACATTGGCCTAGGATATTATTTGCAAGTAAATCTAAATGTCATTGATTATTTAGCGATCCTAAATAAGAAGGCCAGAAAAAATAAATCTACAATCTTATAGTCTTGACATGAGATGGCTCATTGATCACCTCGAGTCTGTGGCTTATGAACAAGAAGATTATCCCCTCGCGTATATATGCTTCAATCCTTCATTTGTAATGTAATAAAATGACGGGGTATTCAAACCAAGGCTGAAAAGGAGACCTTCTCAGTTAAATGTCGTGGCCTCTCAACGTTGGTAAAATTATTTTTTTGGGGAGTTCAGGCTAAGGTCTCGTAATACCATTTTGCTAGAATTGGTTGATTTTATTGTATTTTGAGTTGGAAACCTATGTTGAAACTATTCAGTGGTTGATTGGTTCATAGGAATCAGAATCGAGAATCGGAATGAATCTCTTATAGGCTACTTGATTGGAGAGAATCGGAATCAAATAATTAGAATCATTTCTGAAAATTAGGAATCCCTCATTCCTGACTAAATTTGAGGGAATTGAAATCATTTCTACAAATTTTACAACTTTGATTTCTTTTTTATTCATCAATTGTCTTATTGTGATAAACCATTAGTAAACATCATCATTTGTTTGTTAATCAACAAAACTAGATAATTTAAGAGCATAAAGTCTTCAAAAGTGAATAATTCCGATTTTGATTCCGACATCCAACCAAGCAATAATGATTCTGATTCTAATTCCGACATTCAACCGAGCGAAGATATTGGAATGAAAATTTTCATTTAAATTTCAAAGTGAATGATTCCGATTCCGATTCCGATCTGCGAACCAAACGCCCCCTCAATATTTCTACCAGGCGTTGCTTAGGTTTTTCCAAGAAATTCTAAAATAATTGCAAGCAATATGGAGCCGATATAAGTTACAACTAAGAGGTTGTTTTCAATAGATTTTGATTTTTATAAAACTGATTTTAGAAAAGTTGGAAATCAGGTGCTCTTGATTTTAGTTAAAAAAAAATCTAAAAGCAAAGAAAACATTTAAGAACGTTTTCTTTTTGGGGAATAATGAATGACCAAAGAAAAATCAATTAATTAACAAATCATTATAAATTTTTCATGTCAACCTTAGGACTATTTTTTATATACTACATACAAACATTGGATAACATTCATTTTAAGAGAATTATTTAATTTCTGCCAGTTTATTTATTTATTGCATTCAAAGTACTAAAAACATTGTATTGTTCAAGCGTCACCTAGGAGAGAAGGATGTTAGATTTCTCACAAATAAAATGTATCTTGAAGTATTTTTCTCATCATTATGAAGCTAGAAAAGCATTTATGTAATATCTTCTTCAATAGAAACACAATTATTATGACCTATAGTGCCGAAGCTTAATTTGTAACCAACGAACGAGAGAATAAGAGGGGTAAAAAAAAAAGAATAACATTTGATGATTACATGATCGAATATCATGTAAATGTAAATTTTTTGTACACGTTACATAATTTATTTACACGGTAATACATCTCTTGCATAATCATAATAAAAATAAAGATTTTTTTCCATATAAGTCATACTACAACATTAAACCTGAAAAAATCACTCATTATGATTCAACCCATCTCTCAAGACCTTTTTTCTCCTTGCTTTTCTTAATCATTCACGTAATCCCACATTTTAACAGCTCGTGTCCTACTCAACTTCTCATCGTAAACACCACAAAACCAAGACAACAAAAAGGACCGAAAAAGAAAAGCACCCGACCCGGGTACAGGTCCCTCAGACCCATTTCTTAAACCCTTGTCCACTTCTATAAAAGTGCATCGGCACTGCATCACTCCGATTCTCACTCCTCTGTCTATCTCTCTCTATATTGCTCTCTCTACGGAAAACCCACACACTACACACAGTTCATAGTCTCGGTCTGCTGCGTACACCCACTGATGCGCATTGTACAAGTAGGGTTTAGTAGCTCCATAATTCAATCCAAACCGATGAATTCTGCATGATTAATCTGTCTTTTTGCTCCGTTATCTAGTCGTAATTTATCTACCTCAAGGTAAGATTTTCCGCCTTTTTTACTTTTTAATTTTCACTGACAAGTACGCTTTCCGCACATTTATCTTTCTTTATAGACATGTTTAATTAGTCCCTTTAGTTATTAATTGGCGTTTAGGGTTTCATATTAGGGAACTTAAGGATTTTTGTAGATTGGTCGGTTGTTTTATTGATTTTGGTTTTGTATTTTGATTATACTTTATTGTCCATTAATTGTTTGTGTTTGCGATTCCGAGAAGCATAAATTTCCTTGTTCTTCTTGGCTCGCGTGTTACGGAAAAAGCTATTAACACCCTCTTATTTGTTAATGTCAGTACTCCTCTTTTAGGCAAAATTAATCGTATCTATCATTGCATTTACAATCACCCAATTTTATCGAGTTGTAATTAAAATGAAAAGTGGATATTTTTATCTTTTCACACTAGTAAAAAAGTCGAAGGGGGTGCCAATAACAATTGCCCCACTGCTGAATGCTACAGTAAGTTTTGAATGATCCTGAAATTATTTTTTACAGACAACCTTGTTTCTTTAGCTTTTTAGTGGAATTTTTATCTATACGATTAACATACTGAATCGTTGTGCAACATAGGTATGAAGAATATACAGGCTTGGCATATAATGCCAATGGAGTTAGATATAGAGCCCCGTGTAAATCTTAAGTTTTTAATAGTTGAGCATGGAAGGAAAGTTTTTGGATGTATGATAATTAAGGGTTTTTCTTCTATAAACAAATTGATTTAGTTAATTTTGTTCACCTTGTGGCTTTTGGTTAATGGTTAAAGTTGTTGTGGAGGCATGGGGGAACATGAGATATGATGGCATTTTTGGTCCATGGACCTGATTTGCGTGAAGCGGCTGTCAAAAGATATGTTAGGCATTTCAAGTAGTTACAGGTTGCATTCATACATGCAAAGTGGAAGTCCAATAGAATAAAATTACCTAAGAAGGGAGGTTTTAAGATATGAAGAATGGTTACTCAAACTGGTATGACATTTGCCTTTTAGGTAAATTCGGGAAACGTGTAAACAAACGTATGTTCTTTACGCAGTCGGAGTTGGAAAGAGCTCTTGAAGAGTAACTCTTAATAGATATAAAAAGGATCTGCAGTTGTAGTGCGTGGAAAAAAATATGGATAAGATGTTCCTTGGTTTTTTTAGTATTGGGAGTCATTCTTGTGGGGTGAACTACATGCAGGAAATTACTTGAAATGTTTTCGTATTTTTCTCATGATTACTCAAAGGATTTTGTAAGGAGAGGCCTCTGGCTTTGGGTTGACATATAAATTAGACTGGGCCAAATTGTCACAATTTTCTGTGGTGCATAACTATAATTAAATGTTTTGGCATTTGGGGTTGCTGTTCTTAATTGTTTCCTAATTCTCCCCAGGTCATAGTGGACTTGACGTGATCTGAAGTCTGAACCTCAGAATGGCCATAGATACAAACTTTGTTGCTTAATCATCTGTATGTGCTGTTATTGTAATTTTCTAGGGCCTTATTCTTTGCATAAGAGAAGAATAAAGAAATGGAAGTGAACATTTTCAATCTAAAAGGAGTTGGTGGTGTGCTTTTAGATCCTTGTTGCATTGGCTTAATTATACGAGCTTCTAAGACATATACACCCAGGCATACACGTATGCACACTCCTGAACTCAGATTTATTTGTACACAAACTGCCAGTCAGTCTTATAGTTGACTAGTTTCACCTTGCTCTACGTTTTAGTTGGTTTTAATTTACATTGTTAGACTTATATATACCCATTTTGTAATGCTTTGGGTTTTTGCTGATGCATTATTATTACTTACTTCCTTTTTCTTAGTGCATACGAACAGATTCCAAGTGTTGACTTCTACTGGTGACTTTTGCTGCAACGATAGTTTGTTGGTTCCTTAAAAATGGCGAATCTCACTGTAACCAGTATACTTGAAAAGGTAATGACTATTTTTTTCCACTCACATTCAAGTCCTATGCCCCTGTACATGCCTCTCTTGGAAAACAGGTCTTTGCCTAATATCTATGTTCGTTTTTGATTCCCTAGTGTTTAGAGTTCCAGGGGTATTGCTTTTTTACTTCATTTATTGCTGCAGATGACAGGGAAGGATAAGGATTATAGATATATGGCAACATCTGATTTGCTAAATGAGTTAAACAAGGAGGGATTTAAACTTGATGTTGAGCTGGAGGCTAAATTGTCAAATATTGTTCTGCGGCAGCTTGATGATGTGGCTGGTGATGTCTCTGGATTAGCTGTAAAATGGCAAGTGTTCAACTAGTTGTATTTTGTGAATCTTGCACCTTCCTTTTGAATAGGCCTTTTTTTTTATTTTAGGGGCAAAGTATTCAGATTGTCACCTGAGATATGGATAAAAGACATTCTTTCTTTCACTGAGTTCTACCACTTATCTTTACTGGTTGTTCGACAGAAATGGTTAATATACACACACACTTACACACACTTACCAATGATGTTTCAGCTTTTAAAACTTTGGATTTGTGAGCATCCATAGAGAAATGGCAATTCTTTCATAGTCAGCCCAAAATAATCGGGTGACTACCGGAAGACTTGTTCAAGAGGATTTCCATCATGCTATCAATATCAACAATTTTTGAAAGATACATAGAAATTTTTTTAGCTTAATCTAGTAATATAATGAGCTCAGAACTTCTGGGACCATTTGTGTGAGGAAAACTATTGGATCTCAGAACTTAATTGCTATATTGATGACATTTATATATGACAAGGAAAGGGGAAAGAAGAAGGAAAGGGGAAAGAAGGAGAAATATGGAAACTGGACATTCTTCTGAGCTTTTCCTTTTTAACATTTCCTATTACTTTTAGAACGTAGTTCATTTTGCTTTTCCTTTATGTGTAGCACTTTTGCTTCTCATTTTGGGCAACTAATCCCGATTATGGTTTTTTGTGGTCAATCTAATAGTTGTTGTTGATGCATGCTTAGCTGTTTTTGCTCAAAGAGTATATGTTGTTTGCAATATTCCTTAGGTTTTCAATCTGGTGGTGAAGTTCTCTTCTGATAGCTTGGTGAATGATTGAGAGGGGAATGGGGGACATGGGAGTACTTGTTGGGAAGTTTTAGTTTGCTTTAATTGTTTTGGGACGGGAGTATGTTTATTTGTTGCAATATTGCTGATGTTTTACAGAGGGTTACTTGGAGGTTGTCGGATGATCGCTTTTGTTTTGTTGCTTTGATTTTAACTTTCAGCCTTGCTCCGTTGGTGAAGAAAGTTCGTGAGCAACAAGTATTGGAGATGACTAATAAGCTTTGTGATAAGCTACTTAATGTGAAAGACCAGCATCGTGATATTGCTAGCATAGCTATAAAGACAATTGTTGCTGAAGTTCCTTCGCTTTCTGTTGCACAGACTATACTTGTTTCCATTACTCCTAAGTTGATTCAAGGAATCACTGGCCAGGTAAGTTATTGAGAACAAACTGTTTTGAGATTATATACATGTCTGTTAAATTTAACCTAGGACCTATGAAGATTAATGCACTTGTATATTTATTTTTTTCACCACAGTTTTGAATGAAAGTGATATCCTGTACATTAATTTGCTTTTATATTTCTGTTTACTCATCAACGTCATTCAGGAAAATTTTTTTCTAAGTCACACGGTTAAAGGCTGTGAATTTAGGGGAAAAATACGAAAGCTACTCAACTGCCTAGACATCCAGATTGAGAATGCTACTGATGTAGCTCTTTGCAATTTGTGACAATTTTTCACTATATTTTGTGTGTGAAATTTTCCGCTTAGTTAGGTGATTTTTTGCCTATTTGATCTGAACGTATTATAGAAGTTTATGCATGGATAATTTCTCTTCCTCCCACCTTGTTACCTTGAATCAGCATTAGTTCAAGAGCTGTTCATTTCTTCTAGCTGCTGTTAGTTTAAACTTTCAAGTTCAATTTTCTGGTGTTTTTGCGGCTACCACTGGAAAATATTTTCATAAGCTGCTTAATTTGTGGGAGCTAATGTAGCCTTGTTCTTGAGGGTAATTATTCCTCATCTTAAAAGAGGATTTAATTGTCATCTGTCCACTTTCCTTTTTTTTTTTTGGTTACTTCCTTCTCTTGACTTAACTTTTTCCCCCCTTTTAAATAGATGTACTGAAGACTCATGTATTGGCTTGTATAGAATCTCTTTTACTTACAATTCTTTTCTGTTTCCAACTATTCCTGACGTTCTAATTTGCTTGCTCAGGGAACGAGCACTGAAATAAAATGTGAATGTCTTGACATTTTATGTGATGTTCTTCACAAATATGGGAATTTGATGGCTTCAGATCATGAGCCATTGTTAGGAGCATTATTGCCTCAGTTAAGTTCCAATCATGCCACTGTTAGGAAGAAGACTGTCTCATGTATTGGTAAGAACAAATAACTGAAATTGAAAAGTTTGAATGATTAGGAAATGCTTCTTCATTATCTGCAATAAATTTCTGACACTTCTGATGGCATATTTTGATTGTAACCTGTGTTTTCCCTGCAGCATCTTTGGCTTCAAGCTTGTCAGATGATTTGCTGGCAAAAGCTACTGGTGAAGTTGTTCGGCTTTTGAAAAATAAAGCTGCAAAACCTGAAATGGCACGGACAAATATTCAGATGATTGGAGCCTTAAGGTTTGTTTTCAGATGTGATTTTCATGCTTGATGCCTGGCTCCATGGATTAACTGAAACTTTTCCCTCTTGAACACTTTTTATATTTGAATTTTGTTGTGTTTCATTTGTTGGATGTGGATGGCATATTTTGCCATTAGGACTGGAAACATTTCTATTCACTTACCTTAAGTTCTGCAAGGAAAAGAAAAATCAATTCTCGCTCCATATATTCTCCCGGGACGTTCTTTTTTACAATGATTAGTGACAGAGTTCTCTGTTGCTGAAGTTTGTATCTGTAAAAGGCTTTATGCCGTCTGTCCCATTTATACTGTCATTGTATTCTGGTCTGTCCCAAAATTGTGTCACATTCCTAAGATGGCAACAAAATTCTTCCCTCATGTGCCATTATACCTTACATAAGGTTAAATTGACATTCAAACAAATGACAGCTTGCAAGAAAACTGGGTGCGTGCATGACAATTATCATAAAATCGTTAGAATCACTTCTAGGTGCTGGGTCCTACATGCTTTGTCTCTTCTTGGCATAATGCAATCCACAAGATTGCAGGTTTGGATCAGGTCACCCCCCCCCCCCCCCCCGGCCCAACAACACACACACAAAAAAAAAAAAATTGCAGGAATGAAACGGGCGGCTTGGGCAGGGGTAAAACTAGAAACTTAGGGCATTCTTTGTCCATGTCATCCACTATGCGAAATAAGATGGATTCCCAAGATGCAAGGAACATTTCAGGAGAGAGGAATAAATGAACTCATTAATTATGATTTTCTTTCGAGATACCCCTTATAAATCTGAACCTCATATTTCATGTGGATTGAAACTCCAACATCCAAGGATATTGAAACTTCTGATGTCATTTCAACTAAAATCTCCATGAGATACTAGCATAATTGGGAAATTTTAAAGATAGAAAATATAGTTAGTTAATCCAGGTTGTTGAGAGAAGACAATATTCCACAACATTTGGTCTCATAGAGATGATAATTTGTTCTTAACTTTTGTTACTTCTTTTTTTCTTCTACTCCTCCTGGACTTCTTGGAGAATGAATTCTAGAATTTGGTGATGTGATTTTTGAACTTCCGTAAGCAAGGAAAATGGGTTAAATTTGTGTAAAAGATTCTGCACTTTTGAATGGAACATGATTAGAAAAGCATGCTACTATTATTTCTTGCTAGGCATGTGGTAGTCTTTAGTAAGCAATTGATAATCCTTTTTCTCTGATATTATGTTGCGTTGACGTTCTTGAGATTGAAATTCTTAGATAGCTGAATGTGTCGAAAGATTTTTCGTCCTGTCTCATTTTTGTCTGTTGTCTGTTTTACGTAACACGCAACCATCTTTTTGACACCATGAAATTGTCTTTAGCCGAGCTGTTGGCTATCGTTTTGGTCCCCACCTTGGAGATTCAGTTCCAGTTTTGATTAGCTATTGTACAAGTGCATCAGAGAATGATGAGGAACTTCGTGAGTATAGCTTGCAGGTATTTTATTTGTGAATTATGGATATTATTGTTTTTGAATATCATGTGTCAGCTTTTCTTTGTTGATGCATTCTGAGGCTTTAATTATATTTTCTTAGGCTTTGGAGAGTTTTTTGCTAAGGTGCCATCGAGATATTTCTTCCTATTGTGATGAAATTCTTCACCTTACATTGGAATTTCTTAGTTATGATCCCAATTTCACTGATGATATGGAGGAAGATACTGACGATGAAAGTCTTGAGGAGGAAGAGGATGAGTATGTTATCAGTTACATATTGGTTTGCTTATTCTGATATTAAGTTGATGATAACGGAGTTTCAGTTGACATTTCATTCTTCATGGTGTTTTAGTGAGAGTGCTGACGAGTACACCGATGATGAAGATGTCAGCTGGAAAGTCCGTAGGGCTGCTGCCAAATGCTTGGCAGCATTGATTGTTTCTCGTCCTGAGCTGCTTGGAAAACTTTATGAAGAGGTATATAATGGACACTTGAATCTTTGTTACACACATCTTTTTCCCATGAAAGTTGCTGCTTTGGAATTATGTTGGATTTACTTTCAATAGGCAAAGCATTAGGGATATTTTTTTTTACTGAAACTATTTTAGCTATAAGTGCTCTCAGTTATAAAAGCACGACAGTTAATTCATTTTGGTTCTTCATGATTAAAGTTCAAAAGCTTTAATCCATTCAGAAACTGATTTGCATAAGCCATTGGAAAGTTTTCTTCTTTAGCTTTTTATTTTTATGTCTTCACTGCGTTATCAATGTATTCACTATCCTAAAGAAGTTCTAAGTCAGTCATACAATGATCAATCATTATGGTGGTTTGATTTGTTAAATAAGAGAGTTATATCACAGTGGCAATTGTTTGATGAATAAAGTTTTCTTTTCTGGGAAGTGTGATCAACTACAATTGTTAATTACTTAAACAATTGAAGTAGCCTGAACTTATTTCTTGTGCAGGCTTGTCCGAAGTTAATTGACAGATTTAAAGAAAGGGAAGAAAATGTCAAGGCAAGGACAACGAATGTTCTGGATTTTAATTATGACCTTTCCATGGTAAATTATCTGATTATCTTTACTGCAGATGGATGTGTTCAATACTTTCATTGAGCTGCTGCGACAGACTGGAAATGTTACAAAAGGCCAGATGGAATTTGATGAATCAAGGCAAGAATTCCTAGTATTGTGTTCAAGTGCTAACATTTAAAGGCAGATTTACTGAGTTCTAATTACCACGGGAGATGTTCTTATCTTACTGTCTGAGCTTCTGCTGTACTTTGTGGGGAATTCTTTAAACTGGATTTGGGCCAAAAATTGGTGATTGGAATATGCTTTCTGCTGTAATTGATGGTTTATGCTCAAACATATGCAGTTCTTTTTATTATTGCTTTATGGAATTGTTAACTTGTAATTTTACAGGAAATATTTAAGTCAGCATCAAATGACACAAATGCTGATAAAGAAACAAAACCTAATCCATTCCCCTGGCCACCCCAAAATAAGGAAACCAATAAACAGATTGAGAAGTGTATGGGTAAGGAAATAAATCTGAAATTTATGAGTGACAAAACAATTTGAATGCTCATTGACTGTGAATTTATGTCTTTATTTTGATGTTAATGATTTTATGAAAGCAAATATCGGGGTATTTTGGTGATGCACATTTGTATGTGTCTGCTATTTCAATGTGCTTATATGTAGGAGCGTTGTTTTATTTGTATGTGTGTATAACAAGACATATATAGTGTAAAAATTATTGTGTTTTCTATCCCTAGAATGGGAATTTGTTCTCTCTATTATGTTTCCCAATTTTTTCTGTATAGAATTGACACTAGTTGAAAAAATATACGTGCAAGTCCTGTGTCTTGCAGAGAGGTGGGTGTTTTTTTTTTTTTGTGTCTTTTATGTTTTTTAGGGAATACACTGACAGTGCTAGACTTGGTTACTCTGTTTTTTTTTTTTTGGGATTTTGCTTAGAAGTATTAAAAGGACAAAGATGCACCTAGCTACTTTTATGGAGTGTCCTTTTATTTACATTTTTTAGTAGCTTTTATACCCTTACGTGTTACATAGCTATTATCATTGATACAGAAGCATCCAAATGCTTTCCTCCTGACTCTGATTATGACTCTTTTTTTTTTTCCCCTGTTTCTGCTTAATATTGACTTCTTTGTTGACTAATACCTCCAATTTCAATAACAAATGATGCAGTCCAAGATGGTTATTGAAGCAAGAAGTACCTAAAATTGTTCGATCCATCAATAAGCAGCTACGTGAGAAATCTGTCAAAACAAAGGTTGCTTTCTATCTTATTGTGTGCTTGATTCCTCCGATGGATTATTTTGTCTATGCCTGTATGGGTTATAGGCAAAAAGTTGAAAATTTTTCATGTTGAGTTCTAGGTTTCTTATGTCTTTTAGCTCTGCAGGTTGGTGCATTTTCTGTCCTGAAAGAACTAGTGGTTGTTCTGCCTGATTGCCTTGCAGAACACATTGGTGCTCTTATACCTGGAATTGAGAAAGCATTATATGTAAGTTTTGTTTGTTCATATTTGAAATAAAATTTTGGATTTTCTTGATGTTGCATAAAACTGCACTTATCTGGTATTTTCATGTTTTGATTTTTTTTTTTTTTAAATATTGATCAGGAAAAATCAGCTACCTCAAATTTGAAGATTGAGGCTCTTATTTTTACAAGATTAGTTTTGGCTTCACATGCTTCTCCTGTTTTCCATCCTTATATTAAGGTATTGCATTATGACTCGTTCCACCTTTGTAAAATTTTTCAACAATGTCAACCATTTGTGACATGAACACATTAACACTTGAATGGAAAACTATAGTTGCTTTAATTATTGCCATTAAGTGTCTGCAGGATCTGGCAAGGGTGATTCTAGAATTTTCAGAATGCTCGTGATTTATACTCTGATTAGTTTATAGTTGTCATTACGTTTGGATTAGTGTATTACGTGATTAAGTATTTATATCACGTAGATAATCTTGAAAATGCAAAATTTGCTGTCTTTGGAAAATTATCTCATGCACGAGATCATTGTGTCGTTATGTGTTATTTATTAGTGCTGTCATTTTTATTGTTTGGGATCTGCTGGAGTTCAGTGTAGCTACAGGATATGATTATATCGGATACGTTTTAATCACAACATTTTGAGCAATTAGATGCATTCTTCTTCGTTGCTGTTCCTGATGTAGTCTGTCTCTCTCTCTCTCTCCAGCCCTCCCTCTCTCCAACTGGGATATATTGCCTTTTGATTTTGTTTGTCCATAAGCCACAGAGACGTTCTTTTTCAAGTTATTCTTGTTTCCTTTATTTCATTAGTTTTTAGGTTGAAAAGGTGCTGCAAAACAGATATTGAAGCCTATACTTCTGATACAGGTAGAAAATTTTTAACCCCTTTCAATTTCATCCAACTTTTATCCTTCACTAAAATCACCAAATGCATCACCTTTGTCCACTTTCGATGGACATTAAAGGCAAAGCTTGATGGTAGTTGTTTTTATATTGTGATATAAACACATTATGGGCTTATATATTTTAAAAGATTTTATTAAATATGCCTTCCTATTTGTGGACTGAAATGATGTTTTTGCATGCCAATATCTGATTTATTTATAAAAAGCAAGTAATATTTATTGTGTTGTTGGTGTGTATTAATTTGTATAATACTAGTTATTAACATTTAGAGCATTTGAGTCCCTTAAATGACAAAAAAAATTCTAGATTTTGTTGAGAATACTGTTTCGAGCTAAACGCTCATTGAATAGCTGAAACCTTATATGTTTCGCTCATTCTTATTCTTTTATGTAGGATTGAGAAAGGAAAGAGAAAGGGGAAAGATTGTATATGGCATCAACTTTGTGCATAACATTTGGATTATTTTCTTATATTCAATTATCTTCTTAATTAAAAGCCTCAAAAAATAAATTAATATGGTCTAGTTTTAAGAATAGAAAAGTTCTTAGGAATGTAAAAAAGAGACTACTACATGTCATACAGGAGAAGACAAAACATAACGAACTACTGAATAAAGAAGAGATGAAAAATTTTGGAACTTTTTTGGTATGTTTACGTCATTATAATGTTCTCTTTTCACGCTGTATGACTCTTACAGATGTAAATTATATTGGAGATGCAAAATGTTCAATTTCTGATTATGGCTTGGCTATTCCGTTGTTCAGGCCATATCAGCACCTGTTATATCTGCTGTTGGTGAGCGTTACTACAAAGTTACAGCTGAAGCACTTAGAGTATGTGGAGAACTTGTTCGTGTTGTGAGACCAAATATTGAGGTCTGATTAATTTGCTTTCTTCTGACATTACCTAGTATCAGTTTCTTTTCTGAAATGCTAATGGAATGTGTTTTTTCAGAGTTCTGGTTTTGATTTCAAACCCTATGTTCATCCAATATATAATGCTATCATGGCACGTTTGACAAATCAAGATCAAGATCAGGTTAGCAGCATTGGTGATACAAAATTTCAGTTTTTTCCTATTTGATACAACTTTAGAGCATCTTATTATTCTTCTCTTCCAGGAGGTCAAGGAAAGTGCCATTACATGTATGGGACTTGTTGTTTCAACATTTGGTGATCAGCTGAGAGCGGAAATACCTGCATGCCTTCCTGTGCTTGTGGACCGGATGGGAAATGAGATAACTAGGCTAACTGCTGTGAAGGTTGGTTCAATTTCTAGAATACACTTGGACATTATTTCTGACACTGTTTAGCATCTGTCTTGTCTGGTGTATTTAGATTGAGAGAGGTCCCTGGGGGAAAATTGGGGCAGGTTCTTCACAGAATTTTTTCTTGGGAAACTGTTGTCAAGTAGCTGTCTTTAGTCCTTTTGCATTTTTTATGTTTTAGTGGCATTTGATTTTGGAGATGAGCTGGCCTCCTTTTTTCCTCTTGATTTCATATGATTAGAGGATAGCTGCACAAATTTTTTATCTTTTTTTCCATCAGGGGACCTTCTTCCACTAGTTTATCATCCAATGATTGGGCATATTTCTATAGGTCAAAGCTTTTGTTGGACGTGTTGTCTACTGTTTGAGTTATATGATATGGTACTGATATTATGACTTATTGGAATATTTTAGTGCAATTGTACCTCTGAAGATTTTGACATTGATTATTGTTGTCTCATCTCTTGTACACCCCCTCCCCCTTTTCTGCTATTCTCTTGATTTTATTTGTGTATATTCTTTGTTTACTGTTTTAATTTCTTAATGGCAATTGGAGAAAGGGTGAAGTACCTTGTAATGTTTTGATCTTGCCATGTTTACATAGAAATAATATTGTTCTGGGGATGAATTGATTGTTGGACTGTGGATATTATTATGAACTCCTAAATTCTCCGTCTATGTACGCGTGGAAACTTTAACATGATCTCTCCAGGCATTTGCCGTAATTGCTGCTTCTCCACTGCACCTAGACCTATCTTGCGTTTTAGAGCATGTAATATCAGAGTTGACCTCATTCTTAAGGAAGGTTAGAGAATTTTATTTTACATGTATTTTCTTATCTTTTCTATTTTAATCAATTATATCATAGTGAATTTGAAAAAACTTCTGATGTACTTTTCTTCTTTGGGCAATAGGCCAATCGAGCACTGAGGCAGGCAACTCTTGGGACTTTGAATACCCTGATTGTTGCTTATGGTGATAAAATCGGTTCAACTGCTTATGAAGTCATTATTGTAGAACTCTCTACTCTGATAAGGTTTTTCCTTCCCCTTTTTTTTTAAACACCTGCATTTTTGCATTTGTTTTTTAGTTTTCAGAGCATTGTACTATTTTGAGAACGGAGTTCTTATGGTGCTTTTCTTGAACTCCAGTGACTCTGACTTGCACATGACAGCACTAGCCCTGGAACTTTGTTGCACCTTGATGTCTGACAGGAGAGCAAGCCCTAACGTGGGTTTGACTGTCAGAAACAAAGTTCTTCCTCAAGCTCTAACGTTGGTGAGAAGCTCATTGCTTCAAGGGCAGGCACTTCTGGTATGATGCTTAGTTTGTATCAATTTAGTGGTTGATCTAAGCAGTCTGCTTTATTGTAATTTTCTTCTGTAAATCCTGCAGGCTTTGCAGAACTTTTTTGCTGCATTGGTTTACTCAGCAAACACAAGCTTTGATGCACTATTAGATTCTCTTCTTTCAACTGCCAAACCATCTCCGCAGGCTGGTGGTGTTGCTAAACAGGCTTTATTTTCCATTGCTCAATGTGTAGCAGTTCTTATCCTTGCTGCAGGTGATCAGAAATGTTCATTAACTGTTAACATGCTGACAGACATCTTGAAAGATGACAGCAGTGTAATCTCGGTAGGCCTAAGCTCTCTGCTTGCCTTTTCTTACTATTTTTTATTACTTAGATTAATTTTAAGAAATACAACTATTCACTTAATTTCTTAATTTTTAATATTGCCTTGTTATTTAGCTGATTGTTCAGCTTTAGGAAAAGTGTTGTCAGTATGGAAACTGGTTGCAGTATGGTTATGCTGTTATAGAAAATTCTGAAATTACAAGGAAAAGTAATGGTAGTGCTAGATCTGCTAAGAAACTTGCAAGCGATCACTCAGCAATGAACACTAACTGAAAGTGGCCAGGAATGAGTACCTATCCCTTACGGGAATTGAACCTGTGTCTTTGACATGAAAAGACGATGTCCTAACCGGGATTTTCTTAAGCCATAAGCCATTCCCACACACTGACCAGGGTGGGTGTTCAGTAACTCCTACCCCTAATATAAAGGAGGAGATAAATTGCTTGCGTGCTTCATCAAGTGAGAGAAAGAGGATCTTATGCTGAACAGATCATGCCAATGGATTGTTCGAATCACATGTCAGAACGATCAATAGGGATGGATACAGGGGTAGCGTAAGGAGCATAATCATAATAAAGTTGAGTTTTCTCAGGTATAGGTTATGATATAGGGTTTCTCGGTTCTGATGGATTCAGGTTTCCACATATACTCTCAATCTGTTGGTGCCAGTTACCAATTACACGTCTGTGAGCCTGGGAAGTCTCGCATGGAGTACAAGAAAATGCTCAAATTCCACTTTAAAGGATTTGTAGCTGTGGTTGTTTGCCTCAAATAGGCTTGTGTTTTCATGATAAGTAGTCGTGCTCAAGCTTTTTAATATTTTCAATCTGAAATTAACAAGGAATTAAATTTGTGTTTTTGGATTCTTCTTTTATGTTATTGTGTTGTAATATTGTTTTCAAAATTTTGCTTAGGCCAAACAACATCTTGCCTTGCTTTGTTTGGGAGAGATTGGTAGGAGAAAAGATCTAAGCTCGCATGCCCAGATTGAGACTATTATTATTGAATCATTCCAATCTCCTTTTGAAGAGATAAAATCAGCAGCCTCTTATGCTTTGGGGAATATTGCTGTTGGTAATTTACCAAAATATTTGCCATTTATCTTGGACAAGATTGATAATCAGCAGAAGAAGCAATATCTGCTACTACATTCCTTGAAGGAGGTATGCGCTGAAATGGAAACGTTACCCTGAAAATATCCTTGTTTAATTTGCTTAGTGTTTGATCATATCCTAAACTTGAAATTTAACGTGCCTGCAGGTCATTGTGAGACAGTCAGTGGATAAAGCAGAATTTCAGGAATCAAGTGTCGAGAAGATACTTAATTTGCTCTTTAACCACTGTGAAAGTGAGGAAGAGGGTGTTCGCAATGTTGTGGCTGAGTGTCTTGGGAAGATTGCCCTCATTGAACCTCGAAAACTAGTTCCAGCGCTTAAGGTGTTGTCCAGTTGGAATGATGTCTTCTTGTTTTCTTTTTATGTTGTTAGATTACAGAATAAATCCAGATCCAACACTCAGAACTTGTTCTTTCTTTAATTAGGATCGTACTACTTATCCTGCTGCATTTACCCGAGCAACTGTCGTAACTGCTATAAAATATGCTATAGTTGAGCGTCCAGAGAAGATAGATGGAATTCTGCAAAATGAAATTTCGTCATTCATGATGCTTATAAAGGATCAAGACCGGGTAACTTCATGTTCAATACTTGTTGTCTATGATCTCATAAGCCGTCCAGATCCGCTTATATTTGGTTTGGAGCTCTCTCTCTGTTTTGGATCCTAGATGGTGAATTTTTAGTTAGGGGCAGACTTAATTGGACTTTGAGATTGTTTATTCTTTTTTGTTGATATCATTGAATTTATGGTGTACCAATTGTTTTGCAGCATGTTAGGCGTGCAGCTGTTTTGGCCTTGAGTACTGCAGCTCATAATAAGCCAACCTTGATAAAGGGACTCCTACCTGAACTGTTGCCACTACTATATGACCAGACGATAATTAAGGTAACTAAATATTTGCTGTTACTCTCTACATTTTATTTAAGGTTGATAAATGGAAGTGTTGGTTAGTCTTGTCCCAATTTTCTGAACTAAGGTAGGGTTTTGGGTTTTTTTTTTTTTTTTTTTTTTGGGGGGGGGGGGGGTGGGGGTGGGAGGAGGAATTGAGTCGATATTGGCATGACAGTTAACTTTTCCATATTGGACCTTGCAACTTCACTGGATTTTGGGGTGACCATATTGATGGCTATAAATTTCCTCCTCAACTAATAGTTGAAGATACAAATCATCATTCGTGCTGTCACACACACATAGACATATGCATGCTAAATGTGAGAAATCCAGCACTGATCTGTATGGCACTTTTCTGATTAAACTGTGATTCTATTGTGTTGCTTTAGTTTTAAAGCTAATGTTGTTCGTGAGGGCTGGACTGCTGTTGCATTTTGAGTTCCTCTAGCATATGTTTGTTGTAAAATGTTCCACCATCTCTAGCAGATGGAATTTTTATTGAAAGAGGAGGAGGGGAATGATGGTTGTGACTTCTTCTTGATCATTTTGTTATGGTCCTTTTAGCCAGCCACCAATGCATGAACTTGACTCATAAGTGCACACACGCAACTCTGGCATCTTCAGGATGCATGGGGCCAGTTAAAACCGTTTATCTGGAGTGCCTTCCAGGGTGATGGAGACAGTCTTAGAAGCTGATTGTAAACATAATGATAACTATTTTTAATTCTTTACCTCTCCTTGTTGAACTCCTTGGCTGTACCTGCTAGGGTGAGATCATGATACGTAACTTTTAGTAATCTTCATGAACTTGCTTTTCTGTTCTTTATTGCAGCAAGAATTGATTAGAACAGTCGATCTGGGTCCTTTCAAGCACACGGTAGATGATGGGCTTGAGTTGAGGAAAGCAGCTTTTGAATGTGTTGACACTTTGTTAGACAGTTGTCTTGATCAAGTGAATCCCTCATCTTTCATTGTTCCTTACCTCAAATCTGGTCTAGATGGTGAGAAGTTAACTGAAAATTGGCATCTTGTTCCTTCCTTTTTCGACTTTAAAGTCAATTCTTTTGTTTGTGGTTAGAATTTGTAGTTAGTATATTATGTTGATGTTTCTGTAGGTGTATCAATGTTCTAGTTTCTGAATCCAAACATTGTGATTTCTTTGTTCTGCATTGTTACCTATCTAATTGATTTTTCTTTTGGCTTCACAGATCATTATGATGTTAAAATGCCTTGCCATCTTATCCTTTCAAAACTTGCTGATAAATGCCCCTCTGCTGTATTAGCAGGTATTCCTTATTGAACTTTTTGATACGTTCATGTTTTACCTCATTGTTTTTCTATTCATAACTAACCTTTTGGCTTCCAGTTTTGGATTCTTTGGTGGATCCCTTGCAAAAAACTGTTAGTTTTAGGCCAAAACAGGATGCAGTCAAGCAAGAAGTTGACCGTAATGAAGACATGATACGGAGTGCCCTTCGAGCAATTGCATCATTGAACCGTATAAGGTACTGTTTTTCTGGTTACCTCTGAATTTAATAAAGCCAGTTGCTCTGTAAATTTCCTTCACCCCACTCTGATTTACATGACTGAATTTTGGAAGCTTAACACAAGCACCTCACCTCAATGTTCCATCCTTTAAAGTCGAAACATGTCATTTTTGTGTTTTTTGACACTTGTGTCTCAACAAATGTTATTCTTCTTTTTGTTTTTTGTTTTGCAGTGGAGGAGACTGCAGCCACAGGTTCAAGAATCTAATGAACGAAGTTGCAAAATCTCAAACACTTTGGGAAAAATATTGTTCTATTCGAAACGAGTAATAAATTATTCCAGCCATGTCTGAGCCTTGAGTTTCATACTGAATTTGGAGAAGAGGATGTTCCTCGACAAAATATAGTGGTGGAAAATCTAGTGGTGCAGATTCGAAGTTAATTGCAGCTTCTGGTGGAATAGTACAGTGCAATTGATTCCCTTTTTGGGAAGTCTGATAAGGTTGACTTTGTATAGAGACAATACTAGTTTTTTCTTCTTGCTGCTTCACATTCTCTTCCTTGGTTTCTTTCTTAATTACTCGTGCAAGGTTTTTACCTTCCCCTTCCGACTTCCAAAACTGTTGTAAAATCAAGCGGGGGGTGATAAGAAGTTTTCCCTCAGCAACATCCGACTCCGAGCATAGGAAAATTGGCTTTTGCTAATTATAAACGTAAAATGCAGTGCTTTCCCAGTGAAATTCTGATCTAATTATGCCTTGTCTGGCTCTAGAGCTTCTCGGAATGCTGATTTCCCCGTTAGGCTTGTCGATTGGGCTTGATTTGTTGGGCTCTCCAAAGCCGTGTTGGGTCTGAAATGAAAAGCATAGCTGTCAATACAACCTGGGCCATTAATTAAGCCCACATAAGTTCACAATGTTGAAGGCCAAGCTTTAGGTCATTGAAGGTTATGACCTTCGAGTCAACTTGCTTCAGGTTCTTTTTTTTACTTCTTTTATGTTTTTCACGTCATCTGAAATATATTATCAGCGAGTATGTCGAAACAAACTTAAAATATCTCATTCGTTTTAAAAGCCCTCGTCGTGTGATGAATTACGTTTAACATTTCGATAACTAAATTTAGTATATACAGAGTTGGTTCCGCTTAAATCAAAGTGTGCCTATCTTCGGCTAAGCTGGGCCTCAAGATATAGACGTCACTCAGCCCAAACTGACATGAAACTTGTGCATATTTTAAATGGTCTAATTGTCGAAGTTGAAGCTAGTACACAGTTAGTCCACTTTTTTTTTTTTTTTTGGTCAAGATTCAATATACTAGCCTACTCCTAACCTATTTAAGGGGATGGTCCAATTGGACCTGAGAGGCCAACGGGAACTAAACCACCATTGGACCAAAGGAGCACTATGGTGCTCTTTTGGATTTAATACTATCCAACTGCTGCAGGTGGGGTTAGAACCCCCGACTTGCAGCAGGGGGAGCTATTCCAAGAGCTCCCCTGACCGCTGCGCCTTCGGCTCAGTGGCATTAGTCCACTTTACTTGTTCGGAATTACTTTACGAATGGGGATAATAAGTTATTAACCTGCTTGAGCTGTGCCGGTAAGAGTTATGCAAGATTGACCTTTTTTTTTTTTGGTTGACTTTGAATCAATAATATTAAAATCTAAATTTATATTTAAAAATTTTGAGCTAATTCATAGTTATTTAGGACTTATTTGTTATTGTTTTGAATTAATTTATATGAAAATAATTTAAACTAATTCAAACTTACTCGAACAAAGCATTTATTTCAACGTTAATGAATAAGTAAATAAAAAATAGGTGTAAATCCCATTTCCTAAAAGATCACAACAGTTTGTCATTCAACCGGACTCGACTCGACCCATGTATTTATAATCCTCTACCAAGCTATTTCTTGGGACTTTTGGATATTTTAGGTAATGTTTTCTGTCAAAAAAAAAAAAAAAACTGACTCTCGTTCGAATTTTACCACATTTCTTTCAACTTTCTCACACTCTCTCAAAAATATATATATATTTTTTGGCTTTTTTTGTTTGGGAAAAAAAGAAAGAAAAACTGAGGAATTCAATAACACACTAGGGCAGACTATAAACCCTCCCCAATTCAAAAAAGATTGAAGGAGAAAAAAAGGGGAAAAAAAAAATGGAAATCGGGAGTGAAGAGATGAGCGTCGAAGAACTCGCTTCGAATCTCTCCACATATAAAGAACAGCTTGAACAGGTAAATCAAATTCTTGAATTCAATTTTGTAATTTTTCTGTTGTCAGTAATTTTCTTATTCTTGAATTCAATTTTGTAATTTTTCTGTCGTCAGTAATTTTCTTTCCTCCTTTTTTTTTTTTTTTATAATTTGATTTTGATTTTGTTTTACTGAGGGTTTTGTCAATTTTGATTCATTTCTTGTTTTAAATTGTCAAGCTGGAAGTGTTTTGATTTGATTCACACTTATAATTTGTAAGCTAAATTCAGGAATTTAATTTTACAAATAATTCTGGAATTTAATTTTACTGGACTCGAAAATTTGCAAATTGTTCTTGTTCTGTGAATGTAGAAATTAGTTTCTGGATTTTGTGCATTTTACAGGTACGGAGGAGAATATGGAAATTCGATACTTGAGAAAACTTGTACGATTTGGAGACTGGAAGGGTTTAAATTTGGAGAAAGTTTTCGGGAAATATGTGGTGAAATCTCCAGGAGAAGTATTATATCAAAACTTGAGAAAGTTGACAATTACACACCAATTCTTGGGAAAGTTGGATTTATGTCAAAACTTGCGATATAACATCCCAAAAAAAAAAAAAAAAAAAAAGATGACGCAAAAGTGGTGCTATCGGTATTGTTCGAAAATGATGTTGTGAGAGGTGTAGTTACATATGTGCAAGTTTGTGTGTCACACAGAGAGAGAGAGTACTTGTAAGTTATAAAGAAAATTATTGAGAAAAAATAGCTGTGTCATGAAGAAAATATGGGGCTCGGGGCCTCTCAATTTAGGGGGGCCTCCATTTCCCTCAAGTTGAAACTGTGTAACTGCTTTATATTTTTGTATAACTGTCCAGCATTCTGGTGTAACTGTCCAGAATTTTTATGTAACCACTTTTCTCCCTAAAACTACCTCATTTTTGGTGTTTTTTCCCCTCCAAAATTTGCCAAAATGGCACACATCTCAGCCATCTATTTTGTCACATTCAATTCTAGCCATGAACTTGATGGAAATGGCACTTGAGAGGCCCTAAATTCGAAAATATGGTAGCTGCTGACTTTATTCGTCCTTCCAACGTGGTGGGCCAAGTGCCAAGCTTATGTTCCAAATATCTTTGAATGAGGTACAATATTATCTTTGGGTGTGGCCGGTACTACTAGTCTTTGAGGCTTCGTTTCTCTGTGTTCTTCTCTTATTCATTTACTGTAACACTATATCCCGGCAAGTGAACCATTTTTGAAGGAGATAATGCAAGGAATTAGGATATCCCAATAAACAATCCCAAGCATACGTCTTTGTCTTCTTAACTGTCTTTGACATTCTTTTGCATGGTTTTTAAAGTCTGTGTGGTTCATTTTTAATGTTCTATTCATTAGTATAATGTATTTGTAATAGGCAATGTTCGAAAATTCTGTGTATCAAGTGCATATTAAAATAACAGTGGATGATGCACGTATTGCTTTTTCTAGGTCCGGAAACTTCTGAATGATGAGCCTGGAAATTCTGAATATCTGGACATGGAGAAGGAGCTTGTAGAGGTAACCTTGATGCAGTGGTTACAGTTGTTGCTTCCTTTACATTAGTCCTTTTCTTCTCCCTTCTATTATTTTTTTTGGTACTTTTTGAATGGTGAAGACACTTGGCTTCTAGGATTGTCATGCAGAAGTTTAAGGGGTGTTTGACCATTTTATCACTGGTTATGTAAGGGTAATGATAAGATTGTGGTTGTTCTTCTGTTTGTTAAAAGCTTAACTACAAATCTGTATTCTTTCTCTATGTGTGCAAGTGTCTGTATTTGCATGAAGTTATTAAACTGCTCAAACAAGCAGTTTGAAAGAAGTGCCATGTAATAGTCTCTGAAGGTGAGTTTTTACTCATTTTTTAGAATGATATTCAAACAGGTGGTAGTGAGCAATTTTCAAAAAGTTTGGTGTAAATGTATTTATCAGATGTCCATCATTTTTGTCTTCATTCCATTGCAGGTTTGCTATGATTCATGATGGCCGACCTACTTCTGACATGTGATTTCAGATGTCAATCTGTGATTATAAGTTTGAAACTTAACAATAATTTTAATATTTTATTGTGCAAACAATTAATTTGGTTGATTTGGAGTTTGGATTGTCTAAATTTTTTGGAATGCAGGTGATATCTTTGACAGAAGAGCTTCTAGCAACTGCAAAACAGAATGAAAATCCAGGACTGGACGTTGGGACCAGGGCAGATACACCTCTTGGCTTTCGGCATGTTGGCAGTTCTTCTAATGCGGTAGACCCCCTACTAATATCTCCTAGAGAGTTGAATTCCTAACTTTGAGCTTGATTTTTAGTTCTGGAGGAGACAGAAAATGAGGAAATATGTCAGCTTCTTATAAGTGGATAAAAGGGCTGTAACTGATCTTAAGGCATTTTCCTGGATTTTTCTGCTAAATATTTCCTTTCTGTTGTAGACATAATTTTTTCCAGTATTTGGGACAGAAGTGCTGTTGCTGTTAGCATTACTTGGATGTGTTTTTGTCAACATTTTCCCTTGCTATTGTTAGCATCCTACGTATGTTTACCACTTAAAGTTAATCTCTAGTGTGCTTATCTTGTACTCTTTAAGTATCGCCATTTGAATTCAGAAAGTCCCAGCTTCTATGGAGACTGCTTGCTTTTAAATTGGACTAAAAGACGTGAACATATTTTATAAAAGAAGAACAATTTTGAGTCTATAATACATTGAAAATTAGAAAATGATATTTTCCTTGTAAAGCTAAATTAGAATCTAATCTGCATTTATGCTCTTAAAAAATAATTTCAAGAATTAGTTTTCGTCCAGATTAAAGATTTTTAGTTTAACTTTTAGGGCTATTTTTTCATTTTGTTACTCCCTAGTGTATTGCATCATTTTTTCACATTCACAAGAGATTTTGTGAAAACTTGAAGATTATCCTCTCCATTTGTGTATAGGACAAATTTTACAAAGTTCAAAGAAGGTTTTGGACATCAAAACCTAAATAAAATTTGGTAATTAGTGATCTTGGATGACCCAAAATTGTACAAGGCTAGTCAAATGAAGAGAGCATCATTCTGGAATTTTGTAACATAACTATGTGATCAAATCTTCTAATGTCAGTTAATTTAGCTTGTCTGGCAACTTAGATATTCTTGTTCTTTACATGATTAATTGTGGTGTATCTTTGTGAAAGCATTCGTTCTTTCCAAGTAATCATTTGTGTAGGCTTGTAGTCAACTACTCTTCTAAAATTTGCACAATTGTTTCTTTTGTTGTGTCCCTTGTTTGCTTTTTATATATATTCATGAAATGCTGACGTAGCATGGACACGCAATTGTATGTGTTCTGAATCAGGAAACAAGATCTATTTCTGAACACTCTGTTAAGTATCCTGTTGGCACCAAAGTTCAAGCTGTTTGGAGTGAAGATGGTGAATGGTTTGTAAAATTACTTGAATTATCTTACCATCTTATGATTTTATATTTATTGCCTTTGCTTTGCCCCTTCTTTCCTGTGCTTGATTTAGCTGAATGTTCAGGTATGAAGCAAAAATCGAGGCGCATACTGCAAATGGGTATTATGTTTGTTATGATGTTTGGGGTAATAAAGAAGAGGTATAATCTCCATCCTAGTTTTTTTGACTTGCGGTTATCTTTTTTGAGCCACTGCTATAATCACCTTACTGAACTTTATGCTCTTGCGGGGCTTAATATTTTGAACCTGTGACCTTGAGAACTAGTGTAGACAAGTGTCATGGTTACTTTTATAACCTATGCACAACGTCTATATATGAGCCCTACTTTATAGATATTATGTGTTGTTCTCAAAGTCAAAAAATGCAAAAAAGGTGGCATGCTTTTTTTTTCGTAAGTATGTGATAATATCCAAACCATATCCAAGAAAGAAAAGGAAAATTAGCCTTTTGATTGGTTTCTAAAATAAGTTGGAGAAACACATTCAGCGTTCCATATATACAATTTACCTTAGACAGAAAATGTATTTCTGGTGTCATCTGTGAAGCCAAGAACTGTTTTTGTGGGTAGAATTGTGGGTTTTATGTGGTTGGCCAAAGTTCGGCTAACTTTATCAGGCATTTTAATATCTTTTGCAATATGTTGCTTTGACTTCTCAAGGGGAGGTTTCCCATTGGAGGGGACTATAAGATTGAGAAAAGAAAATGCCTATATGTTCCTTCCTCCTCCTCCCTCCTTACAGATGACCTCCTATTGCTCTTTGGGTTGATTTATCTTATATTTTTAGTTCGTTTTTTCTCATTAATATGTGAATTTGTTTTGTTGTTCATGTTTATCTGCCTTGCATCTTGAGAATTATTTCATACCAAAGCTTGTTATCCTTCCCTATTTATTGGTTTAGTTGATTTATGGAATTATACACCATTGACAGTTTGTAACTCCAGGTTGATCCCGATAATGTCCGATCGATTCATGAAGAGACTGTAAATGCCCTACTCGAAGCAGAAAAGGTAGCCCAGGCTACAAAAGAAGCTCTCAAAAGGAAGATTGCGCAGGCTGCTATTATTGACTTCCAGTCTCGAAGTCTGCCAGCAAAACTTCGAATTGACCCTGATGATCCTGAAGATGTGGTATGTCTAATATCACATTCGATATTTTAATGCATCTGATCTAAAACTCCAATTTCCATTGGAGTTTTGGGTTATTGATAGGCTTCATATTTTCGCCTTATTGGAGTGATTGGCATCTGTTTGCCCAATGACCTTACTTAAGCCAACTGTTTAATTGTTGAAATGCCAACCATGTTTTCAGTTAAAAGACTTGACTTGTAGAACACATTAATCGAATGCATTGTCTTGTACATCAATAGATTCTTGTTGTTTTATTTGGTCAAAAATCAAAGAAGAGGATCTTAATTGTGTTCATCATGGTCACTTTTGGAGTTCTCCAGGCTTTTCTAACTTCTGCTATCCCAATTTTGTGTTGATACTTTTTCTCCTGGTTGACTCTGTCAATATACTGTACTGCTTGTAATTATTTTCTCTAGTTTACCTTTTCAGTTCCATTTGCCATTTTGTTGGACTCTTTTGTCACAATTAACTATTCTCCCTTTCCACAGAAAGCTGCTAAACGTAAAAAGATACATGCTTTTAAGTCTAAGTTGCGATTTGAGCAACTTGAAGTGACACAAAACAAGAGGCAAAATGCTTGGCAGCAATTTCAGACAACTAAAGGCCGGGCTAAGAAGGTACATGTGCAACAAATTTCTGTCATGTTTTGTGACATTTTTGTGAAGTAGTGTATTACAAGAATTATATACCGTTCACTTGCCCATTTGCACAACTTCATTTAATTCTCAGGTTGGTTTCTTCTCTGGCCGAAAGCGAGAGAGCATATTTAAATCCCCAAATGACCCAAATGGGAAGGTTGGTGTAACTGGCAGCGGTAAAGGTTTGACAGAGTTTCAAAAGAGGGAAAAACACCTGCATCTTAAAGGATCAAATATTGAGGCCACTGATGATTAGATGCCTTAAGAAAAGCTTCCCTCTTCTTTTTTATTATTATTTATTGAGATTGTGTACTTTATTTCACTTCTGAGTGTTTAAGATAGAAATGAGTAGTAATTTAAAATAGGCTGCTATCCCTACAAAATATGGGCGTTCCTTTTAGACTGAAACCACGGCTGTCAATTTCATAATGTTTCTTGTACCTCAACAACATTCTTTAGTTTTCACGTTTTACCGACATTTTAGTTGCTAGTTGTATATTAAGGTTTTCATCTGAGTCGATTTCCTATCTGGCGAATGAAGGAATTTGGGTTTTGAATGGGGATTATTGTTGCACATTTTATCTTTGAAACTGGGCAAAAATCTCCATTGGTTATCTAACGTTGACCCCAGGGATGCTGAAAAGAAGTCTGGTTAGAAAATACAAGTCCGGTAAGAGCTCATTTTCATTACCAGCAATTGAGTATTAAAGTATCCATTCTCTCCCTCCATTATTCGGGTTAACTATAAGATTTCCTTGGTTAATTTTCTGTGGTTCCTTCTTCAAATTTACGTAAAAAATTCTAACCTAAATGTTATTTTCTGAGGTTCCGGCCTGTGTCGTTTCGCATGATGACTGTCGAAAAAGAGCTCTCTCTGTAGTTCTAAATGGAGAAACAAAAGGTAAAATGACCCACTCGTAAAATGAACCATGGAGAAGACTGGCGTAACTACGTAAACTTGCCTCTGCAGATTTGATATTCATGAATTTCAAGTACGTTCCTCTGAATCTTTTATACTAGGAGGGTAGGCAAGAAATGTATCAAAGAAACATGGACAAGTTTTGTGCTAAATATGCATGCATATAGGGATGGAGAGAGCTCCATAGAATAACGAAACTATACAAGGGAAAGAAATCCGGTTTAACTAATACGTGCACGGGGCATGACGTTATGAAGTTATCATATGATAAAAGGCTACGAATTAATTGAATGGAAGAAAAAGGAAAAGAAACTCCTATGCCTGTTGGCATAATTGAGGTTGCCACAATCCATGTATACACACAGTCATGAGCCATGTTCTGAGGTTTATAATAAAATTGATTACTGTTAATCCGCAATTCGTGTTCCACAATATAGCTACACAATAAATTTGGGGTGCTAGAAAGCCTTGATTTTATTACCACTCCTTAAAGTTGACTTTCAAATTACATTAGCATTACAAAATCTTTTAGGGACTTTATTCATTTGGTTTTCAACTATGTATTTATAGATTCTTGGGTCGACTAATCGTTTTTCAGGTTCAATTGCATCACGTAGCTGTTAAGAAGTTTTGTGTTACGTCCGATCAATCCTTTCTTTTAGTCAACAATTACCTATGTGAGCATATTACGAGATCAATAATACTTGAAGCAAAATTGTTTACAAATGGAGAATATATGTTTGTGTAAAACTGAGCATAGATTTAGGTAGAACATGACGGATGAAAAGGTATATTGCATGGAGGGGCCATGTTACTCTTTTAGTAAACATTTTGATGAGGATTGAGCCAGTGGTGTTAGGAGGATAGAAATTGTAAAGGCCTTCAAACTCCAAAGTGGGGGGCCTAGCTCCAACATCAGAACATGTTTCAGACATGTCCCTATGAGTAGAAAGGTAAAAACCAGGACAAGATCCTCTCTACATAGCTAGATTTCCCAATGAATCATCAGTTCCTCTTACGTCCCCCAATTCTCTTTTTGACTTTATGGATAAAGGCTTTGATTGTGTTCCATGAATATGCAAATATGTGCATTACAACATTATTGTAGTTAGGTTTGCTCTGGGGGAGGGAGGGACGCCTGGCCTCCCAAGTAACAGAAACAAAAGGCACCAAAGCTGGGCTACCACTAGTTGGATGTTCCTTTCCTCCTGTCCAAAGTAAAGAAAGCAAATACATTGGTTCTCACTCACTTCTCGGCCTTCATCAAAGGAATGATATTGATGGGGTAAAGAATTATGCACTGAACATTGGAAATGGAATAGTGCCTAAAGTTTCTAATTCTATCATTGGCACAGCCTATGATGTCCTCTGAACCCTAAATAGACAGGCTAACACTCTCTTTGGAGGCAAAATTGGCACAAGTGAAGGATGCAATGCAAATCCAATTTTTTAAAGGGATAGTTAGAGAAACCTCCCAATGGTTTATGACAATTACACCTGACACCCCTGAGATTTAAAAAATTACACTAACCTCCCTTAGTCAACTAAAATGACTATAATGACCCTTGACTCATCATACTTTTCTTTCTCTATCCATCCCTACAATCACAACCAGCTGCCTATCTAAGGGCTTTTAAATTTTTAAAAAATTTTCTAATTTAATATATTATTCTTATTATTATATATGAATTGATTTATGAATTTAGGGTTTAGAAGTTACTAACATATAGTTAGTTTTGGACAAATAGATTTAGGTGTCTCGCTAGGGAATATCTATCAATTTTGCCTCTATAATCTAGTTGATTGTGGTGGTGGTGACTGATGAAAATGGAGCTCGCATGATGTGGTGGTGGTGGTGATTGTTGTTGTTCAAGTGGTAAAAGCAAGATGAATGGTTTTTATTTTTATAATCAGTTGGTAAAGGTATACTAATGTTGGTGGGCTTTTTTATAGATGTTAATGGTGGTGTTCATTGAATTGGCGGCTGCGGTGGCAGTAGTTCAAGTGGTAAAGAAAATAATATATTTTTTTAATTTTTTATATTAAGAAGGGCAAATTTGGATTTTAATTTAAAATTTATATTGACCAGGGAGATCTTGTTTCCAAAATAGTAAATGCAGGAGAGATTTGTGAAATTTTTGAAAACCGAGAGAAACCAAGTGAAATTGTTAGAAACCTTAGGAGAGGTTTTTGTAATTATCCCTGTTTTAAATGTATCATTGGCGCAACCTAAGATGTCCTTCAAACATGGAGAGACAAACATTTTCTTTGGAGCAAAAATTTTTCATAAGTGAGGGATGCAATCCATTTTATCAAAATATCTCAACTAATGGGTAAAGTTAATTATTTCCCCTTCAACATCTATGGTTACAGAAAGACTAGTTCTTTTCCTCTTTATTGTGCATCCCCAAACGTTATTTATCATAACTCGCTTTATTGGTACTTTTGTCAACTTTTGCAACAAGCAGGTACACCATTTGCAAGAAAGTATACATAATTCAAATTAGATAACCCATTTTTAGTGGGATTTTGTACTTACTTTTTACAGATGTCACTAACCTAATAATGCAATGCAAACCTTTGGGGCTACATTTTTTTTTTTTTTGGGTTTAATTCTCTCTCATTTATGTCTAATACAAGGCTCAAGAGATGATGCGAGGTATCAAGCAATCTCTGAGAATAATTCCATGTTATTCAAGGTATATTATCATCTCCAGCAATTTTTCTAGAGCTGAAACTAGAAAAACGGCGTAAATCTTGGCCGTTAGAATCATACTGCAGTCTGCTTCCAGAGTCCTTGGAATTCCATCTGGCCCAAAAGAGAAAATTGAGGAAGTTGATAATGCTTAGAGCTGCTAGAAGCCAGTAGAAAAGGTCCAATCTGTCTTTGTTGAGATTGTTGTCACTGAGCCAACCACCACCAGAGGAATGTGAAGAGCTGATCTTGTTTACAAGAGAAACAAGCACTGAGCTTAAATAAAATCCAAAAGAGTATGAGCAGTAAGTGATGGCTGTTAAAAATGATTGCATCCCTTTTAATGATTGCTTGTAGAAGAACTCAATGAGGCCAACTGCTGTAAACATTTCTGATAATCCAAATATCATGAATTGTGGGGTGATCCAGAAAATGGATATTATCTTGTTTGAATTCACAGCAGCATCTTTTCTCTTGTTCTCCATTAGTGCTGCTCCTATCATGGAAAAGGTTGAAAGAAAAAGACCAAATCCTATTCTCTGTAAAGGCGATATACCAGAGTCATGGCCTGTGATTCTTCTGGCAATAGGGACGAAGAATGAATCGTATAGAGGGACTATTATAATAAGCATCATGTAAGGGATTGCTTGAAGAGAAGCTGGAGGGATGTGGAAGGTTTTGGTCAGCTGAGTATTCATAGCACTTCCCTGTTGAACTGAAAATGTTTGCAGTTGTGCAAGAATGGTGTTGAAAACAATTGTACATGCAAAGATGGGTATGACTGAAAATAGTATCTTCACTTGTTCAACTTGGTTTACTGTGCATAGTCTCCATGGACTTTCTTTTGTATTAGTACTTCCATCTTGAATTTTGATGCAGGCCTTGTCCAAGAACCTGAGATTTGCATTAATACCAGTTAGAAATATGATCATTTGGTCAAGTGTAACCTCAGTTTTATGTGTAATAGTATTCAGGTTTGCACAAAACGCCTAGAACCATACAAATTTATTTCACAAGTATTATTAGTCTATATTACACAAGTCTATTTTCATCAAACTGAACTTTTTCTTGCTATTGGCTTCGATGTCACCCAATAGTTTAATCGAGTTTTGTAACACAACTGACGCGTTAGTATGATAAGGAGAAATAGTGATTTAAATCGAATTCTGTAACACAACAGAATACCGTAACTATTTCCCATGGACAAACGTGTCGGGATAAAACGTTCCTTGAAATGTCATGGACAGGAAAAAGAAAAAGTTACCTGAATCTATCAGTATGATGAAGATCGCCCGTATTTTCAGAGATGGTGATATTGTTGCTACTAGGAAGCTTAGGGTGGCTACCATGATGAAGCATTCGTGGATCATCAGGACATTTTTGCTTTCTCTTTAAAGTTGCAGCCACTAGTACCTGAAAGAAATATTACAATATTAAACGAATTGTAATCCAAAGAAGATGCCAAATTTTCCGACAAAAAATGAAATGTTGGGCTATTATATGGCACATATCAATGATGAACCCCTTTTTTTCTAAACATGAATCGGAAGAGAGCACTTGCATCTGCATTACCTTAGTTTATTCAACAACCGGGAGATTATTTTAAGGGAATAAGCAGAAGCAAACAAGATTGTACTCATAATCACCAGAATCAAATAGTTTGAATCACTATATTAAATTAACATAAAATCACTAAAAAAAATTCCTAATTGTCATCAAACAAATAAATAATTTATCCTACCCCAGGTCATTATCAGAGAGAGGCCAGTGAAATGACATAAAATAATCAGCAAAAGTAGAAAACCTGTGACCCTCTAACACTTCCTTAAATATGTGTGTCTTTGTTAGTGTGTTGAAAAATGAAATACAACAAACCAAATAAGGACAACATGGCATAGTACTTGTGCAATAGGGGTGAAGATGCTTCGTTGAGGAGGCTTATTCCTGTAAAGAAGTGTGCCACTAATTATGCTGATCAATCCCATGGCCATGGCTGCTGCGGAGACTCCGAATCCAATGTCCATGCCAGAATGTGTTTGGACCCAAACCAAAATGGTTAGAGCAACAAGTTCCCCGATGGAGAAAGCAAAATAGGCAGCATTGAAGTATCTAGAGAGCTTCTTGGATTCCTTTGGATTTTCTTTGCTAAATTGGTCAGCACCATGAGCTATCATGTTGGGTTTCACACAACCACTCCCTAATGCAACCAAATAGAGTGCAATGAAAAATATTAAGGATTTGAAACCCTTTGCCTCCACACAATTGTCCCCATCAGTCAGCATGTTGCACTTGGGTGGCTTTAGCTGGGGAAGATGAGCTTGAACTGACAATAATATGAAACCCTATAATTTAAACAAGTAACACCACATATTAATTGAATTGCAAAGAAATTCAACAACCCGTATTATTTTTTTCATTAAAAATAGTAACCATAATTACTAATTAAGATAGTACAAGTTGTACGTATATGCACATGCAGACGCAAAAAAATATGCTTGCAAATAAAATTACTTTGATTAACAAATCTTAGCGACATAATCCGGTGGTTAAATTCACATTTAAAGCACAATCACTTAGAAGTTTAGACCGTCTCGTAATTCTTTCTTATGGACCTAAAAAAACTATATTCTTTTAGATAAATTTCCTAGTGCTGATATTTTCTAATTCATAATCTTGTCATGAGATCATTTTAGCAACCTTTTGAATGAACCAAAGTTCAGAGAAATATAGAAAGACAAAAAGTGAAGGGACCAAGACCAACGAAAAGGAAAGTTGAAGGGGAAAGATGAGATACCGAAAGTTCAACAAAGCCAAAGATAAGCATGGTCCAAAAGCAACCAAGATAAGAGTCGGAGAGGTAGCCACCGAGAAGTGCAAGGATGAAGACTGTTCCTATGAAGTTTGTCACTATGTTGGCTGACTTTGATAGAGAAAAGTGCATCTCATTGATCACATATGTTATGAGGTTGTTCCCAACTGCTGCTATTGCCATTATTTCAAATGCTTGAAGCCCTGCAAATGTACATTTAAATTTTCAACAATTAAAATCAGACCAAAAAAAAAATTTCACTATTCATCACCATATATTCACCAATAATAAATATATCAATACGTAATTAACCAGGGCCAAGGGATTATACATGGCTGAAAAAATCACACCATGATCGAAACATGCAAGCACACGCAACACAAGATAATTACGAATGTGTTACACTCTCTAATTACTAGTTTGCCATCTCAAAGCAAAATAACAAGAAATAACACATATAAACACATACTAAATTCTAAAAGAAGGTTGAACACTACGGATAATTAAGGGAAGAAATAAAGATGCGATTTCAACAAAGACATTTTTTTTTTAACAAAAAAAGGAAAAGAAAGAAAAGAATTATTTCTAAAGCTTTCTTTTGAAGATTCTGAACCTCAAACTGATATCCTTTTTATGATGAGCCCAGAAAAACACACACAACACACAGTGGATATAGCTAGGGAGAGGATGAATATACATTACAGATACTGACCTAAAACAAAAACAGCAGCTCCCATTCCACCATGCTTGTTTGGATTGGAGGGCCTGCCTCTCCAATCAACAGTAGTAGTAATCTCTTCATTTCCATTATCTCCTTTCTCCACCTGCATTCTTGCCTCCATTTCCATGCTTTTTTTTTCTTCAATATATAAAAATAATAATTTTCTTTTTTCTTCTAGTGATTCTTTCTATAACCGAATATTGTTTCGAGAGACAAATATGAATTGAGTTGTTTTTGCTCTAGAGTCTTGGCTCTTGTCACTATTTTTGCGTGAGAGAAATGAAAAGAGGCGTGAAGGAACTAAATATTGTGCTACAAGATTATAAGAGAAAGAAGGGGCTATATCTAGTTTATATATACAAATTCTTGAAGCCTCCTGGTGCCTATTGTGACTGCGGAGGCCATGCACCATGAGAGCTTCCAAGCAACCCCCACTTCCGACATCTTTTTTTTTTTTTTTTCTTACTTTTGTTTTTTGTTTTTTTGTTTTTTTGTTTTTTTTGTTTTTTTGTTCTCATTGTAAGTACCACAATTTTCTTTTCATTTCATTCCCTTTATGATATCATCTTTATATATTTGCCTCAATATGACGTGATAATATTATTAGACCAATTGATGATTATGAAGACTAGTGTGCGAGCGCGTATATAGAGACACACATATATGCACATAATTGAAGTTATATTTTACTCATTCTATTGTAAAAGAAAATATTTCACTAATTATACATATGATTTTTACTTTTTTCTATGTAAAATCTATTTAATGTCACACTAAAAAAGTTACTTAGTTTCCTCTAAAAGGACTCCTTCAAATCCAACCACATAATAGAAAGCATGAAGTTGTAAATTCTTTCCAAAATGAGTACATGTAACATGTCCTATGTATCTAAATCTGCTTATATAAAATAAAGTGATATATATACAGACGCAGACGCACAACCCCAATTAAATTGGTTTTCTGACGTATAACCATTTTATTCTTCTTAAAATGCAACTAACTTAAGAAAAAATATATCAACTATCTCTTCCTTTTTTTTTTTTTTTTTTTGGCTTATACCGAGTTGGTGACAAATTGACAAGTGCATATATTTCATAAAACACCGGCTCTCTAAGTAATGTAATGCACACTCCTTGATATGATAGGAAAAGTATTATCAACTATATAAGAAGTTGAACGGCAATAATTTGGATAAATCATCGTATTTATTCTTTATCAGTGAATTGAAATTCAAATAAATTATTCATGCTTGATCTACGATACAGGAGAGTGTGTGTGTCATATATATATATATATATAAAGTCTCTGCAATTTGAATTATTGACAGAAAAAAGATTTAATTAAGAGGCACATCACATGGTCACAGATGTCTTGTCACATTATAATCTGTGGCCGTATTGAAGAAATTGTGCTACATTTGACCAAAAATAAAAAGGAAAAGAAAATGTCTAGGGAATTTTCACCATTAAAATTGGTGAAATGACAGATGTTATTTTGTCATTTGCCTTCTTTTGGAATTTTTATACATAATCTAGACATTGAGGTCATCCTAGGAATAGAGAATCACAAAATAAAACAGTAGTTGCCATTAAGCTCTCGTTGCACTAAGCAATACGACATGGTTCATGGGTAATATAGCCTCCGCCCAGAAGGATGTTTTTGAGGTATTTTTAAATATTTTTTTTGATAAATGTATTTCTAAAATAAAAAGTTAGTTGGTATGCACTTCATTTTGTTTTCTTTTTTTTTTTTTATGTTTCTTTGAAGTGGAAAACTTTGTCTATGATTTGCATAAATGTCAATATGGTAACTGATAAAAGTAAATAAATTTATTTTGATATTTTCTCATAGTACCTCAACTTCAAATTCAAAAGGCATTTTGTACTAGAGTAACTTGAGTCATTAATTAACAAGAATTAAAACTAAAATGGGAAAAATTATTAAACCTCCAAAACATTCTCACAAGGAAATCAAACAAATCTCAAGCAAAACAAATTAACAAATTGCAATCTTCTTTGGCACAGATTCTTGTATCATATGCATTAAAAAATTGTACATATGTACAATAACGTAGCCTTTTAAAAATATACAAAACTATTATAAACTACATGTTTTTTTTTTTTTAATCGATCCTCATTTTGTATGGATCATAGGAGGATAACAGCAACAGAAAAGTCAAAAGATAGTCGGCAGGGAAGACTAATGTGAACTATAAGTAATATTTTATTGCCAAAGTTAAGTTTAAGTTGGTTTGGTGTAGAATCCACAATCTGATCTGTGTCACGAATGAAAGGAGAAAGGTGAAAAAGCCATTCTATGATGCATTTTTATTTATGCACAACTCAGAAAACCAGCACTCGCATTAAATAAATAAAATGGTCAACTCTTTGTTGATGATTGATTGTTCTTACCTACGTGTTTTCCAAAAGCGTAAAAACCGGATAAGTCCTCCGACTTACTTCACTTAGGATCCACAAGTGTTAGTTTTCAGTAGTAATCCCAGTGTCATTTATAAGGAATTGCGTCATTACATTTACACCTATTACACATGAGATAAATCAAATAATTATTAAAGTATGAACTTAAAATGGCAACTCTTTATGATTAGCGCTACACTTGCTGCTGGAAAAATGATGTTGAGAATTTGAATTGGACTTTCACAAACACCGGCCTGCGAGTTCTTTTACATGAGTAATTATACTTTAACCGAGCAAAAAAATGAACAATCATCGCTAATAATTTATTAGCGTGTCATACTGTGACGAAAAAGGAAAAATATTTCCACTTAACAACGTATTACAATATCATATCAGGATGGAAGAAAAATTATCGACGAATAACGATTAAATAATTTAAAATAAGGGTCAAATGCACAAAAAGTACGATTTTTTGTGGGTAAAGGTGTAAACATTTGCAATTCGGGTCCAAAGCTTGATGCTATGCCAGTAGAGTGCGACATGGCATCTATAACTTTAAAATTATTGTTTCCGCTTGAGTTGTGTTGCTTTAGAATATTATTAGAAGCGATTAGCACATTGTGTTGTATGTGAAATAAAAAAGATAACGATAAAGATGGTTGAAAAACGTATTTAGAAAAATATTTCTGAATAATTTCCGAAAAGTAACTTTAGCCAAACAGAGAATTAAGTTCAAGATTCATTTAAAGTTTCTCCAACAGTGTTGGAAGAAAGTCATTCTAAGTTGAAAAATAGATTTACTGAAAATTTGCTAAATTAATTAGGTTTGAGTTGGAATCAAGCTTTTTGCACACAAAATTTTGGAACAATGAAAAACACAAAAAATAAAAATAAAAATAACATTAAATTTTGGACTATCACTATACGTACATATCTACATGCAAACACACACATATATAGACAGACATGCGTATACATTTTTGTTTGTTCATGAAAGCTTATGATTGTTCCACAAGTACTTGGAAAATATGCTGTGGCGAATTATGCACTTTTATTAGGCAAGACTAATTGTGCACGTAATAGATGATAGTTAAAGGGATAATTGGATGTGTGCTTGTAAAATGTGAAAGTCGAATGGAACTTTTTTCTTTGAATAAATGAGAGGTAATAGTAGCCATAATAGGCCACTAGTTTGCTAATTATATCTCACAAATTATTCCATTCCTAGGTCAATAGTCCAAATTAAACCAAGGAAAACACTAATACGATAGACTCTCTAGAGATTATTTTTTGCTCGAAACTTAATTAATGAGGCATAGATATCAACCCTCTTATTAGTTATGATAATTGTTACATTTTTTTTTTCTCGTCCAAATCTCCAAAAAAAATTATAATAAAGCATATATGGAGTATAACGGATTACTGTGAGATTATTTTGACACTTTTCTAAACTAAAAAAATGTAAAAAAAAATATCAAATCAAATTAAAAGTTGATTAATGGAGGGGTCAATGAGTTGATCTCATCCACCTTGGTCCACTTCCACGTGTGTTGTAGGCTTGTTATGAAGCAAAGTCGCTTTCTGAGCTAACCCTACTCAAATTCCTCACCCTTTTCTTCTGTTAGGTAAAATAAAAATATTAGTAGAAGATGTTCTTGAAAATTGTAGTAGAGTCAAGAGATTAGGGGGAAAAAAAGTTGTGTATTTTAGAAGTAACTTGTATTTAACATATGCTGTAAGGGAAATTCATCTATTTTTTCATGACTAAAATTTTTCATTTTTCTTAAAGAAATATATAGCTACCATCACAAGGTCATTGCTATAGTTATTTTTCTTTATAAGGTGGAAATATATTAGTATAGCTTCCACAATCTTGGTCCGAAGTGGCAATTTCTGATTGGATTGCCGGCAAATAGAATAAAGTAGAGGGCTTTTTTTTTATTTATTTAATTGGTGGATGGCTGAGAGTAGGGATGTGGATTTAGTGTAATTAAGTGCATTCCAACCTAAAACATCCATGATCAATCTTTGTAGTGAGAGAGCTTGATTCTTTAGTTAATTACCATGGTAGAGAGAGAGAGAGAGAGAGAGAGAGAGAGAGAGAGAGAGAGAGAGAGAGAGAGAGAGAGAGAGAGAGAGAGAGAGAGAGAGAGAGAGAGAGAGAGAGAGAGAGAGAGAGAGAGAGGACAATGTCAATGTGGGAGACAAAGTGGAGACATAGCTTTTGAATTAAGAGTGGATCCCATTAACCTAAAAGATGGGACCATAATCTTTTATACAGAGACATTTTTACATGTGAGTGTCATTTCTTTAATTTCAGCCGCAAACATAAATAATGTAAATTTTTGGTATACTCCATGACATGCAACCAAAATGAACAAGCTATTTTCACCAAAAGAAGTAATCAAACTCAAATTTCTAATAATATATTCTGAAATCATTTTACTAGTTAGTCAAGAATTACTTGAGGACAGGCCTCCTAGGATACCTTTGCACCAAAGATAGCAAATGAGTCAAATTGTAGTAGGATTGAACAAATTGCATCCCATCCTAAGAAGCAACAAAAGGTTCATCGAATGAGACTTCCATTCAATATCAATGCCCCCCCACCAATTAAATTCTTTCCATAATTCCATCCACGTTTTGTATACATATATCTAAAGAAAGGAAGAAAATGAAAATGTTAAAAAGGCTAAGGTCGGTAGTTAAGCTCTCAAAACGAAACTGTCGACAGTCGACACTTTGCTTTGCCTTTTGAAGTTTTTTCCTCCTCTTATCCTTTGATCTTTTTTCTCTTGTCTCATGTATCCATCCCTGGGCGTGGACTTTCTTGCAACAATATATTTCATATGATGAAGTTATCCTCCTTTATGGCTTCCATTAATTTTCTCTAATCATAGCCATTTCCCTTAGGAATATTGTAGTTTATACAATTCCATTTTCTTGATCATGGAGATACCATGTACATAAAACAGGATCATGCTTCTCAACACTATTATATATTTAATATAGCTTCGACGGTTTACAACCCCATAAATAATTCTATTAGATATCTTCGATACTTAACAACCTCATAAATAATTTTTTTTGGAGAGTACATCATGTTCACGGACAAATCATATTAACTCAAATTAATTTTTAAAAATTTACGACTCCAACTCTGAAACCAATTGATGTTGCAACCATATTAGAGACTTCACAGCAAATTCCTTGTGCATGAATACATGTATTTGTAAGCATCAACCATTAGTGTCCACTTGACCGCAATAGATTTTGAGCGACATACTTGTGCGACATGGAATACGTTCGTTTCTATGCACTAATTTGTATCACAATTCATGTGGTGATAGAAGACAGTCTAAAAGAGTCTCTTTCGCCTGATCAGACATCTTTATACAAATGTCAACAAGAAGTTTAATAAAAAAAAGTCACCTTTTGGCACTTGAATCTAGGAGTGGGCAAAACTAACTGAAAAATTAAAAAATCGTAATAATCGGTCTATTTCGAACCGAAAAATGAGGGTAATTGAACCGAATTCTAAAAGTGGTTAGGTTAACCGAACCTCATTTGTAAAAACGGTTTCGGTTCCGGATATCAATTTTTAAAAACCGTGGTTAACCGAACCGGTCCACATATATGTTTTAGATGTTAATATTTTATAAATATTATAGAGAATTAAGAAGTATTAAATTGTTTCATTTTCAAATTAAAGATAACTCAAAAACTGAAATATCGTATTAGATTTTTCTTTCCATTTAATTTTTTGATTTGTATATTATTTTTTGTTTTTATACTCCGATTATCATATACTTTATTGATACTAAATAAAAAATTACTTTCATACAACTCAAATATGAAATATGAAAAATAACATAAATATTTTTCACTCGTATTGTGAAAATGTTTGATTTCTAACTTTTTTTTTATTTTAAAAAGAGTAGATGCAAGAGTTTCGATTTGTAATGTTATTGCTTGTTTTTCAAAGTAATTGAAATTGTATAAGTAATTTTTTATTTGAACAAATAATTTATGTTGTAATATTTTTTTTATCTATTTTGTCAAATTAACTTAATACCATACGGTTCCGGTTACTCGCGGTACCCGACCCTCTTTAATCGGGTAACCGCTAAATGGTTAACCGACTAATAAGGGTCAGATACGGATAGTAAATTAGGTGAACTGCTACAAGCAGTTCCGGATAGAAATTTAGGTGAATGTACCGGTTAACCGGTCCATGTCCACCCCTACTTGAATTAAGCAATTTATAAGTTCATTATGAGCAACAAAACCATGATGACTTCAACATTTGCTAAAGTTTTCTAAGTGTAATGTATGACCTTAGCAAAGCCTGCCACTTCTATTTGTAACTTAGGACTTCCCATATCAGATCATATCTTTTGGATTAGCCAATTAAGATAATTCAAAATTGTACCACCTCATAAGTTTGGCCTCAAGAAATGATTTGAGTGGTGCTCCAAGAAAATGGTGCAGCATCAAATTCATATATCGTGTCTAAATCATTCAAGGAACATGCCTAACTGCCTCTGGATCAATTCGGAACTTCAGAAAGCTTGGTAAATGTTTACAGAATCAAGCAACTTATTAGAACCTATCATGAATTACAACAACTACAATTAGCCTTCATCCTTTATGTGGGGTCGACTATATGGATCATATGTCGCCATTGAGTTCGATTAAGACACATATTCTCATTAGATTTAAATATAGCATGTCTTTCTTAATAGTCTCTTTCCGATTCTTTTTAGACCTTCCCCTTCCTTTTTAATTTGAGTCAATCATGAATTATGACTGAAAATTAATGTATGAACCTAACTACCAGTAATATAACATCTACAATCTTGCAAACTACCTAGCAATCCTCGTCTAAGGTGGGACAAATTTTGGGGCTAGAGCATATTTGTCACTTCCTGTTGAAAATAGTTTGTGAATCAAATAAACATGAGACTTGTGTAATTTATTTGTGATTTGGACCAACCGCAGAATTAGCCACGAGTATGGCTCCGCCCCCAGCTAACTCTTTGGAGAGTAACCGCAAGTGAAACCGCGGACAGTTAGTCTGAGGCTTAACCCGCAGATGTTGAATAAAGAGTATCCACAGTTGCAACCGCGGACAAGTGGTCTGTGGTTCAGCCCGCGGATGATCACCAGTGAGCAGCTGCGAGTTCAGCCCACGGCTAGTGTAAACGTTCAAATTTTTTGAATGTTTTAAGACAGACATCTCTTCACTTCAATTGTCACCTTTTGGTTCCAAAAGTTACATGGAAGATGTCTGTACCGAAATGGAAGTGTTGTACAAATTTAAAAATGAACAAGTTTCTTTGAAGTTCAACTAATTTGAACACCTTAATCAATTTTTACATAGAGGAATTGATTTTTGCTATCAAAACTCTCACTCTTGTTGTATCCTAGAGGTGTATTGCTTAACCTAGTAGCAAATTACCTAGTGTAATGAGAGCAATAACACCTTAAGGATAGTGTTATCATGTCTATAGAGTGTCTCCAATTTGTTTACTTTCAGTTTTCTGCAATTTCTACTGCTAATGACCCCCTATTCTTCCAACACTTCCTAAACCTCAGGTTGTTAATGAGTGGTTGAAATTTGAAGCAATTGGTTCAACATCATCTGAGCCATGAGGAGGATATCCTCCAAAGTTGATTATGTGGGATGATACAAGCAAATGGAGTTCCATCGCAATGTTTGACTCGATTCATTGTATGATCAAATCAATCAGTGGCCATCTTGACTTCGCTTAAGAGATGACACATTCACACAATGACACATTATCTCCAATGTACCTTCAAAGTCAATTTAAGATTTGTAAATCTTATGGCAGTTAAGATCCCACAAACTATGGTGAAACCTTATTGAAAATGAAGTGCAATAAATGTAAGGAGATGAACTGACTCAATGTTGACGACACATACGTAGATTAATAAGAATCAAAATTCAAAACAATGTTATTAGGAATCAATTCAACTGGACTTTTGCTGAAATTGATATCAGGTCATTGTCGAAGATCCTGAAAATTGTGTAGCTGTGGCTATAATCGCATTTGACGATTGGATGCTAGATTATATTTGGTCGTACAGTTGTCAATGTCACGAAGGCATTTATAGTGAAGTGCTTAGATTGCAAATTATAATATTGAAGCTTATGTGACAATTAATACATGAGTCAAATTGTTAATAAGTGGCGCAACATATTGGCCAGTGTTTTAAAACAGCATTTGAGAGTGGAGAACAGTCAAGTTTTCCTTTTCAAGCAAATGTAATATTTTTCTTTCAGAACAAAATGATACTAGTAAAAACAAATGGCTATATTAATATATAAAAAAAATGACAAATCGCTATCACTCATAATGAAGTTCTTAAAACTTGACTTCTCATAAATCCTCTAAGTGCCAGTTCAGTGTATCAAGCAAGATATTTTAGGCAACCAAATAGACAAATCTAGAGAACGTAAACGATGATGACAATATGGACAAGTGTGCGAATAATGACCATGATATGTGACGATATGCAAGTATACTACTACTGTATGCTTAAATGGTAGAGCAGTAGGTGGTCTGAAATATGTCACACTCAGTTGCTTCTCCTACACCCCACGCCCCCCCCCCCCCCCCTCCCAAAAAAAAAAGATACCTATTATTTGCTCAAATATTAATTTCCAAATCACTTCCATTGTTTTTTTGGTTAAACAATTCCATTGTTACTGCCCCTCTCTGGGAGGACTGAAGTTGATGGAATTTTCCTCTATGATACATTACATTAGTGAGAGTAATCATGCTCATATTTGTATTGTATCTATCCCACTAAATTTATAAGAATATTTTCTGAAGCTTCATGGCTGACTGGCCTTGGGTGCTTCATGAGGTGTGAAACATATTCCCACACGTGACCTCTATCATCTCAATGGATGCATGCCTCACACGGCTGCTTCTCCATACACATCAACCTGACTGGAAAACATTTTTATTTTCCCCGAAATGCAAGTTTTGTTTTTCAATATTCTTTAGGAAATTCCTTCATAGATAGAAAAAGTTTGTATTGAAGATGCAGTAGTATTTACCTTAGGAAAAGATAAACAATGAAGACTGGTCCTTCTGAACGATGCGTTAACAAATGGATATGTATGAATTCCTATTCCTGAAAGCACTAAGCCATTCATTGAATTGAATACAATAGCTTTTTTATCACAGACAGATTAATTGGGTAAAGGGTTCATGTCTAGAATCATACGACTGAGGACTTGTGCTCGTCACTGCTTTGGGTGCTGTCATTGTGAAAAATTTGGTAGTACATACTATATATGGTAGTAACATGTGGACGGTAGTAACATGTGGACAGTAGCTATCGAGTGAATTAGGAATTGGCCACATTTCAAGATGTATACGTGCCCCATCCTGGCTTGCATAGGGTGTGCAAGCATTAGAGTCCAAAAATGGTATCAGGATACCGGCATGACAAGACTCTTGAGTTGTGGCACCCCAATTGTCACCTGTTGTAATGTCCCTTGCTAAGGACCCGCATTCAGGCCGGTCGCATACACAAGCAACACAAGAACAAAAATATTTCCTCATCACATTAGTCACAGTTCCATGAAAATTACGAAAAAGAGAATACTCTGAAAGACAGTAACAAATAACAGGTAAATTTTCATGACTTATTCTGTGGGTTCTATGACACCTCTCGCATTATTGGTGAGTAAGCATGTAGCAATGCCTACTTAAAAATGGAATGAATTAGAAATGCAGGTTTGTTGGCTTTAAAGTCTACCAGATGATATTATCCTGCAGTAGATTTGTATTACCGCAGAAATTTTTGGCAAATGAAAATGACAGTGGCCCTTTTGGACGCTGCAGAAATGCAAATTCAGCTGCCACTACAAGTTTCTTCAGTTAAATTACCGACCTTGCCTCTTGGGTCTTAATCGGCACAGCATCTTGTTTTTCAACATGGAAAAGATGGAAAACAAGAAGACAAATTTGACTGCGGTCCGTAGTGCACTTGCCTTTGCATTCCTCTGATTCATTGCAACAATGTCTTCCTACAATGCACATGTCAAAAGTCAGCCCACTACGTAGGGCAACGCCCGTAAACAAAGGACCTCTTTCGCTGTCTTTACTTTTCCACCACTCCAATAGCCTAATATCAAGGACATTTTTGCACGAACGGTTCACATTTGCACCCACAAATCTTGTAATTTAAACCAGAGTTACGTGAATAAAGTAATACATAATAATGCCAAAAAGTGATGTAAAAATCCTTTTGTAACCCTTATTTTGACCACAGTAACCCTTGTGTTGACCACAAAATCCACAAGTCGATCATGAATTAAATTCATCTAAAACTTTTTTCCTAATATCGCATTTTCTCTATAAGTATTATTGAAGTCCCTAGTCAGAGTTTCCCTTCGGAAAGTAATCGTAGTTCTCTAGCAAGCAATCTTTTCGGGGGGTTGCTTTAAGATATACGCATAGACAACTCAATTAACAATTCTGCTGTACCCAAAGCTGTTACACACAAAACACGTCAACACGAACATGATTCAAATAAAAAAAAAAATTGCAGAAAGAGTCCCCAGCAATTTGGTTCTAACTATTCTATAGCTATTCCACTTGAACCTGTGTTCAATCTTTAGAGAGAGAGAGAGAGAGAGAGTCGGTCCAGAATTCTTCAGAAAATTTTCAATCAGATTCTTTTTTTTTCTGGTGAATTTTATCACTAGTACGTCTTCCCATCCCACAATGAAACTTGAAGAATCACAGGATTTTCCATATAATAAATAGCCTTGAAAAACAAAATAATATAGTGCTACCACACAGATCATACAATGGATTAAAAGCTAACCCAGTATAATGTCCGTGAGATCCGCCACCAACGAGAATCCACAGAAAGTTGACCTTACGAAAATCAACACCCATTTCATCTACCCATGACCTAATCACTGGGACATCTTACAATTAATGACAACACAACAACATCATGCCCTCTCCCAAAATGACAAGGAAAGCACCAAGGTATGTTGGTAATTCTATGATAGGGTTCGCTTATTAAAAGACTCCACAGTCAAGTTGGCTGTGAAAGCAGGGATGGAATTCAGCTTTCGGATAAATATTTCAACCTGAAAAAAAGTAGAAAAAGAGTCCATTAAACTTTTTAAAACAAAAATACACAACTTGGCTTCTAATTATCTACTCATAAACTAATTCCTGCTGAAGATTTCTATGATCTAATTCTTAGAATAACTTTTCTCCTTTTACAACAACACAGAGCTTCTAATCATTTTTAGTGGGATCTGTAGTTTATGTTAAAACCATAAAACAAGTGGCCAGAGAAATTTGCAAAGCATGGAGAAGAATCTGAATGCTGACTCCCGGCGTCTGTCATATATAATCATTCAACAGGTGAAGGTTTCATTATTTTCTTAACAAAACAAGCAGGAGGTGGTTCCTCCTTCTATTATCTATTGCCAAATTAATCAAAGAGAGAAACATATGAGCAGTAGAACCAAGGTTTATGAATAAATTCATATTAAGCATGTATAAGGAAGACAAAAGTCAAGGAACACCCATTACCATGAGGTCTCATAGATGTTCTGAAATTTTTACCATCTTTGTGGCTTTATGGCGTTTTCAAGTTAAGTGTAGCCCCAGTTAATTTCCATTAAACAAGATCCCCTCTGTTCATGTGCTTAACCTTTGATACAAGATCTCATCCTCACTGCATCTTATGATTGATAAGCTTTCGGCACCATAATAAACTCCAAAAAAAGGAAAAGGAGTAAATATGTTTTCCTATATCATATAAAGAACATATCCCTTTGACATCTTAGGTATTCTTCTTTAAGCTACAAATCTTGCTCAAGTATCCAGACCAGTTATCAATTATAATGCTCGTTACTAAATTTCACTAGAGAAATTGGCATTACTTCGAGCACCATAGTTACTACAGGATAAACAAGTGTGATGCAAATCATGCATCCAATTTTTGCAAAAATAAAAAAAGGATGCTCCTTGCAAGCAAAATCCATTAAACGCATCAATTTGCTTACCTGGTGAGATATCTCAGGCTGTTTAGTGTACTCGTTTACCTTGTAAATAAAAAAAAAAATAACCACATCTTAGTGCATGTAATAATATGGAAAAGAATCGTGTCAGGTAAAATGCTCTTCGAGGTTTAAAAAAGGTTTCCTAATGCTGATCATAATACACAACGGTTTCTTTAATACCAGCTATCCCCCCGCTACCCTCAAGATTTGGAAAGCTGTTGGATCAGAACAAGAAATGAAACCATAAAGGTGCAGATTACCGTGATATTTGTATTCCCTGATTCATATTCAAATTCAAGCCTCTCATCATCACTTTGAGCATAGATAGATTGGAGTGTAAAACGTGTGACAGGGATTCCATCTTGTCGTTGATGATCGTCCATCACAATCTGACAAAAATCTCAGTCATCATTAACATAGAAAACTTCTTAGCCGACATATGAAAGCATATCAATAACAATATGCCATTCAAAGCATAAGAAAGTGTTAATAAGACAAAAAGAAAATCAAATTTCAGGGACAAGGCCTTAATTCCAGGCGGCTTGGTAATTATACAAAATGAAAGATACATCAATATTTTCAAGCTGTAAACATCTGCTGAGTTATTCCCAGGACAACAGCTTTTCCAGTTCAGCCAGTTGAAGCAGGCTTTATTCACTCTGTTTCATTTTAGAAAATTCTGAAGAATATTTTAAATTTCACTAAAAATGCAACAAAATCCCAAAAACCCAGGATCGAATCAAACAAAAAGAAAACAAGTTCCTCCAATATTTTTTTCAAAAAGGCAAATAATTGGCACAAACCTTTCAGAAAACAAATAAAAGGACAAACAATTGGCACAAACTTTTTCAGGAAATGATAGAAACCTGATCAGCAGGCTCACCGAGTTTGGTCAGTTTTTGGACCTTTTCCTAGAATATCACTGAGCCACACCGAAAAGCAAACTGTTTCTAGATTAAACCAATTCAAAATGCCAATCTACTTCAGTTTAAAAACCTTGTGGTTCATGAAACTTAATCAGCATATATAGTATTGGATATTCACTTTTAGCCTTATTGGGTTTTTACAACTACAACTCAAGCAAGACATAACACTAAATGCTAGATTTAGGACTGTCACATTTTATAGGGTTGTATCCGAAGACATGGAAAGAGATGTTTTTATGTCAGCAACGGAAGCACAAGCTTAAGGTCTGAAATCAAATGTTCTCATGGGAACTATTTTCAGCATCTTTTGTAGAGCTGGATACTAGAATATATTTGGAAAATGTATTTTCCCGATTTTCCTTTCTTTTGTTAATTTATGGATTTTAAGAGCATAAGTTGCTTCACAAATAAATCAAAAGCCACATCTAGCATTAATACTAACTTCCATAGCTTCTGTTGCTAACACTATTCTCACCATTAGTTCATCTCTCCCCCTTTGCCTCATCACAGAGACCATATTTGTATACTATCATAATCATAATAACTATGTTCTCTAAATACAACTATAATATTTATTTACCACCACTACTACTAAATTCTTGCTTAATTGTGACATTCATCAATAAGATCGTATACCAAAAGTTGTTGAGATTAAAAAATATATATATCAAAAAGTCAATTTCAAAATGTCATCTCAAAATCACCAAAGTTTCCAGGAAATTACCATATCCATGAGAAGTACTTTTGCTGAAACATGTGAGTAAAATTTTTGCGTCCAACCAAACGTAGCCTTAGAGAGGATTAGAGCAAATAAAATATACTATAAACCCAATATTAGAAGTGATTGCAATCCGTTGAGGTGTACACCACATTCTCAAGATACATTTTACTTCTACAAACTGCATCAGCTATAAATCAGACCTCACTCACTCAAAACTGTTACTAACATAAATATCCTATGGGGAAGGCAATATAGAAGGCAGTTGGCATACAGTTTCAGCAACAGTAGTTTAAGAAGCAACAAGGAAGTACAGTTGAACAGCAAAAGGTACCTTGTAACCAAAAAGTTCACAGCAAGCCCTTCTGAAAACTGAGATTCTCTCTGCAAAAACTGTCTTGTATCTGCTCACATAATCAGAGCTTATTAACTCTTAAAAAATTAAAGTATTAAGGCACATATTTAGGCTATTTAAAGAGCTGCTGACCTTTCCTCACGTTTTTCAAGAGTAGCAATTTGCTCTTTCAACTGAATAATCTTACTGGAAACGTAAGAGTCCACCAATGTCCCAGCATCAGCTGGATTCCCAACAAAAAATGACATCAGAGCAAGAAAACTCCACCAAGTAGAATGAAGAAGACTTAAAACTATAAAAGCATGATTGGTTCATTAAAAAACAAAACCAGTGGCCGGATGTCACCAAACCCTAAACCCTAGACTGCAATTCCAAATAGAGAACCTACCAATCCAACCAAATTTTCACAAAGATCCTTGCTAAGTGTTGTTTTCATTTTTATGGGTGCTGTTGCTATTCATCCAACAAGGGAGTTACTGGAAGCATAAGAAAGCCAAAATTGTTGGTTCCTAATCTTGCCGCTGCCTTAGCTAGTCTTTAAGTGGGGGAAAAAATTGTGCTATGTTGTCAATAGCCAACAATATGATGATACAGTTTAAAGATGTTGTAAAATGTGACTGTTGAAGTAGTTCATTTTGGTTTTGATGAAGTTTATTGGTGGTAGTTCATTTTGGTTTTGATGACTAATGTAGCATTGGGATGCTAAGTTCAAGCGCCTGTCAAAGATGGTCTGTGTCATCGAAATCAAATGTTGCAACAGTTGAATTTGGTTAAGTTTTTTTTATATCACTCAATGTCTACTCTATGCATCATGATTTCCCCTATTTGATCATCCTACTTAAGAAAATGCAAAGATTAGCTTACAAGCATAACCCTGAAAGAAACCCAGTAACCTACTACGAAGTGATAAATTCTCAAGAGTATGTAATGTGAAACCTCATCTAGAGAAAAGTAGTCCAAGTAGTTCAAAACCTTTCTCAAGTGGGAAGCCAGTCAGTGTAATAATGACAACGATACCAGCAAAAGACAGTGAACTTCCCTCTTGATAATGATTGCATCAACAAGACTTGCAAGAAATGCATTCTGATTGGAACAAAATAGTAGTGCATAAAAGTCTTAATACCTGACTGCTTTTTTAACTCTTCAACAGCCTGTAACTTCTCCTTTGTCCTTTGTAATTCATTTTGCAAAGCCTCTATGGTTTGTTTTGTCTCATTGTCTACACTGAGAGTATTAACCATCCTCAAAACTTTTGTATTTGCAGATGAAAAATCACCATGCCCCAACTACAGCAAAAATATTGTGGAATCAATATTTCATCTGTAAGTTCCAGATGCTAGAGATTTGAGAAGAATAATTCATGGCTTGTTCTCGTTTGTTCAGAGTCTGCTGATTCTAGATTTTTGCTTAAGAAAACTTTTAGAATGTTCTTGTCCGTCTTCTACCATCACGTGCTATAAACATATTTTAAATTATCAGTGCATTAAACAAAATCATTATGGTCATATTGATACAATTATGTTCATGCCATAACCTATATAACATTTAAGGGGGTTCCACTCTCCATCTCTCAGTATCAAAAAAACCCAGTTTTTTCCAGCTATTTTAACAACATTCATAGCATCTGAGTATGCCAATTCCAGTTCCAACTAGCTCTTCTTTCAGTCTTTTTCTAATTATGTGTTTTTGTCATCTCTTGCCCTTCCTCATAACATTTGCCAATAAAAATGGACACGTGTGAAAATATAGCAGAGAACATAGACCAAATATATATATATATGTATATATATGAGAACATTTGCACAACAAACCTTGGCCTCCAGAAGAGCTATCTCAGAACGAAGTCGGTCACTCTCCCTCTCTAATGACTTTATTCTTCGGGCTTCATTAGTTAGCCTCTCATTGAGCAACGTAATTTCATTCTGCTGACGATTATTAACGAGATTTTGCTCGTGTAAATTGCTTTCTAGTTCCTTTATACAGTTTTCCTTCTTGGCAATAGACTCTTCAAGCTCCTTTCCTCATAAGAAGTAAAAAGTGCATTAGTGAAAGACCCACAAAAAAATATATATATACACAATAATATTGATTCCCCATAAAAATGTATATACACAAGATTATTGGCCACACATACCTGAACCAATGTTCCACTTGCTGTTTCTGGCCCACCCTGAACATTTTTCTCCTTTCTTAATTCATTAACCATGTTTTTTAGACGGTCTCTTTCCTCCGAAATAGAAGCAAGCTACAATGAGAGAAACAACCATATCAAACTTCATAAATACAAATATCCAGACAAGAGGTGGGTATTGAAGAATTAGAGAAGGATAGTACTTGTTTGTTATCCGAATGATGCAGAAATCAACTGAAACACTATACTCTCTGCATGATGTGATTATCTCAAGTTCAAAACATGACCTTCCAGCATTATGCAAGGGTCTCCATTCATTAAATTATGGATGACACCAATTTAACAGACTTGAGAGAATAGTGTAAAAAGAATGGAAGAACAAAACTAACTTCTCTGGTTCTAGCAAATTGATAAAGCTTTTGAATACACCTACTTTCTTCGACACAAACTGAATTATGACAATAGTTATTTCTTGAAACAGAATATATGTTCATTACAGTACCATTTTCCAGATGACAAAACCGTTAAAATTTTTATGGCAACAGAGAACAATGGGATCACTTTCAGAGACAGGCACACAAAATGTCTCATATTCCTCCAAAGCTTGTAGAAAGATGCTGCAATTAGAAGCTTATAACACAAAACATTTTTCTGAAGAAAGAAAGGAAGGAGAAGGAAGAAGGGGAGGAGGGAGGGGGGGATCGTGTGTGTGTGTGAATGTGTATCTGGGAATAACTGTCAAGCATCACATGGGCGATAGGTAATTAATATCATACTAACCATCAATTCAATCCTCTTGACCTCTGACTTTGATGATTCTGCCTTCTCTTTTGCCAATGCAACTTCAGCAACTGCATTTTGTTTATCAAGCTCTGCAGTATCTAGAGCCACCTCAGTCTGTTTCAAACGTGCCTGAGCCTCACCAACTTTCATCATGCAATCAACTACTTCTCTGTATTTATAATGCCAATCAAAAAAGGTCAAACACTCACATACAATATATATCAACAAGATAGCTAACATGATGTCAAGAGAGATTTTTTTAATTTAAGATTCTATAAAATGTTCATTTAATAATACATTCAAGTGTCCAGCATTAATGAATAAGAGAACATTAAAAATCTGGTCTCATTCTTCAAAACATAAAAGATCTTCTTTCTTTAATGAGTAAAAACAAAGGGAAGTTGATTCCTTTTGGAAACCGATTTGATAAACGGAAAAATTACAACTGAGTCGAGTTCATACTTTTGCAGAGCTGCAAATTTAATAGGAACATCATCAGCACATGACACACCCGGAATGTCTTTCGTCAAAGATTTCCAAGCAGACAACTCATCCTGTAACTTCGCAAAACTCAACTGGATTTCTGACATTTTAAGGAGCTCTAACTCTGCCCTTTCTCTACATCTCTTTTCTTCTAGTAATTTCTCCTTCAGCAATTCAACATTTTCATGATAGGATTTTAGCTTTTTTGCTTCACGAACTTCAGATTCCTGATAATGGATGTAGAGCAAAATCAACTAGCTCACTAGACAACCATAGAGGCATGCAAAGAAAGATTGGTATGTTGCACATTGCACGAAAGTGAAAGGGAACAAATTAAAGGAAGTCAGTAAGGCAGCAGTAGCTCAACAGTCAATATGCTGACAAAATATATAATAAGTACAGTGGCTGTAAAGTGGTTCAGGCCCCACGTGAAGGTACTATATCAGCTAAAGGTAAACTTGTAACAACCATGTGAAATCTTGCAACTAAATGATTGAACAGATAACGAAGAGAGAGCTCATTCATTACCCTGAAACTATTACTGCTTTTGGAACTTTCTGCCATTTTCTACGGGCACCAAAAACTAGCAACAATATAGCTATGAAGAAATAGCATAATTTATGCACCTAGTCCTACTAATCTCCACTATTATTGACAAAACATTAAAGTAAAATAAAGTGTACCAGTGTCCAGGAAATACCAAGATACATAAGATGCAATACTCATTAGACATCCTTCGTTCATTAAATTTAGTAGGCAGTAGGAAGGAATTAGCTCCACCCTTCATAAACTTCTTCACTTCTTGGCTTTTATTATCTTAGGTTGCAAATAGAATTTATTCAAAAGACAAGTTTTCTTGTATAGAATCACAAACATTTTGGGGCAAGAATCACAAACTCAAGGCATCAATTCTTTGGCATTATTCACTGTTTCGAAATTAATAAGAGAAAAAGGCAGAACATATTTGGGTTATAATAGGTGACACGACTTACATAGTTTCTGAGTTCTTCTTGTAAATGCTTTACCAATATACTAGAGTCTGTAGATGGAGTTCCTTGAGAAGCAACAGATAACAACTTATTCTCTATCTCACATTTCTGCTGCAGGCACTGGTCAAACAAGAAAATCAGTAGCTTATCATAATTCAACAATATGAAAATAGCAGCAAACTCTCAAGCCCTTTAAGGGTAAATACAACCAACAACAGTTATAATATCCATAATACAAAACAATAGTTCAGGTAGGAAATTTAAACCCAAAATGGCTTGTCCGTTTAAATCATAAAACCAGCAATAAGCCAAGCAGGAGCTAAATTCATGAATTCCAAAAAAGCAACAGCCAAGAGACAGGAATTGAGAACATTAAAACAAGGGCTAGTATTTCATTGAACGTCAGAACTAGGAAACTCATAACCTCATTAAGTTGCTTTCTAAGTTGTTGCATCTGGTCCTTCAGCAGTCTTGACTCATCCTCAGCATTTTTAGCCCGGCATTCCATTCTTTGAAGCTAAAGAGCCAAGAAAATGATTCATTTGGAGACAAAAGATAGAATAAATGTGACAAAATTAGCAAAAACAGACAGATACTGACATCTGCAGTAATTCTGGAGACAGAAAGTTTTGAATCGCTTTTTAGCTGGGCAAGCTCATTCTGAAACCGGAATTTCTCTCTTTCAATGCTCTCAGAGACACTTCTTAGTTTTCCCTCCAATGTGCTTGCTTTGTTTTCAGCCGATGCTGCTGAAGATTCAGCCTTTTTCCGAAGATTCACTTCATTTTGAAATTTTAGCTAAATAACCAGGGGGGAAAAAAAACCTAAACTGTTACTTCATGCAAATAATAAAAGAGGAATAACCCAATAAGCACGTAAATAAGTTTCAAAAATAGACAAACTAATTACAAAACACTCAAGAGTACGTCTCCAACAAGCCTCAAAGAGCCCAAAAGATGCAGAACTTTAAGCAAAATGATTAACTTAAAAAACATGGGATAAATTGCTACATAAACGCAAAGATTGGAGCTTTCATTGCACAAACATGCAGTGTCGACCAAAATCTCCTGGGCACTAAGTGACTGAGGCTACTATATTAAGACTCAGATATGGCACTGTAAGAAAATTTTGCACAAACAATTATCCATCTCACCTTTTCCATTTTCTATCAACTTATATCTGTTATTTAATTTTATTTATGACAGAAAATCAGAAGCAAATTGAACTTCCCAATCAACATCAAAAAGATTTGGAGCAGCATGACTCCACATATTTATCTCAGGAAAGAAATAAAGCCTCAGCCAAAAGCAAACACAATTAATAAAAGAAGAATGAAAGAAAGCACCTCAAGCTCATTAAACAACTGTAATTGCCTTCGAAGACGTTCTTCCGAAGAATTGACCTCTTTCAATAGCTGTTCTTGCAGAGTCTGTTCACGTTGTTTCGCAGCAGCAAGTTCTTGCTCTGCATATAAAAGTTTATCTCGAAATCTTTTCCTTTCAGTTTCTACAACAAGTCAAACACACATCATAATGCTAACTGACATCAGTAAATATACTTCATCAGAAGAAAAATACTTTAGATGCAAATGAAAAGGGGCCCAGGGAGTTAAAGCACAAATTCATGCATGTAAAACCAAGGATCTGCAAGTACAGATCTTTACCGTGTGAAAAGCACATCATGGAAAAATGATAATGCATAAATGTGGAACATTTTTAGCTAAATCAGATTGCTGTTACTAGCAAGTAAACATGCTAATTTTTTAAAATCAGATACTGAAATTATTCTTCGCAGTAGCTAGATATTTTCAAGACTTGAGCTTTTTATGCATTTGCAATCTTACAATCAAACACCTGTGCTCCTAACAGCCCACAGGAATTCTAAGGAAGTCCAATTACCTTCATATTGTAATACTTCGGTCAAAAAGATAAAGTGAAACTTGATGCTCAAGTGATCTAAGTTCTAGATTCAACACATACTATTTTCCTACCCACCAGCTTTGCAAAAATCTTCATTCAATGCATCAAGTTTGGATTGACATTCACGAGCCTGCTTTTCTGCACTGCTTAAGGCATCAAAAAACTCGGACTTTACCTACAACAGTACCAGTAATTGCAGCCATAATTGACCAAGCAGCATATTGTCAGCAAAAAAGATATCAATAAACGTCATTGTTTTCCTTTACGGAAACTGAGTAATTGTCTATCATAGCAAACATGGCTAAGCAAGCCACGATGTACCATAAATCAAAAAGAAAGCAAAATCAGAAGCAGAAGTTGAAAACATTTCCCAAATAGGACTTCCCTTCTTTAGTAAGATTAAAAATGATGCCTGTCCTCATAAGCTTCAGCTAAAGCCAACTATGGAGAAGTGATTCTTAAAAAATCTGCTTGCAAAATAGAAAACATATTTTTGTTTTCAATGTTTTGAGCCGAAGGCTGTATCAGAACCACCTCAAGGGCTGCTTCTCAAAATTAACTTTTGTAAGCATACAATAAGCTAAGAGCACATGTCAATCGTGAAAAAATAATACCCAAAACAGCTCCTACAATCAACTGATATCGAGCTAATGAGAACAGGCATTTTTCAACCCTAATTTGTTTAAAAGCTAATAAAAATCTAAACTTTAAAAAACTACACTACAGAACAGCTACTGAACTCTTCAATTGCATATAAACAACCTAGCTAACAATCAATTTACCATCAAATAAATTGCTGCGATTGAGATTTAAAAGAACACATTTATATATACTAATAAAAATTAAAATTAATACGAAGAAAGTACCATTTGACGGCATTGATATGTACAAAGCATGTGGTCGGAGGTGACAGGATGCTCATGAGTAGATTCCGGCACCGTCAGCTGAGCAGCCGCGGGAGAGTCCTCATAGATAACCAGCTGGTTATTATTAGAGTTACTGTTATTATAAATATTTGGGCTCCGACTATCATTGCGAAATTGATCTTCTTCCAGTAGCGCCGATTCGGCCCGTCGCTTCCTCGGCGGTGGCGTTCTCAAAATCATTTTATTTTTTTTTTTATTTGCTACTTTTTTGAATCAAAAATTAAATCTTATTTCTAGGGTTCTAATCTCTCTTTCTGTCTCTATAAATTCTCAATCTCTTCGTATTACACTCTTCTTTCACCCTTCAGAGATTTTGAAGGTGTGTCTGACCGTGACGAGATGAGATGATAGTTTGAAATGAAAGACAAAGGCGCCCTTGGGAGAAGAGCCAGAGACTGATAATGCTTTGCATTCCTGTTTTTGTTTTGTATTTATTTTTAATAATTCTGAATTTTGTATTCAAAATTTAGTGTTTTTAATGAAAATGGGGGAAAAAAATGGTTTGTGGTTTTTTATATTTTTTTGCAATCCTGAATAATTTTTTTTTTTAAATGTGATGTACGTAAGAAAAAAATAATTAAAAATATAAAAAGTGACGTGTTTGAATCATAGGCTAGAGCTAAAATGGCCTTTTTTGTAACACGCTTAGGCAAATACATTAGCAGGATTGAAGTTATCGCATGAAAAAACATGGAATCCATTTCAGCATCTTCCAATGGTGGTTAAACATGCGATGTACTTAAACTCAAGTTCTTTTCTTGTAATGCGTACAAGATTTGTAAAGAAATAATACTCTTGGTTTGGCCATTCTTTTGATCTCAAATTTTGTAACTGTTTAATTGTGTTATTAATAAAATAATGGATTGGTATCCTACCTCGTGTACGAGGTTTGCCATTAAAAAAAAAAAAAGAAAGAAAGAAAGAAAGAATCGTAGGCTAGAAAAACATCTTCAAAAAACAAGTTGTCCATAATAGTAGTAGTGTTTATGTATTTTCTGCCTAGCTAAGGAAATTGATTTTTTTGAATATTTAATTTAAAATCTATTATAAAAAATTCAGTCTAAAAATTTTCAAAAGTCAAATTATCCAAATAGAGTTAATATTGACATTAAATTTGCATGTTTTTGAACATATATTTTAGAGTCGACTTTAGAAATTTGGCTTTAAATTTGATTTTCAGAAGATACTAGTTAGAATAGTCGTTACGCAGAAAAATAGTCAGGACAAGTTCATGTGGGTTATGCCAAAAGTAGAATCTTCTCAGGGAAGAGTGCTTCTCACTTTCAACGGAATTGTTGAAGCAACAGATGGTAAGGGGATGCTTCGACTCTAATCTAATGTAGATGTAGTATAGAGAAAACTCTGGAAGCTCCAAAGTTTCAAACAAAATTATAGTCTTTACTTTAATTGCACGCTGGGATGCATTGCCTTCCAAACCGTGGCTGGGGGAGCAAGAAGGTGAATTTTGATGAAGATCACGTGTGGCTTCCACAGAGAATATATGTCTCACGCATTCTTCTCTCGCCATGTTTCGCAGCAGCTCTGGAGTTCAACTTGTCAAATTTAAGAAAGGGAAATGCCAGAGAATGGTGATTTAGAGAGATGTAGGGAGTCTCTGATCAATGAGGCGAAGAATCTTCTCCAAAATTCGGTGATACGAGAACCCAAGCGGGTTACAATACGATACGGGAGGCGGATGAAGTCTCGCACTATCTAGCTCGGTCGAGATATGATGGCTCCGTTTAGACGTGATTATTTGAGAATTATTTGAAATTTTTTTTAAAGATCTTTGAATAGGTAAAAATTATTTAGAAAATTTTTAACAAAAATTAATAATTTTTTCTCTTATTTTTTAAAATTTAAATGCAATTTTTCGTTTCATTTCAAAATTCTCGTCTTACCGAATACTGGTCAGCATTCAATGTCAGTGCTCATTACTCTATTGCACTCCATTACTGATGTAAATGGAGCTCAAAGTGTTCGTTACAACTTTTTTCTATTTTTTCTTAACAAAATTTGTTAGAAAATGCTAAATTTTGTGAATAATTATGTAAAAAGTAGAACAAGTTGTTAAGAAATTTTAAACATTTCAAATTAATTTTTCAAAAAATTTTTGAAATTCAAATACTTTCCTCCATTGTAACAAAAGTCCACAAAATTTGACCAAATTTTGGCTTTTCTTAAAAAAGTAGACAAAAAATGCTTTTGGACAAGTTTTTTCCAAATAATTCTCAAAATAATACTGGAAATAATCTAACCAAATGTAACCGATATTACTGATTTAGTTGAATGGACGATCGAAACTCCATACTTTGTAAGTCGTGCTTTAGAAGTAGAGATATGTCCACTTTTGGAATAATGAAAGTGAGCCTTTTTTATTGGAGCAAAAAAAAAAAAAAAAAAAAGAAATATACTTCAGTTGAAGAAACCTGTGCACGCCGTGATCTAATCCAGTTGGAGAGTTAGTATACGTTATGATGTTCCCTATTTTAACTTGCTTAAATAAAAGGGTTGTAAATGGTTAATAAGAAGTCAATTCAAAGTTTTTTTTGCTTTCAAGCTTCATTGGTTAGAAGTCAGAGAGTAAAATTAAACACTAACGATCAACACTCAAAACACACCAAAAGGCACCGTATAAAATTCAAAGTTGATTCCCTAATGGATGTTTTTCTTGTTCTTTCTCATGATACTTTGAACCAAAATTTAGATGAAATGAGAATTGACTTTGAAGTCAATTTTCAATAAATTGATTTTAGTATCTTTAAGAGATGTTACAGATATCAACATTTTGGTAAAGAAAATATTGATTTTATTAGTTCGAGTCAAAATTTTGATAAGTGGATGTTTAAAAAAAAAAGAAATTTTGCATATTTATTCAATAGAGTTCGATAAGTTAATCAACATTAAAATTTGTTCAAGTTTGATTGTTTAAAGTGACAAGAACTTTATGGAGTATATGAATACACTAAACTTCAAAAATCTCAAAAAAAAAAATGATAACAAGAGCAAATATCAAGATAAGTGAATGTAATTTATTAAGAATTAAAAATGGAGATATAAAAAGCTATTAGTAGACAGACAAAAATGAAACTATGATGGGGACATCTTGGATAACTAGAGCAAACGAGTTATGTAAATTTGTTGAACTTTTGTTTTGTACATAAATATCAATGAAGTTTACAATTTTATAGGGATAATTTCACATACTTTTCATGAGATTTGTCATAATTACACTCACCTCCCCTCAGATTTTAAAAATTACACTTACATCCCCTGCGTTTATATTTTTTACTACAAAACAAGTCCATTTTGATAATGTAATTCAAAAACACAAACCAAACACCTCAAAATACGTTTAGTTGCTTTTAAATTGGTCATTTATTTCTTATTAATATATTTGTTTGTAAAATTTTAATAGATAAAGTAAATTTATTTAGATTAGTCATATAAAATGTTTTTGAATGAGTAATATTTGGTGAATATTGAAATTTTAATGTAAGAATATAAGTACTTTTGACATTTTTATCACTAATTAATTAAATTTTAATATTTATTTATCTTTTTTAAAAGCAAATAAGCATATTTTGAGGTATTTTGTTAGTGTTTTTGGGTTACATTATCAAAATGGACTTGTTTTGTTATGAAAAATATAAACTCATGGAGTATAAGTATAATTTTTAAAACTTGAAAAAAAACGAGTGTAATTATGACAAACCTCAGGTGAGGTATGTGGAATTATCTCAATTTTTTTATAATCACAAAGTTCTCGGTCATTATCTCAATTATTATTGAAACATCAAATAAGATATTATTAATTTACCCTACGAATGAAATAAAAACATAGGCTAAGTAATTCGACGCGGATCAAAACTAATTATTCTTGACATTAAACAGCATTATGTAACTTATAGGCATGGGCCAAATTTTCAATCAATTTCTGATAGGGTCAACTGAAGTTCAACGATGGTCATTTGAGTTGCCCGCTTGTAGCCTGGCGGATTGACCAAAACACCCTCCAAGGGACAGACAAAAACAAGTCTTTTTCTAGTTTATGCGTTTCCTGTTGGTGGTGTTTGCAGGGATTGTCTAGTAACTTCAAAACTAGGCAAACAAAGTAGCTATGGCTTCCCTCAAGGCAAGCAGGCATCTGTGGCCTCTATTATTCCATCAAAACCAAAAACCTACTAGCACTTGCGCCGCCCATGGTCAATGGAATTTTGATTTTATATTAAATATTAATACTTGTCATTTTTATGTTAAATTGGCTTAATATGCCACCAATATATGCAAGCTAAGTTCCTTTGAGACTCTTCAAAACGAATTGATTTTTGTTTGGATTTCGTTATTTAATTTTTTATAATACATTTTTTTTTATAGAGATATTTTTCAACCAAAATATTAAGCTATAACAGTATCTCCCCCCTTTTCTTCCCAAGTTTTCTCTGACAATATAAGAAAAAAAAATTATTTATAACTCGTGTACAATCCAATAATATAATCCTCGTCAAAGAAACTATTAATTTGTGATTTACTATTTTTTTCTCACTTTTTTTTTTACCAAAATTATATTTTCTCATTTATTTTTCTATGAGGTAGTAATATCTAAGATTTCAAAATCAAGAAAGATCATAGATATCCATTAAATTAGTAGTGGGACTAAGAATTATTTAACAATGGTCAAATTGATTACTTGTCCCTAGACAATCGAAGCCACTTTGAATAGTCAAGGTTAAATAAAATAACTAAAGGACTCAAATGCAATTAGCACCTAATACCCCTAACTTTATTGTCCATTCACTAATATATCATTATTCATCCTAAATTAAGTCCTTAACCTCATCATTTACAAAAAATTAACATAGTACCAACCAGTTAATTAAATCCCAACTAGTTGTCCTTTTCCATATGCTATATTATTTAGCGGTAACTTCTCTTTTCCTCAACAATAATGAATCTTTTTCTTGAAACCATCAACTACAATAATTACTCACTTTAATTAATTAAAATCATAGTTAATCCCAATTTCCTAATCCCCATAGGTTGTCGCTTTTGGGTTGAAATTTCTTAATTAAGCGCGTGGATACTGCATAGGGAACCTGTACCCATTTTTAGGACACGCTTTTTGTTCCTAGTTTCTTTATCTTTACTCCTTCCATTTCTGATTCTTCCCTAGAAAGAAAAACAACACCTAAATTCTAAAGTCTAAGTTCCCATTTGGGGCAGATTTTAAATATTAGTTGCACTTATTTTAAATTTGTTTGACAACCTATATATGATCAATTGATAAATTTCACATTTTAATTGCTAATATATGACAATATTATTACACAAACATTGTACCAAATCAATTAAATTTCTCATACTTTTTTTTTTTTTAACTATGATATTTATTGTCAGTACAAATTGTAACTTTATTTCACTTAAAGTACAATCGACCACCATTATCATTGTAGACATCATCTTTACATAAGTCTCTGTAAGTTTATGATCGAAGATGTGCATTAATTATTGTACTTGTTTACTTGATTTATAGTTTGTTGTACTCGATAAGTTAATTTAGCTCAGTTTAAAAAATATAGCGATTAGAAAAAAGGGTAAATTAGTCTAAGTTGCTCATATATTGAAGTCTAACTCATTTCTTTATTTTATTTAATGGGTAAGTTAATTAGTATAAGGTGCCCATAACCTAAAGTCTAATTCCTTTCTTTATTTTATTTTACTTTCGTTTTCAGGAAGAAAAAAAAGTCTATTTTCTCTGAAATTATTATAACTCGTCTATGCCGCAGTCTACACAGTCCACCATAGACCAAAAAAAAAAAGAAAAAAGAAAAACATTTACTTGGACAAAGAACAAATAGATACTGAAAAATATGTACTTATATATGGAGAGAAACAACGGGAATAAAAAAAAAAAAAAAAAAAAACCACTGTCGGCTTCAACCAGGCAAAGACCATCACACCTCCTTAATCTCTCTCTGTCTCTACTTTCTCTCTCTACAAATCTCTGTCTTTACTCTCTAATATACTGAAATTATTATAATTTTCTTCGATTAAATCTTAGTGCTATTGTTATTAGATGCAAATTGATCGATCAATCCGAGGAAATTTGGAATTTTTTTTTAATTTTCGGAGCTAGTGGTCGTCAGAATATTCAAGTTGAAGCTGAGCTGAAGAAGAAGGAGAAGGAGCTGAAGCCGAAGTTAATTAGTTCTGGAAATATAGTAAAAATAGTTAATTAATTTATTAGGCTAGGGAAATGGTGTAGATTTTTAGGGTTTGGATATCGAAGAGCAACGGGTTCGTCAATAAATAGGTAAAAAAATGTTTGGTAATTTTTTGTTTATTTTTTAGATACTTTTTGGGTACGTATTTTTTTTCCATGTTGTATATTCTCGTGCTTAAATATGTATGATAATATTTAAGAATTTGTTGATTTTTCATATAATTTTGGATTTTTTGGGTGTTTATTCTGTTGCAGTTGGATCTTTGGATCTTGAGATTATGGAGAAATGATAAAGCTTTAATTTTGAGTTGTTTTTTAATTGTTTGCAGCTTTGATGAGTTAAGGATGGATTTATATTATCATAAAAGTTAGTTTAGTTTTATGTGTGTGTTGTTGGGTTGGTGTTGGGGGTGAGTTGGTTGGAGAGGGACTGTGGCGATTAAGAAGTGATTTTTGTATTTATGGATCTGATGCTGGGTTTCTGATGACGTTATTGTTATGAATTAAGCGAGTAATTGATGAATTTGTGTGAAGGCCAAATTTGTTGACTTTACTTGATGGAAAAATTTATGCAGAATTTGAACATAAAAAGAGAGCAAAAGGGTCCACAAAACTTTATCAAAGGTTCATTTTGTTTGTGTGATTCACATGTATGGATACAGTAAAAGAATTGGCTACCTTTAAGATCACAAAAGAAAGCGTTTTAATTATTGCGTTACTCTTAATTTAGGTTTTAAGATCTATATCAGAAGCTGTCGAAATCATTATTGAGTTATTGATTGTGTATATAATTGCTAGACTTTAGTTATTTAACTTTTGATTGCTGTTGAAATTTTGCTCATTTTCGTGTCTCCGTCAGTGCTGGCCTAACTTCATTGTAGCAGAGAACTTTCTCTTTGATCGGGAGCAATCAGACAGTCGATAGGTATTGAATATTAAGGATTCTGAGAGAAGATTTATCTTTGATTGGGAGCAATCAAACCATAGATAGGTATTGAATATTAAGGACTCTGAGTTGTAGTCCTATGGCACACGTCTCTACAAATCATTTTTCCGGAGGCCTTCACCCAGGTTTGACTTCTTTCCTTGTTTAAGTGTTTATGATTTGCCAGACAATTGATATGTGCTGGTGGTTTGAATTTGCAAATTCTTTCTCAATTGCAGAAAATGAAATAACTTACTTATGTCGACAATATTTTGTAGAAATGCACTTTTTTTGTGTCTGTTCATAGACCCACCGTGCTTGTTTCTTCAAAATCTTTTGCTTTCTTTCTTTTCGTACTCTTCCCATTCCACTCTTTTCCAATAAGGTAGCCTAGATGGTAATTTTGTCTCAGCACCATATAATTGTCTCCTTGAGCCTTGGATTTCTGGGTAAATGGAGTGAGCCATTGATGTGGTAATGTTTGCTACCTGCTGTTTCGGTCTTATATCTTCGTTATTTTTGTGGGTTAGTGTGCCCTTAAGCAAAAGTGCATGAAAGTGATGAAACTCATTTGCTATGCATAGATTGTTTTTGTGGTCAAACATAGTGGGTTTCATAAGTACTTGCAAAGACGATTGACTGCTAGATGTTGCCTCAAAATATAAAGGACTAGCTTGCTTCACGTTCTTATTGTGATAACATATGGTTTTCGTGTCAGGGTCACCAAATGATGATTTGTACAAGGAACTCTGGCATGCTTGTGCTGGGCCTCTAGTTACAGTACCTCGTGAAGGGGAAAGAGTGTATTACTTTCCACAGGGACACATGGAGCAGGTAATTTCTGTTTCATAAATTTCTCCTTCCTCCATTATTGCTTTCAAATGGAAATTTGAAAAGATGATTTAAGTAAATCTCATTGTTAGGTATCTTTGCTGGCCTTTGCCCTTCATATATTTTAGTTCCGCTACGTTTTCACTACTATGTATTTATTTTCACTTCTAAATCATTTACCTCAATTTTACTTCAGAATATTGAAACTATTCGGCTTTTCATGGCTAGTTACGTGTCATTCCCTTGCTCTTTTCTTTCTCACACTTAATATTTCTCCTTAGCTCGAGTGAGGCCTCTGGGTTGTTGACAGGACAATGAGGTTCCCACTTTTCTTGTGTAGTACTTTGAAGCAATCTGACATTTTGACTGTTGCTAATCCAAGAATGATCAAATATGTTCACGACATTTGCTCTAATTGCTGTTGTTTTCACGACTTTTATATACCTTTATTTGTACTAACATATAAAAGCGGTTTCTTATCATAGCTTGAAGCCTCTACTCATCAGGGTCTAGATCATCAGCTTCCTTCGTTCAATTTGCCGGCTAAAATACTGTGCAAAGTTGTGAATGTTCATCTACGGGTATGTTTTTCTGGTTTCTCTTTCTTGTCATTGGACTCACCCCTTCCAGACACCTGCACAAACCCTTTCTTATCTCCCATCATTCAGTTGGCCTTAAAATGTTTCTACTGGTGTTGCAGGCTGAACCTGAGACAGATGAGGTCTATGCACAGATAACTCTGCTACCTGATTCAGATGTAGGCTTTTCTCTCTTGGCACTGTTTTTTATTAATTTAGTTATCTTCTTCAAATGCAGTTATATACGAAGTTCTTTGCTTGTGTGTTCTATTTATTTGTTTCCTTTCTCTGATTTTTCCGTTGTCCTTGTGCTTCTCATCCTCTTTGTTTTTTGAAGCAGCAAAATGAGGTTACAAGTCCTGATCCGCCACTCCCAGAATCTCAGAGATGCACTGTCCATTCATTTTGCAAGACTCTTACAGCTTCTGATACAAGCACGCATGGTGGATTCTCTGTTCTCCGAAGGCATGCAGATGATTGTTTGCCTCCACTGGTAATGACTTTGCAATATGGTGCACTGTTTTTACTGGGATTTCAAGCTTGCTGATGTGTTTTTTCACTTTCCATTTACAGGATATGTCCCAGCAGCCACCTTGGCAGGAATTGGTTGCTACTGATCTTCATGGCAATGAATGGCATTTCAGACACATTTTTAGAGGTTAGAATTTTTTGCTTTTTTGGTGTTGAGCACTGCAATTTAAAAATGGAGTGTTGTACACTGCTAAAATCCGAACTTACAACTTTCAGCTGTCAAGAAGTCTTTTAATGATTACATCAGTAATAAAAACACTTGGATGTCATGATACTTAGGTTCGTTCAGCTCATAAACTTGAATTTGTAATGGTTGTAATTTAGTCCTTTATTTCTTATTGGCTGCAGACCTTTTATTTACAATGTCTTTCATTGCCATTATGAAATTCTGCTTTATATGATGTCCAATGAGCCTGGTCTCATTTTAATACTCTATTTTCGTTGTTGCAATGTTACTGCTTTCAGGCCAACCCAGGCGCCACTTGCTGACAACTGGCTGGAGTGTATTTGTCAGTGCAAAGAAATTAGTTGCAGGAGATGCTTTTATTTTTCTAAGGCAAGTACAAATGAGCATGTGGATGTGTGTTGTACCTAATCTTGAGATTGTCAATTGTTTATTGGCATAGATATGTCATCTTGTCTAAGTATGAATAAGGTATTCTCCTATTCATCTCTCCGCAGAGGAGAAAATGGAGAGCTTCGCGTTGGTGTTAGAAGACTCATGAGGCAACTTAACAATATGCCATCTTCCGTTATATCCAGTCACAGCATGCATTTGGGTGTTCTTGCTACTGCCTCTCATGCCATTTCTACCGGGACTCTCTTTTCAGTTTTCTATAAACCAAGGTAAGCTGCTTTTCCTCGTTTTACAAAAATGATTTGAAAAATCTCTTCAATTAAGTTTATGAGTAATACAGTGCTAGCACCAATATGGGCATCACCGAGATGTATTTTTCCCTTATTATTTTTCAATTTTGAAGCGAAATGTAATCTTTTCTATCTTGGGTAACCTTTTCTACAGAATTTTAATCTTAATAGTTTCTCTCGTGTTATTGCAAAATTAACCATATATACTTATGGTATGGCAAAATTTTTTTTCCTTCCTTGATATGTGAATATATACTCTTGAACCTTTTTTACATAGTTGTTGAGTTGCTATGAACAAATTTCTTTTCTTCCTGCATTCCCTCTTTTAAAATATTACTTGCTAATCTTGTTATGGTTTTTGTTTTAGCTTATTGATGGATTCATTTTGTCTATAGAAAAGAAATACAAAATTAGATATTTCATGTTTCAGGACAAGTCGATCTGAATTTATTGTTAGTGTGAACAAGTATATTGAAGCTAGAAGTCACAAACTCTCCGTGGGTATGAGGTTTAAGATGACATTTGAGGGCGAGGAAGTTCCAGAGAGAAGGTATTTCTGCTGCTTGTTTTCTTAGTTTACAATCTTAATCTGCATATCAAATCTTTTATTTTTTATATTTTCAATTTATAGATGAAATGAACTGTGAGATTCTTATAATTTGGTTATTTAAACTTTCATACAGGTTCAGTGGAACGATTGTTGGTGTTGGAGATAATACATCATCCAGATGGCCTGATTCCGAATGGAGATCTTTGAAGGTAACCGTGGCTATCTAATTCCATATGTTGATTTCCAGTTGGTTCATAACTCTGATACATGGCTTTTCTTTCTGTTCTGCCTCATTTTGGTAGTGTTCCATTTAACCCATTTTGTGGTCGAACAGCTGTTATTGGCAATTTTTTATTTATTTATTTATTTTGGGTTTTATGAGGAGGTGGTCTCTGTTATTCCACACCGTTGATGAAGGATGGATATGAACCTATTGCTTGCAGCATTAAGCTGGGTTGCACCTTTGTGAGTTGTTGGTGATAAAGATCTGTAACCCATAGTTGAAGGGCCCTTGTGAGAGTACTAAGTTACCCACTCTTGTGGTCTATCTTCTCTATTTGATTTTTCATTTGATTATTAGTTGTGCATGCCTTGCCAGAGGGAATATTTTTCGCCCTAGGTTTTGAAGATCAGGCCGTCTGTTGGGGGGAGGAGGAAATCAAGGGCTCAGTTTGATGTTCAATAAATAAATTTGTATGGTGCATGTGATTGAAACCGTTCTCTCATATAGCTGATCTGAACATCATTCCTTCATTATACATTTATATTTTATTATATTTGTTTCTGATAAGAATTGGTAATTCTGGTGTTTTTAGTGACATGTTCATCTTCTCCTCATCAATCGAAATCTTCTCTCATTTAACGTATAAAGTGACATTTGTTTCTGCTATAGGTTCAATGGGATGAACCTTCATCCATTTTGCGTCCTGACAAGGTTTCCCCATGGGAGATTGAACCTCTGATTGCAGCAACTCCTCCTAATCCTCAGCTGCCACCAAGGAATAAACGAGCAAGACCACCAGTTTTACCTTCTGCAATGCAAGATCTTTCTACACTTGGTAGAACCTACTTTCTGGGAGTACATTTTTCTTTCTTATCCGCTTTGTATGCATTTTTGGTTGAGATTTTCCTATCTGCTTTTAGGTGCATGGAAATCACCCGTGGAATCTGCATATTCTGATCCATCACGTGCGCATGACTTCTATCCATCTCCCAAATCATCTGCTGTTACCAAGGCGAGCAATCTGAGTTATAATGAGAATAATTCTCTTCCTCCTATTTCCAGCAAATCAATGTTTTGGTCAACAGCAACCGAGTCTGTTGCACCTGTTAGTGAAAAGAGACAAGCTAATGGATATAGGCTATTTGGAATTGAGTTACTTGACCATTCAACAGTTGAAGACACTTCAGCAGTGGTTGCCTCTGGAGCTGTAGTGGAGGATCAGCCTGTTCTTTCTCGGGATTCTGAATCTGACCAACTTTCTGAGCCATCAGATCCTAATAGATCTGATGTGCCTTCAGTAAGTTGTGATCCCGAGAAATCTTGCCTAAGATCTCCTCATGAGTCACAGAGCAGGCAAATCCGGAGCTGCACTAAGGTACTGTGAGCATAGTTAGTACCATTTTCAGACGAATGTTGTTTAGAAGTGAAAAATAACATCTTTGGGAACATTAGCAGTTTGAATTTTTGAGAAAAAATATATAATCCAGAAAAAAATTAGCAGTAATTCACTTTCCATATTAGATTTTGTTTGTTTGAGTTCAAGTTCCCCAAAACAAGGTTCTTCCTATCTTCCTTGAGGTCACCAAATATATGTATGTGCTCTGTTGAGAATTTAGATGGATAGCGAGAGAGATGGCACACTTAGTAGATAGCCTCTTCAGTTCATATAGGTATTAGTACATTCTGCATTGTATTAGTACATTCTGCATTAAAACTACCCACTTGTTAACCTCGGGGGTGGAGATTATGTGGCAGTTGTTTGATGTACTTAGCTTTTAATATCTGCTTTCCAAGATACCAAGAGAATTAGTAACTATCAATCAAGGTCCTATGGATATAGGTGATTGAGTTTAATATTCATGTCAAATCACACAACCTTATTGAAAATATATGTAGAAAATTCTAATTTTCTGCGTGAAGTGAGGATTGTTGCAGAGATGAGCTAGATTCTTTCTTATTTATTCACTTTTTTTTTTCTTAATGTATTTATGTTGGTTTTCTTTACAGGTTCACATGCAAGGCATTGCAGTTGGAAGAGCAGTTGACCTGGCGCGGTTTGATGGGTATGACGATTTGCTCAAGAAGTTAGAAGAGATGTTTGAGATTGATAGTGAACTCTGTGGGTCTACAAAGAAATGGCAAGTCGTCTACACAGATGATGAGGATGACATGATGATGGTTGGAGATGACCCATGGCAGTTAAGTCTTTGTGACCTAGTCCTCTTTCATTTACTTTCATTTCTTTTGCCCTGCAGTCTACTTGTCATATTTAGCTTGAATTAAGCAATGCTGAATTTTCTGTGCATTTAAGTACTGCTGATTAGGTCTCGTCCCTTTGAGTTCTTAGAAACGAACTTTGACATTTCTCTGAATTTTGTTGCTAAATTGTCTAGTGAATTCTGCGGCATGGTAAGAAAGATTTATATCTATACAAGTGAAGAAGCTAAGAGGCTTTCACCAAAGATAAAACTCCCTGTTGGTGAGGTCAAACCTGGCAAGCCGGCTGCTGATGCGACTGGTGGAACTGAGGAGCAGTCATCAAATGTGGGGTGTGGGTACTGATGCAACGATGGCCGTTGCCGTAATGACTGTAATATAGGACAAAAAAAGCAACGGAGGAAATTCTGAGGGATGGGGAGAAAATGTGGATTGAAATATCACTTGTTTGTCATTAGCTGCCAATGATGCTGTGGATGGAAACTTGGCCCATGCTGGGATGGATTCAGTTATCTGACACGTTATGCAAGGATACTGGTTAGGCAAAAAGACGGCTTTTTGTTTTTACATATTTTATGAGGGGAGTGGTGCATAAGGATAAGGATTCCATCTTTTAGTATTATCTTATTGTTTTTGAGTTTGTCAAAGGACTCTTATAGTACTTCTTGCTTGAGTTCGGATAGATCAGAAAAAGTTTGCTCCACGCATCACCTCTAATATGGAGGTGGAAAGATACTGGTCCTCTTCTATGTTCTTCTGTTTTTGGTTCTTTTGGGAGTTTTTTAATATCCATGTGAGACATGATACTGGTGGCTTCTGTAAATATATAAAGAGATATGTAAGCCATGTAGTTCCATCTGGTTATTATTGAAATTGTTACCAGGAAGCATTGAATTGGATGACCTGACTAATGACTTCACTGTTCCCGAATCGAATTAATTGACATCGTGCTCCTGTTTGCTAATGGTTTACTTTGGCAAAGTTGATGAAGGAGCCCGCAAGAAATTTTGATTCATCTCCCTTGGTCGCACCTTCTATTTTGGGTGTGGTTGGTGAAATAGTAAAGTGCTTTAATCTTGCAAGGTGATAGGCCCCCTCGGTCAAATGTGTCCTTTAGGTCGGTAGCCCTTTCAATGGTGTAAAATCATTTGTTTATTGTCACGGGAGAAAAGATGCATGAATCTGGAGTTGTGGAAACTAGAAAGCGGAAAACCATAGGAAAACGCTGCTCAATCTGGGAAGTCATTTTCAGAATTTCTCCACCAAACCCACCAATTAGAAAAGAAGATGGTAACGAAATGGACGTTGTTCAATGGGAAAAGAAAATGATGAGAAGGAAAAAATCACCAGTGTACGTGCCCCTTCTTCCAAAGTAGAAGAAAGGAGAAGCTACTTTTCAATGGAGTAGAAATGGTTCTTACGAAACCTTTTCGACCCATTGGTTATGGCAATCTGCTGGATAAATATTCCATCTTCCTTTCTTACACGCGTCAAAATGATCTCCCAGCTTGTGACACTTTTTATGGTTAGATGGATACATGAGCTGTAAGTTAAGTATGATTTTGATTGATCTGCAAGTTTGCGACTCTGTTTTGAGTATGATTAGATTTAAGTTGGATACATGGGCTGTAGGTTAAGCATGATGTGATTTGAGTTGGAGTCTGGACTAGACTAATTAACAGGCTCAATAGCAACGTTGGTTTTGATTAATCTATAATGGTGTACGACAACACGAGTTAAAGTTAAGCACGATTTGATTGATCTCTACTCTTGACTAGACTCATTAACCGCTCATTGTCAGTATTAGTTTTGATTAATGTATTTTGATCATTCGACTAGGATTAGATCTCCTCTTGTGCTTAAACAGAGTTCTCCAATTAATGTGAATGGAAACCAACAAATTAAGTCAATCTCAGCACATGAGGTGCATGTTATTGGTAGTTCTTTTTACATTGCATGAGACTGCTTCACTTTATATTTTTCTTTCTTAGTTTTCTTATTTCTTATTAGAAAGATGACATTCTTATGAAGAGAATATTAAATAAAAAGTTCAGAGGTTCATCTGGCAATTATTTATAGCTTATTAATCACGAAATAACCTATAAGAATGCTCTAGTCTCTAGTGGCAGTGAATCTAACTCTATAACAGCCTCAAGCTGGTACTTCAGAAAGTTTCATCTCAATGTTTAAACAAGAACAAAATAAGAGTAAAAAGGGAGGGAAAAAAAGGAACGAAAAAAGAGCTCCATTTTCGTTCAATCAAATACTTCAAACAGGAGTCGGTGGGGACAATAACGGTTATGGGATTTGACAAAAAGGTACACCAGTAGAGAATTTGAACTTAATGCGTTCGACTCCTAAACGCTATCGACAGCTTCATCCAGCTCCAGATCCACTGGGTTGAATATGACCAGGAGGCCCAAGACACCATATATGCTAATTCTGAGTTCATCTCATGTACTTCATCAAGTCAAGCTCAAGCTGAGTTCCAAAATTTGCTTCACGTGACAGCAATTCTGTTCCTGAACTTAGCCTACATCATCGCACAGTGCCAGTTGCTAGCACTACTTTCAGCAGTACATGGTGCCAAATCCTATTTATCTCCTGACTTTTTGGAAAAAAAAAAATGGTGCCAAATCCTATTTGTGGAGTTCCAGTTGTCCCTCAACTTAGAACAGAACGGAGTGGAACTTTTGGATGTATGTTTGCCTTTGGAGTTCATTTGTTCCGTTGCTTCTTTCCCTGTTTCCACATTCGGGAAGTCAACAAGTGATTCTTTTGCCATTTGTGGAGTCTTGCTATTATCAAGCCATAATCAGCAATAAACATATTGTATACGCAATGATTTTTCCTTTCACAATCTAGCAACGACCCGCAACTTGTCATTCTGAGCAGGATCATTTCTCATTGTCACCGGACGTCTAAAATTGAGTATCACATTACTGATTTTTTTTTTGGAGGTTTTTAAGGAATTTCATAGTAGAACTTTAAATCTTCAAATTTATTCTCAACTATTGCTAGGGCATCTCGTGTGTATCTTTTATCGACAATGTTGCAGTTATCAGATAGTGTTGATTTAAACGTTAAGCACTTCTTTTTAATTAGAAACAGATATTGCCATACTGCAAGTAGAAGGTCAACGTGATGGGATCTTTATCATGTATAGAAGCAGAATAATAGCAGTTAATATGCAAGTTATTCAAGAGATGGACAAAAACAAATACACAACTGTTGGATTGCCCTATGTTTAACATCAAATATTATATAATCACCAGCGTAAAATTAAGTGCTTTGCACAAAGACACGTATGCGTGTATGTATACATATTACATTCCAGACAAAATTTTACTGGTACTTTTCTAAATTAAACGGTTATTAAAATAATTAAAAAATATAAATGGTAATACGCTTACATGATAGGCAACATATAGGTAGATGAAATATCTATACTCGCGTTGTCGTAGTCAAAATTTACGCAGTGTTAACTGGCACAACCACCAAACACAAAGTACAAAATCATAAATCTATTGTTTATGTTACAACAGAACAAATGTAATTTCTAGCCTTCAAAGTTGACATGCAAACCTGCTACAGTGCGATTTAGTCAGCCGTCCGTGAGGGACCAAGAGATCAAAACAAGTACTGCAATCAGTCCAGCAGCTTAATTTGTGATCTTCATGGCACAGCCATGTATGTTGCTTATAGCTGGTGATCATGTTGGAAATATGTTTGTCCGAGGTATAGGAATTTATGCCCCTTTCCAGTCATATCCCCGGTGCATTAGCACAAGTCATCGGAGTGGATAAATGCGAAGATGGGAGACACCGTCTTGCGTTGGAGCTAATCGATTCACTCGCCAGGTCGGTAGAAGCTTGCCTTCATGGCAGCCCCATAAATACGTACGCACGAACTGAATGTGTAATTGTAATTGCAACAACCAGATATACTCCCGTGTCACCACTAGACTATAAATACAGAGATGCTGCAAAAACGATATCCCTCTTGATTTTGGTAACCGCATCTTCAAACTTTGCTTCGAGCTCAGTTTCTCCAATGGATTTTGCTGCCTGTATTAGCTGCTGAAGAACCTCTTCCAGCCTCCTGATAGCTCTGATTAAACTGCCCTCAAAAACCTGAGTGATTTCCATTATCTCATAGAATTTGGATCCTTTTGCCCAAGCGAAAACGGCCTCCATGATATCCGGACGGAAAGAACTCACAAAATTCTCAACATCAATTTGAACCTGCATTGTATACAGAATACATATTGTTTAACTAACTACTATATTTATCAGCAAACACACGATTATCACTACCTGAAGATGTTTAAAAAGAGAAACCAATGTACTAATCCTCTGCCCCTGGTTATCTATTGCAAAGTAATTAGATCCAATTGCTTTGGTCAAATCGGTCATAAGTGGCAGTAAGTACCAGCAACATGGACCACGTTTTCAGGTGCTAAGTAAACTAGCGTTTCAAAACACACACTAGTAACAGTATTCCTGTGTATTAATCCAGCTTGGCAAACATCTCATGTTAACACATAGGTTCAGTTTCTGGCAGACCACTAGGTGATCTCCAAGCATAATATTTCAACATGTTTTTAGTGGGAGTTAAAGATGTAGTTTAGTTAAATGAAATCAGTAAAAAACATTTGAATATTTTCCCAAGAAAATTGTCAAACATTTTGCCGAAATTCAGAAATACCACCTTGCACTCAAGCTGGACCTTTGCAACCCTCCTAGCTGTATCTTGTAGTTGTGCAAAAAGTAACTCAAGCTCATCCCTAGGCTTTTGAGCATCCTGAAGCTTCTCTTGCCAAACGAAACATGACAAAAGAGATACCATCTCTTCCACCTTAATGTCCTTAAGAACCCCATTGAACATCAGTTCTGTCAGGGTCAACTCATCTGCACTGCTGATTTCACAAGCAACTTTTCCCTTCAACTCAACAACATCATCATTTGTAATGCATCTGCATATATCCTCAAAAGTTAAGAATTTTACATAATCTTCCAATTTAGTACAAAAGATTAAAAGGTAACAAGTGAAGAAGGTTTAACAGATCACATAAAAAATGAATGGACTAGAGAAATCACACTGAGATTCAATCCATAATCTTGGTGATTTGTCCAGCAAAAAATAAGATAACTCTTAAACAAAATACCTACATGACATTGCAGAAAATGTATTAAAAAAAAAACAAAAACTTAAAAATTACATAATAGCTGTGCAATATAACCACTATACTCAACCAAGCAGAATAGATATAAAAAGAACTCAAATTACTGCTCCTTTATAATTGCTAGTTAACATAAGCATTATACTATCATACTGAAATATTGCTGCTTTATGATAAGCCATGCCACTCAGCTGGAAACAGTTCTTAGCATCAGCAAAGACAAACATAAATTTGCCAACGTGCTGCCTGTGAAAAGCGAAATACGTATCACTTGAAACAATAGCTTGTGGATCATGATAATCTTAAATGCAAGCCAACTTTAGTTCCTTGGTCTAATTGATAATAGCTTTTACACATTGTCCCTTAAGATAACAAAATGTAAATTCAATCAAAAAGGCAAGAACAAGAAACAATAGTCAGCAAAAACTTCTATCTTCCTATTAGTAAAACAGCTGCCTCCATAAGAATGGGCCTTCTAACGCCAGCTTTCCTTGGGAGACTAGGAATTTCATAATTCAGGACCAACATGAATTTATTAAGCAATGATCTTGAAGATTTGAGGCTTTGGCTCTATACTATTAGGCGGGACAGTCTAAAACTTCTTTAGTTCTACATATCCAGCGTTAATAAATCTGCAAGTATTATTAGTGTAATCATTATATGCATACAACTTCAAAAGTTGTTGAAAAGAAATAAAGCCCCCCACGCATTTATAACAAGCACTTCCCTTGGCCCAATTTTCTTGTCTTTATCCTGGACTCAAAAGCTATTCCTGTTGCACCCAAATTTGGTTCAAAGACCAGTATATGAAATGTGAAATTAATGGACCTTAATCCATGGCAATTACAGCATGACACTGAAGAAGGGAAAGCAAACAGTTTTGCTAAAGCATGTACAATTTTTCTATGCTCTTGTTCTCATTCAGGCCATTTGGTGAACAGGATACAGGTCAAAAGTTTATCTACTTCAGCAGGCAAGACAATAATGGCCAGCAGTGACTTCCCATTAGAATATGGATATACTGTGATATGTTCACAAGAAGTTGCTGGCTAAAGGTTTCTGCTCTATTTCAATCATCATATCTTTACTCTACTACCTCCCAATTGATTGCACTAGATTATGGCATTTAAACACAAAGACAAATAATTCTCTTCACCTGTTCATATCCACATCTTTTTCACAAGGCGAGTACTCTTTCATAGGGGTCCTCCCGTCTTGGTTGATTTATGTTTTTTCATGTTTACAAATGCTATTATGGTACAAACATCTATTTTGGGAAAGATTACAGGGTTTAGATTCTTGGAACAAAATAGGGTAAGAAGTGAAAAATGGAAGACGGGAGTGGCAATTTCCAGCTCATCTAAATGCAATGGTCAGACAAGTATGGTCAACATATAGAAAAGGATAACATGAAACTCATACGCACAAATAGAAAGTCCAAGAAAACCACAAAATAAATTATAATGAACAAAACACAAGCAGATAATTAATAGAACAAGTTAGCTCAATCTCTAAAACATGAAGAAAAAGAAATTTAGTCCAACTTGAGAAGGAAATGCTGAGGAATTCCATTGTGAACTACAGTATACACTGCAATATATGGGGAAAAAAAATCTTACCCCAATCTCCTAAGCACTCTTTTCCTTGCTTTAAGTTCATCTTTGAAAGCCAAGGCTGTTGAAGAACGCATTGTTCTCTTAATCGATTTAATTTTGGCAGCAAGTTCCTTCTTTGTGTGCAAGAGTTTGAGCTTTTGTTCAATAAGGGGAGATTTTGCAATTTCATGCTTTTCAAACAGGTTCTCAAGAGCTTCCATTCTTCGTACAGCTTTTCTGTATGAGCTACTCTGAACCTAGGCAACAAAAGAGAGAACATCAAATTGACTAGCTAAAAAACTGTGTAAATGAAAATCTAAAAATACCTTCATGTCATCTTCAGGATCTAGTTTAGGCAGTCCATCTTTGGCAAATCTAGAGAGAACTTCAGACACCTTTTTCAAGGTATTTTCCCGAGCTTCCAATGGCAAAAGATCCTTTGGTATTACAAGCCGAATACTACTCAAACTATCAATCTGTCCAAATAAACAGCCAAGTTACATATGTATATACATGTGTACAGACACACACAGAGACATGTACATTTAACGTTTGTATACAGATCATGCATGATAAATACATACTCACACCCACGCACACCCCTCATATACTAATGATGCTAACAAGAAGAGATCAATGATTCTAAGGAACATCAATCAGATATACAATCCCGGTGCAGTTACTAGAGAAGTAAGCACACAGATATACAATCAAAGAGAAGTAAGCACACAGAAATTACGCATTTAACAAAAATAGTTCTTTCTGAACTCTAACATTTTCTAACTATAGCATGCTCCTTAAGTAAGCTACACAGTCTTCGAGCTTCTTTATCAGGCATTATGATTGATCAATGCATTTAGGACTGAATACTTCATAAGTCAAAGCATACTTCATCTAACATGACAAGACGATCACTCCAAATGTCGATAAGAGTAGATTGCAGGTATGGATAATTGAAAGACTTTGCCTGAGATATAGGAACAGAAATAACAGCAGGTTCCCCAGGATCCTTTAATGGAACAATTCTAATTGTTCTTTTACCGACTTCATCCTTCCGGACCATACATCTTGTAAGAATGTCCACTGTGTAACTGGCATCCTCGGGCTTTTTATTTGCATCATCTGAATAAACCACAATAATTTTTATTTGATAACAAAAAATACAAAATGAAAGCTTAAGACAAGATTGGGAACTGATCTCACCTTCAGAAAGACCTTTTATTCTTTCAAAATTGATTATGACTCCCCATGTGACATCATCCTTGATAGAAAATGATGGTAAATTATCATCAACCTTTGTAAGCTGGACGCTGACAAGCCTGCCAGGCTGCAGGAAGGGTAAGCAATACTTCGGAGAGAGGACTATATCATGCACATCCTTCTTCAAACTCTTAAATTGTTGCAGTAGAGAGTAGTAATTCTCCAAGCTATCTTCTTCTTCAATTACAATAGAATCTCGCTCCACTTCAAGAGCTTTTGCTTGTTTCTGCAAATAGGGCACATCATGCATTCCAGAACTGATTCTTGAGTCAGTAAAGGAAAACCAATCAACTAACCTCAAGATCAGGAATAGCTCGATCTGCTTGAAATTGATAGAATGAGTTACGCAGCAAATTCACAGGATCACCATCTTCAGAACGCATCTGATTCAGAAGCATGTTGTACGTTAAGTGGAAGGCACTGCAATGCATGAGAACAAACATCAAATAATGCAAAAAACCCTATGCAATAATTATAAATGAATCCATAAGATTCAGGCTTGTAATTATTTGCATCAATTTTGAAAAAGGGTCTAGCAGTGAACCATATTTTTTACAAGTGGCATCATGTTTGCCATCAGCACGCTGATGGAAGTCATAACCAGACCAAATAATTACCTGTTCAAACTATCAGCACTTCCTTTTAGCATCAACTTAGCTGTAGAAGGTTCCATCTTCTCATCAACCATAAGAATGCAGACTCCTCGTTCATCAATACCTCTACGACCAGCACGACCACTCATCTGAATATACTCTCCACTTGATATCCATCTAAATTTATCTCCATCAAACTTGCGAACATTTGTGAAAACAACTGTTTTTGCAGGCATATTTAATCCTATGCTGAATGTTTCTGTGGCAAATAAACACTAAAACGCAATGTTTCAATACAGCAACGTCCCAAAAATATAAGCATGGTAGGTAAAGAAGTAGAGGTTGAAGGTGGGGGAGTGCGAAAGAATAGAATATTGTGGGACAAACCATTACACCTCGAAGAGCCCAAGAAAGAAACAAGCTAAAACAATACTTTACTGTTCCTTAGCATAAATTGTGCGATGAGTCATGGATCAGTTGGAGGCAGTTAATCACATTGCATATCAAATTATTCTTTTATCATATCATACATCCCCTCAGATTAAGACCATCTTTTTGCAAATACTGCTGCTGAAATCGCATGTTTCACAAACTCATTTTTTAAAATATTTCTTTCTCTTTATTTTGGGTGGGAGTGGGGGTGTTTATTAAAGAGAATCTCAGAAAACAGAAACCCATAAGTAATGGCTTTGTAACATGACAAGCATATAAAAAGTCACATTAGAGGAAGCAAATAGATAGCCACTAAAAATGACCGATGAATTTTGTCTTCCTACCTTGATTAACCCTTCTTGGAATAGGATTTCTATCACTTCTTTTAGTATCGGAAGTAAGCCAGAATGGTGCACACCAATTCCACGTTTTAAGAGGGGCAGCATATTTGAAACCTGGGGTTTGTCCAAATGTGGAGAGATTCAAAATTAAATAGGAAAAAGAACAGGGACAATCTCCTAAATGAAATAGCATATAACCTGTGGCAGCTTCTTATCATCATCCGACAACATATCCATAGCACTCCAGAAAATAGTTTCGACGTTTACTTTCTCATCTTCATTGTTAAGATCCATTTTAGCCATCTAAGAACATGTAAAGAAAAACATATTGAAAAATGCCTGAACTGACATAGATTTATGGTCAATACAGATGGAAGTTCATCATTCTCTTTTTGTACTAATCTGTTCAGAAGGGGGATGAGAAACACACTCAGAAGAAAATGATGTTTTTCTTCAAAATTAAAATGACACCAACAGAAGTTATACCTGCATTGCAAGAAATTCACATTCTCTTTTGCTGAAGCTAAAACATATCACAGGGTCATACTGCCGCTGAATAATCATTTTTACCATCTTGAATATGTCACTATCTTCACCTGCTTTACCAACAACAGATCCCTTCTGCCATTTACCATTCTCCTTTTTTCTATCCCCTTCACCAGGAGGAACAAGAGCATTTAAAGCTTTCTGGAAGCTATCCTCACGAAATTTTCCTTTTTCATCAACTGCTAAGTAAAGACCACTGCCTCCAGAAGGAAAGATGTAATGCTGAAGTGGTGTTGGTCTATAATCAGTATAAACGATATGACATGGTTGTTGATGGACCTGCATGCTGGGAAATAACCATTAGCACAACATAATAACTAAAAGGGCCAATACAACAAAATTCAAGCTCTTGAACAATGGGTCAGTCAAAAGTTCAAGTCTAAAATTTTCCTTGAAACTCTTCTTGTCTCAATTTCAATAGCCATATCCAACTGAAGTCATCGAATGATGGAAGAAATGTGGATTGCACAGAATCAATGCCTAGTCAAGCACAAAGTGACCCCACTACACACATGCAATGTCTAAATGTCTAAGTGATTTTAGATGGATAGGCATGTAGAGAGGTTTTATAGCTCAGTTACTAACTACTTTAAGCTAAAATATGTCCAAGGACTGGAAATAACAATTAATTTAGAAAGAAAATCATACTGTGTCACAAGCTGAAAAGCCATATTATTCCAGAATGGTATATGGACAAAGCAAGTTACTAATCATGTTGTTTCATTTATAAGGAATATTATTTAAAATTGGAAGAAAGGTTTATTGACATGACAGGAGTACAAGGCTAAACAAGACTACCACAAACAGGTGTTAACCATAAGTTGGGCCTACTGCAAGAGACAAAGGTTTTAGAATACATGATGAAACCAACCTATTGCTATCCAAAACAAAATTAACAGCGACATTGCAGGCATTTCCAAAGAAAATAACTGTAGCAAAGCACATCCACCTAAGCTATAAGGACACTAAACTTTCTGCTCAATGAGCACTAGTGAGAAGAGACCAACAATTAAGACAAGAAACCCACAACTATGAAATGCAAAAACTGTTGAACCGGAACCACAAGCTATCAATATCTAGCATTTTTGGGTCCCAAAGGTGTTTGTTGACTGCAAAATCATCTGAATTACGGCAACCTTCAATTAGTATACTAAGTATTGTAATATAAACATATAGAAAAGCATCTATGATCATATAATATAAGAAAACAAAGCCAAAATCACCTTTGCAACCCAATCAGCAAATTCCTTAGCATTAGGAACTGTAGCAGAGAGAAATACAAATCGGGAGTTCTTTGGAGCCATAACAATACTCTCCTCCCATACAACACCTCTTTCTCTGTCACGCATGTAATGCACTTCATCAAAAATAACCCACGCCACCTCTCTGGTTACCTCTGACCCTTTGTACTGCATACTACGCCAGACTTCTGTTGTCATTACCTGGAATGAAATCGAGAGTTAGCTATCCATGGACTTACACCATGTCAAACACATAAACCACCAAAAAAAAAAAAAGGACCTACCAAGCAAGAAGCATTCGGATCAATAGTGACATCCCCTGTCATCAAACCAACATCTGAAAACTCTTCTTTAAACTCTCTATACTTCTGATTACTGAGCGCCTTAATAGGCGAAGTATATATCACACGTTGCTTATTCTGCAAAGACTTGGCAATCGCATACAATGCCACCACAGTCTTACCAGCTGATGTATGTGCTGACACCTGCATCATCACAATCCATCAAAAACCACAATTCTTACACAATTATTTCCATATTTCTCTCTCCACACAATACATAAATTAGCAAATTAGGAAAAACAATACACTTTACCATCACAGATTCACCATTCTTAAGACATTTAATGGCTTCGGACTGAAACGGGTCGAGGGTAAAAGGAAATTCCTTGGCAGGTTTTGCTTCGTTTCCGAGCAAGTTCGAGCTGGAAGCACGAGGAACGTACCCTTCTGGATAAGAAACATCGTGCACGCAGGCGACTGGTTCATCCACCTTCAATAAATCATTACCTCTGTGCTGCTTTTCTGCAGGCTTATATTCCTCATTAGAATCTTCTATTGACTTCCTCTTCACTGATCCCATATCTACTTTTCTAGACCACCACATAATTGCATTAGCAAAATTAAACCCCCCAAAAGTAAATAAATTTAAACACATACAAACACACATATTTGTGGGAAATGCATAGAAAAATATTGAATTTCTTCTTCTAGTACGGGAAATGCATAGAAAAATATTGAATAAAATATTGGCTTTCAGATCAAGAACGCACCTTTATTAAACAAAAATAACCCTAGAATGAAGTAATTAAAGGGTTTTTTCTTCGAGTGGGCAAGTTGAGAGAGTTTGTTGGTTTCTCTTGTATGGTTTTGCTCAAAAGGAGAAGCAGCTTGCGAGTTCAAATTCTGAGCCTGTTACGGAAGTAGTAAATAAGTATGAGCAAAAGCTTCTGGGGGACGGCGGTTATGGCTGATGGAGGCGGCGGCGAAGTATGCTTCTGCAGTTGCCGCGGAGGGAGCGAGGGAGGTAGAGGGAAAGACGGATTTTAGTTTTTATGCGGTTTATTTTTTCCTATTCCCTATTTGGGCCCTAATGACGAGTTCGGTTCGGGAATAATAGGACGTACGACGACGTATGAGTGCAATTACAAAGTAATCTAATCTCCGATAAAATTGAAATAATCATAGGCATTTTTTTTTTCATATACAACCAAAAAATTAATAAAATTGAAATGATCATGGGCATTTTTTCGTATACAACCCAAAAATTAATAAAAAAAGAAGTATATTATGTTTTTTTTTTCTTTTTTTCTATCATCAACCATATTCATTAATGTTTGTTGCCTCATACATCTGTAGAGTGTTACTTCCAATCATAACTTACCTTTTTCTCTCCCCCTTTAAACCATCATTTTTCTCACCCCCTCCTCTAAATGCCGAGCCAAGTTTGAACATCTGACTTTGGCATGAGGAGCACCTTCAGACTATCATTTTTCTCACCTATCCTCTAAATGCTGAGCCGAATTTGAACACCAGACTTTGCACAAGGAGCACCTTCAGGTGCTCCCCTGGCCAGGTTATTATGCCCATTTTAAATTTTATTATTCTCGTCATTAACATGCCTCATTCTTCCTGGTCTTAATTGGGCATCGATTTCTATTAGCTGCCCAAAGTGCCTACCAGGGTACCAGTTGCTCCATTTACACGATACCAAACTACGGCACCAAACTCTAGCCTTCCCTGTGCTCAACTTTCTTTAGTCAAAAAACGTCAAGAGCCGCACTTCATACACAGGTAGGAAATTATGTCTAAATGAAGTATACTTCAACGACTACGTACTCTAAAAGAAGTATGGTTCAATAATTGCTTATAATTCTTCAACAAAATTTCAGTCCAATCCAGCGAAGCGGAATCCCTAGGCATCGAACCAAACTCAGGTATTTGCGAGTCAAAAAGGCTCAATATTTGAGGGCAAATTGTAACCTGTGTCATAGTGGATATTAATTCTGTACAAACTCTGAAGTCCAGAATATATCCAAGATCACATAGCAAGGATATTACATCTGTATAAATTCTAAAGTATGGAAACAAACTAGAAAACTACCAGCCAAAACTAACCGCCTAGTAGTCACTTGCGGGACATCTCCGTTGTTCTACAAGTCGTTCACTACCAGCAAAAGAGAAAGATGAGACTCATCGAAAGATGATCAATCATCTTAACAAAACCAGTCCCAAATATCCTATCACTTCTAAGCATCCCAAAGGCACCATGCCGGTTGTTTCTTTTGACGCTGTTCACGATCACGCTATGAACGGGCTTTCTTGCTAAATTAATTTTAACTTTCATCAGAGTCCAGCTCACTTGAATAAGTTTTCCGTTTCCGGCTGTTTGGCCTACTCTTGCTTCTTGCCCTTGATCGACTCTCTCTAAAGTACCCGTTGGATATTTTATCATGCGACCCAGACTCGCCATGAGATTTTCTTCTCTGTTTGTCGTGTTCTCTTGAATCACCCTTTTCAGCTTCCCAGCGGCCTCCTGTGTCAACATTCTCATCATGTTCAGCAGTTCTGGTCTTCCTATTTGAATGGTCCCTTTTACTGGAGCCGGTTTGTTTCTGGCCTTTATGTTGATTGGATTTGGCACATTCGGATCCCTTTTGATGGTATTTGTCATGTAAACTTCTTCCTGATTCCAAGTGATCACTGGACAATCCTGCCCCTTCATCTACACGTGTCGAGGATTTCCCTGTGGGCACATGGTGACTCTCTATCATTCCATCAGACCAGTCTCCAGTGGAATCACTATCATACGTTCTTCTCCTCCTATACAAGTGTTCTTCTGAGGATGCAGAATCTCTATTCTCTAGTGACAAATCCCTGCTGGAACCAGTAGAATTGGATCCATCCTTGTCGTGATCACCGGTTCCGTATGACCCCTTATTGTTTCCAAGGATCTTTTCTGGATGCTTATGGTATCTTTCTCCGTGTGCCTTCCTATCTGATAGATCTGCGTCAAACACAGTATCAAGGATTCTGTCCCTGAGAGTCTCTTGATAATCATATGATTGCAACCTCCTCCTGTGGCGGCTATTTGAGCTTTTTCTTTTGGGGTCACTGTACATATCAGCATCTTTGTCTCTGTTCAACCAATCTCTATCAGATTCACTATCATAATGTCTTTTCTTGCCATGCTGATGGCTTCTGGAATATCTGCCCTCTTCACATTCTCTTTCATCAAGAATTTCTGATCCCTTTTTATCTTTGCTCATGTGCCTTTCCCGATATTTAGGCCTTCGAGACTCATGTTCTTTGTGGTGATCTCTTGGACTCCTGTCTGAACGTTTAAGTTCCCTTGATAGAGATTGAGAACGGTACCTGACAAAAGATTCAGAAATGTGATCAGGGAAGAGACGAAAATGTACGAGGACAAGTAATAAACAACTTGTCATTCATAAATAAACTGATCTCTTCCCATCAAGACCAGAATTCGTACAGTATCAAGGTAGAATTGCTACAGTTGTCACAGTAAGGGGCAGAAAAATGCTTATGCTATAAACAAGGAAGCAAAGGCTAATAATAAGAACCTAATTACTAAAGACTTGTCCACACTAGTTGCCATTTTTCTTCTTTTCAAGGAAACAAAAGAGAACCATAAGAAAATGAATTGTCTACACATATTTCACCATTTGGCCCAAATAGGTACGGTGTGAGGTCATTGAATACCATTTCAAAACAGTCAATAAAAAGGAGATGATAACTATATTTCTACAAAAATAAAAATGGGGAACAAGAAAGGTTGGGGAAGAAAATTGAAAGAACTAGCGAATAAACTATATTTCTACAAAAATAAAAATGGGGAAGAAAGGTTGGGGAAGAAAATTGAAAGAACTAGCGAATAAACACCAATAAGCAGGCAAAAGTTTGTGTAATTTCTTCAAGGCCTAAACTAAACACTATCATCCATTGAACCACAAACTTAATACTCTCCATTCCAAGAATAAATGCCACTACTTTTAGCATGCAGCAAGAGACGTACCTTTCTTCATCAGCCATCAACCTTTTACTAGAATTCCTATGTTGCCTTGTGGTGTCTTGTTCAATCAATTGGTCATCCCCAAACTCATCTGAATAACCAAACAAAACAGCCATCCTTTTCACCCAATACTTTGGGGCTGGTTTCTCCCAATCAGCCCACTCGTAATCCCCACCAGGATTCCGGAAACAATGAATAAAATTACAAGCTGTCCCACGAGAACATGTCTATCAAAAGAAAGATTAATGTTTTAAGTATACGAAAATAATTAAAGCACTAAAGGCTCTTCAGTTGCTCTAGATATTATTTCATATCTAACAAAAATCAAATAAAATGTCATTGACCTGAGAAATTTAGTAGTACCTTAAGCCTTGACTTCATAAACTCCCCGCAAATGGCAACTTTCCATCTTGTTACACCAACAAACTCGCAATTCACCTGAAATAAAACCAAACTTCAGAGATAATTTAAGGAGTGGATACACAAAATTTATATGTTGAGGCATAACATAAGTAAAGATTTGGGCAAAACAACAGTAAGATGCTTGTTCGCTCCTCAATTCATCTAAATACAGATATCAAGAAAATATCTGAAGAGAAGAGTCATTTACATCTTCCTTCAATACCATTGACCAAGAAATCAGATGACGAATGATGGTATTTCAGTTGACTCCAATTATCAAACAAAATATTAGCCAAAAGCAAATTATTAAAACAACCACCCAGGGCAATACCTGTTTGCCAGCAAAATAGCGACCATTGGTAGAATGATAGGCAAGAACAGCAGAATCCAAACGTTTATAGTGCACATAGACATTCCCTCGCAAATGTGGTGAACCATTCCTGCAAACCTACAGATATGGCGAAAATTATGCACATCAAGGACACAAGTAAATAAAAAGCAAACTATATTGTATACAAAACCAAGAAAATACTCTCAAAAGTTTTCTGCATTTTCACTCTTACAATAGGAAAAAGTTTTTCATTTTATACGGGGATTGATAGTAGGTTTATTTGGGAACATATTTTCTAGTCAGCACTGGAAAGGATAAATTTAGAAACTGCATCAATTTTTGTATTCACAAAACAAGAACACCCATGCAATGTAATCATTGCTGAAAATTAGGTTCAAGAACAAAATAGAATTTAGGGCCAATACATACCTTAAAATTAACTATTTCTCCGAACTTCAAAAATTCTGTATGCACATCCTCATAGAACTCTTCATAAGAATGCTCAACCTCCTCCTCGGTATACTGTAAAGCAAAAGAGCAGCAACAAAATTAATACCATAAATATATGAAAAGACCAAATACAAATAAAAAAAATGCAAAGAATAAAAGCAAGTCACATTTTTATAGCTGATTAGTTAAAGCAAAGAATAACGTAAATGGAAAAGCTGAAACAAGAAGACTCTTTTTTGACGAATCTGGAACCAGTGTATTCAACCTCTCCAGCACATGAAGAAAAACACTAAAACAACTGGCATGATTTCTTTCCAACCCAAGACACAGCACCCATGTGCATTTTAAGAGAGCCAATTTAACACACACTTAAATACCACCCATATTTTGTGTAAATAAGTCAACACCTCAGGAGAAAGAAATGGAATGCAGTAGCTCATATGCTAGTGGCAGGAAGAACAAATAGGCAATTTTAACAAGAGTAAGAAAAAAGAGCCGCTATGCCACTAGATCAACCTTGTTCGGTCAAGCATCAGCAAAAGCCATACTCCAGTATATTTTACGAGCATACCGTTGGAAAGGAGATATAAAAAAGAACATAATTCTAACAAACATGTTAGGCGATGGTTTCCTAATTACATGTCTCAACATCTTCAACAGGCCCCATTCTGAATGTGGAAAAGAATCTATGAACTGAAAGGCAGACATATGGAAAACAAGGGTCTCCAACATCCTAAACTCAATTTCCTGATTTTCAATTGGACATTTGCACTCTTTACTCTCCAACCACCAACCACACACACTCAATGCAAATGTTTATTTCCTTCTTTATAGTTGCCTGTCCCCCAAGTATAACCCTACTACGTCCACCCTAGACGAAGATGACTTATGCTTTATTATACTTATTCGTTTTCTCCAAAAACCATTTTTTAGACATGTTTTCCAACCATTTTTTTGTCTCACAAACACACATACTCCAAAAATGCTTCAGTAATATTTTTCTAAAAGACCTTACAAAAAACAATATCCATACGGGGCCTTAGATACAGACTGTTGATGTTATACATTTCTGTAAATGAACCACTATTTCTGAAATTAGAATTTTAATATGAAAAAAACAAAAAACTTGTTTAATAATAGCTTGTTTCCACATGTGACATCTATCAAGCAAATAAGACAAGTTTTCCACTTACAGTCAAGATGGTGTAACTCTCCTCTTCTAGGTCAAATCATCTGCGTAAGACTAAGTGCTGTAATTTTCACAAGGCACATCTAAGGAACTAGCAAAGCTTATTGGGCAGGAGATCATCTCTAAACTGAAGCTTCCCGAAGTGCTAGTATTTGTTAAGGAAATTGAATCCAAAAAATCGGGAAATAACATGGTTCATGAGCAAGCTCAACACATTGAGTGCCACCACATAAAAACTTTAGAATATTATTATAAGCATCAAACAGTTCACAAGTATGTTAATATAAGTTTCCGTCTTTTTTTTTTCCCCTTTTTAATTTCTTTTCTAGATAGAAAAACTCATATAAATTCTTTGTTAGTTAAAACAGAAAGAGAGTAAAACGCAGCACAATCCACATAAATGTGACTAGCTGCCAAGACATTGCATACAAGATGACCTGAAAACCAAATTGTATAGATAATGATACTATCCAAGATTCATTCAAACTCTGTAGGATACAGATTGGAAATCTTTCAACTCCATACCCAAGCAAGGACATGAGCATGCACCTCCATCAATCTAGATCAGAACTTCTGAAATAATATGAGTTAAAGAATAACAACGAAACAGCCTACAAAGTGTAAATCGTATCAAAGTCTGCATCAATAATGTATGGAATAGAACAAAATGAATGTTCATCCAGTACAAAAGATACTCCCTCTACCTCCTGCCCCTATCAAAAAAAGAAAGAAGAAAGAAAAATGGGAAAAAACCCATAGAATCCTTTGAAATCAATCAGCAGAGCATCTCTGAATTAGAAGAAAAGTACAAAGCTAGGGGCTTGCTCTACATAAGGTAGAGTAGGGATCATAAAAAGCAGGTAAACTCCCTGACATCACGGCAGATTAATAAGTACAATAGCACGGTAAGAGAAACTAAGTTAATGGAACATCCAAGAAATGTCTGTCATTCATGTAGAATATAAGAACAGGATACTAGTCACTTCTTAACAGACCTCAAGCCCCTCGTCCTGCTCCCACGCAAGGCCAGGTCCATTATACATGTTCTTGATGAGCAATGTACAAGATTTATCAGGGTAAAAGTGAACTCTGCTGCAGCGCAACCCAAATCGACAAGCTCCTGTTTTCAGGTGGAAGGGACAATGGGCTTTGTCCTGCCACAAACATAATAGATATATAGGTATGGTTTTCCTTGAGAGAAGAAGGGATGTGATAGAAAGCATGTTTTAGACAAAAGACCAAGAGTTGCCAAAACCAAAATGAAGCAACCTTTTATAATCAGACAAACATGGAATGACAGAAGCAGAAACAAATGGCAAAGACAAGGAAATTTACCTGCTCAGTCCCAAAATTTGGAGTTTGTTGTGCAACATTCTCCAACAACTGTTGAGCAGATAACATTGATGTATTCTTGAAATCAGCAAAAGCTTCAGACTGCGGAGGAAGAGGATTTGATATAGGTCTATTAGGATCCTGCAAGAAGGACAACCCTGTCTGTCAAGTGTTGCCTGAGAGAGAAAGAAAAATAGAAGATGTACACAACATCCAGAATATATCTAGAAGCAGAATACAATTAATTAGTAATACCTCTTTCCTTTTTTGTTCATCCGCCTGATTCTTTTTTACCCTAACTTTATTCTTCTTGACGATTATCTCATTTCCTTGCCAAATAATTTCTGGAGGCCCCTCGTCTACATATTCCCATTCATCTTCATCATTTGCCTCTGTCTCATGTCCAACCTGTTATACATTTGCCAGTCACACTAGAGAATCATCATCATTTATGTTGCATATAAACACCAAAATAGGAGGAGAAGAAAAATGCTCTACAAAATCCTTAAATTGGATGAAGAAATGCTACTGCAGAAAATTTTTGGATTTTTTAAGGACAAAAAATTAAAAATTGATGGGCAAGACTGCAACACACCATGGTGCCTGATAAGGGTCTTGAACATAATTGGTACCCTCAAGTTATTCTAAGATCAGAGTACATGATAGTACTGTAACTTGACATGAGAAAAGGCAATAATAAATTATTGGAAATTGAAATGTTGGAAGAGATTCAAAAATTTTGGCATGGCCCTATGTAACAATGCAATCCATCCCAATGTTACTATTTCAAACAAAATTATTGAAAAAAAATTTCATTGAGCTTCTAAAAGGCCGTGTTCAAAAAAATAAAAACCACAAGGAGGTAACGAAATCCATTTTAAGACTATACAGTTACTTACTTTATAAAACACACAAGAACACAAACAGCATTAACAAACACAAATTATTGCCTCAAGTAAAATCAACATTCCAAACTCAATTTTATATGTACTGTGCCTGTAAACTTATGAACTCCAACACTGCCTCTACAGCCTCATGAGCATGTCTGCATTTAATTGAACTCTACTCTTCCTATGCCTTAATGCTTCTAACAGTTGCGCTTCGAATTGATGGAAAGAGGCGACGATTGTGTCCAAATCACATGCCATGGTAATGGCAGCAAGTAACCAGTCCTTGGACCTTGTTCGCAAACACTCACACCTTATTACCTTATTTCAGGTTGGGGTATTCACACGAGTTTTTTAATCATCTCATCAAAAACAAATATATTAGTAACCGCAATTATTCCACAAACTAAATAAGTATAATATCGTAGACAAAATTAACATGCCTTGCATATCAATTCCACTGACAATTGTTCTTGAAACATAAACACACAAATTCAAAAAATTGCTAATTTTATATAAAAAAAACAATCTAAAATATAAATCACAGTGAAAAATGCAAACCTGATTTTCTTTCAATTTTTCTTCTTCTTCCATCTCTACTCTTCTTCTATCCTCCTCTTCTTCTTCCTGAGCTTTTTTCCGAGCCAAAGCTTCAAGGAACAGCCGTTCTTTCTCCTCGAACTCTCTCCTTTCCCTTTCTACCCTCTCCTTCTCCCTCTCCTCCTCAAGCTGAATACGAAGCTGCTCCTGAGGGTCGTTTAACCGAACCTCCTCTTCTAGGCGCTCCTTCTCGGCTGCCTCTTTCCTCTTCTGCTTTCTCTTCTCCTTCTTCGATGTCTTCCTTCTTTCATTCCGGCTGATGCTGACCGCCGCCGCCGAAGCCGAGCTCGGCGAGAATTTTACCTCTGTAATTCCTTCTTCTTCTTGTTCCTGATCTTCTACTGCCATTGCCATTTCGATTCCTTCTGTCATCGTCGTCTAGGGTTTGTCTGAGAGTTGCCCTTGAATTTTGACGGTTTTAATAGTTTTTTTTTTCCTCTAAATGTCTACTCTCTCTCTCTCTCTCTCTCTCTCTCTCTCTCTCTCTGTGTGGACGGATTTTCCTTTTATCAATTTTGCCTTTGAAATAAAGGTTATACTTAAATTTGATGTTTTCGTTAAAAAAAAAAAAAAGGAGTTTTGAGAAAAATATTATAATAGTATTGATCATATTTGTGGGTGTATGATATAAAAATGTGATTATTTTTTTGAGAAAAATAATTTAATCATAACCTAAATATTTCAAATATCAAGCATCAAATACTGATGCATTTTGGATTTGTTTTTAACATATTTTGATTTTTGTAAAAATTGATTGCTAGTAATTTTATCTTAAAAAATAAAAGCAAGGTAAAAAAAACTGTTAAAAATATCACATTTGTTATTTACAAATGAATTTATTTGTAATTTGTTGGGGGATCCTAATGGAGAAAATGCAAGAGATTTTTTTTAAAAAAAAAAAAAGAAAGAAAATGGAACCTTTGGATGCAAAAGATAAAGAAAATATTAGGGGGAAGAAAATGTTAGAAGGAATTACAATAAGGAGACAAATTTAAACACACACAACAAATTTTAATTAATAACTTGAAGTTGTATTGTAAGCTAAAAAAAGCAATTCAAATTAAAACTCAGTAAACATGGCCTATATATATATATATATATATATATATATATATATATATATATATATATATAACCTACGTGAATTTTCACCTTCAATTCTCAAATCTTTTCAATTTTGAAAGTATAACTTTTTACATTTTCTTCTAATTTTCTTCCAATTTTTAATAGATATCACAGTCATTCATTTTTAATTCGAATATTTCTTTCACAGTTCTAGCAATAGGAATTATAGTGATTGCCAACATTTTCAATCAAATTATAACCAATTGCCTTAGAACTCCTAGTTGGGTTTTTTTTCCTTTTAATACAATAGATAGTCAATTTTTTTCTTCCCCTCTTGGCAACCAAATTGAGAGCTTATATCCAAATTTAAATCTTTTTATTTTTTTCTTGACAAATTGATGTAATTAATCTCGTTAATTTGTCTCACTTTAAGACCAATATTCTCTTCCCTATAAGCCTGCTTGTTACAATCACCATAGTTTCCTTATAGTGTAACCATAAGTCTCTTTTAATTTGACTAAAATGTAGCCAAAGGAAGATATATAAGATCCATTTGGTTTCGATTAGTGTCTATTCTAATCAGACAACGGATTAATCGAACTCTTAAAAATCGCTTTCTATTTCAGTAGTATTGAGCAAAAATACTCTGTTTTGGTGAAATTTCATTTTTTGACGGGATAATAAAAATTAACTTTATTAAAAAAATTTATGGCTAATTTTATTTTTGAGAAATATTCACAATTTTTTATATATAGCAAAAGCCATAGTCTTTTCACAGGATTGATAGTATTATCTAATAACCAAATGAGGAACGGATAGAGGGTCGTGTGTTTAGAGCTCTGTTAAGGTCGGAAGTTTGAAATTCAATAAAACTATTTTCTTTAGATTGATGAAAAAAAAAAAAAACTGTTAAGCAATGATGGGCCGTGCGGAGTGCGTGCGTGCTAAGGATCATATGGGTTATCAAGACGTAAAAAGAAAATAAAATGGACTTGTATTCTCAGTTTGGACTTCCACCAGGTAACAAATGAGTGAGTATTGCGTGCACCACGCGCGCCACGTGGCGTGCCACGTGGTGCACTAAAACCAATCACACATCGCCAAATAATATAAGATATGACCCACCATTGCCACATAGCGATAAATTATTGGTTCTAGTACACCACGTGGCAATGCACGTGGTGTATTGTATACTTTTCCGTAACAAATAACCAAATAAGAAAATCATCATTGCTTTTGAACAAGAGGTACTTCACCGCCCTTGTGGAAATTTGAAAATTGAAACCTTTAATTTGGTATGTTTCCAAAGCTATGATCCACCTGTTACTCAATGGATTTCGACTGCACTGAAGCAAGGTGTTAAGAGGTTTATCTTATGTTATCCAGCGGACTGTTTTTTAAGTTGCAAGTCATTAGCAGAATTGAGAATTACAATTCCTTGCATCTAAAAGTTTCTCCATTTACTACATTCATAAACCTGAAAATCTTATATATATATATATATATATATATATATATATATATATATTAAGGATGAAATTAGAGGATGAGAATTACCCTTACTCGAGTGAATTGTTCTTCAACTTGTGCTTTCCTGGATGGAAATTATTTTTTTTCCATGTTGTGCTGCAGTTGGGTGAATGTGAAAGTCATCGAGACAGAAGCTCCTCGTCTTTTGAGTTTCCAGGCATCATGGTGCAAGTATGGAACTGGTTACAGTGATCATAGATTATACGGCTGCAAAATTCATGTAGTGCGAGCCCGCAGTCTCATGAAAATCATATGGGCTCGAGTGATGATTTTCTAGAAAATTTTATCCTGCCAAGCCCTCCTTCTGAAGCAATACCTGACCATTTTCTTGGAATTAAATATTTTCGGATAACTGAAATAGAAGCTGTCAAGTTTTTGAAACTGTTCTCTAGTTTGATCAGCCTTAAGCGTACAATTGACATTTTTGAGGTATGTTCTCTACTGAAACGAATGCTCTAGCATCTCTAAATAAGAGTATATATATAAATAAGCAGTTGAATTTCACAAAAATTTGTAGGCATACTTGTATGTTTTCACTTAACTAATTTACTTTAGCTATTTTGGAACTTCTACCCATAACTGATCTGATGCATACGTATAAGCAAAACCATTTCCCGCGCCTTTCCAAGAAAGCAAGTTTTCTCATAGAATTAATTGATTATATTTTCTAACAACCAAATGACCATTACAAGCAATGATGGTGCTGTGCGGAATACATGCAAAGAATATAAATTAAGACTGCATCAGGTATTATTATGGAAATCAATTGTATTCTAATTTAATGTATGACTTAGTTAAATTTTTGTATTGAAGCCTATCGATCATTTAATAATATATATGGACGAAGCAATTGGGAAGCCATGCTACACGATCCGAAGTTTTCTAGGTATATAAAATTGCAGAAGGTTTTGTCAACTAGATAGGTGGACGAACAACTCAAGATATTGGATGGACCAGCATTTCCATTTCCAAAGCCATTGAAGCCTACAAAACTTGCAAAACCTTTCTTATTTCCCAACATCTCTGATGGGATGATGGCATGTGTTGGCTGCTCTCCATGGAAGCCATATTAAAGATTTGAATGATGTTGTCGGTACCAGTGTTTTATCAAGACAATGGAAAGGAAATGAAACGGACATATATCCTCAATTTGGTTGATTTCGACCATACATTGCTTTATTCTCGCCAATTAACAAAGAAGGAATATAATCACTGCTTTCTTTCGTACACGAGGCACCTCACTACTGTGGGAATTCAAAAATTGAAAGCTTTACCCTTGCATATTTCCAAAACTATGATCCACTTGTAAGTTGTAACTCAGTGGATTTCGAATACACTGAAGCAAGGTATTAAAAGGCTACATTATCGTAGTGGAAGCGTCTTATACCCTACTGTTTTTCATGTTGCAATTCATTAGAGGAAGTGAGAATATAATTCCTTGCACCCTAAATGTTTCTCCGATTACTACATTCATAAACCTGAAAATCTTTTATGTCTCAAGGATGAAATTGGAAAATGAGAATTCGCCTTACTTGAGCGAATTGTTCTTCAGCTTTCCTACCCTGAAATTTTTTTCCTATGTTTTGCTGCAGTTGGGTGAATGTGAAAGTCATCAAGATAGAAGCTCCTTGTCTTTTGAGCTTCCAGGCATCACGGTGCAAGCGTGGAAATGGTATAGTGATCATAGATTATACGGCTGTGAAATTCATGTATTGGGAGACTGCGGTCTCGTGAAAGTCATATGGACTAATGATGATTTCCTAGAAAACTTTATCCTGCCAAGCTCTCCATCTGAAGGGATACTTGACCATCTTCTTGGAATTAATTATTGTAGGACAGCTCGAATTGGAGCTGTCAAGTTTTTGAAGCTGTTCTCTAGTTTGATTCGTCTTGAGCTTACAATTGGCATTGTTGAGGTACTTTCTTTATTGATGCCAATGCTATAGCATCTCTAAATTGGAGTGTGTATGTGTATGTCATGTATGCATGTACGTATGTATGCATGTATGTATATATGTATGCATGTGTCTGTATATATATGAGTAAGTATGTATGTGTGTGTGTATGTCATGTATGCATGTACGTATGTATGCATGTATGCATATATGTATGCATGTGTCTGTGTATATATGAGTAAGTATGTATGTATGTGTGTGTAGCATTGGTGAAGTTGAATTTCACAAAATTTTCAGGCATACTTGGAATTGTTTTAGTTAACTAATTTACTTTAGTTATCTTGAACATCAAAGAATTGATTATACTTTGTAATAACCAAACGACCGTTAAGCAATAATATAGGCTGTGCGGAGTGCGTGCAAATGGATCAAGACTACATCAAATATTATCGTGGGAACAGTTGCATTCTACTTCACTGTATGACTTTAGTTAAATTTTTATATTGAAGACTTGCGAGGCAATTGGGAAGCTATGCTACCATTGAAGCCTGCAAAACCTTTCTTATCTCGAAACATCTCTGGTGGGATGATGGCATGTATTGGCTCTCCAATAGAAGCCACATCAAAAGACACGAATGATGTTTTGGGCACCAGTGAGAAAATTTAATGGACATATATTCTCAATTTGGATTTCCACCATACATTGCTTTATTCTCTCCAAGTAACAAATAAGGAATATTCACTTCTTTCATACTAGAGGTACTTTACTACTGTGGAAATTCGAAAATTGAAAGCTTTACTCAGATATGTTCCCAAAACTATGATTCACCTGTAACTCAATTGATTTTGACTACACTAGAATAAGGTATATATCAAGAGGTTTATCCTACATTTATTGTAGTTAAGGCATCTTATTCCCTAACCGTTTTTTAAGTTACAAGTAATTAAAAGAAGTGAGAATTACAGTTCTTTGCATCCTAAAAGTTTCTCCATTTACTACATTCATATATTTGAAAATCTTATATATCTCAAGGTTGAAATTGGAGTGACTTGTTCTTCACCTACACTAACACCTACACTACCCTGGATTTTTTTTTTTTCAATGCTTTACTGCAGTTAGGTGAACGTGAAACGGAATCAAAATCTGGTGAGGAAACTTCGGGGTTTCCTGTATTAAAAAAGAGAACATTTCCAATCTTGATATACATTTCATTTTATTTTTATTTTTTCATCATTATGATTATTTCTTTTCATAATTTTTACAACTATAATACGAGTTTCTATAAAATTCCATAGAAAAGTCAGTCTCATACCAAATTCAAGTGAGAAGCAAATGAAGGAAGGTGAGCAGGATGCAAGAAAAGAAAAAGCGGCCAAAAGGGTCATGGCAAGAAGCCTTGAGACTCAAACACCCAGCGTTAAGTAGGATGGAGAGTTTGCTACTTTGTGAATGAAGAAATTTCCTTTTTTTTTTTTTTGGAGATCTCGAAAGTGCAATTGATAGCTGGATCTTTCTCAAATGGAGGGGTTTGAATCTTCTCTTAGATATTTATGCTACGAATATGTCTTTAAAAAATAAAATTTTATGCTTAATAACTTTTTTTTTTTTTTCCAAAAAAGTGTTGCATGCCAATGTAAAAGCTGTAGTCCAAGGGAAGGAAAGAATATGCGTACACTATTCTATCAGTGTTCAAAAAATGGTGAGTGGTTCTTCTTCCTTTCAAACGTTACCTTTCTTGCACGTATAATGCACATGTTTTTAAAGTATTTTGGTAATGTTATGTTGAAAAAATATATATTATGGTGACATGGAGTAGAAGTTTAAGTATAAGTTTTAAAAGAAAAGGATAGATAATTAAGTGGTAATTTTTCAAAATGCAAATTTTATTATTCAAAATGCACAATTTCTAATCTCAATTCTTATTTTCGGCCTACATTTGGCTTGGAAACATTAAATGTCAAAGTGATCATCACAAGATAATACAGCACCCCCATTGCTCAAGATCATAATTACATGCAATTGGGAAGCCATGCTACAAGATCTAAAGTTAAATTTTCCAGGTATAAAACTGCAGAAGATTTGTCAGCAAGGTGGGAAAAGGAACAGAACAAGATCTTGGAGGGACTGGCGTTTCCATTTCCATTTCCATTTCCAAAGCAATTAAAGCCTGCGAACAAACCCCTGCAAAATATTCCTTATTTCCAAGCATCTCTGATGAGATAATGGCACGAGCTCTCCATGGAAGCAAGTAAAGTTGGTCATCCATATTTCAAAGCCACATTACAGACATGAAGTTGTCTTCGGGTGATACTGCCGTCCAACATGCAATATGCTAATGCTAAACACTCATATCATCTTGGTTGTGATTTCCAGCTGCCACTCCGTTTACTTTATTGATTTCTGTTGGTAGCTACGCATTATGTTGCATTTTGATCTTTGTTTGGACGAAGTAATGGGCCATATGTCTAGCTTCTGATTTGGTTATAATGAATTTTTCTTTATTCTTCTTCTCTTTCTTATGCTCTTTACCTTTTTTTTTTCTTTCTTTATCGCCACTCCTTTACTTCTTATATTTTTTCTCTTATACAAAACTCCCCTTTTATCTTGAGATGATTGGAATCCCACATTTTTGTCCAGCTTCAAAATTTGAGGCTTTTGATTTGGCTTTCTAGGCCGAAAACTCCAAAGCTTGGCATTCATATCTTCAAATACAATTTTTCGTTCAAATACAGCAACTGGTTCGTAATTCTTCCTTTTTTTTCCTCCTCTTTTTGCCCTTTTTGGCATTCCACTACTCTTTTCACTTTCAACTTCACCCCTACTTCAAGTATCTTCTTAGAACTACTAACATGGGTTTTCACTGCCTTCTCTTCTTTATTCTCGAATTCATTCATGTTCGTTATTGATAATTTTTCTTCAAAAACTTTCAATCATTTTCTCTGAATTAGAATTTTTTTGTTCATTTTTCGAAATATATGCAATAATAATTACGATTAATCCACTTTGCAATAAACTTAGTTGTGATTAAATCCTAAAGATAGTAGCCCAAATCGTTTGCACGTGCAAGACACGCTCCATTGTTTTATAAATATCATCAAGGTTATTATAACATTTGAATCACTTACTTAGTGAGAAGACAAAGCAACAAGCAAGTGGAAAACAAAACATTTGAACAAGTTTCAGTTACGTTGATTTGATTCATGAAAAGGCACAAGGCCAATGTAAGATAAGATTTCCTTTAATGCCATAAACAATTATTAAAATCCCTGCTATTTTTTAAATATGTAAATCTCGATGATTCCAACAGGTCTTGGTGAATCTTGTTGGCACAGTAAACTGATCAGATTCTTGAAAGGATGAGTAGTGATGTATCACCTAGAGGACATTCAAGGGATGGAAAATACAGGACAATTGAGAACTTTAATGTACTCGTCTCGTAATCCACCTATATAATAAAAGAACAATGAGATTACTGTAGCATCCTTAGCTATTGACACGTGGCACACCCAATGCAAGGTATTTTGCTTGCCTTTCTTCTGCCTTTTTATTTTTTTTAAACCTTTTTCTTTCACCTTTCATTTGGGCCTTTTCTTTCCTTTGTTGTCTGATTTTTTGCATATCAATTCACCTACTGAGAAGTGCTAGGCTCGAGACTGAGGCACCAAGCACATCTTTTCCATCTCTCTCTTTTTTCTCTTTCTGCAAAATTCCACCAGCCACAAGCAGTTTGATTATGGCATTGCTACATTCTCTTTTTTTCATAGAAACCCTACATATGTTTCTCTCTCGCTTGATGTTTCTATATGGAGCTTTTCAAAATCCCTTTTTTTCCTTGACTTTTAAAGCTATTTCCCCTTCTCTTTCATTTTTACTTAATTTTTCTATTTTGAGTATTATCTGCCAATCAATCTGTTTCTCATTTGCATGTTTTTTCAAAGTTAAAGATGAGTATTTTTATTCAGCCTTTTGAGAAGTACTTCGGGTCTGTAACTTTCTTTGACAAAAATAAGAAAGAGAAAACCAAAAAGTAAAATCTCTTTCTACTACTTTCTGATTTTAAATCCATGTTTTCTTTTGTTTGTAAGTGATTGATTTGTGGTTTTTTTTCAAGATAAAAGATGAATAACATTGTTTGATCTTTCTGAAAATATATTCAACCATGGCAAAGTTTGCTTCTTTTCTACCGTTGATTATCGTTAGTAATTCATTATTGAGTTAAATTCAAAGTCTATGGAAATTTCAATATTTGCTTATTGGAGGAGTATTTTCAAAAAAAAGGAGTTCTATTTATGTTCTTCACTAATTTGGTGGTTTTAATTATCTTTCCTTCTAACTAGAATTTATTATGTTTTTAGTAGTTAATATCAAGCTGATTATGCATCCATAGTTGCATAATTCTCTTTAAGATTAGGAGCTATTTTTTTATTTCTTAATTTACTTTTCAAACCTGGCAATACTGAGAATGAATATGAGTTCATTGTAGTTCAAAATGTACAAAATTTTGGCATTTTCCTTCCTTCGTATTTTCCTTTGTATTTTCATGGTAATGTTGGAGGCTTGAAAATTACTTTCCTTGGTACGTTTCTGATTTGTATTTGAATTTGTTTTTTCAATTTACTCATCTAATTTGTATTTGTATTTATTCATCTGGTATGTTTCATAACGAGTGCAACTTGGAATTTTCACTTAAAGTTTATGTTTATTTAGTTGATTATTTGGATAATCTTTGCGAAAGGAAACAGTGCCAATTTAAAACTTGCAACGTCTTTCCACAGGTGTCCTCGTCATTGATGACGGAACGCAGTTTTGTGGTTGCAATCTTGTTCTGTTTGAAGACAAGTAGTTTTGAAGCTTTCTTTGTTCATTTGGTAGCAGTTTGTAGACTATACGTGTACATAGAAAAACTCAATTTGTACTTTAATTCCGTCATTGCTCTTAGATTTCTTTTTCCCATCTTCTTATTATTTTTTCATGAGATGTAGGATTTTGTACCTGAATGTTCTAATTTTATATTAGGGATATTGTCATTGGTTGATCTTGTTGCATATCTCCTTAAGAATGCTCAATTTTTTTTCCAAACTGTTTTTCCAGATTTTAGTTATGGGTTTTTCATTAGAGCTTGAGGCAGTTCTATGGATTATAATGTTTGAGGTATGCCAAAGCCAATCTTATGGTTTAGAACTAGAAGTTGTTGAAGAAAATCTCATACAGCCATTAGCTTTGGGGATGTGGATATTCGAAGTTCGAAGACACATAATTTTGGGGTTTTCCAATATGAATTGAATCACTATTGTGCACCAGATAACGGTTTTGCAGTAAACAATCAACGACGCAGAAGAGTTTACAAAGCCTACTTTATGAAGGACATAATAAAGGAGGAATGGTTCTTGCAACGATGCAGTTGGTTATTCTTAAATCTCCAAAGGCTTGTTAAATGAAAAAAGATATGTAATGGATTAAGATTTTCCACAAGTTACAACAAAACTGTGTTATTTTGTATTCATGTTGCCCTACGTGCTATGATTTATCTTGAATAGCGAAAACATAACTAGCTAGAAGATAGAAGACGTAAAACATAGACTATATGAAGTGCTCAAGTTAATTAGATTGAACACATCTAAACTATGTGGTTTGTAAAGCATCATGGCCGTGATTGCCATCTAAAAACAGAAATTGCTTTTTCACATTTGTGCATACTAAATTTACCAAACTTGACTTAGTAGTGTTCCTCAGAGTAAAGCATATATACTTGAAGCAACTCTCAGAAAATTGTGTTATTCTCTGCAATGTGGGAAGTTAACTTTTTATGGCTATCAAAATATGTTTTAAAATCTCTTATCTCAAATGTTTGCCTTGATCACTTCTTTTTCTGGGTGATAATTTGCCAGGATTACTTTAGATACTGCCAGTGAACATCAAATGCCTTGCCTGTTTTATGGCTGAGTTGTTCAATTGGCCGTCAGCATAAGTGGTTACAATGACAAAAAATTGGTTTCTTATATGAAGTGTTTGAATTCATCATATTTTGTGCTATTTGTATAATTTAATCAAATTGTTTAATTTTTTAAGTTTATCAATTTTTTCTTTTTTATTTTATTTATTTTTTTATCAATCTTGCATTTAGTACAACAACTCTAGGTGATATTGTGGTGATTTTCATGTCATCAGACTATAAATAAATAAATAAAAGTTTCATTTACTGAAACTTAGAGTATTTGATTATACCACAGAAGTTATATGTTTTATATTTTTTAATCTGGTCCATTACTTTTTCAATCTTGTATTTTGTCCATGATTTAGCAATAACTTTTATGTTGTTGAAATCTAAGATCCTTTCATTTCCATTTAAGTTCTTCTCTTGCTAATTATCTTATAATTACTATATTTTCTTGAGGGTTTAAATTAATTATATTTTTAGGTGGGCCAAGGCTGTGCCTTGCACAGCCGGACCTCCCTAGTCCTTCTACAAGAGGATAATGATGATTCTGATGAGAATGACTATGAGGAAGAATCAAGCGAGCTCCATAGCATTTTGTACGAATATGTGTTGGGAGAAGGAAAATACAAAATTAAGTATATTTTACATACATCAAGATCAGCATAGACTCACGGTATAATTTTTTTTACTCAACCTAGAATTTTGCTAGAAATATTTTGTCCATTTACAATAATGGCATTGACAAATGCATTTAAATTAAGTTGAATTCGTTTGGATTTGGTTGTTGGCTGTAAGAGCTTGAGCAATTAAACATTTAATTTTCACGCAAGAGAATAAATTTAAATTTGAACATCCAATTTTATTGTGAAAAGAGAATTTAAAATTTGAACTTCATTTTGCATGTGAGAGAGAACCAATTGGAGTTCTTATCTTCTTCAGGGCAATCTGAGTTCCTCAACTAAATATAATAACATAGCATCCTAAATATAACGATTTAATATCCCAAATATAACTCACAATATCCAATGAATAAAAAACCAATTAGTGTATAAAATACAATTATAATAAAAACTTAACAGATAATTATACCAAAATATCAATAGTTTAAACTTCTAATATTTTTAGAGTTTGATTTAATATATCAATAAATTGATAACTCCAACATAAATTAACATATATAAATTCAGTCGATTGTAATGCCAGTCATAAAATGCTATCATATCCAAATACCATGCACGCATTCCGCAGCAATTTTCTTAAAAAATTAGTGTTTTAAAAAAAATTCCCAAATGGCAAACTGTTTAGAGTTGTTTCTCAAATTAGAGGTGCCACACATGTTGTGTGCGGCACAGAAATAAATTTTGATTTTTTTTTAAATCGGTGAGAGTTGGGCAGGGGCTTGGAAGCAATTTTAAAAACTAGTGCCGCATACAAGGTGTGCGGCACTTAATTTTTTTTTTTTTTAATAATCCAATTTTTTTAGGGTTTGAAACCTTGGTGTGTTTTGGTGTGTTTGGATGTTATGTTTTTTAGAAAATGTATTTTTTTGGTACAAAAAATACTAAAAGAGTGTTTTTGACACATTTTTTTATTTTGCATACATATACACATTTTTACACAGTAAAATCCTACGCATTAAAAACATCAAGAACATACACTCATTTTTATACACACACATATATTATACGTACACAGATACGTATGTACACGCATGCATGTACATATGTATGTATGTATATATAATATATCCAAATATATTATATATAAATAAGTATTATACAATATATATTTATATATAAATATATGCATGTACGCATGTATACATGCATGTACATGTATGTACATATAATATATTTATTACTAATATATGTTATATATAATATAACAATATTATATATATTATATGTATTATAATATAATATATATTAGTAATATATATACATACATATATTGATATATATTATATTATATGTATGCATGCATGTACATACGTATGTATGTAAGTACAATATATATTAATATATATTATATATTATATATATTTATATATAAATATGTATGTACGTATGTATACCTGAATGTACAGGCACGTTATGTACGTATAATATATTTATTATCTATACATATTATATATAATATACATTATATATATTTTATGTATTATAATATATAAAATATATAATATATATATAGATATACATATAGATAATATCTATACATCCATATGTTTATATATATATATTATATTATATATATGTATGTATGTATGTATGCATGGATGTACGTACGTACGTATGTATGTGTATTATATATAAATATATTATATATAAATATGTATCTTATATTATTTATATTTATATATAAATATATGTATGTACGTATGTATGCATGCATGTACATGTGCATTTATGTACGTATAAAATATTTATTATCTATATATATTACATATATATTGTATATTATATATTATATGTATTACAATATATATAATATATAATATATATACATACATATATTTATGTATATTATATATATTATTTTATATATACGTATGTTTGTATATATGAACGCATGCATGCACATACGCATGTATGGACGTATAATATGTATAAATATATTATATATAAATATATATTGTATATTATATATATTTATATATTATATTTATTATATGAATTATAATATATATTATATATAATATACATATATAGATAATATTTATACATACATATATTTATGTATAAATATATATATGTATGTATAATATGTTAATTATATATCTATGTTATATATATTGTATTGTATATGTATGTATGCATGCATGCATTCAGGTACATACATATGTATGTACGTGTAATATATATTATATAAAATATATTATATATATTGACTTATATAATATATACGTATAGGTATGTATGTATGTATATATTATATTATATATATTGTAAATACGTGTTATATGTGTGTGTGTATGTGTGTGTGTGTGTTTGCGTGCATGTGTGTATGTGTGTGTGTTTACAAATTTCGATTTTGGACAAAAATCTCCTAATTGTTTCTAAAAAACAATATTATCCAAACGTTAATTGTTCCTAAAAAACATTTACAGTAAAATTTATTAAAAAACACCTATCCAAACGCAGCCCCTAATTCCTGCAAACAAAATGAAACCCTAATTCCCACAAAAAAATGAAACCCTAATTTCCTAACCTAATTGTCAACCCTAATTTGTATACCTCGAACCTATTTCTAAAACCAAACTTAATTTAATTTTCTAACCCTAATTTATAAAACTGTAAATCCTAATTGATAAATTCTAACCCTAACCCTAACCCTAACCTAAATTCTAACCCTATCCCTAACCTTAACCCTAAACCTAAACCTAGTTCCAAACCCAAACCCACCTTAATCCTTAACCAAAATCTATAAACACTAATTCTTAAATCCAAACTCTAACCCTAACCTAAACCCTTAAATGTTAAACCATAATTCTATTATAAACTTTAACCGTAAAGCCTAAACCTATTATAAATACCGTTATAAACTCTAACCCATGTTAGCAAAACTTTAAGTCTAAACTCAAGGACTCTAGTTTCTAAACACTATAACCCTAATTAGTAAATTCTAACTAAAACATAGTTTCTAGAATAACTAAAAACTATAACCCTACACCCTAAACACTGTACTTTAATTAATTCCAAAAAAAGTTATGCATAAATTTAAATAATTCAAATAATAAATATACATAATTTTATACATTCATGATCATAGAGTCTGAGATAAGTAAAAAAAAGAAAATGTCCAACGCTACCTATGCACGCTTCCTACCCCTGTCTTGTGGTGTAGTAGAACAGCCACATCTCCAGTGCCTTTTTCGGTGTGCCATGTATTGCTGCTCTTGTTGGCGAAAAGATCTTCTAAGTCCACCATCAAGATGGAATGGCGGTGGAGGCTGGTCACCATCATCAGTGACCGAAATTTGACCGCAATACGGACACGACTTCGGTACACTATGACTAGGTACACCACTCGCAGAAGTGCTCGATCGAGACGATAAATTAGTATAGTCATAGCCACGAGTTAAAAAACTAGATATGATATCATCGCCAACAGATGAACTGCGTCCGGACTGAATATAGTCACTATGAACTCCAAAAGTCGGTACCTGTGCAGGAGTATTATATGTGTCATACGTCAAAGTATATCCGAACTGTGAGGGAGCATCTATACTGTACTACGTAGTGTCAGCAAGAACATCATCATCTTGGTGTAGAGATACATGCTTTTGCTGTCGACGTCGACCCCTTCTGCTTTGTGTTGGTTTTTGATTATGTGTACGGTAAACGGGGACTTCACATGCCACATTAACCTGCGATAATGAGCCGGCTTGAAATCGATCAAATGTGCCGAACTGCATGTGGTGGCCCCACTGGATGTGCAGCATCATGCCAAAAGCCTCATCCCGTATGGACTGTAGCTGAATCAGTATCGTCGAATGTTGTGGTATATCTTGTGTGAGGCACTTATACGAAACCTATCCGATACGTGCCATGCTATCCATCTATAAAAGATTATTATAAAGTAAAGTAATTAATATATAAAAATAATTGATTGACTACAAAAGTAAATTTAAGGCATACCAAATAATCGTGGCGGCCAGCATCTCCACGTAGTCCTTCCCGCTGTGAAAGACTCACAACAGGAGGTATAATATACCGAATAGTATGACGATAATACCACCACATGTAATCATTACTAGGCGTATATGGGTCTGCCAGAAGCCAATGTATCACAGACTCAGCACGAGTACGTCACCAATAAATCCAATGACTATGGAAGTTCTCCCAATTTTGGCCAGCACGACCGAATCTAGTCAATGAGTGTAACTTAGGGTACATGTTCGGCGGTTTAGGAATGTCTTGATATATATTGAACTGTCTTAGTACACGATTTGAAAGGTGCATCTCTACAATATGAAAATATATGAGGGGCACTCTTGCCCTCTATATATGCGAATGAATAACGCACATAAGATGCAAACTGGTCAAGACAGACGGCGTGTATGGCTCCCATATGAATTGCATAAAATAAATTCTTATCACCGTAAGTAATCATATATAATTAATGAGCATATAATTTCGATCAAATTAATTAAATACATGAACACAACTTACATTATACTGTCCAAGTTTTGAAAGTTGGTATCGATAATATGGTAACAAATGCTGTGGTGCATTAATACCCGTAAGAGTAGTGTCCTACCATGCTCCTCTGGAAAACTGCCTGTCTGGTAATACTTGTGGAGAGCCAATCTCCGACCGAATAATCGGTAATCGCTCCCAAACCTAAGGCTAAAAAAAAAAATATCAATTATTCATTGCTTTGTTATAATACTTAATGTTAATAATGAAATTTATAAGTAATACAATTACAACAGTATCGAACCTGTAACAACAAATAAAGCCCGACGGTAGTCGAAATCTATGCATTGCATGCCTTACACATAAATCTACAAAGCGACGCAAGTACTGCACTGCCCCAACTGTACTAGCGACATGTCTTCTAAATGTCGTATTTAATGTAACCACTATATTAAAACTAAATTACCTCTAGTGTCAGCAAACAACTGTCCATCAAACAAAAACAAGATCTACATCTTAGCATGCTGTCGTACAACTTTATCGTCAGCTCCCATCGGCAATTCGTTATCTAGCTGTGCATGTAACGCAACTACCCTAAACCTTCCATCAAGTCTAAAATCGTCATCAGTAGGGTAGAATTCTAAAACATCATGAATAAGCTCTTTCTTTTTCGGTGGGGTCATTGATTCGTCGATCTATGTAACGGGCAATCCGTTGATATATAGGCCCCACAAGACTGCTACATCCTGGAGAGTCACAGTAGATCGCCCAATGAAAGGTGAAATGTATGAGTTTCCTGGCGCCAACGCTCAATCAAAATTGTAATCAAGGCCTCATCGTATAAAATCATGCATGTATGGACAACACCACCGAATCCAGCCAACTCTAAATGTTGCATAATACGAGGATCGAAATTGTATCTAATAAAGTCTCAAAAATAGCCGTCGCACCTATTCACCGTCAACTGTCGCTCAGTACCGGAAGAAACATAGCGAAACCTGTTCTGATGATGTAAAACTAAAAGACTGGAATCAAGCGGACCAGACTGAACATGTGTCGTAGATGACGATGAAGCCATAATGCTGAAATCATATATAAGTATGTAGAAATGTTAAAATTTAGTGTGAAATTTATAAAATTATAGAAAAAATGCAATATACAATTGGATTTATAATAGGCAAATAATAATAATAATAATAAATGACAAAATAAACTTAATGTCGAAAAATAATGTCTGATAAAAAATAAAATACTGCAACACACGAGAAACATGATAAATCCCTTATACAAAATATTAAATTATACAATCAAACTTGCTTGACTGAGGACATGACGCCGCATTATGGTCGGACTATAAACAGGCAGTACACCTTCTCAAAGTATCGGGACATCGGCGATCCATTTCGTTCCTAATTCGTGATGTTCTTTGTCTTTCCTGTGTCCTTTCTCTTAGTCTTGTTGCATCAAAAGTCAACGCAAAATCAACGAGTGCCCAATATGTCTGGTGCCTGATAGGGTGAATTTGACATGTCCATGCCTGCAAATACGCGCTATTTGTATATACGGGATCAATCAAATCAGTCGGTTTAATGCGCGCTTTTCTACATGTAGTCAGAATATGAGAACATGAAAATCTCAATGACTGGTATTTGCCGCATATGCATATGTGCTTTTGAAAATTCATCGCCTGTGGATTTCCACCTCTACCATGATGAATACTCGTAATAACTCCGTATTCACCCTCAACGCTATTGTACAATGTAACTTTATGTTGTCGTGCTTTCTCCTCGTTGTGGGCATATTTCTCCCACTGATGCTTAGAAAGTGGAAAACACAGATTCGTTGCAATCTTTCTTTTTCTCTCCCATAATACCACACTTTGGTTGAATGTGTGCTCTACGCATGCCTTAATCGGTAATAATCTAGCATTGCGTAATATTTTATTGAAGTACTCGGTAACATTGGTTGATGTGTGTCCCCACCTATACCCGTCGTTCTTGCAGAGCACCCATTGATGTGGTTGAACTGATTCACCGGCCAACCATCGGTGCGCCTCTTCACTTATTGCCTCAATCTGCTGTATGTATTCGTTGTACTTTCTTTGTTGTCGAGTAGATCCAGCAGCCCACACAAGATATTTTATTCTGAAAAATTATGTATACTTTTACTACAACTTAAAAATATAGTTATATATGTACTAATTTCAATGTAGTTTACAGCAATATCATACCTCTGATTTTTAAATTTTTTTGTGAAATTAACTTGGATATGGACCAAATAGAATTTGTGGACTATATTACCGTTTGACCAATTTTGCATGGCGTGAATAATGCTCTTGTATCGATCAGAAATGATGCAAATCTTAGAATCATTTTCAAAAAAATATTGAAGCCGCTGTTACATAAGCCATCCTCAACTACGATTCGTTTCCTTGTCCACAAGGGCAATAACAAGGAGTAAAAGTCGATTGTTCGCATCGAAACCGACAGTAACCAAAAGTTTAGATTTATAAGGCCCCTTCATAAATGTCTCATCTACGCATATAACAGGTTTTAGGTACCTAAAAACTTACCTAGTAGGGCCAAATGCCCAAAATAAGTAATCAAATAAGAGATATTGGGACGTGCTTTGCGGATGGTATAGCCAAGAGACAACAGTATCGTGATTGGTCATTACTAACTCCTGCATAAATATTGGTAATTGAGCTATAGAAGTTGGCCAATCACCGTACACAAAGTCAATGCACAATCGCCGTGCATACCACGCCTTTTTGTATGTAACATCACAGCTGAATTTTTGCTTCACAGTTGTCTGTATTTCTTTGACCGAGAACAAAGAACCGTTAGTAATATGGTTTACAATATACTCAGCAATGATCTTAGAACTCAATTGTCGATGATCATTAGAGCTCGCCACACGAACACAACCATGCACCTTCTGAAATTTCACAATCATCCACCGCTTGTGTGTGGCTCGAAGTGTAGCTCTCAGCTTCCAATTACACGAAGTGACAAAATTTTGATTTTTACAGATGACATACCACGTATGTATATTGTTTTCTTTAACCTTGTACTCCCTATTGTACTTCACTGACCACAACATGACAGCTTTAATAACATCGTCTTTTATCCGAAACAATTGGCCAAATTCCAATTCTTGAGTCTGCTCATTTCACGTATTCAACCTCATGTAATTTTCACGATCCATTGGGTCAAATGCCATATTTCTTCGACACCTTCAACATTTACAAGCGATCCTATAACTTCTGTATCGCTTGTAACAGAAACGTTAGGATCTGCCTCGTCTATCTGTCTTGTATCATTATGTAAATTTTCGTGCTTCGAGTCATCACTATCTGGTTCTGGTTCGGAATCTTCATCATCCTGCATACCAAGTTCATTCCCCGTTGAAGCACCCGTGTGATATTCAGTATCAGAGTTGAAATAACTCAGAAATGCCGCTGAAGTATGATCAACCATCCGACTGCTGCTAGGTTGATCCATATGTATTTGTCTACGACGGCGTCTACGATGAGGTGGATTGGGAGGCAACGGTGCTACTTCATATTCAGTAGAAGGGTTTGCCAAAGTCTCAGATATCATAGGCAAAGAAAGCACACCTACTGTCGAATATGATTCATATTCTTGCACATCTATACTTGAGCTATATAGGTTGGTATTTGTTTGATTCTCCTCTATCTCGACATATATTTCACACGGTGTTTGCGGCGACACTACCTGCTTAATATGATACAAAAGATCCGCATCGTCATCGTTTGTTATTAGGACACCGGAATAAGTAAAACCGCCAACAAAATTTCATGGCCCTGAATATTTGATCAACCAACCCGTTAAAATCTACACATTGCCTCACTAACATCATTTTATTACACCTCGGAGGATCGTAGGCCAACGATCCCCCATGATCAACTATTTTTCCTCCCCAATACAGTTGGATAAGCAAACCATTGTCCATTGAAAATTACATGCTTATTACTCCCACAACTAACATTTAAAGTCAATAATTTTAATATAATATTTTTCAAATAACAATAAAGCCATTTTACCATCAAACTCTAAATTTTAAATTATTATCCGTGTAACATAATCACAATAACGCATAATTTTTGTGTGGTTTTAACTTTTAATGCCTTGAATAATTTATTATCAAACTCACATGTTTTTCAACATAACTCAAATAGGCGGTTGAAAAATAAACATCCTAAAATTGCTATAGAAAAATAATTTTTTCATAATACAATTAAAATTATTTTCACCCGTGTAATAATAAAGGTATTTTAACATTTAAGCATAATCACTAATTTGTTACGTATAATAGTTTAAAATTTTCACATAACTAATTATCCTATATAAAAATAAATATTCCTACAATTACTAATATAAATTTAATTCTAGTATAATATAATATAATCACAATAATACACTTACAATAATTTTAACATAATATTTTTCAAGTAACAATAAAGCCATTTTACTATCAAACCCTAAACTTTAAATTATTATCCGTGTAAAAATTTCAACATCCGTTATATAAACCTAGTCTTAGAATAACTATAATCACAATAACCCATAATTTTTGCGTAGTTTTAACATTTTAATACCCTAAATAATTTATTATCAAACTTACATGTTTTATAACATAACTCATAATAGGCGGTTGAAAAATAAACATCCTAAAATTGCTATAGAAAAATAATTTTGTCATAATACAATTAAAATTATTTTTCACCCGTGTAATAATAAAGGTATTTTAACTATTTAAGCATAATCACTAATTTGTTACGTATAATAGTTTAAAATTTTCACATAACTAATTATCCATATAAAAATAAATATTCCTACAATACTACATAAATTTAATTCTAGTATAATATAATATAATCACAATAATACACTTACAATAATTTTAACATAATATTTTTCAAGTAACAATAAAGCCATTTTACTATCAAACCCTAAACTTTAAATTATTATCCGTGTAAAAATTTAACACCGTTATATAAACCTAGTCTTAGAATAATATAATCACAATAACCCATAATTTTTGCGTAGTTTTAACATTTTAATACCCTAAATAATTTATTATCAAACTTACATGTTTTTTAACAGAACTCATAATAGGCGGTTGAAAAATAAACATCCTAAAATTGCTATAGAAAAATAATTTTGTTATAATACAATTAAAATTATTTTTACCCGTGTAATAATAAAGGTATTTTAATATTTAAGCATAATCACAAAGAATAGTTTAAAATTTTCACATAACTAATTATCCATATAAAAATAAATATTCCTACATTACTACATAAATTTAATTCTAGTATAATATAATATAATCACAAGAATACACTTACAATAATTTTAACAGTAATATTTTTCAAGTAACAATAAAGCCATTTTACCTATCAAATCCCTAAACTTTAAATTATTATCCGTGTAAAAATTTCAACACCTGTTATATAAACCTAGTCTTAGAATAACATAATCACAATAAGCCATAATTTTTGCAGTAGTTTTAATATTTTAATGCCCTAAATAATTTATTATCAAACTTACATGTTTTTTAACATAACTCATAATAGGCGGTTGAAAAATAAACATCCTAAAATTGCTATAGAAAAATAATTTTGTCATAATACAATTAAAATTATTTTCACCCGTGTAATAATAAAGGTATTTTAACATTTAAGCATAATCACTAATTTGTTACTTATAATAGTTTAAAATTTTCACATAACTAATTATCCATATAAAAATAAATATTCCTACATTACTACATAAATTTAATTCTAGTATAATATAATATAATCACAAGAATACACTTACAATAATTTTAACATAATATTTTTCAAGTAACAATAAAGCCATTTTACCATCAAATCCCTAAACTTTAAATTATTATCCGTGTAAAAATTTCAACACTGTTATATAAACCTAGTCTTAGAATAACATAATCACAATAACCCATAATTTTTGCAGTAGTTTTAACATTTTAATGCCCTAAATAATTTATTATCAAACTTACATGTTTTTTAACATAACTCATAATAGGCAGTTGAAAAATAAACATCCTAAAATTGCTATAGAAAAATAATTTTGTCATACTACAATTAAAAGTATTTTCACCCGTGTAATAATAAAGGTATTTTAACATTTAAGCATAATCACTAATTTGTTACGTATAATAGTTTAAAATTTTCACATAACTAATTATCCATATAAAAATAAATATTCCTACATTACATATATAAATTTAATTCTAGTATAATATAATATAATCACAAGAATACACTTACAATAATTTTAACAGTAATATTTTTCAAGTAACAATAAAGCCATTTTACTATCAAACCCTAAACTTTAAATTATTATCCGTAGTAAAAATTTCAACATCGTTATATAAACCTAGTCTTAGAATAACATAATCACAATAACCCATAATTTTTGCATAGTTTTAACATTTTAATGCCCTAAATAATTTATTATCAAACTTACATAGTTTTTTAACATAACTCATAATAGGCAGTTGAAAAATAAACATCCTAAAATTGCTATAGAAAAATAATTTTGTCATAATACAATTAAAATTATTTTCACCCGTGTAATAATAAAGGTATTTTAACATTTAAGCATAATCACTAATTTGTTACGTATAATAGTTTAAAATTTTCACATAACTAATTATCCATATAAAAATAAATATTCCTACATTACTACATAAATTTAATTCTAGTATAATATAATATAATCACAAGAATACACTTACAATAATTTTAACATAATATTTTGTCAAGTAACAATAAAGCCATTTTACTATCAAACCCTAAACTTTAAATTTTATTCGTGTAAAAATTTCAACACCGTTATATAAACCTAGTCTTAGAATAACATAATCACAATAACCCATAATTTTTGCGTAGTTTTAACATTTTAATGCCCTAAATAATTTATTATCAAACTTACATGTTTTTTAACATAACTCATAATAGGCGGTTGAAAAATAAACATCCTAAAATTGCTATAGAAAAATAATTTTGTCATAATACAATTAAAATTATTTTCACCTGTGAAATAATAAAGGTATTTTAACATTTAAGCATAATCACTAATTTGTTACGTATAATAGTTTAAAATTTTCACATAACTAATTATCCATATAAAATTAAATATTCCTACATTACTACATAAATTTAATCTTAGTATAATATAATATAATTACAAGAATACACTTATAATAATTTTAACATAATATTTTTCAAGCAACAATAAAGCCATTTTACAATCAAACCCTAAATTTTAAATTGTTATCCGTGTAAAAATTTTAATGTAATAAATAATTTATTATCAATAATAATAAAAAATTTTCACATAACTAATTATCTCATATAAAAATAAATATTCTTACGTTACTATATAAATTTAATCTTACTATAATATAATCAAATCACAACAATACACTTACAATTATTTTACCATAATATTTTTAAACAAATGCAATGTTCAAAAGTATATCCCACTTTACACTAAATGGCACATTGCAACTCATTTGATCCAACTTTCCTTTCTATTTCCAAAAACCAGCTATCATTTTAAAATGGTTCAAATGTCATGTCTCATCAATAAAAAATATTAAAATGACAAAGGCTATAGAATGCTACACTCTTGAGATAAAAAAATATTCCTACCCTATATATAACATATTCAACAATGGCTCGTACAGAAAGTTGGATAAGTGAAACTAAGAGGAATATTTTTCAGGAACATTTTTCAAGAACATATCAAGTTAAATGATCAACTAACCATAATATATCAAGGTAAATTAATAATGGCAATTTGTTAATATCTAACAAAAAATATTAACCCTATACGTACTAACATAACATAATCATATTTGTCAAGTATTTAAATTGGTATTTGAAATACTAACCTTCTGCCAAAATGTTAATTATTGTCACAGTTTCTACCCTCGTTTTTTAGTCTTCCTTCCTCACAGTTCTCTCCCACAAATTTCTCTGCAATATCTGTAAAATTTAAACTTACCGGCCGAGAGAAAGAGAAAAGAAAAAAAAATGAAAACAAAAAGATAAAGAAAAACAGAAGCATACCTGAAGTTTTAAGTTTTATGTAACACAGAAAGGGAGAAACATTGTTTCTCTACTCAACGGAAGAAATCAAATGCAGAAAGAGAGAAAGCAAATGCAGAAAGAGAGAAATAATAGAAAGCAGAAGATGAATGAAGAATGACGAAGAAGAATTAGAAACTGAATGATATTTATGGATACGAACTCAAAGTTTCAAACAAAACCTGCGAAATTTTAGTCAATAAAAACTTAACTTTTTCTTCTCTGCATGTCAGAAGCATGCATATGTAACAGGACTTCAATCTGGCTGCATGCATGCTTTTTATCTGCAATGCAGATTCGTATTCAGAAAAGTTAGCTGGCTTCCATGTTTTTCGGGCAAAAAAAAAAAAGAGCTGTGTTGCACGAGGTCTGTGCGGCACTCGCCGACGTGGCATGTGCCGCACAGACCGCGTGCGGCACTCGGCCAGGTGTCCACTCCATAGCGCCAGGTGTTCCGGGCCCTGCTCCAAAAAAAAAAAAAAAAAAAAAGGACGTGCCACGCTGGATAGTGCCGCATAGAACTCATGCAGTACTTCAGTTTTGCTGCCCAAAAATTGCAATAAACCCCCCAAATATTACAATCAACCCCATTTCAGTCCTTAATTGTAATTAAAATGCGGTGCCGCACACGTCATGTGCGGCACCTCTTTAACTTAAAAAAAAAATTCAAAATTGACTTTGTGCCGCACACTAATTTCAGAAACATTTCCAAACAATTCGCCATTTGGGAATTTTTTTTTAAAAGGGCAATTTTCTAAGAAAATTGCCCGCATTCCGCACGATCTTCAACAAAAAAACTTAGCACTAGCATCGGAATTATTGTGATTCACACCATTTCCAATCAAGTTGTAAAATGCTGCATTTTGATTCATCTAAAAAAATAATCAATCTATTGACTTTTGACCTTCCTTTATTTCTATTTTTGGTGGTGCTTTTAAACTTTATTGTATTTTTGTCTTTTGTCGTGTTAAGATGATCAAGAGGATTGCCTTTTATCATGTCATGTCACTCACACTCTTGAAGATGTTAGAGACTCAATTAATTAATAGGAGTCTATAAATCAGGGGGGAAAATGCCAAAGTCACATCTGGCCCTCAGAGTAACAATGGACAAAATTCTAGCTTGTGAAGTTTAATAAATTGATTAATAAGAAAAAACTTGAAAAGTCCAAGGTCATGATATAGAAACCCTATTCTTCTTAGTAAACAACGGACAAAATGAGAGGTGGATGTGAAGTTGGAAGCAAGAAAAGAAACAGTGGTCCAAAGGGTCGTGGCAAGAAGCCTTGAGACCCAGACTCCAGTGGTATGTGGGATGAGGGAAGTATTCTACCTTGTAGCTTCTCTTGAGTTAGTGTCTAATAACTTTTTTTTTTTTTTTTAACTCGTTACCTCAACATTTTTCTATATTAATTTGTCATTCAGGTTACTGCTTTGTGATAAAAGGAATATTGCACGCGTGTCATCAATGTTGCGTTTAATAATATAGGGCTGTCAAACAAAATGGTCAATGTTGGGTCTCAAAGGACCACCTGTGTCATCAATACTTCACATGGTAGGTCACGAAATGAAGGCAAATTTTAGGGTTCTCAGGACGCAAGAAAAAATACAAATTTTGCTGAGGTTTTCCTGTTTAATATATTGTCTCTCGCTCGGAGATTGCCCGCAATGGTGCACCACCAGGCGTGCTTCAAACTGCAGCATGCATACGCCATAAGTGAAAATTCTATGCAGGCATACGAGATAATTTTTTTATGCAGCGTGCTCAACGTGGTCTATGCAGGCAAATCAAACCGGGTCTTGATCAATTTACTCTTAGTACCTAATTAAGTCTTGGGCGGATTTAACGCATGATTATCCAACCTGATGGATGCATGAATGAGATTACGCTATCTTCGAGCGTGAAACTTGGAGAGAAGAAACATCAGTACTGCAATGGGGTTCAGGAGAAGGGAGATAAAGTTACAGTAGGAAATTATAAAGTTCTGATACCTGAACTGAAGCTCAAGTGTACCATGTGAAGACTAATTGCTAAAATGATCTAAGCATTTTGTATTCATTTCGTTCAATCAATAAGTCCAGGGTTTGCTATGTTTCTTCTTTTTTTTTTTTTTTTTTTTTGGGGTCAAACCATTAAAGATTCTTAATACAACATCATGAATTATGATCCAATGCGTGGCGTTTACAAATGAATAAATATTTCAATGGTACTTCTTAGTAAGGCGAAGGTTGTTCAAACAATTGATTTTTTATTACGATTGAATTTGGGTGACGATTGGTGATTACAATATTTTTCATAAGTCGTTACTAAAATCAAGTCACAACAGAAAGAAGACGAGTTCTATTAAATGAAAGCAATTTTGTGAAATACAATCTGTTTGTTGATGGTTTCATTCAATATTGCTACCAAAACATCCAAAACCAAGAATTTTTTTTCTGCTTTTTGACAATGCCCAGACATTTAGATCTTCATCCCACAAGTTCAAATTCAAATGACATGTCTACATTTAGATGTGACAATCATAATTATCAAATGAGATGTTTAGTTTACCGGCAAATTCATTAGAATATTGTTAGGAAAAAAAAAATTCGGCAAGTGTAGGTGTCAAGAGGGGTTTTTAGCAAATTATAAGCGCCGTGTTTTTTTTTTTCAAATATTCATGCACCGCATTTTCCAAACCTGACAATACTGTTTACTCACTGTTCACTGTTCACCTTTTTTTTTTTTTTTTGGGCCGCAGAAGAGGTTTAGGGTTTTTGGTTAAAGGTTTTTTGGGGTTATTGTTTAAGTAGATTTATAATATTTAAATAAAAGTAATTAAGGTAGTTCAATGTTTGAATTGAAGAATTTTAAATTTAAAAATAATAAAGCTGTAGACACCAAATTTTGATATACCACTAAATTTTATAATATCTTGTAGGTCATTTTTTATTTTTCTAATGCGAAATCTGCTTTTTATGAAAAGTGTGCAAAAGTTTTCTGGCAAAATTATAATTTCAGCATGTAAATACCTTTTTCGCCAATTTTTTATTTTTAAATTCATATTTTATGCCCTTATATAAATTTCTAAATTTTGTAATTTTCTGGATGAACCACTATTTTCTGTGTATTACGTCAATTCAATGGCAAAATAGTCATTTTTAATTTTTTAATTTCTTTTTCAGCTATTTTGGAATCCCAAATTCATATTTCATAATTTTAAACATATTTTAAATTTATGATAATTTTTCAGGTTCAAAAAAATAACGATTTTGTCTCCGGTATGTATGTATCATTAAAAAATGGTTTTTGAACCTAAAAAATTATCACAAATTTAAACTATATTTAAAAGTGTGAAATATGAGTTTGGAATTCAAAAATAGCTAAAAAAAGGCATTCAAAAATTCAAATGACTATTTTGTCCTTGAATTAACGTAATACACAAAAAAATAGTGATATATCTAGAAAAATTACAAAATTTAGAAATTTATACAAGAGTATAAAATATGAATTTAAAAATAAAAAATTGGCAAAAAAGGTGTTTACGTGTAGAAATTATAATTTTGCCAGAAGTCTTTTACACACTTTCTCTAAAAACTAAATTTCGCATTCAAAAAATAAAAAATTAGCTCATAAGATATTAGAAAATTTAGTAGTATATCAAAATTTAGTATCTATAACTTTATTATTTCTAAATCTAAAATTTTTTAATTTAAACATTACTATCTCAATTACTTTTAATTAAATCTTATAAATTTAACTAAACAGTAACCCAAAAAAAATCTTAAACCAAAAATCCTAACCTTTTCTGCCACAAAAAAAAAAAGAAAGAACACTGAACAGTGAGTGAACAGTAACGCCAATAGTAATGCCGCATTTGGGAAACACGACGGTCTTACCGCGTTTTCCAAACACGGCGGATAAATATTTATATTTAAAAAAAAAAAGTATAGTGTCGCATTTGGCAAACGTAGCCAAAAACCACCCTTGACACTCACACTTACTGATTTTTTTTTTCTCTAACAATATTCTAATGAATTTGCCGATGTTTACCACTCTTAATATATGAACTTTATCTGCTGAAAAATCTCCTAAGGCTAGCTATAGTGTAATCGAGGTCAGCTTTTTTAAAAAGGCTTGTGCCAGACAATTTTGAAAATCTTACCATTTTATTTGTGTCGAGTACAGTCTTTTCCGGAGAATTTTCTGTTTCACGCTGCATGTATAGATTATATTAACCATGGGGTGTGGTATATTTCTCTCTCAAAAAAGCAAGAAACAAACAATCCTCTTGAATTACTTCTTGACAGGAAGAGTTTCAGCAGGAACAAAAGGTACTGCTAATATTGTTTTTAGGATAAAGAGACGCATTTTTAAAGCAAAGCTGTTTTTTACATACCACTTAACAAAATCCTTGACCAAAGTCATACTTTCTAAATGAATTATTGATTTGTCCCAATAAAAATATTCAGTTATACAGGTAAATCCATTATCGGAGTATCGCCAATAATATTCTCATAGCATTATTATTATTATTATTTTTTTTTTTGGTGCTTGATGACAGCCTTAAGGTATATACAAGAATATTTCCGCCAAAAGTAAACAAATTTGTGGTAGAAAATCAATCCAAAGAAGGGGCAAATACCGTTCAACTCCTGAAGTGTTTAGGCTTGAACAGATTTTCACAATGGACCTAAAGATTACCAAGTCTAGCAACACCCAAGTTTGATTTTTTAACCAAACAAAGCGTATTGTGTCCTCATCCTCCTGATATAAGCATCATGCTAAATGACTTCTGCATAACGGTTTCGGCTTTGGATCGATTCTCAATCACCGCCATGCGCCAGACAAGTCTTTCAGCGTCAAAACAATAAGTTGGTTTATTTGTTGTAATAAAGAAATGATGGTAATGAAACCAAGACTAAAGTCACTTGGCACTTGAGACCTAGTCCACCTGGCCATGCAATTCCAGGCTACTTGTGGGCAAAAATAAGCTGTGGATATAGACCCAAGACATGTTCAGGCATAAAGTCATGCCTGGTCAAGATTCCAACAATCGGTGGCCTCTGCAAAGTATGGCATTGAGAGCGTTAGCTACGATAAACATTGACTTCCACCACTATACAACCAACCAAATAGAACAGGGCTGCACTTCTATCTTCAGTAAACACAGCTTTAAGACAAAATTTGAGTGATAAGAGGTAATTATTATTGAACACGGATGGCTGAGGGGACGTATATTTATGTTGATATACAGACGGAGAGAAATCAAGATATTGATTAGTAGCTCGATGATTCTTATTTAGCCTACACAGAGAAAAAACTAAAAGTGCTTCATGGTTAGATTTGGTGTTTAGTTGGTATCACGTGTTCTGATTGAAAATGAATTAAAAAACCAAAGGCAGATGAAGAGAAAGGAAAGAAAAGGGGTGACAGTGGATGAGCAATAGAGGGGCGATGGAAATAGGGTAGGTAAAGAGCCAAGGGAGAGGAGAGGTTATATGCGTGCGCACTTAACATAAAGAAATACATGATGCTGTTACCAGTCTGACACTTCATATAAACGTACAACAAATGAAACGAATAACAATTCGGAAACAACCGCCAAGGCATTACAACTAGTACTTTTGGCAACATTACCATTACTTAATAGTTCATGTGATGCATCTTAAAAGCTTGCTAGGTTAGGTAACCAAGAATAAACACAGCGCAAAAGGCAGTATAAATTAGAAGAAAGAAATAAAACTACAGAAAGGTCAAATTATTTCAAAAATAGATGAAAATATGCAACTTTCCTTATTTTATTGTCTTCATTTGAGGAAAGAAAAAGAGAAATAGATAGATATATAATCTTACCCCAAGTTTCTTTGGAACAACACACAGGTGTCTAAGGCCAAGCTCTCGAAAGAGAACAGCAGCTTTGGCCAGGGACATTGTCTCCACCACGGTGTATGGAGATGTATTAGTAATTGGATGAAGATCAACATACATCTCCATCTCCTCCTCAGTGAATTCCAGATCCTCTATCTTGATACCCTTTCCTGATCCTGGCTTTGCAAAATCAAATGCATGAAACCTCTTTAAAATTTCCAATCCAGTCAAAACTGGTTGCTTTAAAAAGTTCTTTTCTTTCAGAAGAACAAGCAAGTGAGACCTCAAAACCAGCCCACACAGTTCTGGAGCATCAGAGAAAGGTGGCTCATCAATCACTGGGAACCCATTATGTCTAGTTATTGTTAAAGCATGTACTATGTTACCCACTTTTTCAACACCAGAAAATGTAATTAAGGGACCAGAACAAACATCTCCTGCGACCAACTGCCGCATATATGGCTCAGCATGGGCTTCCAGGTAAGGTAAACCCTTCATCTTTACTATTTGGTCATAAACACCATGGTTGAAACAATCAGCCACAGTTTTAGAAATTAGGAGAACAAGCATCATCAGTGGCAGCATTAACAGATCATCAGTCAGCTCAAGGAGTATGACACAGAGTGATACTGTCATTCTCATTGTGCCACCAAGGAAAGATGCAGCTCCAAGGACAGCAAAAAGACCAACACCAAGACCAGAAGAAGAACCAATGGCCATCTCAACAATGCGTCCAACGAGGCGTCCATATGAGGCTCCAGCAAGTATGACAGGGATGAATAGCCCAGAAGGAACAGCAATTCCATAAGTAATGATACCAAGACAGTAGACAGCAGCAAAGAAAACAAAAAGTGAGTAGAGATGAAACTCATGAATATTTTCTGAGCTAAATAAATGGCGTATGGCATCATCATTGGTGCTAAGGAAAAGGGAAGCAAGATCATTATAGTGCCTTGGCCCACAACGGAAACTTTTGTAGGATCCAGAACGACCAACGCTGGGGCAATCTTCCTCTATTCCATCGGGACAGGGGGTACACTTTGCAAACCAAGGCAGGCCATAACAGCAACAAGAGGTTAAGAGAGAAACGAAGACGACAAGTAGAACTTTGAAACCTGGACCTCTCCTGCAATTCATCTTCAAACATCAGAAAAGCCAACATCACGGATATCCTAATAAGCACTAAGCTATAAAACTCCTTTTTTTTTTCTTTTTGAGCCGCTAAGCTATAAAACTATGCCTACTGCACTCTAATAATCCAATTTTAATAGAATTCTGAAGATAAACCATTCAATTAATATTCTAGATGAGGTCAATGAGAAATGTGTGACAGTTTAGGAAGTGTGAAGTACTTAAAATGAAAACCTTGCAGAAGATATGAAGTTTCGGAAGCATGAATTAATACTGTAGCAAATGAACAATGTTTCATACAAGTTTCATTGCCTTTTTGTTACAAAAAAATTGTTTGCCAGTCAAAACTTCATGATGTAGCTAATTGAACATTTTGATATGTTAGCCTAAATTTATCATCAGAAAGGTGTATTACGACATACTCGTTGATGATACTGTAAGTTCGAAGCACCTTGTCCACAAGATAGTTATAGAGGCTTCCAAAAATTCCTCCAAAAACTCCAATTAATATAACTGCAAGTAGATCTGGGGTGTGATAGGCCGGAATTGCAGAACTAACATCAAACATGATCAAACCACCTCTTCCAAAAAGCCCACATTTTCCACTCCCACAATATACCATGAGAGACCTCAAGACCACAGCTACTACGGCCGTTGTGAAAAAGGTCCTCCACAGAAGAGCACTCCTCCACCTGCAACAGATGAGCAGAAAAATGAGAACTGCAGATCTTCCATGGGCTTGAAGCAAGTTATAATGGGTAAATCTTTTGGAAATTTCCCTATTTGCAGTCAAAGCAAGTAATATGTATAAATTGTTTAGAAATTTCCCTATTCAGTCATATCCTTTATCAACTCTTTCCTCCTATCCATTTTACATATTCTGAGAAATCTTCCAAATGACTACACTATTTGAAATAACTACATTTTTTTTTATGAAAAAGATGTGGAGCTGTATGCCGAGTCGAGCCGAGTATCTCCGGTTTGAACTCGAGCTCGTTTAATAAACGAGCGAGCTCACTACATTTTTTTTTATGAAAAAGATGTGGAGCTGTAAGCCGAGTCGAGCCGGGTATCTCCGGTTCGAACTCGAGCTCGTTTAATAAACGAACGAGCTTGAGCTCACTCGTTTAATAAACGAGCTCGAACTCGAACGAGCTCAACTCGTTTAACGTAAATGAACCGAGCTCAAACGAGTTAGACTCATTTAACGTAAACGAACCCGTTTACAAGCTCGAACAAGCTCGGTTCGTTTAACTTAAACGAACCCAGCTCACTCGGTTCGTTGAATTTAAACAAGCATGATGGAGCTCAGTTAACCTGTAAAATTTTAATGAACTTGTTCCAATTAAATAAAATTTAATTGCTTCCTGATTAAAATTAACATAATAATAATTAATAAACAAGTATCATGAATTTATAATCACTAATGCTACAAACATAGAAGCATCAATAGAGTTTCACAATCATCCGAATATAACTAAACATCACAATCACAATATTTAAACACAAAGTTATCACAAGACTTAAACAACAGTTGAATTGCTGCCACTTTTGTTGCTGCTCCCTGTGCTCATCTTGCTTCTAAGTTTCCATTATGAATCTGCAACATTGGAGTGATATCTGCAAATTATAATTTGCCTCAAAAATACGAGGAGCAGGAATAATACTTTTTCACCTTTTTGCTTGCCAAAACAAGCCAATCCACCAAAATATCCCCAGCTCTTGTGTTGTCAAGACAGTCAATCATTAGCTTTCATTTGCCAACCAAATAACAATCAAGCACAGTGAAAAAGCTTTCTAGATTGTACAATTATGGACACAAGTGTAAAGTTTCACATTCAAAATTCTTCCAGCCACAACACAATTAAAGTTTCACATTCAAAATTCTTCCAGCCATAACACAATTAAAGTTTCGCAAGTGTAAAGTTTCACAATTAACCTGCAGCAAACTCAAGGAATTGCAAATATAGTAATAGTGGTACCACATCACTATAAGATCTCTGAAAAGCCAAAAAGCTAGACAAATAATCATTAGTCATTACTAATCTAACTACTGAAATCTAAGTAACACTCACTCACCTTAACCTACTACCTCCATTATGTCCATTTTCTCGAACAACATAAACACGCATACTGTCATAAGCTACTGCAAAACCATATAACTAAATAAATATATTTATCTTTCCTACCAAACCCAATGCTTAAACACAGTTCATTGGTAGAATATGCATTTATCTGAGCTTCGAATGCAAAAGCAAAACTAGTAGCAATAAGGAAAAATGCAAAAGTCCACATTTCATTTTCAAGGTAGAATCCAAAGGAAACTAGATATTTTTACTTTAGAAAAAATTTGGCCAACTAGTACTTGAAATGCACGACAGAATAATCACTTCCATCAATTATTAAAGTCTAAGAAAGACTTCTAATCCATGTTTCATTTTCAAGGTAACCAGAGATTTGTACTTTACTTTGCAGTGATGAGCTATAAGAGGAGAACATTGATAGTTACAAATCAGATAATGAAGATAATGATGACCTTGACTTAGTTGATGAAGATGATTAGGAGCTTAACAGTCTATGCATATTAGAATCCTTGGGAACTAATTGAAATTTACTTTTAAACTATCTAATGAACTCAATCAAAGACTACCAATCTAACCATGTAAAATTTATTAAAAAGTGGTGACACATTACGCAATGGTAAAGCACCACACTCCCCTAGAGAGTTAGAAAAGCTTGGTTGCAGTTATACCTTCTGGTGAACACAAACAAATACTTTGGAACTAGGAACAGTGTAATGTATTGCAGCAGTTATATAGGTATAGACATAATTAGCCGTTGTAAGGAACTGTATAGATAATTAGCAGGACGACCAAAGCCGATGCCTGCAAGAGGGATGCCAACACTAAATCCAGCGCCACATCCAACTCCAACATAACCAACCACCTCTGGACCAAAACTAGGTCCCCATCCAACACCACCACCAATACCTATACTCATGCCCCAAAAGGCTCCTAGAGACTTCTAATCCTTTACCCTTATAATAGGAATTCGCTGGAACAATCATCTAATCCCAAATCCCCAAGAAAGAATCCTACTAAGCCAGACATTTAAGCATGAAAACTTACCAATTGTAGGTGGATTTGGTGGTCTAGAGGCGCAATAAGTAGCGGCTTGGTGGACAAAGGGAGGGGCAACAGTGGTAGTGGCTTAGAGGAGGAGATCTGCCAAACAGTGGTAGCTTATGGCTGTTCAAGGTGACCAGCGATGGCTTATGGCCTGTTGGAGGTGCCCGGTGGTAGGTTAAGGTTGTTGATGCCGGCTGGCGAAGTGGTGGTGCTATGGTGGGAAGGGAAGAAGAACTAGGAAGTAGGAACGGCGCTTATGAGTTACGAATTAGGGAAAGGCAGCGATTAGAAATAACCTATATAAGGTGAAATGACATTACTGTCCTATTGTTCGTGAACACAAACGTACGTTCACGAACAGAGCTCGTGTTCGCTTGTTTAATAAACGAGCTCAACTTTGTGTTCGAGTTCAACTCGTTTAGTTATATGAACGAGCCGAACTTGAGCCTTCACGAGCCGAACCGAGCTATGTTCGCAAACAGCTCGGTTCGTTTACAGGCCTAAAAAGATGTAAAGACAACAGATTGAATAAGAATATTTTTCCTGTTTCTTTTCTAAAACATCATAACATGTTAATCACCCACACCCCCAATGAAAAAACGGTGCGCAAACTTAAGGCAGACTCACTTTTTGTTGACAAATATGCGATGATAAATTTTATTAGATAACCTATGACCTAATTCGTTGTTCATGATAGATAACCAAATCTGTCAGTCATTACATTGTGCTGATCAACTCTTGATATCAAACACGAGGAGATATATATGCCAATATAAACAAGTAAAGAGATTGTGCACCTGTGGTGTGTATGTGCCTGTGTTACACACACACACACACATACAGAGAGAGAGAGTTAGAGAGGGAGAGACCATGAGGCTGCTTCTTCAAGGGCAAAAAGGACGCCACCAACTGGAGCACGGAAAGCAGCTGCAACACCAGCAGCAGCGCCACAGGTGATCAAATCCCTTCGGTCGCGGTCATTTTTGAAATACCTAAGCCATTTCCATGTTAAATGATACTTGCGTGAACCTCCCTGTCCAAGTAAGTTGGCAATGCAAGCACCAGTGTGTACCATGGGTCCTTCCTTGCCCACAACAAATCCAGCGGCAACTCCAAAAATAGAACCAAATATCTGCCAAAATTACATGTTCACATTAGACTTTCAGATATTATGTCCTAACAATGCAGCCAAACAAGTTCCACCTGATGCCTCCAGTAGAAAGAGGACGGCACAAGAATTGGTGGCATAAAAGGCAGTAACAAGGTTTTTTGAATTTTTTATGAATGTCATAAGCACTAATTGCTGAAGGGAATTTCAAAACAAAAAATAAATTATCAAAGAAACAATGAAACTGAAAAAGGACCCATCTTAGAATGTTAATAACTTGCAGGAAAGAGAACAAAAAATGCCAAGTACCCCAGCTAATCACACGTATGCAAGTTTCATAGCGTGAAACGTTTTAATCTCCTTCATTTGCCTCAGCATAAAAACATAGCTATTGCATAGTCCTTGTGTTCCACGTATCTATTAGAAGTAACCATATTTGTAAGGAGTAAATACGAAAAAAACTACAGAAGGTAGAAAACTGGAAAAGAATATCATGTAAGCTATTGTTGTTTATAGAGAGAGAGAGAGAGAGAGAGAGAGAGAGAGAGAGAGAGAGAGAGAGAGTCATCCTAGACACTGACAGGTGGAGCACTAACAATTTGATCAAAGTACTTTGTGGATTCTAATAAAAATTCAGGGCATTCATCAAATATTAATAATCGTAACATCCGCTTTTTGCATTACAATTTGTTCCTCCGCAAAGTAAAGCAACATGCAAAATGATTTATACAACATGACGATCATCGCATTAATGGAAAATATTCACAAAATATTTTGACAAAAACAACTAGAGTATTCACCCAACCAAACACAATACCAGCAGTGCCTCTTCTCAACCTTCATGTTTTGTTCCAGAAGCCATTTTTGGTTATAATACTTCACTTCCAGATGAAAACTTTAGTTATTTCCAATTTAGATCAGTAAATGAACGAGTGGGAGACATTCTGAAGTACTCTGCTAGGTTTTATGTGTATAATTGCCGTTGAATAAAATGAAGTAGGCAATATTTACCAGACGACAAAACAGATTTTTATGAAATGGTTGTTTCACCAAGGTTGACAAGATATGTAATACCATCAAATGTGTCTAATTGTGTGCATATATTCAGCATGTAAACTTACGAATTAAAAACTGAAACGTGTTATGACTAATGACCTTCGTCAACACTTAGAAAAAGGTGCTGAATCAAATTCCCGATCACCTTCCATTCTTGATGAATCTTATAGCACATTAATCAGTTTCTTTAATGTCACTGTCACAAACCCGCATTGTAGAATATTGAGTTTGTGTATTGTGTAACTTACAAATTATCCACTTACGGTTTCCATATCACAACTAAAAGACAATTCCTTAGAAAGATAACAAGATATATAGCATGTCATCTAGTTCACTGGAAGTTAATCACATGATCTGTTAGCACATGCTTTCTTTCATAGTTTCTTCAACCATTACCCCTTTGAGAGAGAGAGAGAGAGAGAGAAGACAGAGACAGACACACGCCCCAGACACCCACACACAGAGAATATGAGGCAAGCTTGTACCAACCTTCACAAATAGGGTGCTTGGAGCCAAAATGGAATGAGCATCCACACCATTAAGATAGGCTTTCACCTCAGGTATACCAGACCCAGCTGCAGCAGGGGCAATGAATGCACACAGGACTGCAGCACAAATTGCTAGAACAACATTGCAACCTGCAAATGCTATAAATGCCAGAAAATACCTGCACTGGAATGAAAATTACTTCTTATATGCATTTTAAGGAGAAATGTGACACAAGCATTAATGCTATATCGCAAGAAAGCACGTTACTAGTGGCAGCAAATTGTTGGTAGAAAAAATTTTGCAACTTACATGTTTGCACCACTTATTTGAAGGAGTAATAAAATTTACAAATTGAAAAACAAAAGATTATGACTAAGAATTTAGGAAAGAGGACTTCTGACATTATTTGTAAGAACTTGAGTGTTAAACTTGTACAAAAAATAGAAATACATAGACTGAACAAGAACCTATTAGTTGAATTATTTGGCCCAGAAGCTGTGTAAAATTTATTGGTTTTTCTTTCCATTATTACTACTAATATCCACAAAGATGCAAGACTACCTACTATGAGCATACACTGAACCTTAAAAATACCAGAATTGTGTCCTTGACCAGGTAAATTCTCTCTTAATCCATAACATAGAGTCCGAATATTATGCTGCAGCAATGAAAGAGCACTAGTGAACAGAGTCTTAATGGCTTTCAGAAAACCCAAGGCATGATACAACTCAACCACTTTCAGAGAAGGCAGCATTCTTGTACAACTTGCATTGGTTGAGTCATTAAGCTTCTTATAGTACATTTTCAGAATGAAACACAAATTCAAAGACAATATCTCACAATTTGAGGGCCATATAACTTGTTAGGCCATTGGCATTCAACAATCTCACATGGTAAACCAATGACCTCTCCAATAAGCAAATTTCCTCCTAATTCAAAATAATTCTACGAATGCAACACAAGGTGGAAATTATGCTTACTTATGTTTAAGCATTAGATTGCTAGTAAGTAGGAGCTTGAAACCGGCAATATTCTCCACTGCAAGGTTATTGAAGAAGCCAACAAGGCCAGTGAACGATCCAATGAGAAGAGCAAGTGTCCACTTGAGAAAAACATACTGATATATCTCAACCTTTTTCCTAGACCTCCAATCCTGCTTAAAAAGTTCATTTTCAACAATCCTGCAAATTTGAACTTCAACAAATGAAATTTGGAGACTTTGACTCAGTTAATGACTCGTACATATATTAGTAACTAATCAATCGCAAAATTAAGTCAATAAATGAAGTCGACAACATCAAAGAAAAACTGTAGATTTCAGTTTGTGAAATTTTTAAGCCACGTCAAGAAGATGCTCTAACCAGATCCAACTCTATTATTGTATCAAAGCTAATCACATGTGAAAACTGTCTCATATCGACTCTTAATTCCAAAATTCCCGATTGAAGGACTCTGGTGCAGTCAAAACCGGAAGAAACACCATAGAGAATTTCACAACATGGATACAAAAAGAAAATCCATCAAATTGTAAAAGATCAAACAAATAATCAAAACAAACGGGCCCTAAAAGAGAAAATTCATTACTGAAATAATTCTCAGATGACCAAAAAAGAATTGGAAAATGGAAGGCACAGAAGGAAACAGAACTACTGCCATACAACAGATTGAACTTTGTTTTCAAACGGTCTTTCAGCATTTATCCAATAAATTTTTGGAATTTTGAAAGATTCATATTTTGTTAGTCAGTTTGCTGCATTAAATCAAAATCCTATCATCCCATAAAAGAATCAGCACAGGGAGGAAAACGTATCATGCTGTTTCTCCAATCCAACGATTAATAATTACTTGAATCACATTCATATATATTTTCAAACAAAGATCAAACCTTTTACCCAAAAAACTTAGCTCATAAAAAAATTCCAACACGTAAACAAAAGCAGTAGGCCAAAAAAAAAAAAAAAAGGATTCATACTCATAATCAAGACTTTCAATAGGAGAAACATTGGCACCAATAATGGCAATCTGAGAAGTAGTATTAACTCTGCTGCCCCTATTTTTCAGAAGCAGCGGCTCTCGAAGATTCCCAGAATCTCCTGCTCCTCCTGAAATTCCATTATCCCTCTCCCACTCCCTCCAAAACGACGACGCCTTCCTCTCCATCCCCTTCCTTTCATCATCATTCACCACCTCTCCTCCTTCATTCTCTATATCTCCTTCCTCCCGTTGATATTCCATTATTTTCTCTCTCCAAAATCTCTAATCTCTCTCAGGAAACTTCTGGATGAACTACATATGAATATCTACGTATAGATACGGTATAAATTGGAAGAAGCTTTTATAGGGCAATAACCTAGGAAGGAGGAAAGAGTTGAGTAATCATTTCATTAATGATAAGATTTTATCAATTTTTTAATTTAACAATTAGTCGATTGATTCGATAGCCTCCAGGTAAATTGGTAGATTATAACTGAATGATAATATAATAATCTACCTTCGTTTGATAGGTATTTTTGGGTTTTTTTTATAATAATATTACTGCAATAAATTTTTAAAAATTTTATAAATATTTATTTAAAATAAAAATAATAATTTTAAAATATATTTAAAGTTTTTTAAAAAATACAGTACTAAAAAAATGGGGATTTTGAATCAAATTTCAATCAATGGTTTTGGCTTTTAAAGGAAGCTATAATTAGAACATCTGGTCCCCATCCCTCCTTGCAATGAAGATAATGAATAACATGCGGATTTGTTATCAATTGACTTTGATTTTTGTAAAATTTAATTTTTAAAAAGGTAAAAATTAGAATTTAAAAATTGTTTTTGATTTTAGTTTTAAAAAATCTAAAAAAAATATGAAAAAAAAAATTTGATAATATCACAAAACTATTTTTTTTTTTAAATCAGAAACTAAAACTAAAAACAGTTAAAAGAGACAATTCAGAATATGTCGACACACAGTCATAGGATTTTATTTTTCTTACTAGTGAGATCATCGTTGAAAAGATTAGTAACCAAAACGTGGGCGGAAATATCATCCTTCAAAAGATTGAAAGTTAGACAGAATAGATCAATCATTTTAGTATTACCAAAATATGTCACATTTTTATTTTAAAAAATGTCCTTTCTTCACAATTTATATATATTTACTTCAAGGGTAAAATGAATAATTACTAAGTTAGAATGAAAATATCCTTATTTTACGTGTTTAGATAAATTTTAAAATCGAGATTATTTACACCCAATTTGAATTCATTAATGAATTTGTGACGACTGGTCTTGTTAATTAATCCGATTTAACACAAGTAAAATAAATTGGCTCTAAATTTTTATTAGCCAATTAATTATTATTACTCAAGTAGGTGCTAGCTACCTGCAAGATTCATAATTTGCCACTCAGGGAAAGTTGCGTGTGATGTCTATCTAATAATCCAAGGTAGATAAAATGATAAATTGGGTAATGCACGTCAAAAAATTGTTGATTATCCGAATTCAAAGGAAACCTCATGTGAACGTGAAAATCCATGCTCATCTCGTGTAGTTGCTGTATTTTTTGCGCAATTAATGCAAAAGAAGATTACTATATTATCAAGTCACCAGAAGCAAAGCAAGCATGTGAGCTTCCTTATTCAATTGCATTTTGCAGCTAAGTAATAGAGTAATGCCAAATTCCAATTGTTGATTGATGATACTATCTTATGGTACCAAGAAATTGACATATAATTGTTCTTTATATAATTTGTCTAGTATTTATGTAAATTTTATTTTTGTAGATTACTCAAAATAAGAGAAAATAATAAAGGTGGAACCTAATGTGTTTGGACACGATAAGACCACACTATGTTAATTTATAAAAGTTGGAAATAAAATAAAATAAATATCTAATTTATCTTGCAATAGTTGATTTGATGCATGAATTAATTAAAACGCTTGGCGAACACAATATTTGTTTGCAAAACATCAGAAGATGTCTCAATGGCGCGTACGACGACATGGATCATGGGTTGCTCTTCTTTTTTTTTTTTTTTCTTTAAAGAGGAAAACTAAGAATTCATATTAATTGAAACCGGCCGATACAAAAGATTGGCTCTATTTTAATTACGTTTTATTTATTAACGAATAGTAAGTCGAGCGGTTAAGGCTCTACAACTCCTCACCAGAAGTTGGGGTTCAATTCCTATCGCTGTTAAATTTACAAACATTATCTCAACTTGACAGGACAGCTAGTAGGCATGCTAGAGGAGTAATAGGAGGTCCCCCAATTTGATTATCCCCTTTCTCCCAAGACCCTTCAGTGGACAGCAAGCAGGCGTGCCACGGGAGCAACTGGAGATCTCCTAATTTGATTATCCCCTTCTCCCAAGACCTCTTATTATAATATAATAGGATTTCTTCAAAAAAAAAAAAGAATTGCAGGATTTCTCAAAAAAAATTTGCACTTTAGTTTAGATTAGTAACACAATACTATTTAAATGTGATGTATTAAGATAGAAAGATTATTAAAAATATATTAAAATTATTGAATTTCTTTTGAAACGTGAGTTGTCCAAACAAACGTTGTTGCTTAAGATCCTATGTTAAGTACTTGCTTGCATTACTTACCCCAAAAAAAAAAAAAAAGAAGGAACTTGTTTGCATTTCATTTTGTAATAATTAATTATATATACTACTGTAATTTAGCTGCTGCAAATGGTGGAAGTAGATAATTTAGCTGTTGCAAATGGTGGAAGTAGGCCCTCAAAATAATTATCTTTTTCTGGCATTCAAGTAGGCCCCCAAATCTAAAATCATTGATTATGGCCTATTGCGAAGCTCTATATGTTTCCTGATTTATAAACCATTTTACCGTTGTTTAGTCCTACTATCATTTGTTTCTAATCACCATCTTGAACTAAACCTTTAGATCGCCATGGTGGGTATGATATGTGGGGCTTTCAGCATGACATTAGGGAACCTGAGCCCTCTCAGTGAAAAATATTTAGATGTACTAAGTTTACAGGTGGAGCTGTGGATTTTATAATCCACAATTAGCCATATCATTAAGGTGATAGATCACAAGTGGACCATAGTGTAGGTCACGACTTGTGAATCACAAAGTTTACGGTCCCATTAGTAGACCTGGTGCATTCAAGTATTTTTCCCTCTTAGCTATGGATCTGGTTAAAACAATTATTAATTTAGTTGTCAAACAGTAATTCTGACATGAGAACACCGTCATATGTTGTTGTGCTTTTAAAGCGTACAAAAATAGTGTTATAGGACGAAATACATATAATATGCATAGGCATTTTTTTACAGTAGAAGAATGCTCCACCACTATGTATTGTATATAAACGTTTCGAGTACACACGTAACAGTTCACAAATTATGCATAAGGGGTATAAAAATTACAGCATTTGTCTTTTCAACCCCTACTGATCAATTAAATTAAACTAGAGTAGTCCACAAAAACTCTAATATTTACTGCCGACAACGATATCAATATTTGTTCTTTTTCAGGAAAAAAATATGTGCGCCTTTGTAAATTTGTAATGGCATTTTACATCCTTTAAATCACTAGGTTTCAGAAACGTCACATACTTGTTAAACTTCCATTAGTGACTTTTGTCAAAAGGTAAATAAACTTTTATAATTGGTAGTTTTGAGTCAATTGATAGTTGAAAATTAATTCTGAAACACATATTTTACATTTGAGTAACATGGTAAATCTGATAATAATAGGAAAACACTGAAATTACAAGCCCAATATGAATCATTGGTAAAAGTTCAGCTACTAAATGCTTAAATTGAATATATATATATATATATATATATATATATATATTAGGTACTATAAATATAACAAGTATTCTACAAGTTACTCGATGGAGGTCCTAGTTCTCGTAATCTTAATATTTCCAGCATGTGAAGTTGGCATCAGTCCATTTTCTTCACAAACAACAATCTTTTAAATAAAGTAATTTTTGTGTCATTTTTTGCTTCCATCAAGATGAGTTGGCGCTAAGTGAAAGGGTTCGTAATTAGCGGCTCAAGAGGAATTGCACATGATGTCTACCTAATAATCCAGATAAAGAAAATGATAAATGGGGTAATGCTTTGAAAATTTTGGTGATTATCCGACATCAAAGGAAAGGTCATGTGAACATGAAAGGCTTTATATCGTGAAGTAGTTTTGCACAATTAATACAGAAATGTTATACCATCGAGTAACAAGCAAGCATTATAGGCTTCCCTATTCAATTTGCAGCTAAATAATACAAAGAGTAACTTATCTTTCAATAGTTGATTTGATGCATCAAATAGTTAATACCCTTGGCAATTGTGCATAAGATCAGATGATGTCTGAGTGCCACGAACCACGATTTGAGTTGCTCTTTTTTTTTTTTTTTTTTTTGTATAAAAAGGAAAACTAAGAACTTATACTAATTAAAACTAGCCAATTGACTCTGTTTGAGTTGCGTTTTACTTAAGATTAATACTGTAACACTATTTAAAATGCAGTGCATGTACGTGAAAAGGTGATCGAGAATATTTAAATAAGCATTGAAATTTGTGGGTGAGTTGTCCAAACAAACCTTGTTACTAAAGATTCTAAGTTATGTTAAACACTTTCTTGCACTTCTCTTTGGTTGTATTGTATAATTAATTATGTAGATTACTATAATTTAGTTGTTGCAAATTGTAGTAGGCCCCAAAGTAGTTGTGTTTTCTGGCATTTAAGTAGGCTCCCAAATCTAAAATTATTTGTTATGGCCTATGGGAAGTTATATGTTTAGATATTAATAAAAATTTAATAATTACTTAATCCTAATATCATTAGTTTCTAATCTTGGTCTTAAATTATTCTTTAGATAGCCAGGGCGAGCAGGATATGTGGGGCATGAGTATCCCTCTTCGCCAACGATTAGATTGAATGAACTATTAATTTAATTGTCCAACAATAATTATGATATGAGAAAAAATATATTTATATATTACTATTTCCAATCATAAGTTCCATACGCCGGCGTGAACTGATCCATATAAGAATTAATTTTCTCCACTATCTTCTTCTCTTTTCCACGATGATCCTAGTGACTGACAAAAACTGAAAAACAAAAAGGGTTGAAAAAGCAGTTCTGCTGCAAATCAAAAGATCCATATGTGTTACACGGAATTTGTTTCTCTTTGCCCAAAAGTTGTACTCCAAATCCTGTACAATTTGCTGATGTGTAATCCACCAACTTGTGTGGCGATATAAAGGTCGGAGGACAACTACAGTGATTAATATTTAGTAGGGATTGATGTACAAGGCTTGCACTAAAGTAAAAGCATTGATGTAAAATCCATGTGAAGTTAGAATTTACTTGTGGCCCAACAATATAATAATTATTTAGCTTGTCACTTCAGCATTGAAAGTACTAGAAAAAAGCCTCAACAATACCAAAAAACACTTTTGTCATTTGCCAAAAGGGTTAATAACAGTTTACTCCCTAAACTTTGAATATATACATTTCACCCCTTTATGTATCTTATTTGACTTTGACCCACTCATTTACAATTTTTCTTCCAAAACTATCCTTGCCTATCCCTAAACTAACCTTAGCTTTATGAATTTTTTGTAGTCAATTTTTTACTATTCTATTAATTTCTTTCAACCTTGCTATATATTCTCCACATCTTATAGAAAAGATAAATCCATATTTCTATCCAAATCAACACGAACAAATATATGAATCGTTCCAAAATGTAAAAAATAAATCTAAAAAAAATGATAAACGATATTTCTATATAAATCAATAAATTTAGACTACAAATTTTGTTGTTTCATGCTTTTATTTTAAACTACAATTTAATAGATTGTTACAGTCTAATGTGTATTTTAGTAGGAAAAACATGTTGCTTTTGGAATATTTTATTACTGTGTAAAATCTTATAGTTTATGTTTTTGTTGGGAAGAGCATATTCTTTTCGAAAATAGTAATGGTTAAAATATCATGGCAAATACATATTTATTTTTGACATTACTGAGCGATTTATATACTTGTTCTTATTAATTATCATTTTATCTTTTTTGCCAGATTTTTTTTTACATTTTGGAACGATTCGTATATTTGTTCTTTTTTTTTTAAAGATATTTGTTCTTGTTAATTTATATAGAGATATCGATTTATCTTTTCTATAAGATATGCGGAATATATAGTAGGGTTGAAAGAAATTAATAATAAAACAGTCAAAAGTTAACCACTAAAAATTCATAAAGTTAAGGTTAACTTAGGAATGAACAAGGGTAGTTTTGGAAGAAAAAATTGTAAATGAGTTGGTAAAAGTCATACAGGACACATGAGGGGGTAAAATATATAATTCAAAGTTCAGGGAGGCAAACTGTAACTACCCGTAAGTTTAGGGATCACGCTGTTATTAACCCTTTGCGAAAATGCAACTGCAGAATTGTCTTCCCCCGGTATAGTTTCTGGAATTTAAAATTATACAATTCATAAACTATTAAATTGAAATGGAGGAGACTGAGGAAAATTAAATCTTGATTGGCAATTCAACTTCATTGTTGTTTGTTTAGGCACAGGATCTTGTTAAAAAGTGAGAGATAATTGTAACCAAGAGATTTTGGTAGCCAAAAAAAAAAAAAAAAAAGAACGTCCCATATAGAAGGGTTTTTTTATTATTTGATCCAGAAATAATTCTTGTTGGCCAGAGGTGATTGGTGCTCGGGGAGTCTGGCCTGGCCAACACTTAATGTTTGTGTTTTATTTTAAATCAATAATATAATACTATTTAAAATGTGATGTATGTGAAATAAAAAGGGGATTAAAATATATTAAAAAATTATTGAATTTCATGCGCGAGTTGTCCAAACAAACGTTGTTGCTTAAGATCCTATGTTAAGCACTTGCTTGCATTAATTACCCAAAAAAAAAAAAATTGCTTGCATTTTATTTTGTTTGAATAATTAATTATATATACTGCTATAATTTAGCCGTTGCAAAGGGTGGAAGTAGGCCCTCAAAATAATTATCTTTATCTGGCATTTAATTAGGCCCCCAAATCTAAAATCACCGACTATTGCCTATTGCGAAGCTCTTTGTGTTTCCTGATTTATAAACTATTCTACTGTTGTTTAATCCTATTACCATTTGTTTCTGATCACCATTTTCAAATTATCGCCACGTGGTTATGATATGTGGGGCTTGAGTACGACGTTGGGGAACTTGATCCCTCTTGGCTATGGATTTGATTGAAACGATTATTAATTTAATTGTCAAACAGTAATTCTGATACCTGAATACGTTTTTAAACGTGTAAATTATAGGACGAAATATGTATAATATGCATAAGCTTCTTTTTTTTTTTTTTTTTTAACTCTAGAATAATGCTCCATCTCTATGTCTTGTATATGTATCCCATAAACGTTTCGAGTACAAGTAATAGTTCACAAATTATGTATAAGGGTATGAAAATTACTATGTATTTTTTTTTTCAATTAGATTAGAGTAGTCACAAAAACTCTAATATTTTCTGCCGGTAACGATTTCAATATTTGTTCTTTTTAAAAAAAAAAAAAGAAATTGCTTCTTTGTAATTTTGTAATGGCATTTTACATCCTTTAAATCATTAGGTTCGTGAAACGTCACACACTTTTTAAACTTCCATTAATGACTTTTTGTCAAAAGGAAAATAAACTTTTATAATATGTAGTTTTTAGTCAATTGATAGTTGAAAATTAATTCTCAAACACATATTATACATATGAGTCACATAGAAAACACTCTAATTTTAGACAATATTCGCACTATCGTTTACAAGCCCAATATGAATCATTGGTAAAAGTTCAGCTACTAGTGGCTTAAATTGGAGAAAAAAATAACTTAGGTAACATAAATATAACAAATATTCTACAAGTTAACACTGTGGAGGTACAAATTCTCATAATCCTAATGTTTCGAGCATGCGAAGTTGGCCTCAGTCCATTTTGTTCACAAATAACAATCTTTTAATAAAGTATTTTTTTTTTCTTTTGATTTCTTCATTAACATGTAACATAAATTGGCTCTAAATTATTATTAACTAATTAATTATTACATGAGTTGGCGCTACGTGAAAGGTTCATAATTAGCGACTCAAGGGGATTGGCACGTGATGTCTACCTAACAATCCAGACAAATAAAATTGTAAATAGAGTAATGCTTGAAAATTTTGATGATTATCCGATATCAAAGGATAGCTCGTGTGAACATGAAAGGCTTTATCTAGTGTAGCAGCTTTGCACGATTGATACAGAAAAAATTTGCTGTACCAACAAGTAACAGGCAAGCATTATAGGCTTCCTTATTCAATATCTATTTCAATTTACAGCTAAGTAATACAATAATAAAGGTGTAAAAAAAAAATTAATGATTTAATTTATCTGGCAAAAATTGATTTGATGCACAAAGTAGTTATTATACTTAGATATATACATATACATAGACACATACATGTGTGTGTATATGTATATGTATGCATATATATAAGATCAGACTATGTCTCAATGCCACGAACCACGATTTAAAATTACTTAAAAAAAAAAAAGGAAAAAGAAAATTAAGAACTTGTATAAATTGAAACCGACCAATTGACTCCCTTTGAATTGCTTTTTATTTAAAGTTAATATTGTAACACTATTAAAATGTAATGTATGTAAAAAGAAAAGGTGATCGAGAATATTCACAAAATTATGGGAATACCTACGTTGTCCAAACAAACCTCGCTGCTTAAGATTATAAGTTATGTTAAGCACTTGCTTACATTTCTCTTTGTTTGTATAATTAATCATATATAGTACTAGAATTTATTGTTGCAAATGGTAGAAGTAGGCCCTCAGAACAGATTTGTTTTCTAGGGCCGCATTTAAGTAGGCCCCCAAATCTAAAGTCCTTGACTATGGCGTATTGCGAAGTTATATGTTTCCATATTGATAAAAATTGAATAATAATTTAATCCCAATATCATTAGTTTCTAATCATGGTTTCAAATTATGCTTTAGGCAGCCGAGGCAGGTAGGATATACGGGGCTTGAGTATCCATCTTAGCAAACAATTCGGTTGAATCAACTATTGATTTAATTGTCAAACAGGAATTCAAACACCTAAATATAAAAATATTTTTTATGGAAAGAATATCCAAAAACATATGAGAACGATAATGTAAATTAATATAAAAATATTTATGTATTTCTATTTCTATTTTTAGTCATAAGGTTCGCACATAAGCCTATCTAGAGCATGTGAGTTCACGTACCGGTCTACGTAAGAATGTACGAATTTTATCCAGTATCCTCTTCTCTTTTCACGATGATCCCAGTCACTGACAAAAAAGAAAAACGTAAAAGGGTAAAACAGTTATGGTGCAAATCAAAAGATCCATGCGTGTTACACGTTTTTCTTTACCCAAAAGTTGTCCTCCAAGTAATGTACAATTTGCTGATGTGTAATCCACCTGCTTGGGTGGCATTATAATGCTCGGACGACAACTCCAGTGATTAATGCGATTACCTAGGAAAAGTATACAATACACCACGTGCATTGTCACGTGATGTACTAGAACTAATAATTTATCGTCATGTGGCAATGGTGGGTCATAATTTGTATTATTTGGTGATGTGTGATTAGTTCTAGTGCACCACGTGGCACGCCACGTGGCGCGCGTGGTGCACGGAATACTCACTCGATTACCTAGTGATTGATGTTGGCTTGCACAAACTGAAAACGCATTGATGTACAATCCATGGGAAGTTAGAATTTATTTGCTTGTGGTCCAAAAATATAATTATTTAGCCTGACATTGAAATTGGATGAGATATTTGCGGGAGTAGGAATTTTAATGTCAATCCGATTCTTCTACATAAATGTTAAAATGAATTGAAGTAAAAATTGATTTGGGGTTTATGGAAAGAATATCCAAAAACACTTTTGTCATGTACCAAAATGCAAACGCTCAAAATTTTTCCCCCTCTTTTCTTGTATAATTTCAAGAATTTAAACTTATACAATTCATAAACTATTAAATCAAAATGGAGGAGACTGAGGAAAATTAAATATTGATTAACAATTCAACTTCATTGTCTTTTATTTAGGCACAGGATTTTGTTAAAAAGGGAGAGATAATTATAACCAAGAGATTTTGGTAGCCTAAAAAAAAAAAAAGCAGAACATCTCATATAAAAGGGTTATTATTATTATTATTATTATTAGATCCAGAAATCATTCTTGTTGGCCAGAGGTGGTGGGGGCTCAGGCAGCCTGGCCTGGCCAACACTTAAATGTTGACAAAAAAGTTTCCACACCAATAATTGATTAAATGAGATGAACATTCTTCCCTTATCTAAAAATTCCATTTAAATTATGAAATGAAAGATTTTAATGCATGACGTTGTTTTATTTATTTATTTATTTATTTTTTGTCAACAGTTAATAGGAAGGGGCCATATGCATGACGTTGTTTTTATGTTTGATGTAAACGGGCATGGCGCTATATCCATGTCTGATACAAAACAAAAGTCTGCTGTTTGCGGGGCGTGGGACATAAATATTTAGTTAATAAATACTACCCAAACAAATTCAAAGCCAGGACCACATGTATTGTCATGTGGCTAGTATCTTCACACTTGTAACGTTGCTAAACTAGCACGTAACATGCTTTTCCTTTATCGGTAATCAAAACAATTTTAGTCAGACACACAACCTTACTATTTTGTTCAAAGTTAACTTACGTAAGATGTAAATATAATTTTAACTTATGTTGTTTAGTATTCTCAAAAAATATATAAATATGTCGTTTAGTAGTGTACTTTAAAATTAGAGAAATTTTAATGTTGGATTAGCTTTTATTCAATGTTGTTTACAAGTAAAAGACGATGACTATTCATAAGAAATTTTAAATGCTTAGTCTCACTAGGTTGGTTTGAATTGTTGTTTTTCTAAAACAATATTTTGGCAAAAACGCAGTTTGTAACTACTATTTTGTCGGGTTCAGTTCCATGAAATGAACCCCTACGCGGCCCATTCATGCAGTGCTTGGTTTAGATTGCTGTTTTTCTTTCAAAAAAAAAAAAACAAATATGAATCGTGTAACTGAATCCTTACGAATCCCATTCATGCAGTGATGTTTTGTGTACAAAAAGTTTATATACTTATTGAAGTTTTATTTATTTATTTATTTATGATGTGACAGCACTACATGAATGGATGAGAATTAAAGCGTGTTTTTAATGGCTTTTTCCTATTTAATTTTAACTTTTGATTTTTAAAAAATTTATTTTGTGATGTTCTTAACTATTATTTTACTATATTTTTAAAATTTTAGATTAAAATCAGAAACTCTATTTTTAAATAAAAAATTTATTTTGTGATATTCTTAATTTAATTTTTAATTTTTTTAAAATCAAAATTTTAAAAAATCAATCCATGGGTACCTCAGCCGCACCACAGTTTTTGCTCTAGATTTATAGAATGGTAGGTTAGGCAGGTAGGACGTATGCCACGTGGTAATCTCTCACAGCTTGTTAAGAAATCACTTTTGACCAATAAATTTTGCTTACATCAGAAATTTAATCAAGCGTTAATGTGAATTAGTCCACCCATGGTTCATCTTCCACGTATTCGGTTGGCGATTTTACAAGTCATCGTCTTTTGGCAAATGCCGAAGGGCCTTGACATTCAGTACATGTCTCTTCCCGCTTCCAAGGAGGAATTTTTCTGGAACGAACTGATTTCACGAGTTCTATTCGTAAACCGAATATGAAAACAAGGCTCGAGTAATAGTAGTTCACATTTCCATCATTCAGTCAACGTATAAGTTTTCGTAGACACGATCTATAATAAAATTGTTCGAGTAAAGTTTTGGAAACTCCATATTCTTCTAATTTTTTTTTTATAATACGAATCTCTTATTTCTCTATTACACAAATGACACATTGTGTTATCTTTTTTTTTTTGTTTTTTCTCTTTTAGGAAGAAAAACAGTAAGATTCCACCTACTCGAACTCGAAACTTATGATTAAAAAAAAAAAAGCGTATTATCAACTAAACTATACTCCTATATCACATATCCAGTATGCAAAGATTTTTTTTTTTTTTTTTTTGGCTCGAACGAAATGATTTTAGATAAGCTATTTTATGAAAAAACTGCAAAAACAAAAAAGAATGTTGGCGTTATTAATTTTGACGCAATTAATAAAAGAAGATGACAAGATGTTTGGACGGTCATGAGGAAATTTGTCACATGCAATTATTTGTTTTTCCGTGTACATGACCGATAAACGCTACCTGAATTTTATGACTGTGACCCGTGATTTAACACGGTGCTAACGTGCACAAATTTTGACCATTCAAGATACGTGAGTGTTTTGCCTTTAGCACTCCGTATTACTCATTCCACCAAATGGTCTTTGATTGCACAGAAGTACTAAGAAAGTGAATTGAATCTAAATTATTTCTCTCCTTTTCACGCATTTGGCTGGCAAGAAACTCACACAAAAAACAATGTGCGTGTCATTCCGTTACTTTATTTCATGTTTGTTTTTTTTTTTTTTTCATCAAGAGTTAATAGGGGAAGGGAAAGAGTTGAAAGATAAGAGATGAAGTACAAAAAGGATCTAACTTTTTGTATAACTCATCAAACTTATCAACTCGGAACCTATCCTATAACTTTTCGATGTGGGACATAATTTTTTGACACTGGAGAGCAACTAGTTTATTTCATGTTTGTGTAATGCAAAAATGGGAGGAAATTTGAAGAACGGACATTTCTTAGGCTTCTCCTCAATAGCTTCTAATTTTTAAAAAAATTAATTTTTAAAAAGTTGAAAATTTGTTGTTTCTAATTTTTGTTTAAAAAAATTCAAAAACATAATAAAAAAAGTATCTAAGAACATCCAAAATGAATTTTTCAAAAATCAAAAAGTTAAAATCAAGTAATAAAAAACTATTGAAAACAAGCTCTTAAAATACTTCAATAACTACAGATTCTGTCAATTTTTTCATGTGAATATTATTGACTTTATCACACTTTCTTTTATCTCAATTTCTTCCATAACTTTGCCTATGCTTCAACCAAACTCCTAATTGTAATGGGAAGAAAATCTTTGTAGATCTATATTAGTACCATTTGTATGTTGTTCATCATTTCAATTGTGATGCACCTGTTTTTCGGCAATTGTCTGTTGTTGGGATTTTATTGGATTTGCTCATTTCTTGGACAAGTCGACATGGGGCCCATATCTAATCTCATTTGGACCACTCAATGTTCAGCCAATTGGTGGTCCACGAAAAAGGGAATTTTTTTTTCCTTTTTTTTTTTTTTGTGGGTTAGATTTTCTCATCTTTCCTTTGCTTTCACTTATTTGGGTAATGCATTAAAACTGAATTTTGTCGGGAAAAATTAGTTTCTCAATACTTCAACAGCTAGATCACTTTTTTTTCTCGTCAAATAACTAGAGCAAAAAGCATTTCTATTCAGTTTCACTTTTTTTCAACTCAATTTTTTCACATAATATTCACTTTTTCAGCTCAATTTCTCACCTATTTTTTCCTCTTATTCAACCAAATCCTCAGAAGTACAATTTTTATGATCACGAGATTCTTCTGGATGCATTATTGTCTTTTCCTCAGCTCAATTTCTCACATAATTTTTCCTCCTTATTCAACCAAATCCTCAAAAGTCCAATTTTTACGATTACAAACATAAGATTCTTCTGGATCCATTATAGGCTGCATAAATTGTGATGCCGAATTCTTCTGTATTTCCGAATGAATCCGAAAAGGCAAACGCATCCAATTTCAATTCTGACAAACTGTACTATACATATTCGTCACCCCACTGGACCCTTGTTCCACGCCACAACTCCAATTGGGCCCCATTTGTAACGAATTATGCTGTTAATAATGTCACCTCACTGGACCCCTCTTTCAGGCCACATCTCCAAATGGGCCCCGTTTATAATTCACACATAAATGTGTAGGAACAACTCCACGGGCGGTCACATGGTGCTCAAACCACTCCATGGGCCACAAACAGGATAAAACCCATTAAAGGAGAATATTTAAACTGGCAATTGGGTAGGGGCCGCGCGAACGCAGGCCCCCGCTGCCACAAATTATGACGTAGGCTCCACCGCTTGGGTAGACCGTAGGCGGGCACCCCTCCCAAGTGCAATGGAGGTCACCAACCCAGGCCATGGGCCTTCTTGATCGCCCATTGACCCCGTCCAGGTAAGTATGTTTTTCAAGCCCAGTCCTTTTCCTTTCGTAGCCATCCTTTTCGCAGCTCAGCTCTTTCTCTGGGCGATGTGGGATGATTAGAACAAGAAACTCTTTAAGAAATTGTAATTAGTTAAACATTTCTTTTGTTTTCCTTTTCATATATATATTTTTTTACAAGTTGTTAATTGTTAAGATCAAATAATTTTCAAATTATAAAATGTACAAACCGCACACATTATCCATCAACTTTAACGAAAAACCATTTATCGAATATAATTAATAAAATAATTTTATTGTTGTTTGTTTAAGCACGAGATTTTGTAAAACAGGGAGAAAATAATTATAATATCCATAAACTAAAAATGGAATTAAATTATGTAATAACTGAATGTGTGATGCTGTTTTCTATTTGTTGTTAAGGTGTCTGGCCAACACTATACGCTGTATTCATATTTAAGATAAGATAAAATTCTGCAGGTTGGAATGGGACATAAACATTTGTTAGAAATATACTATCAAAATGAAATCAAAACCAATATTGTCAAATCCCATATGCATGTCGTGCTTAACATGCTTTGCCTTGGTTGGTAAGAAAAAATTTAATCGCACAACCGCTTTTGCATAAGATGTAGATGTGATTAATTATGTAATATTTAGCTTTTATTTAGTGTACTTTTACAGTTAAAAGACAACTAATCATAAGAAATTCCAAATGCTTAATCTCAATGGCTTTATACGTATTGTTATTCTCCTAAAATAAAATTTTAAAATATTTTAAAAATACCATTTCTATCATTTTTTTTATCTCATGTATATCACATTCGTGAGTGTCATTTTTTTATTTTTTTTAATAATTTTTATTTGATATAAATTCAATCACATTGCTATAAATTTATAAATTGGTAGGTTAGGCAAGTGGAGGCATATGCTACGGGGTAATAGTAAAAGCTTGTTAACAAATCACTTATGTGCGATAAATTTTGTTTTCATAAACAATTTAGAGGCAGTTTGGTTTAAATTCCTCAATCACTATCAATATGACTATCATTAATCCTACTATGAGTATGAATTTTGATAATTCCCCCAACATGTTTGGTTTAATAACGGAATGGGTATCGTTATAGAAATACTCGTTTGATTTACTAGAATGATTTCCAAGTAAGTTTTAAAATTTTTAAATCTTTTATTTATGATATACATAATTTTTAGATTTCTTATTTTGTATATTTTTAAAGAAAGTTTCTAAAAAGACTTCTTCAATTTTCAATATAGCCATGCTCTAATTTGAATTTTACACAAAGGATAACCTTAAAAAAAGTAATTTTTATTGTATTAATATATAGCACTATATATCTTTGATTTTCGGTTCATATTTTTATAAAAAAATTGAACGTAAAAAAAATTTATTAAAAAAATTTATAAATTTTTTTTATAGAGTATTAATCAAGAATATTCAAAATAAAAAATCAAAAGCCATAGCAGAGAGAGGGAGAGAGAAGAAGAAGAAGAAGAAGAAGAAGAAGATAGAATATTAGGGGTAGCTCAAAAGATGTGTTTTCTTTTAGGGGGTTTGTTTTTGTCCTTAATCATAAGGATTAATAGGTTTGATAGAACAGTATTTTAGGAAAAATCATTAACATCTCAATTAATCACTTTTATTCTCATTAAATAATAGTAATAGTTATTTTATAAATATCAACAATGGTATCATTACTTATGACACTCATTCCCCTTCTTGATTCCTAAACCAAACGCCTCCCTAATGTTAATGTAAATGAATCCACCCACGATTCATTCTCCACGCATTAAGTGCGGGGCTTTGCAAGTTCTTTTCGCAAATGCCAGGGGCCCATTTTGGCATTATTGATTCTGACTGACACAATTAGTTTGAAAGATATATGATAAAGTTTCTTCCACTGTATTTTTTTAAGGAACGATGAAATAAGTGATATGCAATGGATTTTTTTTTTATTTTTAAATTGTATATATGATGAATTAGTGGCACCTGAATTTTAAGACTTGACCTATAAAATACATGTGATTGTTGCCTTTAACACACCATATAGTAGTACTACATTTTAATAAATAGTTTGATTGCACTTAGAAGTATAAGAAAAGTGAGATAAAAAAGTTAAATTAATTTTCCCCTTTTCATTCATTAAAATTGCAAAAAAGCTACACAATTTGCTTTTTCATTCATTTGCTTTCTTTCATGTTGTGTGATACAAAATTGGGAGGAAATCTTGAAGAATAACATTACTTAGAATACTTCAGTAACTACACATTCGCTCAAAGTTTTCATGTCAGGGTAAACACAGAAAAAAAAAGTACTATTATTCACTTCACCACACTTTCTTTTATCTCAATTTTTGAAAAGGATGTTCATTAATTTCCTTGCAGCAGCATAATAAAAGATTACACATGAACACGAGATACAGTGAAAGCGTGCGCCAGTTATATCTCCTTCCGACTACCTTTAGCATTTTTTTTTTTCTTTTTTGGCAAGACAGTTGCACAATTATCTCACTCTCCTCTGTTTTCTTCCATTTTGTATTGTGCAAAACTGAATTTTGTCAGAAAAAGTAGTAGCCATAATTCAAGAAATAATAAAATTTTCTTGTCAAATAAAAATAGAGCGCAGAGCATTTTTCCCTCTGCCTCACTTTTCTTCCCCTCAATTTCCCACATAACTCTTCCTCTTTTTCAACCAAAGCCGCCTTACAAGTACCAATCTTAACAATCATAATATTCTAATGGATCTATAATTCGCCATACAGTACCGCAATTTAAATTCTTTTGGATCTATAATTCAATTGCATGATCCATTGCTATATAATATATAATAGGTTCTTCATTATGGGCATGATTTGAAGATTTAGTTACGATTTGAAACCTACTTTCTGTCTTCATCCATGGATTCTTTACTCATACTTATGGAAGTAATAATTCAATTCCAAAATTCTGTTTCACAATTTTATAATCCAATTTCTCACTTTTTAAATGACCCTTGGATACAAATCAAGAGAATTTATATTTTTCTCATTTGAGAGGTAAAGGATTAAATCCTTTTTTTATTTTAGAAATAAAATTTTTGGATCAAACCAAAAGCAAAGACCCTTTAACTATTCAAGAGTTAATAAAATGAATCATATTTTTACTATTCCACTACAATACAATTATTGTATACGACTTGATTTTTTGTTGGATAGGGAAATTGGACATAATTAAGAATCAAGACAGGAGCGTTCCATAGTCAAAATGGCAAAGCTACAGTTGCAATGGTTTTCAAGAACGTTCAAGGCACCCACATTTTAACCAAAGTCTCATAGGTATTCGCTTCATCTGCGTTTTAACCACATTTTGACCATAGCATGCTTAATGGTCATTTCTGATGGATTGCCTGATGTTAGTCCAAGAGCTGAAAAATTGTAAATTTATTCCTTATTAGTTATGTAATATTTTTCATGATATTAGGATTAAATCGTCTTTTCTACCATTTTGTAAAGTATTTAAAGTAGATCGTAACATAGAACAACTAGCTCATAATTTAGTGGTCTCCTCAAACATGTAATCTTTCTTATGTTCTAATATATGTGTGTTTTAAAAAAAAAAAAAAAAGAAGATAGGATCATCAAAAAATCATAAAAAAATTAGTGTTCATGGAAATAGTAGGTCACGTTCTTTTGGGGTCACGTCCACATTGCAGCCAAACATAAGCCCCACGGCATCCAATTCGTGCGCCCACTCTGACGACGAGTGAGTATTGCGTGCACCACGCGTGCCACGTGATGTATTAAAATCAATCACACATCTTCAAATAATACAATGTATAACCTATCATTAACGATAAATTATTAGTTTTAGTACATCACGTTTATCATTAACGATAAATTATTAGTTTTAGTACATCACGTGGTAATACACGTGGTGTATTGTATACTTTTTCCCTCTGACAACAAGTCCAAGTACAAAGGAGCCGAAAGGAATCTCCCTTCCCTTGACATCCAATTCGTGGGCCTCAAAGATGGTGATCCAGATAAGATAATTTGGTGATCCAGATAAAATAATTTCTAACTCTGAGTTGGGCCCACTACCACAAATTATGACGTAGGCTCCACCACTTGAGAAGACCTTAGGTGGGGACCCCTCCCACGTGGAATGGAGGTCACCAACCCAGGCCATGGGCCTTCTTGATCGCTCATTGACCCCATCCAGGTAAGTATGTCAGCCCGTTTGTCCCTCCTACTTTTATAGCCCTTTCTTTCTTCTAACCTCTTTCGCTTGCCGGTGTGGGAAGATAAGTATAGCAACCTCTTAAGATATTGGAACCAATCAAAACTTATCTCTCTTTTTTTTTTTGTGATTTTTTGTTACAAGTTGGTAATAATTAAAATCAGAGAAATTTCAAATTGTAATAAGCTGCCAGCTGATCGTCATTGAATATACAATTTAGCCTCTTACACTAATCATTTTTTATACCATTCATCAACTTTACTATAAAAACCATTGATTGAATCATATTGGCTCAAGTTGAAAATGTAATAAAAAATAGTACTTTCAATTACTTCTATGTTTTCACCATTCTCTTTGTTAAATAAATAAATAAACTAAATAATAAAATGAAAGAGATTTGGTTTTTTTGGTGAATCAAATCAAATAGTTCCGTTTGAGCAAAAGATAAAATAATATTTAGCATGGGTCATCGATTGTCATTCAAACCATCAATCTACTACTATATATTATACTTATGATTCAAAAAATAAAGCTACAGTGATAAATGACCATCTATATCAATATTTTTAACTACTTATACCTTTTTACCATTTTTTAAGTTAAATAATAAACTAAAATCTTGAAGGATAGATAAATTTTTTTTGGCAAATCAAATTAAATAGTCTCACTTGAGCAAAAGGTAAAAATATTATATTTTTTGTAAAAAAAAAGGAAGTTGTTTTCCCCAATTCATGTCACTCTAAATATAAATAATTGAGTTGGAAGAAGAAAACAAGAGATGGACTATATTACCTTTTTTTTTTGGCACATTTGGTTACTTCTTGTTATATGAATATAATCACAAAGTAATTTACTACTTCTAATACATTTATTATTATTATTTTTTTGTGTATGTTTAGTTTTTAAGGGAGGTTTGCTTTTTTATACAAAGTTCTTTGCTATATTACCTTTTATTTGTTTGTATACATATTTTATTTATTCTGTTTAGTGGTGGTTTGACCTCCCCCGGGGGGGGGGGGGGGGAATGGGTGGTTGTGGAGGCAAGGGATGAGACCATAATAAAGAAGAGAGTTTAAATCTAACATCAACTTACTAACTTTTAAACTTTAAGTTGTGTTATTTATTTTATTTATAATGTTCATACTCCTCTGATTTTCTTTTACCTGTTAAAATATATATATATGAATAATAAATTTTTATTTATGCTAGTTTAGATTTTAATACCTCATGTTTGTAGGGAATTCATTATTGTAGGCATGCAATTGGACCTGGCTAATGTTGTGACAACCCCAAATAGGTCCCATTTCTAATCTCTTTTTGGCCTCAAAAGTCAGCCACTTCGCGGGCCATAAAAACGGGAGCCATTTAAAAAAAAAAAAAAAATCTTTGAGAGTTTGATTTTCATGAAAGTTGCACAATTTTATTTCCGTGCTTTCTTCCAAGTTGTATAGGGCAAAACTGAATTTTGTTTGGCCAAAATAGTTACCAATATTTCAAGAACCAATAAATTTTGTTGTCAAATAAAACATAAAGCATAGTCCCACCCAACTCATCCTCTTATTCAATTCAAGCCTCCATATGGATCCATAATTCGTCTCACAGCACCGATTTTAACCATCATAAAATTCTTATGGATCGTTTTGTTGTTACAGAATACATAAATACTGAGGATTCAAGTCAATTTTGACAGACTGACCAACTTTTGGGGTCATGTCCACAGTCCCCCCATACCGATGCCGAGTCCACAATCCCAGTTAACAAAAAGCCCACAACGATGATCCATTAAAAATGGAAGAATCCAGCACAAGTCAGATTTGAGAGCCATGTACTCCAATTCGTGGGCCACAAATATACTAAACAAATTTAGATTAGGCATTGTGTAGGGGCCGCGCGAACGCAGGCCCCCGCTGTCACAAATTATGACGTAGGCTCCACCACTTGGGTAGACCTTAGGCGGGCACCCCTCCAAAGTGCAATGGAGGTCACCAACCTAGGCCATGGGCCTTCTGGATCGCCCATTGACCCCGTCCAGGTAAGTATGTATTTCGAGCCCACTCCTTCTCGTTTTATAGCCGCCCTCTTCCCTTCTCAGCTCTTTCTCTAGTCGATGTGGGATGATTATAATAAGAAGTTCTTCAGAAACTGTAATTAGTCAAACATTTCTTTCCTTTTTTTTTCCTTTTCGTGATTTACAAGTCGATAATAATTAAGATTAAAGAAATTTTCAAATTGTAATAAATTTGCCAGTTGACCATCATTGCATTTACAATCAAGCCGCCTACACTAATCTATTGCTATATGATTCATGAACTTTTAATATAAAACCATTGATTCAATCAAATTAGCTCAAGGTGAAACCATAAAGGAAAAATTAAATTACCCACTAGTTATAAAAATATTCTGCAAAATTATTTTATATAATCTCCCACCATCTTTTTCTATTCCCAATCACTTTTTATTTCTGTTAATAAAATATTAAAAAAATGTTACAGTATTATTATTTTTTAAATTATAAAAGAAATACAATTCAAATATAGCCAATTGGTCAACATCGGCCATCTTACCAAAACATTAAAAAAAAAATGATAGGTCGGTAAGCAATTCAATTGTGTTATCTGAATTAGTTATCTTACCATAAACACAATTTTTTTGACTAACAATAAGTAGTATCACTCTCACATAAGTTGGACTGGACAAATTCATGAATTGTAGTGTGTGAATTTGTGATTGTGATGGGAGGTTGGAATAATTCATTTACAAATACATTACCATTTTGGTGGAGAATAATCTCTCTTGTCCAAGTCAATCAAACCAAAAAAATCCGCCACAAGGGGGGAAGGTTGGTAAAGTCAATTTAAATTGAAGTCATAATCAATTACCCCACCCAATCCAACCAGACAAGCTGATAAACTTAACTTCACAGCTAAAATCCAGACCCATTAAGCACACCACAACAAACCTAAATGTCGTTCGTTTTTCACACTGATTCAAATACCTTGGAAGATTTGACGTTGTGACAAGTTGTTACAATCTTAATATATCCTAACATTGCGTTTGGAATATTCAAGTGCTAAATTTTTTTCTAAAAATAGCCATTATCCTTAATTTTTGTCAAATGTTGTTTTCAAATCACTAGATTATAATATACAAGGAAAGCTACTTCGTAATGCATTAAAAGTTGAGAAGCATGACTTGTGAAAAATGGTACTAAGATTTTTGTTTCATTTTGGAGTTTGGAGGTGTTCTCGTTTGTTTAGATTTTATAAAAGTTGATTCTAAAAAAAGAAAGTGTATTATTAAAAAACAGATTTTTTAAATTCTGTTGATGTTTAAAAAGATCATCAATAATAAAAATTTAATTCTTTTTTGCCTTTTTTGTGTTGCCATACAAGTAACAACAAATAAATGAGTATGAATTACAAATTTAAATTATAACTTAGTTAGGCGTTAGTTACTAAATTAAGAATTTAAAGATTGTTTTTTTAGCTAACTTACCTAAACAAGACATTTTCCTTCGTGGACGTCGACCTTTCCCATGAACCAAAACCTCTTCTTCGTCAACAGCATTCTTGTGCACTTTTTGATGATGTGATGTTTGAGAATTGATCCACTTCTTCGGCTATCCCCGGGTCCAAAACCCAAATCTAAAATCTCAGAAGCTTTCTTTACAATTTTGCAATGAAAACCTTCAATTTCCTTCTTTTTGGAACCCTGAACAAAATTCTGTTTGCAAACTAATTTTCAAATTCCATACCGGCGAACTTTCAAGATTCTTACGTTTCTTCACTTTTGGGACTAACCCTTTTGAACCCATCAAATTCTTATCCAAATTTTCATGATCCATCTTCATTTTATCATCTAGTTGATGCAAAAGTGGAAAAAAAAAAAAAAAGTAGGGGATTTTTAGTGAAGGAAAAATGGCTATGCCAAAGAGCAGAGGAGAGAAAGATGATGTAGAAAGTAGGTTATCAGGTTATATATCAGTGAAGGATTCATCAGTAAATCTGTTAACGGTTCTTTCAATTTTGATCGTTTTTGTGGTAGGAGTAGTGATTGGGCTGGTCTCAAGTTCCCATATTGATAGGTACTTCACTACTGAGCAATTTTATTCCAATAGGTCTGTAAAATTTGATGATGGAAATTGCACAATTGTGATCAATAATTGTCAAAAAGAGGATTGCTTGAGCTTGAAAAGCTTTGTTAGTCCTAAAAACTTGACTCATGGTTTGTCTGACGAGGAGTTGTTTTGGAGGGCTTCATTGGTGCCTAAAAAGGATGAGTTTCCATTTTTTAGAGTTCCTAAGGTGGCTTTTATGTTCATGACTAGAGGGCCATTGCCACTTCTGCCATTGTGGGAGAGGTTCTTTCAAGGACAAGATAAGAACAAGTTTTCAATTTATGTGCACGCCCTGCCCGGGTTCCATCTCAATGTGACTAATTCATCGGTTTTCTATGGACGACAGATCCCAAGTCGGGTAAGGTTTAACTTTGAATTTATGCTTTCCGGTTACTTATTGTGATTGTGTTATGCTTTTGATGTGATGTTCATAAAAATTGGTTCTTTGTTTTCTTCACTTATGTAATGTCGATGTGTTTGAAAGCACCTTTTTGGTAGGTTAAGTGTTACATGAAAGTTGTGAAGTTTGGAGATAGATAGGTGGGGAACTGCATAATCTTGGGAAAAGTACAGTTTAAGACACTTTAATTTCGATAGGAAGTACAAGTGATAACTTGCAGGATCAAAGATTCTTTCTTGGGTTTACTAGTTAATTTGTTCATAATCTAATTACTGAGACAAGCAAGAAGGGACATATGTTGCAGGTTATGCTTATGTTCTTACATCCTTCTCCATTTTATTTTTTATTTGGTTTCACAGCTAGTGCGTGACAAAATCAAACTGAAGTAACTCAGATTTTTTGGGAGTATAGGATTTTTTTCACACCTGCCTCATGATTTCTCACAGTTTTATGTGTTGCATATGCTCAATCAACGTTGGGCTTGGTTATTTAGTTAAGAACTTTCTTACTAATATCAGATAACATGTGGCTGGAAGTCATATGCACAAAAACTGAAACTTTTTACAGTCCATCTGATACCAACTAGATTGTGGAGTAGGATAGGTTCACAAAATGTCTCAGCAGATTGATCAAATGTTGAAGGTTCCCCCCCCCCCCCCCTTCCCCTGACTATAATGCATAAAATACTAAAATGTGAAACAAAATTCATCAAAATTTAGAAGGAATTAGCTAATTTTAAGTTGGCAAGATAGAGTTAGTTCAAAGGTGGCTAGTCAATGATTTAGTAGAACTTGATTAAACAATTTGCTTTTTTGGTTTTTAGCTTAGAGAATCTGCCAAACATTAAAAATGTCTTTACTGTAGTGTATTTAAAATGTTGGTTCATGTGGCTAAATCTGATGATAAGTTTCTTTTTAATTATATTAAAATAAATTTTGAGTCGATATACTTCATTTTGAGTTTAGCTTGATATTATGATGCTGGGTTGCCCCAGTACAGATCCTAGGTCTGCTTTTGATGTATTATAAATTATTTCATAGAGAGTACAGCTTACTACAGTTAGGCCAAGACTAACAGCTTAAAGAACCCTATGGAAATGGCAGAACTGGTTTGACATTTAAGTTGTCATGGGATTATGATTTCTGGCTTAGCAAGCCATTAGTTCAACTGTTCTGACATATTATGGACTATTTACAGAAGTTTGATTTGCGTCTTAATGCCTGTTTTAATAAGGAACTTGTAGGAAGTAAAACTTTTATAATTTGGTGAGGTAACAGAATACTGATTTGGATGCTGTGAGGATCTAAGGAGGTTATGGATTGGCTAAGTTTACCAACGTTCTTTATAGAAATTCAGCTCGGTCTTTGCCTATCAAGCTGTAAATATGGTGAATTACTATTTCTAGGCTTAAATATGACTGTAATCTTGGAGAGGGCATGTAGAAGTGTGAATTACTCAATGGATTTAATTACATCATTTTACCATATATATCCTAAACCTTAATAAAGATGCTTCTTTCATTAATTGTTTTTTCCTTAAAATTGAGTTGCATAATTAAAGTGTTCTCCTTAATATTGTAGAAGCATAAAGTGTTCATATTACGGATTTGAGTTCAAAATAACCTCAACTTGCAGACTTTGCTCCAAGTTTTATATTTTCAAGCCCAAGTGTTTTTAAACGAGATCTTGACCAAAGCTTTGCTTGTCTTGTGCATTGTGATTGATCAATAACTATAGAAAGCTCTTTAAGTGGAAACATGGTGGGATTCAAGTGGACAAAAAGATTTGCAATTATTGTAACTAATAGAAGAGCTTGACCTTATGGTTATGTCAACATTATGCGTTATTCTGGTAGTTTAATTGAGATCGAACTCTGGAATAACTGCAAATTTGAGGCTTGAGCTTGTCTGAAAAACTGTGTCCTATTTCTAGGCAAGTATTGAAAATTAGTGAGGCAGGTAAACACACATGCTTTTTTTGGATCTGAACTCTTACAAGTGAATCTTAGCACTTTTGCAGGTAGGGAACTATTGCTGAAATAATCTCAAATCAGGAATATGATAGTTCACAAGCTAACATTGGAACAAAAGTCAGATGCCAGTTGTTTTGCAAACAAACTTAGGACATTTACAGTGTTGTTAATCTTAAGACTGACAGAACTAAATTATTCAATGTACTCTTTCAAACTGAATGACGTTCAAATCATCAGACATACAACGTACGGTGCACTACACAATTAAGATATTTGTCTGTGCAATGTGATTAACTAGAGGACAAAGCATTGATTTGGTTTGGGATATACTTGAGTGTGAGACAGCTTTGGCCTGAGGAGATAGCTGCTAAGCATGCTTTCTAAAAGAAAGAGAATGTGGGCATGGCCTTTTCTTTTTCAGTGGTTTGTGGTTTCTTATTCTTGTGTTTTGCTGGGGAAGGTTAACTTTTTGTTGTATAGGTCCTTCCATGGTTGCCTCTTTCCAGTGGAAGGGTTGAGTTGGGGTATTTAGTGGTTGAAGAAATTTGCAAGCAAATCTGATGAACACGATGAGGGAGCCTGTATCTCTTAATATGCACTCTATCGATGTTATAGGCAAAAGCAATAGTTTAATCAGTAGGTATTTTACGAGTGTAGAGAGTCTGATTCTGAGCAGTTACTGGTTAATTATCACTTACATATCAAATATAAACCTTTATTGTGACACTTGAATAGTTGGTATACTCTTGCATTATTTTAGCTACTTGTCAGATGATTTTACTGTAGTGCTGCTTACTTCTTTCCTGGAGAATCTTTTCTTTGATCTGACTTGGTGTGTTTTGCAACTTTTCTCCTCCTGAAAGTTTTGATATCTCCCAGGTTAAATGTTGCACAACTTTAACCATTTTTGTACTTTTGGGTTCTGATGCTCAATATTTTGATAGTGTATACATTGCTGTTTGATTCTCGAAACCTTTTCTCTTTTCCATTTTCAGCATGTTGAATGGGGATCAGTATCCCTTGTTGATGCAGAAAAACGGCTTTTAGCCAATGCCCTGCTTGACTTTTCCAATGAACGTTTTGTTCTTCTTTCTGAGAGCTGTATCCCCGTGTACAATTTCCCAACTGTCTACAGTTACCTCACTGGGTCAATGCATAGTTTCGTTGAGTCTTATGACAATCCTAATCGTTATGGCCGAGGTCGTTACAACCGTCGTATGCAACCAGATATCAGACTTGCAGATTGGAGAAAAGGGTCACAATGGTTTGAGCTTAACCGTTATTTGGCTGCTATTATAGTCGCAGATACAAAATACTATAGAGTCTTTAAGAAATATTGCAGGCCTTCTTGTTATCCTGATGAGCACTACCTTCCAACTTTTCTCCACATGTTCCACTGCGCTATGAATGCAAACCGAACAGTGACCTATGTGGACTGGTCAGTGCTCGCACCACATCCAAGGACATTCAGTGCAGCTGATATTACAGAAGGTTTCATTCAATCAATAAGGAACAATGGCACAGCATGTTCCTACAATTTAAAACGGATGACGAATGTTTGTTACCTTTTTGCACGGAAATTTACTCCAGATGCTTTGGAGCCTTTACTGAGTCTCAGTTCGAAAGTGATGCATTATTGAAATTTTTTATTTTTGCAGAGATAAAGGGTTTAATTTTGTCAACCTTTTCTTCTCTTTGCGCCATGTAGAATTATTAATTGAACATTTCGACTCCTTAGACCTCAATTTTGGTAGACTTTGTACGTTTGACGAGATAGCAGAATGTACAGAACTTCCTAGGACGATATGGTCCTCAACCATGCCGAGGATCTATTGGTTTTTCATTTGTCAAAATAGAAGTGAGGATCATTGATTAAAGAAAGCATTGATTTCGAATCTCGTGCTATGACTTGCCTTAAAGGTTATAATCCTTCTTCCTTGGATCACTTTAAGTGTTTGTGTTACCAGGGTAAAGGGTGTCTCGATTATTAGAACAAATGTATAAAAATAAATATTAGTCTTACCACGAAAAAGAAAATGGCAAATCATAGGAGCAGTAGAGCAAAATTCATCCAATGATTAATGTAAGTAAGAATTACTGAAATTTCATATTTATTAATTAACGTCAATTAGAATGTCTGGGCAAATTATACTCAAGACTCCTAATGTACCTCGTGATTTTTTGTTCAAAACTTATTCAGCAAGAACCCGCCGAAATAAAAGAACGGAAGTTGCTACATCAGAAGCACGAAAAAAATGAATCGTCTCTAGCTCAATGTGCCCTCCAGTGGTCATCACTGCTCCATTCCTCCTCCCCACAATTACAATAAATTTCAAAAGATCTAAAACCATCCCTATTAAAGTGGGATCAGCAAGACATCTGGGAATAGAGAAATAGTTCACATTGCTCGAACTATGGAGAATCATCCAAAAAAATGAACGTTTGAACGAGCTTCAACCTTAAAGCACTATTTTTTCCCAATTAACATTTCAGAAACTATGCAGTAACCAGTGAAAAACTGCAAAGATATGTCCCTTCCCTCGGCCCCCCACTTCTAAAAACGTGAGATGGATGCATCTTTTTAGTGCAGTAAAAGCAGATAGAGCTCAATTCAATAAAACCTTTTTACAAATGTTTGGGGAGCATATTTACTGTTCCAGTCCGTATGTTGCAGTCAGTTAATGAATCTTGTTGGAAATGACGCCCGAAAGAAAATACTTATTCCGGCATTAGACCTTAAAACGCCAACCTGCAGAAGTAACACTTCCACCTACTTTCAATACATTTGAGTTCCTTTCCTTTTACTTCAGCAGGCAAAAAGATTTTCATTTTTTTCTCTGGGAGTGGGGATTGGAACTACTAGAGCCCGATAACCAACTTAAGGTGAAAAATAAAGCGATAGAGTAATAGACCATATATGATTGCCATTACCACTACAACTCAACTTAATTAATGCGCATAGCCTTTTTAAAGAACAGGTTTAACCATTTTTGTCCTCTGTTCATCATACTTCTATTTTTTTAGGTCAGAAATATTTTCTTTGTGCTCTTTTAACTCAATTTTTTATATTTGCAGTCTGCGTTGATGGGTGAAGAGTTGCATGCAAAGATTCAAATAGGCTGTCTATTTACGAACAATGGAAACACAAAAGATAACCACGGTATCAGTTTATTTACAAAATAATTTTGTTAATCATTGAGAGATCTGAACTCCGAATAAAGAATCCATCTGATAAAACAGACACCTTACATTTTGCACATAACTCTGAAACCATGACAAGAACTTAGTTCACTGGAGAGTGAGTTCTACAAAATTTTCTCTGTAAAACTGTCCAAAAAGTTGCTAGAATACATCAATGGTGTATAATTTTGAAGCCCATCCTAGGAAACAGGAAAATAATTGAGAGCGATTGTGTACCTAACATTTGACTGTCCCTTTGACCTGCAATTTCTGGAAATTCTGTTCCTTCCGCCAATGGATATGGTGGCATTACTTATTCTGTCATTGGATGTGTTACTACCTGTTCTGGCATTTGGGAAGGTGCTGCTGCTTGTTCATGCATTCGTGTAGAAAATGATGTCTGCCATGGCATCTGAGCAGCTCTTGCTGCTTGTCCAGGGGTGTGAGGAGAAGCTGATGTATGCCCAGACATTTGAGGGGAAGTTGAAGCCTGCCACGGCATTTGAGATGCTCTAGGAGTTTGAGCAGTGGACGATGCCTGCCATGGCATTTGAGATGCTCCTGCTGATGATTGTCCTGTCATCTGAGGGGAAACTGGACCCTGCCATGGTCCTTGAGAAGCTCTAGGAATAGCAGTAAACGATGCCTGCATTGGCATTTGAGATGCTCCTGCTGTTGATTGTCCTGGGTTTTGAGAGGAAAGCGAACCCTGCCACATCTCAGTATCACCTGCTGATGCTTGCCTCGGCACTTGAGGTGAAACAGATGCCTGCCAAGGGATTTGTGGTCCTGAAGGAGGTACATGTGTCAGACTTTGAGAAGGGAAAAGTGAAGTTTGTCCTGCTGTCTGAGAGGGTGCTAATGGTATCCGCCATGTTGGTGGCTGCTGCAACGTCTGTTCCTGTCCTGGCACTTGGGGAGCACCAACTGGCTGCGGGGGTGGATAAAAGGTACGTCTAGCATCCATAATTCTCTCAATTACCTCCAGCTTCCCCTCTTTCTCAAAAGCATGCAACAGAATTTCCTTAAGTGCAGGAGTGACACCAACACTAAAGGTCATCATCTGAGTTACCACATAAGAACAGGCCTCCAGTTCACCTACTCCGCATAGCCCCCTGATCACAACATCAAAGGTTGTAACATCAGGCTTAGGTTCCCTCTCACACATCTTCATCAGAATAGGCACACACTCCTCCACTTTCCCTTTCTCAATCAAGAAACTAAACCATTTATTAGCATAAGCAGGGATGACCCTAAGACCAGCCACCACCATCATCCTATACTTCTCCAAAGTTTCATCCACCTTCTCCGCCTTAATATAAGCATCAATGAAAGTCCTATAAGTCGTAACATCTGGTGACAGAGACTTATTCTGCAGCTGCACAAAGTAACCTTCAGCCTCCTCCAACCTCTCAACCTCACATAACCTCGCGATCATATTATTAAATCCCGCCACATCCATAGCAAAAGGCCTCGACTTCGCACCCTTCCCAACCTTCTTAAACACCTCCATAGCCTCTGAAACCTTCCCCAACCTAAACAATTCATTCACCATAATGTTAAAAGTATCTGAATTCACAGCCTGAAACGTGGGAGGAGTATGATTATCCAACATATCATTGAACAAATCCCAAGCCTCATTTTCCTTCCCATGCCTCACTAACACCTCCAAAAGCACATTGCAAGTGGCAGGCACCATCTTAAATTGCTTATTCATTAAATACTTATAAGCCTCCATGGCCTCCTTCTCCCTCCCCTGCTTAAAAAACCAGTCCATAAACGTCGCGCTAACAACCCCATCATAAACTAAACACCTCTCCTGCAACTCCTCGAAAAATTCATTTGCCTTCTCTAAATTACCCAATTCAAGGAATCCAGAAATTAAATTATTATACACTAAAGAATCCGCACCTTGGCCTTTATTCAGCATTTCCCGGAGCATATCCACCGCCTCATCGATTCGGCCCGCATCAATGAGGCCTTTAGTCAGGTGGCGATAAGTGAAAGACGAGGGACTAAAAGGGGCCGATTCGAGTATGTGATGATACGTTTTGATTGCCTCCTCAACGTCGCCGTTTCCAAAATGGGAAAGGATGAGATTATTATAGGAGACTATATTGGGAATGATATTAAATTGGTTAAAGAAGTACTGGAAGAGATTTTTCGAGTCTGTATGCCTGCTGGCGCGGTTCATGGCGGCGATGATGGCGTTGCAGGTGAAGACAGTGGGACGGACGTTTGAGAAGACGGCATGACGAGCTACGGCAGAGGCCGAATCAAGATCGGCGGCGCGGATGAGCGATTGGACGCGGTTGTGGAGGTTGAGACGGGGGCCAGTGAGGGCGGAGGTGCTGTCAGGAAGTGGAGGACCTTGCGAGGCTTTAAAGTTGGAGCCTTGTTGGGGGTCTCGGCGGAGGGCCCACATCGGGGGCTCGATTCGGAGTCGGCGCTTTCTCCGGCGACGCTCCGCGGCAGCTTCTTCGGCGGAGGTGAAGGCATAGGATCGGACTGGGACTAGGTAATTAGGGTTCTGTGGGAGGTGGTGGCTTTCCAGGGATATAATTTGTGCCGTAGCGGCGGCGGTGGAGCGGCGGACGTGGCGGAGAAGGGTTCGATAAAGAGTCATTTTGGGAGGGATTTGTGATTTGCAGAGTGGAGTGAAGCGAAGTCGTTTAGATGGAGTGGTGTGGTGTGGTGTGGTGTTATGGAAATGAAAGAAGGGGGTTTAGGGTTTAAGTGAAAAAACAAAAAAAATTTTTTTTTTTTGAATGGCAGACTTTTATGTTTAAATTGTGGCATTGAGCTACAAAGACAATCAGGTTTCTCCTTCAATGGGAGAAAAAAAGTTTGTTTCAACAAAATTTATCAACTAATCATATTAAACTCAAATAAAATTTATATTATCAGTTAAAATTTTTTAACTTTAACTTGTCTTGTAAACCAATTGGTTAAATTTAATTATACAAAAGTTATTTAAACTCGATTTAAAAAATAATCAAGTTAAGCTATAACATAATTTCTTTTTAAATTAAAATTGAACAATATGGTTACATATGATTAGACCCTGTGGGAGACAAAAATGCAAAACCTAGTCTTATCCTTTCTATTTGTTTCTTATTTCTTTTCTTTTCACCTCCTCAATAATTTGTCAAAAACACAGACACACTAATATGCAAGTGAAATGCACCCCCATCCATTCCTAGCACTTGCGAACACACCAGTAGTTCCCTTCCCTATCTATATAGGAGAAATAGAAAATGAAAAGCAGAAAATAGCTATTTAATCACACTAAAGACAATCACATTTCAGATAACCATATTAGTCTATCGTTTAATAATTATGAGTTGGTTATTTACATGTACTACAAATGCAAAATGATTATTCACATTACACAACAACGTTTCTCAGAGTGATGAAACATGGTTTGCTTATTTCTGATCTGTAAAATGAAGAAAACATTCCTATAGCATCAAATTAAAATTAATCTGTGAAAAGAAAAAAGAAAAAGTCATTCCTGTAAAATCTAAAAGAAAAAACTATTAGTACAATTACAAAGAAAAACTTTAGGCTTCTGTTCCTTGATCCAGCTGTAAGGATTCAGTATCTTCTATTCTGTATCATTGCGGCTTGCGACCCGAGCTTTCCAAGGCTACTGTGACTTTACATGGTATACAAAAAGAATATGTATAGGGTATTCGGAGATTGCATGTTTCTGTACAAAAATTTACCAATCCTCAGCCATCTTTGTTGACAAAGTCCTTACGATGATCTCTGCTAATGTACTGTCTGCACTGGAGGATGTTCGTATGGATCAACCCAACATTTATCTGCCTTAACAGCATTATTCCATCTCCTCCTAAACGCTCTCATCTCAATGTACGATTGTCTTCTCACCTGAATGCATGAAAATATATATTGAAATAAGAGCTGAAGAAGCATGCTCATCAGGTCTAGAATATAATGGTTTCCTTCTGGAATCAAAACAAGCCACAAAACTTAATGACATGTTCGAAATGCATCACTGTCATTAATTCAAAATAGCCAAAGTGATAATACAATCTTCTTGAACCGAAGTCATTCATGCAAAAATTACTCTAAGCAGGAAACAAACGATAAATGCATTACAGATTTTCACCAGTGTACCAAATTAAGCACAGGGTTTGACGGCTAAAGAATAAGAAAGATTCTAGATGATAAACATAGAACCTTATCCTAGAAAAACTTAGGCATGAATACTCACAGCAGATCTGTTATCAAATTTATTGAGCACTGAGGTTGCCTGCAATTCAAACAGATGTACCTTGGTTTAGATGAGATGCAAAATATTGGGATGCACTGGTTAACAACTTGAATTTCACTTTCATACCAGTGTTTCTGAATCCTCTAAGTTCTCTGTTTGTGCAGGATGGTCAGGAGATTCTCCAGTCAACTACACAAATCAAGAAGAACAGTTGCAAGCTAAGAAAACTGAAGATTACAGATAAAAAATTTCACTTGCATCACAGAAACAATTGATTATTCGACAAAGAATCCCCCCCCCCCCCCCCCCCCAAAAAAAAAAAAAACGCACAACAAACAACCCAACCCCAATAACACCAACCAGGACAATTAAACAACAAATGCAAAAGATCGCTAACCTTTTGTCCACCTGATACACCACCTAGTGTAGGAAGTCCCCTGTGAACAATATATTCCGAGTCAACCACACCAACTTTCATTGTCCTATCACCCTATGAAACGAACAGAAAAAAGAAATATATCATCAACCAGAAGAGAACCTAAATGGACTAATAAATAAGAATATTACTCAGGGAGTTGCCTGTGCACAATAACCAAGCTTCATATCCAGGCCCCACGCATGGATCAAGTCATTCTGTTGAAGGCAAAAAACAACCAATATCAAATAATTACAAATATTCAAAAATAAAAGTGAATGTAGTGAAACTACCATAAACAAAAGCCATACTAGGCTCAAGGTAACTCCATATAGACAGGGATACAAGTTAAGGGAGATTAGTATCTTATCTATGCAAGTCGTATCTTTGAAAAAAAACAGTATTTGATTAGGCTGGATACAGGAATGAGACCCAGATCACTTTCAAGTTACTCTCCACAATTTCCTGAACTCAACCAAGTTATTAATCACTTCACCAGATACAGAGAAGGCTGAGAAAAAATGTAAAAAGGAAAGAAGAGAAGCAACATCGGATAAAAAGACCTGAAAGGTGTTTCAATTGTCCTGATAAACATGTTTAGACAAGCATAGGTCCACATAACTTTAATCAAGTATAAGCAGGTTAGTTTATCCCGTGTCAAACTAGACATCCTTGCTGAACACATGCACACAGTGAAACAGAGAGATGCCGACTGGGGTAGGACAAAAAACCAACCAAATGGAAGCAAATGAATGTAATGAAAAACTGCTTTTGATTTCGACAATATATGTTCAAAGCTAAACTCCACAGAATAGGGTGTTTCAAGAGTCAAGACCATCCAAATTTCAACCGAAATACTTGATATCACCATACTCATCCCCAATAATATATAATAAGTCATACAACACATCAATATGCCATCAGCTCTTTCAGTATACTAAAGGTCCAATACCTGGATCATGTACCAAGCACAACGCCATGCTGCTCTAGAGAAAACAGGAGCCATCATTTCCACCCAGCTACACGTAACATTCATAGTGTAAGAGAAAAGTTTCTTTCCAATTGTTGTAACAGATTATTTGAAATGATTAATTAAAAATGGTTATGAGAATTAAGCCTGTTAAGGAATAGAAATGTGTAAAAGAAGTGCAGAAATCACATCAAAAACACAAATATACCCGGCACAAGGAGGAGCTGTGCTGTTGCTATAACACCTTCCGCCACCTCTGAACTTATAGAACCTCCTGTTAAGAAATAAAACATTAAAGGTCAGTTGAGACACGGGACTGTCAAAAGGGATGGAAGTTGTAAGTCCAAATCATGTCTAAATGACAAATCTAATAATTGCATTGTGCATTAAAGAGACCCAAGAAGACTGGAAAGCCAGTATCTTGCATCCAAAAGAAAGGTAGGCCTTCAGTTGTCATAAGACGGTATTGCAACTGGTGCTCAGTGCATTCTTTTACTTAAGCGTAAAACTCATCTAAAGTTACAGTTACAAACAGAGCTACCGTCCTGCAAATCTGGTTGATTAATCATGTCAAACAGAGGTTGTTCTAGGTTCCAATGATACTCATGAATCAGGATCCAAATAAAATTTTCTTTCATGCAAAGTAGTGATGAAGTTAGCGAGTAGCCATTTACTCCACGTATACTTTTGATTTTCAGTACATTATTTTACTTGAGCATAAAACTCATCTAAAGTTACAGTTACAAACAGAGCTACCGTCCTGCAAATCTGATGGATTTTTCATGTGAAACAGAGGTTGTTCTAGGTTCCAATGATACTCATGAATCAGGATCCAAATAAAATTTTCTTTCATGCAAAGTAGTGATGAAGTTAGCGAGTAGCCATTTACTCCACGTACAGTTTTGATTTTGTTTAGGGAAAAAATCCATACTACCTATGCACTCTTAATTTACTCCTGCGTGCAGTGATTTGATGATGAACCTCTGATTTGGCAGGATCCAATGCAGGTTGTGATATTTCAAGACCTTCTTCTTTCACAATCGACAAATACCTGCAAAAGAAAAAACCTGAGATGATTACATATTTCAACTTTGTGAGGATAATCGTGCTCCTTGAGCCTTTCTGTATTTTCTTGATCCCCAGGACAGTTTCAACATTTTCCAGAAATTTAGTATAAGCAAAACAATCTTTCCAAAACCAACTTTGCTGATATGCACTAGAAGGTAGTTCAACCGCTAGAAAAAGAAGTTTAAGCCTCACATCTAGTCAAGAATATCTTATACTGATTAATAAGAAAAAGTACCTAATATTAATAAGAAAAAGTACCTAATAACGTTCTTAAACAATTACACAGTAAGTACACTATACCTCAAAAAGGAGAGCGAGTTAGTTGTCAACACACCCCTCAAAGATGATATAATATAAGACAATCTAATCACTGATCAACTAGGAACCAATCGCAGCAGCAGATATGTGGTCAATTTAACCAACATTCTAATTATTGTCCATCCTACCAAATTTTGTAAACAAAAGGCAATATGAATGAAAAGTTGAATTACATTTGTATTTGATCCACAAATGATGAGGAAAGAAAACAGAATCACACCATGGCCTCCATTCAGTTTCAGAGATGTTGCTGTGTTTACACATCACAAACTCTAATCTTTACAAAGGAACCTACAAGTGCTTGACTACTTGAATTACTTCATCACAAGTTCAAAGGAAATTTGCAACATTATGCAAGCAAGCATGAACAATTGCCATTCGGAACCCTCTGAAGACTGGAACAAGTAAAGTGCGCCATAAATTTTTTGGGCGAACACCCACCAAGGGTAGAGACTAAGAGATAACTGAGAAGGAATTAGATACTCACACAGTAAAACAGTATGCAAGAATTAGATTCATTGTCTATTATGGGTTTAAAAAAATAATAGAAAGCTTAATTGCTCTATCAAATGTAAATTAGCTCATATGCACAAATCTTATCATGTCTGAATATGATTAAAACAAGAAGTTCCAGCAATAGAGCATGTCTCGATTACCTTCCTGGATGAAAATTTTCAACTCCAAGGTCTTCATCCCACAAAAAAATGTAGCCATACTCAGAAACTATATCCGGATGCAGGAAACGTTTGGCAAACCACCTGCAACATCACAAAAAAATTTACACAACTACAGATTTAAAATGCATGAGAATTGTAGGATACACTGGTTGTGAAGGACAAATATTTACGGCCAGATATTACCATTTTGTTTGATTTGTGGCAGAGACATGTATGACATGTCCACTCCATTCCAAATCATTCCACTCATCCACAATGCTATCATAATGGAAAAGCATGACAGCAAAGTTGTTTTCCAGAAACTGCAATAACAATATCCATGAACAGTAAATATCTTAGTTCTCTTGAAGGAAACTGAGGATTAAATATATCTGGAGCCTAAAAATACGGGAAAATTGAAAAAAAATAAAATAAAATTCTGAGCATACACGTGACAAGTTCAGTTCCCAGAACATTAACCAAGCAAGGTAAGCAATTACCTTCTGAACAATTTGGTTCACTAATTCTTTCTGCTTTATTCCAACTGGAATCGCCAACAAATTTACAGAGGGCTTCAGCTTTGTCTGCAACAGTACATAAAAAGGAAAAAAAGATACAAGAAATTTCAGAAAATTAATTAAGTAGAATTACAAAACCAGAGAAAAAAGAGAAGATAAATTAAGGAGAAACAAAGAAAGACTGCAATGCACCCTATCAAAAGAAAAGGCAATAACAAGGCCATTGACAGGATTGTATACGGTGCAATATGCATTGATGTGACAACAACCATAACTGCCAGAACAGGGCCTCATAGTCTACCATTTCTAAACAATAAATATATTATCTTGACGCACCATGGAGCCTCCGGATTTTTTATGCAACCAATTACTCATGTGGAAGTTTCCATTCTGAAACTCACTGAAGAAAGCAGTTGTGCTTTCATGTACCTTTTTATTGAAAGGACCCCACAAAGGGCGCATTTCCAGGTTAGAAGTTTTAGAAACAATTCCTTCTGGTAACGCTTCACTACCAAGTGGTCTACATTTTTCCTGTGTCAAAAGAAAAAAGCCCAAATGCACAAGGTCAAAACAAACACAAAAATGATTTCACAGTGAAAGAATGTGGCAAATCCAATAGCAACAGTTCCTACAAGAGACAAACCTTGCATTTAGCAGAATGCGTATTCTCCCTTGAATAATTTCTATTTTTTTCTAGTCTTCCTGAAGTCTACATAAAAAGTTTCGGAATTAATTCATGTAATCAGGCTGTCATATGAAATTAAAATTTCATAGAAGTACTCGTAAGATATATATCAGTTAAATCTCAAAGTAACTAGTTTTTTTTTTACAATTGTCAAATTTTTGAGCGAAATGTACAGTTTTATTTGTTCAAAAAAACTAATTTACTCTCTTCCAAGCAACAAATACTTTGCAATTTCATCTCCTTCCTTTTCCTGTGTTTCTTCCTATAATCTCAGTCCTTTTTCTGACAATAAAATATTAAATTTAAATTTCATAAACCACTTCTAATTCACAAGTCAAATTAGCAAGAAAATTTAAAATGTCACAGAAAGAGGAACTGGTGCATATGAAGAAAAAGAAAGTTATCCACTTCAAAAGCAAGCTAAGATATCATATTTGAGAGCCTGACAATAATTCTTACCAAATAAAACAGATAATCATACATCATTTTGTTCTCAAAGGTACACATAACAAAAACTTAAGAAATTACATTGATCTAAACAGCCCAAAGCCACTAATTTTTTATTCACAGGAAGTATGTCAACGAGGACACCACCTTAATGGTCACCCCTACTAAATAAATCACATGGCCATAAGAAAAAATAAAGATTGTCATAAAATCAATGAAGTCACCTTATTTATCAATAAGATGCAGTATAGAAGCCCAAAATATAAAAAGTCCACCCCACACAACCCAGAGACACACCCCCCCCCCCCCCCCAAAAAAAAAAAAAAAGGACAAAAGAAAAAGAAAAAAAGGACAAAACATATGCATGAAGACAAATCTTTCTGAGGCAACAAACCTGGCATTTATCACACTGCACACTACGCTGTGTGCCATTCATTTCAAATCCAGGGAATTTCTGCAATTTTTTGCATTGAACAACAGTTGTAAGCCATGTATTTGGACACTAAAACATGTCTATCAGATAAAATAAATTGCACTTTGAAACCAAATAGAAATATTAGAAGGTTTTGCTCTTTGCAGTGAGACCATCACCAAAAAAAGAAAAATAATTAAACTTCAAAATCCTAGAGATATTTCCATGAAATTGAATAGGTAAAAGATCATTGAAACATGAAAGAGTGTCAAGCAGCCAAATAAATTCAAAAAGATGTCTGGTGGTAGCTTACAATAAAGAAAGAATGTCAAGTAGTCAAATAAATTAGAGAACTCAAGAAGATGTCTGGTGGGAACTTACTATACTTGTAGATGAGCAACAAGAGGCAGGGATGGCTAAGCAAAATGACTTTGTCAACAGATTTTAATCTAATTAGCATGATCTATTACATATTGGGACTTGTAGCTCCACATTCTGGTAGACATTTGTAAGTCATACACATTGACAAGAGCAGAACAAACACTAATTAACTTCTCTTCAAAAATTGCATCAAATAACAAGAACTGTGAGAAAGATATTTACTTGGTAATCCTTTGCAAGGAATTCATTTCTGGTGAAGTAAACGCAACAAATCAAAGAAGCAGCAAAAAAGAAACTGCAAAGATACAATCTAGCTTTTGAATCCAGCAGAAGTGAAACCTGGAAAGGAAACACATAAACCATCAATACAATAGAAACGGTATCCTTTCACCTAATAATGATTGTAGTGACACCATGTCTTGATCATCCTTTCAGATGTGCCCCATCACAGAGTACATGAATCTTCTAAATTGCTATAAAGTTAAAAACAAAAATAAAGCTTTTTTTCCATATTAAAAGGTAAAGGAAGACGTCAAAGCAGCATTTCAGTCCTAGACAATTACATATTCAAATGTGACCATTTGGAAAAGGGCATCATTACAGTCGTAGATCATTGCAAAAATTGTCATTTAGTCAGTTAATTGAGTAAAAGATGCTCTTGCAAGTTGCAAGAAAAGTAAGCTCGAAGTCTGTACTCAGCTTGTTTTCAGAGATAGCAACTAAAAAGCATTACAGAGCAGTGGGGTTCTGCCTCTAGCCTTCAACAACTTCTCAAAATTATTCAGCAATATAGCATACTGGTTATTGCCTTTGGCAGATTAAACTTCAAGAAGAAGAGTGGAAAGACAGAAATTTTTTGGAACAAGAAGGAAACAATTTCACTATTTAATCTCACATATATGAAGATATAACGATATTTAGAGATAAAGAAGCTGAAAAAAAGAAATTCGACGCACGAAAATATTTTTGAGGAAGCATATCGACGCACGAAAATATTTTTGAGGAAGCATATCTACGCACACACATTCTGTCATTATATCTGTGAAAGTATATAATATGTACACATACATATGGACTGATCAACGTAACCAAGCGTAAACAAGGTTCCAGCAAGAATATCCGATGCGCTGAACACACTCCCATTCAAATTCATCTTTTAGTTAAAAGCCATAGATCATATTGAGAAAAGTACAACAAACTTTTGAAAGTATCCAACTCTAGAATTTCACAACTTAAAGCAATCGACTTGCTCTGTTTCATTAACGCCGACAACTCTAATAATGAACTAACCATGGTAGAAGCATCAAACTACTCAAGCTGTCACCTCAATCGACAAAATTTAAAGAAACGAAATAAACAAGATACCATATTTCACTAGAAAACTTAGAAAAATGTGACCAATTGAACGAGATTAACCATTTACTTCGCTTTTTCTTCAATTTGGTAACAATCAAAACAGCAAAGATCCTCAATTCTCTTCCACTTCCAGGAAAAAAAAGCAATACAGGAAGAACCATAAAGATGACATCTAACTACTTTCTTTACTATTCTCTTTTTCAATTCTTTCTTTAACAAACGAGAACTAAAACTTTCGAACTTTTTGCTTTCCAACTTTTTTCCTCAGGAACCCAGAAAAACCATCAAGTCAGTCAACACAAATTCAAACACGATAAGCATTAGTACTGATTAAAATCCCATTTAATCACATAAAAAAATAGGTCCAATATATGATGATTAAGAAAGAGGAGTTACAAAGCTGAAAGACTTCATTTTTGCATGCAAGGAAGCTTCATAAACACCAGAATTCAGAACCCAACTCCCAAGCGAAGCCAATCCCCACAAGAAAGAAGTAGGTGAAGAAGCAGCCTTAATTAAAAAGGCAAAATTCAGAAAACTGAAGGTGCGAAAAAAATTGGACTTTTTTTGGGCTTTTATCCTCTCTCTCTCTCTGTTTTTTTTTTTTTTGGGACTCTTAAAAAAGTAGAAAAGCTTTTAGTGGTAATCACAGGAAAAGTAGAAAAAAAAGTCCAATTGCAGTCCCGTCCCTATGCAAAAAGTAACGAATAAAGAGAGAGTTTAGAGAAAGAAGGCAATCAAAAGGCCTTCGTTTTTTTGTTCTTCATTTTCATTTCAATACTTCAACCGCATCTATCACTATCCCGCATGAAACGACGTCGCTCCCGTTTCAAAACTGATCTTATATACATGCAGGCGGGGAATTAATGTTAGAGAGAGAGAGAGAGAGAGAGAGAGTGTGTGTAGGAGGCGTGTTATATGGTGGAATGTCGAGCTAGGGGAAGGTCTTAGAACAACTGTTTAAGGTTCTATTGCCGTGCGGACACGGATCCGGGTTATTTCCAGTTCAAGGCGCACCAGTTCAGACAAGTTAAAATCTGTATAATTAATTAATATTTGTGCGTAATTGACGAGCGTAATTATTTTTTTATCAAAACGGTGTCATTTTTTACATTTACTTTGGACTTTACTAATTACATCTCATTTATTTATTTTTTACACTTTAATTCCCTTCCATTAACTTGTTCCAACCGAAACTTGACCCCTCATCTGTGCGGAAACGTGTGTGAGTTGTCTTCGCACGAGTATAAGATTTGACAGCACTCTCTCAGCTAATTGCCACGTGTTTTTAGCGGGACCCATTTCGGGAGTCGTGCAGTGTGATGGTGGCAATTATAAAAATTGATTTTTTATTAGTAAAAAGATATCTGGAATGGAATGGAATTATTTGGAAAGAGAAGGCGGAAAAAAAATATAGGAGGAATGACCCAAAAAATAAAAAATAGGAGGAATCAAATAATTTCTGAGGAATATTTTGTTTCCATTAGTCGGTGTGACAGTTTGGGATCATAGTGGAATCATAGTGGGACATTATTGTGTGTTTAATCAACATGGGATTAATGACATTGAATTGGCCGCGATGGCAATATTCAGCCGCCATGATGGCAATGTTCAGCTAACTTGAAATTCAGTCAAGGCCACAAGAAGAGCAGTGCTTTAAAAACTGTACCAAATCGGCCGGCTCGACTAGTCGGACAGTAAACTAATTATGGATTGGGTATTATTCTTTATAAAGAAAAACGAAAAAAAATCGTATCAAACTGTTAAACCAAAAAAATAGCGATTTGACTACTTTTTTTTTGTTCACTAGTTAATCTAGTTTTTAAAATATTGAAGAAGAAGAGACAATGTACTTGAATTTGAATAAACATAATTTGTTTGATCAAAGTTAAGTTAAATTTTTGTATAATGACATACCCATTATTGTTTGAGTTGCGAAACGTTTAAAATCACAACTGACTTGAATAATATTCAAGTGTTTAACTAAATTATACAAATTAAAAATAACGTAATTTGTCATAATCTAGCTTGATGCGTCTTAATATCAATCTATGACGTTTTATCATACTTCAGCATTTTTACCTTTTGTTTGGGTAAGATCGAATAATTATACTAACTGTTGGCCGGTCAAGTAACATGACTAATTGGCATAATCCGGAATATATGATGGCATATGACCTTCCCTAATTCTCCATTGCAATAATTCCCCATTTTTCAATCCAATTCTCAACTTTTCTGATGGAACATTTTCTCATACTACCATTATTATTTTCACGAGGTCAAACTTTTCTTGGACATTTCATTACGTAATTAAGTTTTCTAAACTCAGAGACATATGGTGGCATTTTTTATTTTCCTTTTAATTTGTGGATGGAGTTGATGCTTTAGGGATAAGTTTAACTTGTAATTTTTGTCCATAAGCAAAGAAAAGTGCATAAAAGATCATGATTGCTTTAGAATATAGTACAAGTTTAAATTGAGGGGGGAAATGTCCATTGATTAAGCATTCAATTGTCTTGTTAACCATCTTTCATCTTCAATCTTTTTCGCGCATATCACACTCCATTAATTAATTTGAAATCGTAACATGAGCAAGACTTGGCATTATTATCTATTTAATTATCTGTCAATTATGTCAGAGAATAGTTCCTTCTGGTATATTGATCAGAGTCGTATCATAAGATGAGTATTTACAGTTGGTAGCCAGAGTACTTTGCTATTGTGAACATGAAGAAAAATAGATCAATTCTTATGTGTACAAACTTATTTGAGTTTAATATAAATTAAATATAAATATAAATAAAATAAATAAAGAATATGAATATTTGATTTCGCTATTAATTTTTTCACGTTCTTGATTAAATTGCTGAAAATTTTAAAATTAACTAAAAGTATAATTAGCTTAATTTTAACAAGAATATCAATAATTTTCAAATAAAAATGTTAAAGTTTCTTGTAGGCATAAAATAATGCATAGCACAAATAAACAATAATAAAAATATGTTATGTTCTATTACAAAGAATTCAAGGCAATTAAATCTAATTAATAAATATTTTATTTTATTTTGACATCTAAATATAATTATATCAAACATTGAAAAAGAAATAGACATTCAATTTTTTACTTAGATTACCAAACAGTGGATTGATTTTTTTTTTTTCTATTCATTCTAAATGGAAAGCTATTTTTGGTGAAAAAACCTTTCCATTATAAGTTATTCCAGTGTACTAAACGTTGGGTAAGACGATAATACAAAATACATCTAACTACATGACTAAATACTCATTTCCTCCTCAGCTATCCACAATTTAACGTTCACTATTGAATTTGAAACTGCATCACGATCCCCTTTAACTGTTGAATTTCTTTCGCGACTTATTTGGATTGATGGAATTGGATTCAATAAAGAATACTAAATGAATGAATTTGGCGAATGGAGGACTTTAAATGACATCCAAATTGAGTGAATTTGAATGTTACTAATTTTAGTATAGTAATTTCATTTTTAATAGTTAGTAAATTTCAAATCCAAATATCTTATGAATCATTTCAAATCCAAATATCTCGTGAATCATCTAGTCAACCAAGAGATTTTGAGTGAGGTAAATCCACCAATCTAAATGCAACACCGGAATAGAAATCTAAAGTCGAATTATACGTGTGTGTGTGTGTATAAAAGTTGTTATAAATAATTTCGTTTGAAATGCTAAAAGGACTTTTTACGGACTTCAAAATTTTATTTTATCTATTAAGCAACCGTTTGGATTAAAGAGCAAGAGAAGAAATGAAACCATATTACTCTAATAGAAAAGAGAGGACAAAAGAGTAAAGTCGTTCCATCCACGTTGTTTGGATTTGAGATGAAAGGAAAATAAATGAAGGACTAAATAATTTCTCTGATATATAAAAAAGAAAATAATTTGTTTGATATATAAAAAAGAATATAAGAAGATTACATGTCAATTTACATGTTTGCTCATAATTTCATTTTAAAATTTATATAGACTCAAAGGATAATATAAACAAATAATTCGTTAAATACGCGTTTCATTTCCTTTTGTATCCAATTTCTACTCACTTTTGAAAGAAACACCTATTATATACAAAATAATTAGGTTCAATTCCTTCTTTCTCCTCTCATATTCTTTTCCTCTTCAAAATCAATCCAAACGCAAATAATTCTATCCTTCATGTTTATCTCTTTTCCTTTACATCCCATTCCCTCAATCCAAACGATGCTTAAAACAGGTAAATCAATAAATAAACAAGCACATATAATACACGTTTTTATAATTATCAATGAAAATGACAGAATATTTGTTACGTAGCTAATATAAAAATTTTATTTCATAACACTTAACGTGCCACGTCATGATGGAATAAAAAGTTCAAAGAACCTTTCCTCTGCCAATAAAAATCACTTTACAACCCATTCATTGAGAGAGAGAGAGAGAGAGAGAGAGGGAGAGAGAGAGGGAGAGAGAGGCAAAAAGGCCCTCAAAGTAACCAAAATTTTCAGTTATGCCCCTCAAAGTTAAAAGTTTTTGTTTAAAAAGTTTTAGTTGGGTGACAAATATAGGGTTGAGTGGTTAGAACTCTGCGACTATATCTTAGAGGTCGGAGATTCGAATCTCACCAAGCACCATCCCCTTCCTCTAATTGTAACAGTACAAGTTTTTTTTTTAAAAGTATAATAGTGTAAGTTTACTTAAAAAAAAAGTTTCGGTTGGTCATCATTCTTATTTTGTTTAGTGTTTGCATCCAAATCATTCAGAAAATACCTTAGCAACTATAGGAGAATTTTTGACGGCCTTTTAGTAAATTTACCTACTCATATTCCACCTTTAGTAATATTAATAAGAGATGAAAATTTTCAAGTTACATGACATTATTTCGTATTTTTTTAGTCATGTAAGATTTTTTTTTTAAAAATCATGTACCACTGGTATACTAACATATATTCTCTTTTATGTAAGGGCTAATATTTAAGTTCATGCAATACACACACATTATTCTAGATGTTAAATAGTAAACAATATGAATTAATTTTTTAATTGGAACAATTTGTTTTTATTCAGAGGCCACATTGGAACACACTTCTTGTTTGGATGGCCAAATTGAAACCTTTTCAATTCACAGCCTCCGTTAATTTTTTTTTTTATTATTTTGGAGAACCAAAATGAAACTATCCTTTCAAATTCTTAAAAAAAGGACATAAATCCAAACAAAAATTTACCGTACCCCACAAACGGAAAAAGAAAAAAAAAGGAAAACTATTACCTATAATGTCGATATTAAAATTTTCTGTAAATTCAAGGACATTGTTTGGTGGTGTGAACATCCAAATAGCAGGTATGAATAAGAGTAGAATTTTTATATGTGCTCAATTCACGTGTGTAATTATTATTACATCACTCTTTGGCTCTCGGTTAAAATCCTTTGTGTAATTTTTTCGAAATCTAATTTCATATTAGACGGATGTTTTAAACAACAGCAAGGTTCACATATAGATATTTTTTTTATTAAATTTAGACCATTACAATTGGAGAAAGTAAAATAAAGTTTGGTAAGATTTAAACTTTCGACCTTTGAATTAAGTCTAGAATTTTAAACATTTAATCCTCTGTTCATTTTCACGTATAAATTTACACGTATGAATTTCCCGCACCTTACTGGACACCAACGAGGCGCCAGATAAAACCGTGCGCCGTGATATAAAAGGGTTCCGTAACATCCCCGCGCAAATTAGGGTTCCTCCTCACTTATTCCCTCACTCACTGCTTCCTCCTTTTTTCCAACGGAACAATCCCCAAATTCAAACTTTCAAACCCCAACGGAAAAAAATCTCTCAATTTTCCTTCCCATTTCTCCAGGTTAGCATGCTATTAATCCTCAATGCTCTAAACATAATTAAATTATGAAAATATGAATGGATAATTGATTTTCTGTTAATTCTTTTAGCCGTTTATGAATTATTTGTATAATTTCTATGATTTCTTATTTACAGTTGCAATTATTATGCCTTGAAAGTTAGTGTAATTGATATGTTAGTAGTTAAGAACTAAAATATATAGTAAATTTATGTATGGACAATTTTTAATTAGTGTGGGAAAGATTGTAGCAAATGCTGTTATGGAATGTAGGTTTTGGATGATATTTTGGTGATATTAATATAGATATGGATTGATTTAATTAATTAAATCGAGGTTTATGGCGCTTGTTTTGAGCTTTGGTAGTCTTTGGAATTAGTGGTCTGTTATAAGGAGAAAAGTGAGTAGGTGAATATCCATCGTGTCATTGAGTTCATAGTTCGGTGGAGTTATAATGCATTTAGCTTGAACCGTGTTATAATGTGTATAGGAAGAAGAGTTTTTCTTTTCTTTTTTTTTTGGTGGGGGGGGGGGGGGGAAGGGGTTGTGGCTATTGTAGAACAGTTATACAATGCAAATCTAAGAAGGTACAACTTAAAGATAATCGTAGTTACAAAACATAAATAAACAATGACAATGCAATAAGCATGAAGCAAATGGAATAGCTATTCATGAGAATGTATTGGTTAAGCTGACAAAGTTCTAAAAGTAACAATTGAAAATGATTACAATGATTAAACAAACATGAAAAAGTTGGAAGTCCAGTTTCAATGATGTAAATGCAAACCTTTTTAAGGATTCAAGGTAAAAAAATAATCTTAACTCAACCAATTCTGAACATCTTCACACTATGCCTTCTTCATTGACCCAATGGGTTTATGGGCTGCTAAATTTGCTTTTTTCACTCCTTATAAGATCTCCACTTACTCAAATGATGGCTTCGTTTTTGTAATCTTGAAGCTGAATTTGCTGTTATGATGGCAGCAACTGTTATTGTATCGTAGTCATTAACATAGAAATTTAACATATACACGCACATCTATGCATTTTTTAATTTGCTTCTTTTTTCTGCTAAAAATTGGTTCCAGCTTGCATAGTTGCCGCAGTTTGGTGAGAGAACTGATCATATTGTCCTCTTCTTCCATCTCACAGCTGCTCTCGTTCATTGATGGTTTCCAGGATACTAAATGTTTTTAGGTTCTCAAATTCAGTAAGAAACCTCGTAGGCTGCCATGTCTGAAGAGGCTGCACAATTGATGGTAGTTTATGACGACCCCTCAGATCAAAGATCTTTTTTTGAGGATACAAGCAGCACTGAGGAATCTCCGGATGAAACAAGGCTATCCTTAGAAGCATCAAATGATGTGGTGCCTTATATTGGGCAAAAGTTTGCCACTCATGATGCTGCTTATGAGTTTTATAGTGATTTTGCGAAACGCTGTGGCTTCTCAATCAGGCGCCATCGTACAGAGGGTAAAGATGGTGTAGGTAAAGGCCTTACAAGGCGCTACTTTGTCTGCCATCGATCTGGCAATACTCCTGTCAAAACCTCCAACAACAATAAACCTCAGAGAAACAGAAAATCCTCAAGATGTGGATGTCAAGCATACATGCGGATAAGCAAGACAACTGAGTTAGGAGTACCCGAATGGCGAGTGACGGGGTTTGCAAACCACCACAATCACGAACTCTTAGAGCCAAGCCAAGTGCGTTTTCTTCCTGCATACCGCACCATATCTGATGCAGACAAGAATAGAATACTAATGTTTGCTAAAACAGGAATTTCAGTGCAGCAGATGATGAGGCTAATGGAGCTTGAGAAGTGTGTTGAACCTGGATATTTGCCTTTCACGGAGAAGGATGTTAGAAATTTGCTCCAATCATTTCGGAAAGGGGATCCAGAGGATGAAAGCATAGACTTATTGAGAATGTGTAGAAGCATTAAGGATAAAGACCCCAACTTCAAGTTTGATTTTACACTGGATTCAAACAGCAGGTTGGAGAACATTGCCTGGTCATATGCCTCATCGATCCAGTCATATGACATCTTTGGTGATGCTGTGGTGTTTGACACAACTCATCGCTTGACTGCTTTTGATATGCCTCTTGGAATCTGGGTTGGAATGAACAATTATGGTATGCCTTGCTTCTTTGGTTGTGTGCTTCTACGAGAGGAAAACTTGAGGACATATTCATGGGCTTTGAAGGTAATGGGTGAAATAAGATTAAATTCTCAACTAAGCTCCTTTTAACTTCTTCTAACATTACCCGGCCACTCAAATTCTCTATTGTTTCTATTTTTCTGTGGTTTCTCTTCTTATTCTTATGCTCATTCTTTTTTGTTTTATTGGGGTAAGATTTTTTTTTTTTTTTTTTTTTTGGTTGTTGTGGGTTTTTTTTTTTTTGGGGGGGGAGGGGATTTCCAAGTAAAACTAAGAAAGCCTGAAATTTGGAAGATGGATGGTTTTTATTGCCGGATTCATTTAGATTTGATGGTTGCTTTATGGACACTTAAGCCAAGGGTTTTTGGAGGGGAATTATGTTTTCTTGGTCTGTTCAGATAAAATGATGTTTTGAGTTTATTATAATGCTGGATTATTTGGATTTATGTTTTTTGGATTGCGTTAAAAGAGGTGCTTTGATTTAAACTCCCTCCCCCACTCCCTTTCCTTTCTCTCCCAAAAAAAAAAAAAAAAAGAAAAAGAACCTAGACACCTGCAAAACTGGTTGTAGAGATTTCTAATACATTTGTGTGTTCCTTTGAGGTGGGAGTCTTCTGATGTCTCTTTTTGCTTTTTGAAATGGAAAAGGCATTTTTGGGTTTCATGAATGGGAAGGCTCCTCAAACAGTATTAACTGATCAAAATATGTGCCTCAAGGAAGCAATCGCATTGGAGATGCCGAGTACCAAGCATGCACTTTGCATTTGGTTAATTGTGGCAAAATTCCCTTCCTGGTTTAATGCAGTTTTGGGAGAACGCTACAATGAGTGGAAGGCTGAATTTTTCCACCTGTATAACCTGGAGTCAATAGAGGATTTTGAATTGGGTTGGAGAAACATGGTGAATTCATTTGGGTTACACACTAACAGGCACATTGCTGGTCTATTTTCCTTGCGACCACTTTGGGCTCTGCCGTACTTGAGAAGCCATTTCTTTGCAGGAATGACTACTACTGTTCACTCAAAGTCAATTAATGCTTTTATTCAACGGTTTTTGAGTGCACAAACCAGGCTTGCACATTTTGTGGAACAGGTTTACTCTCTGGTACCATTACCGATGGATGACATTGTGGTTCTCTTTGTTATGTTATAAGACCAATGATACTAGATGATAAGATCTTGCCATTTTGCATTAGAATTAAGAGTCTTTTGCATGTTGTTACTTACACGAAGAAAATGTGCACGAGTGCAGAGAATATTCCATTTAGTCTTATTTCAAAACTCCACAAATTTTGATTGATTCTTACTTTAAAGAATTCCACTTGATTTAATTTCTGATGACAGTTTGTCCAGCTCCACTCAAGATTTATCCATCTTAAAGAATGTATATTTTTGCGTTTGCTTGAGATGTCAAAAGTTTAGAATGTTCTGCATTACTAGTTTTTTTATTTGCTTCTGGTTGTATGACACAGAATGTAATGACTTATATTGTATCTCTTGATTTGAGGAGGAAGAAAAGAATTTCATAATATGACTTAGGTGTGTTACTGGTATCTACTTGGACAGGGTTTATTCATAATGTTTTTGGTTAATAAAATGAAGTTAGCTTCTTTCTGACTACTGCATTATCATGGTCAGGTAGCTGTCACGGTGGATTACAAGGACCAAACTGGAGAACAGCAGACAATGCAGCAAAATTTACAGAACCTTTGCTTGAAAACGGGGGCTCCAATGGAATCCCACGCTGCTACAGTACTTACACCTTTTGCATTCTCTAAGCTCCAGGAACAGCTGGTTTTGGCTGCTCACTATGCATCATTCCAGATAGAAGATGGTTTCCTGGTGAGACACCACACTAAACTTGAGGGAGGTCGGAAGGTTTACTGGGTTCCAAGGGAAGGCATTATAAGTTGCAGCTGCCATCAGTTTGAATTTTCAGGAATCCTTTGTCGGCATGCTCTTCGGGTTCTGTCAACAGGAAATTGCTTCCAAATCCCAGATCGGTATCTTCCTCTTCGTTGGCGTCGAATCAGTACACCATCTACCAAACTCCTTCAGACAACTCCAAATGATAACACAGAAAGGATTCAGTTATTGCAGAGCATAGCATCTTCCCTGATAACAGAATCTTCAAAGTCACGAGAACGTCTTGATATTGCAACTGAGCAAGTTGCCATCCTTCTGTCTCGTATAAGAGAGCAGCCAATTTGTTCACAAGGTATGAGAGAAATCTCTACCAATCCTAGAAATTACTGATGCAGAAGAATCTATTTCGATTTTGGCACATCATATATTCTAGTTGGAAAGCGGAAAGGAGCAAGCGATGATACGATCGAGGACAAGAAGTTGGTCCCTTTTTTTTTTCCCTAAACTGTAAAGATAGAATTAGCATACAAGCTTGCTTTTGTAAAGTACTGTAGCTGTCTTGTTAGCTGATACCTTTTGCTTTGACGTTTTGTAGTTCTGTTGAAAAAGCAATCGGACATGTTTTTTTTTCAACAGTTAATAGGGAATGGGGGAGAGAATGTAGATGGATTTTTTGTCTTCTACTTTTTCAGTGGTTTATGTTCAAAATATGTGCTCTAACGCCACTCCCATGCTGTACATATGGAAATATTTAGTTCGAGGACTCTTGACCTTTAAAAGGCACCTGGACTTGCAAGTTATAGTTCCCGAACTGTATTAGCCTTCTCCGTTTTCCACATTAATTGTGAAAGAATTTAACTCATCGACATTGTAAACTTGTAGAAACAATGTTTCTCTCTCTCTCTCTCTCTCTCTCTCTCTCTCTCTCTCAAGTGAGTACGAATGAATTCTTGCTTTCGCCCTCCAATTGACATGCAGATGGTATATGCTCTTTTCCAATCAAAATTTTGACGGTGTGTGATAATTTGTGGGATGTCAAACGGGATAAAAAATAAAGTACTAAATGTCAAATAAAGTAGAGTTTACAGATGAAAGCAGCATTTAAAATATCTTTAGAATTTGGAACTTTGGCACTTGGCAGCAGTAACGTTTTGACAAATTTCCCCTTGCATTCACTTTATTGTTGACTCTTTGGCAATTAAACTGAGTAAAAATCCGTTCAACAATCACCATGCCACTATTCTTTCTTGGATGTGAAATATTATATTAATGCTTATACACTCTAAAATATACATCTAACTATGTATTTCCTATCACCAGTAATTCGTATTCTTTCCTTGGGTAAGCTATGGCATTAATGCTTTATACACTACAAGTTATACATGTACCCATATGCATCCTATCACGAGTAATTTGATTGATTTAAAAAATAATAACTTCAAAATGCAAAGTGCATAAAATGTAAGTTAAATGCTCAATAGGAATTCTGTCAAAAGTTGTCTGGCATTGTGATCCTGTAAAGTAGTAATAATAATAATAATAATAATAATAATAATAATTGCACATATCACGCACATGAATTCATGACATGTCGAGATTTGATGAGATGAGATGGTCTTAGGTGGAGCGGGGGACAGAGGGAACAAGATAAAAAATATCTGATTTTACGCGAAAAAAAAAAAACAAATAGGCAAAAGGAACAAACAGTTCAGCAAATTATATAACAATTTTCACCATATATATTAAATATATGTTGCTGAAAGATAGTTTCTGACGCCTGACCAGTCTCAAAAAGTTTGATGCTGGTAATAATCTAGCAACAAAACTTCTATTGACTTGTAAATGCTAGCTTAACAGCATCACCCAACGGCATTGCATGCTCTTCACCTTCATTTTCTTTCCATGCTTTGTACTTCAATGCATATGAACTTCTGTCAATCCAACACTTTAGCAATGAAAGTGAATACTTTCTGCTGTGTTTTTCACCATTTGGACCCGAGATGCACCATACTCTACTATGTGGGTCCTCAAGATTCTGCTTTTTAACCGTGAAACTGGAAGTACTTTCATCATCACTACTCAGCTCAATGACATTCTCAATAAATGGCTCTTTCCTCTTGGCTGTGGTCTGTTCAGCATCCAACCCTTGATTCTGATTCGTGCCAGGTACGGAAGAACTAAAGATTTCAGCATTTTTTTGGAATGTCATATTATATTGATCTTCAGAAGCACGTAATAGCTCTCTTGATGAACCTTCAAGTGCTGGCCCTGTTATCTTGTCATTTTCCTTTGTTGTGGCAGACTGATTGTGCAATAATAGGTGAGATATTTCAGGAGGATCCTGCTTTCCTTCTTGATATTTTTTGTCTCCTGGCCCCAACAAGATATGCAACTAATGTAATCAAATCATTATGAAATAAATCAAACATCCAAATGCTGGAAAATTGAAACTAAACCAAGGAATCAAACCGAACACACCATTTAGCAGCATGTGTGTGTGTGTGTAACAGAACAACAGCACAACCAAAATTAAATCTATCTAACAATGGGTGAGTTTTTTTTTTTTTTATTTAAAAAGTAGCCTGATTAATAAAATTGCAGAAAAAGATGCAGAGGTCCTTGCAGAAGTGGAAGCCTAAGAATGTTCAAACAGACAAGCTATATGGTAGAAAATCATTGGTGGTTTTGTGAACGACCAGTTATAAACAAAAACAAGTTCAAGCAGTTGCCCAAGAATTTTGATAAAAGACGATAAACAAGATGCATTGGCTGCAAGAAAGAAAAAAAATGCATTCCCTCAAAAAGCAGGGATAATAACAAGTTTCCAAACAAATTTATCAAGTATGACTACGAGGCATAGGACATGGACATATATGTTATGAGACTGCTGATGCCGCAGATGTTTAATATGAGAGGAGAAACATGTAAAAGATGTAACAGACTAATGTTTAGAGCTTCTTAATCTGTGTGCCTAATTATAGCATATGCTGTTAAACCTCAGAAATCACCACACTGGAATTACCATTGCCTCCCCACTTGCAATTGAGATTTACTGAAAATACTGATTCAGGTGAGGTTTCATCCCCTTGTTGATCATGGGCAATTTCTTCAATCACGGGCTGCAGGTCCTCAGGAATAACAGTGGGATAGTTTTCTAGCAATTGTAATCGTTCCGATGGTGTTTGCAACTGCTTCCTTCTCTCCATGTACTCAAAAAATGTAGAGAAACTTTAAAAGTTAAGGTACACTATCCTACATTCACATGATCAGCTACTTATATGTTAAAAACAAAATATAATGCCATGTGTTGGATCACATTTAATCCTTTCGTTGAAGCACATATGCCAGTTCACAAGTGCAAGCCCAAAGAAATGGAGACATAGACAAATACAAAGCACAACAAGAAATATTAAAATGCACGAGTAACATCTAGAGACCATATCCTTTACAGTGTCCAAAAAACAGAAGGAAGTGAAAAAATGATTACTCAACACCAAATAAAAGAATTGGATATTTTCCCTTGCACCATCAATTGATCAAGGTTATCAAGGTTGAAGTGCAATTATCACGTTGGTTCAGAAAAGCACCAAGGAGCTTCGTCTTTCAGTTTCTTTATAAAAATTTAATATATTAGAACTAGCATTGCAATCATAAAGAATTACTGAGCCACTCAAGCTAGGTTAGCACTAAGTTAATATACTGTGGAAGGATATTCTCGTCTCCGACCTTTCTCATTGGCTTGATTGATGCGTTCATCCAAGAACTTCAGCTCTCTAGCAATCTCCTGAACCAATTCAGAACATATGGATGAGTAAATAACAGAAAAAACTTAGCGAAAGTACAACATTCTACATCTTGATACAAGTGAGTAATAAAGAAATGTGTAGACCTGGTCATGTAATATATGTCAAGATAAAAACAAATGTTACTAGTATCGATTAATGACTTCTTCCTGATTGTGGTTTTTGTTAGTCTATTGCATAGTTTTGTATATGTACATACAAATACACATACACGTACCTCCATATAAGTATGTATTGGTCAATCAACAAACTTGGGCATGTGGTTTGAAGTCACAATGATTAGATTATACTTGTAATAATATAATTCTGGGCACAAAGTATGACAATTCTTCAGATTTAAGACGCATGTATCAGAGAAGGGATCTCTTTATATTTATATTTTGAAAAGAAGAAGATCAAATGCATACATGGTTTGTTATATCCTCATGCAGACATCTGGCCTTCTGTTGAAGCTCCACCTGTAAAATAAAAAACAAAAACCTTAGAAATCCGCATAATAGTAAAGGAAATCATATATATATATCATTTAGAAGCAAGCATTATTATAATCCTTGGAAAGGATGAAGATATTCCGACAGTATTACAAGTGTTTGTGCTTACAACCAAGTGAGAGCAACTGAAGGCAGCATATTTAGATTTCAAATCTTTTACATCTTCCGTAAGTAGTTACAAGTTTTTGAGCTTACAAACCAAGCAAGAGCAACTGAATGCAGCATAGGCTGATTTTAAATCTTTAGCATGAGGTACTAAGGTATAAAATGCTTGTGATACATTCATTGGATACTTCAGAGTTGCTACAACTTTGGTATATATTGAAAAGTGTGTTGCAAGAAAATTGTTCAAACATCAGAACTCATGCTGCTCCATCCATTCAATTTTGTACCTTGGGAAAATGAGGAGTTTACTGCAGATTGTGACTTCCAGCAAAGCATTGTAGTTTGCATAGTTTCATTTTGTGATAGATCATGTATTTTTCTAGGTGCATGATTGTTACCTTAAGGTATGCTCCCTCTGTATGTCCTAAGTTGCTATAATTCTTTGTAGCATGGAAATCAGACATCAAAAAAAAAAAAAAAAAAAAAAGAAGAAGAAGTTTGACCAAGTTTTAGCTCACAGTGAAGCTTTTGTCAATTACAAGAAGTGAGAAAATAGTTAAGTCCAACTTCTTGAAGAGGCCTATTTGCCATGATATTCCAAGAATGCTTACATCCTTCTCAGTGCCATAATTTTCAAATTATATCAGCATTGGTCAGCTGCTAAAGAAGGACTAACTATGAAAAGGAAATAGACTGAAAAAAAAAATTCTAGGAAGTAATGTGAAATGGAACTGCAAGATTATTTATACATACTAAGCTATTCTCTATTGGGAAAACAAAGATCTCGTAAAGAAGGCAACTAAATAACGGATATAGATGATGACATCAAAGGAATATCAATCAATAAGAAATTTCTTGTATAACTATCAACCCCCTAGTCACATTCGAAAGAATGCACAAGTTTTAATATGATTAAAACAAAATAAATAGGAATGGCACAATATCACATTGCTTACCACAGTAGGCTTCTGAACCAGGCCATCTTTCACTTTTTGCCTCAAATCTTCACATTCTTCCTGCAACAAAAGTGATAAAACTATATTGAAAGCTCTTTTGATTGAAAGAGCACATTAGTAGAACACCATTCTTTAGATCAACTTATTAGCATCAATTTGAAGTATAAGCATGTCAATTCTTAAATAACCTAATGTTAGTGAGATCTTTTCTTTTCCACTTTAACATAATGACTAACAAAGGATTCAAAGAAATGGTTGCATCCTCAAAAACCAAAGCCCTGGAACATACAAGCAGTGGCAGATTGTTTCCAGCTTAAAACACTATGTTACCATTTCATTTTCTCGTGTTGTCTACAGGATGTTGGAAGTTGACAATTGAGTTCTCTCAACTTCCTTGAAGACCACATTCATGCAAGCAAATACTTCTTTTCAGTTTCCCTCCCTTCTGGGAGTCCTTTCCCTCTCAATGTTCAGGACGACCAAACAGAGCATCAAATTTGCTGTCTCAGAAGGGAGGGAAGCTGAATGATCCTTGTAGAATTCATGCTACTTTCACAGTATCTAGATTATAGATACATTTTTCTGGACCATAAAAACTGTTACGTGACCATCACCAAGCATTTTCTCAAATCTTGAATATACTATTTCTAAATATCCCATCTCTAAAGAATTGCAGTAACAAAACCGTTAATGTGTGTTTCTACCATCAGGTGTGTGCTTTTAAAGCTTGTAACTTTTCCCAAGCTATAGACTGCATCAGGAATTAGTGATGTCAACTATTATGCTACTGCTTTCTGTTTTGTTAAACCTAGCAAAAAATGCACATATGGTCATACCATTTACTTCAGTGGAGCTGGAATTAGCAGTAATAAATTAAAATCAAGAGATTGGCTGCCATTTTGGAAGAGGAAATGTTGATTTTCCTTGATTCTTACACTTAGGATCATTAAAAAGAAATCCGACCTTTCACGACAGCCATTTCCTAATCATGTCCACAATTTAATCAACACAAAAGATGTTACTCATTTAAAACTTTGTGGAGGAATTTGAATTAAGCACAATAAGAATATGCTCTTTATGCTTGCAATAACCAGAAGAATCATTTTACACAGTTATAGTGGAAAAAGACTATGCAAACAAGAAAATGTGTACAATTCAAATCACAGCAAAAAATATCTGGTTACCAGTGAGAAGTCAGCATCTGATAGCAAACTCATATGGATCTCCAGTGGCATATTCGACCCATGAAGGATTATCTGAGTTTTGTTTTCTCCTGTTGAAGTTTTCTTTATCCCTGAGAATACACATTAAATACAAATAAGTAACAACCCATAAAGCGATATGTCAAAAGCAAAAGATTGCAATAGTTGATAGGAGCGGCAAATGTTGTATAAGATGTCAGATTTTGATAAAAGAGGATAGCTCCAACAGTGTATCATCACCGAATCCCTTGTTGTTAATGAAATTTAGAATAAAAAAATAGACCAAGAGTATTCTGAAAGGATCTTAACAACCAAGAACTGACAATACCAAACACACAGGTGGAATTTTTTTGTCAGAAAGCATGAAAAGCAATAATCCCCAGATCATAACAAATAGCAAGCTGTAACCTCCATGTCACCATGTTCGAGTTCACTTCAATGTTCATCCAGGCATTAAAGATACCTTTCTGGCCCAGATTTGATATTCCTAATTTAATAGCTCTGATGAATTAATCCTGTTCAATGGGGAACTAAGTTGGGGCACAATGCATCAATGGAGAGCCATTGTTCAATAGCGGAAATTTCCGAACTTGTAAAGCAACTCAAAAGGATTTTGGTAACGAATTTTGGTTTTGTAATCAAATACAGAGTGAATTTTTAAGAGGAAACAGTTCAGAAAACATTTCCATACGAAATAAATGCTGGCATTTAATTCTAAAAGATGGGTGATTTATAATGATGGTCATCAGGCGATATACATGGTTTATTATAGGTCATGAATGAAGAGTAATTTTAGAGTTTCATACTTAATAGACAAGATAGTTTAGAAGTAAGAATCCTATTCTGGATCACGGAAAGTTGTTTAAGTACTTCAATATGATGTGCAGCTGTTTATATAATAGCTTAGATTTTCCAAAATTCATATATTGAAAAAATCTAAATATGCCCGTGAAGTGCTAGAGTTAAATCAAGAGAAGTACAAGTCAGAATACAGTAACATACCAGGGAAATTAAAAAAAAACTAGAAAGCGCGTATAAGCTGATTTCTTTTTGCAGTTATCCTCCTTATTCATATCAATCACTAACATTTAAACCACACAAGTGACGCACATGGAAGGATTATAAAATAGGATCATAATTTCACTTCTTGCTCTCTTTAATTTGTGTCTTACATGTAGATCACTGACTAAATATAGCACTTTTGATATGTAAAAATTTTTTTTCTGTCCGAAAATTTTAATTCTCAGAACTGACAGCATACTGTCAAACAACTATTTTGAAGAAATGAATTGCAAACCTTGTTGTAGCCCATGAGCTTGTTCTATGAGCCTAAGCTAGTGCATCATTAAATTAATTCTACAAATGAAACAGACCTATGGCTAAGAGAATGCAAAGTATCTTATAGTTGCTAAATAAATGTACTTTTCATGTTAATGAAATTGATGTACATGTAGAAACATCCAATGGCACTTGAAATTCAGAAAAACCAAGCAACAGCTTAATGCAGACAATCAGAATAGCAGACTGTATCAGGATAGACCTGTAACTTGTACAAGCTGATGAGAAGTTGTCCGGCAATAATCATCTGGATCTGACTTCACTCGAATAAAGCTTCCTATCACCTTGTTTTCAAATGACTCTGGTTGTTTTGATAGCTCATGTACCAAGCTCCTCCTCAAATATACAAGCTTGATGTTTTCAGCTGTGATTGATGCAAAACAACTTTGTGGTATCCTGAGTACTGCTTCACTTTTAGGTGAGTCTTTCTCCTTCTTTGACTTCTTTTTTGTTTTACAGGTATCTCTATCATTGTCTTCTGAATAATATGTAATCATCCCCTCCTCCTCCTCTTCTGAGTTCTCCAGATTATCAAAATAATGAGCTTCCAACAACTCATAAATTTTGTGTTTATTCACAACTTTCCGGCCAAAAATTGCTCGCAGGTTTTGATCACACATGATCCTTCTCTTCTTTTCCGGGTGAAATAGCCTATTCTCTCTAATGTATGCATTGATTATAGCCTCCACAGTACGTTCAGGTATTTTTTGACTAGTGTCTTTACCAATTGTTTCCAGAAATTGTATGAGAGGGGTTGATCCCCAACCAGTGAACTGCATTCTCTTTGATTTAACATTTTTCTGCTTCACGGCCAGCTTCCCCTTCAATCCCTTCTTTCTGGGTTGTGGACCAAGCTCTTTCTCTTCTTCATATTCGGAAACCATTTCATCATGTTCATCATCAGAAAGTTCATCTAAATCAGAGTTTCTTGTCTTTGCTCTCTCTTTAGCAGCAAGGATGTCGTCTATCTTAAATCCTTCTTTCTCCTGAATGATCTTGTAATATTCCATAAAAAGACCTTCATATGTTTCCTTATCTCTAAAATCCACTGTCTCCTGGAAAGACACAAGCCTTTTGTTGTTTTAAAGAAAAAGAGGAATTAGGGAATTTCCTCCCCACCATACCTTGTACAAAAAGAAGATAACCCTTGCTATTTTCTTTTTGCACGAAGAAACAGAAAAACAGAATACTTATATCAGCATAGTTTAGCATTAAGCATGTTAATGGTGGAATTTGATGCACAAAATGAACATAACAGAAGCAAACATCTACAAAGACAGATTCCGATACTCTTGCAAAAATGCTAGACCAATTTACCAAACAAGACAATTTAGTGGTAAGTCATATACAAGCCACCCATGTAACCTACCCACCCACTGAGCACATGCTTCACTTCTGGAGACACACATCCCAAATAAAGCAAATCCGATAACTTTTCTCACTCATGTAAAAATCTTATATGTAGACATGTAAATTCTACCATCTTCCAGTACACAAGGAATTTTTCATTCCTAATTTCTTGGAATGGGAGGAGTTGAGGTGGTTGGCAGCATAGATGGGGAAAAGCTATGGGACTGAGAAAGACGGGGGCAAACTGAAGACAAAAGTACCATTTCTGCATATCAAGTCCATGACCTCAGAACTCCTACATTATAATGATGAAATTTATTACTCCATCAATGCTAAACCTTAAAATGGACATGCCCGCACATTAGTACATGTGTATAATTAAATTACTATAATATATGATAACACAAGCTGATCTGTTTCTTAGAAAACAATGAACTAAAAGTTTGTTAATGCATTCATGTTGGTGTAAAAGATCAAACTGAGTGAGGGTTAAAACTTATTTAGATGTAGAAACCTAACTCGGGTCAGTGATAAAGAATAAATTGAAGTAGAAGAAAGTGAGAGGGCACTTATACACAGATTAAAAGGGTAATTGTACATAAATGTTGGAGCAACTTTATTGCCATGATTGAATGCTGGTTCAACCCCTCACTCCCCCTCCATAAGAGGCATCCTGGTTAACTTTACACAACTAAACATTTTCCTATCAGGATGATTGGCCGCCAAAGAAATGGGAAACCTATTGTAAATGGCTACTTTCTTTTTGCTTATCTAGGTTATGAAAAAGATGAACCTTTGAACCAATTTGCTTCCAGAAAATGCTGTTAAAACATATCAAACATCAGTCCTTTTGCTTGTTTCAAACTTCAGATGATGCAAAATCATATGATATGCTAAAATTATCAATCATCAGATGCAAGGAATATTACTGGATCATTTAGCAACTAGCTTATTCATTTTTACATCCAATTCCATGGTGATTGTCACATGGACCATGAACCATGCTAAATTTATTGCAATGGAATAAATTTCCTCAAGTAAAAATCCTAAAGAAAACATAAGTAACAACTAAAATTCGAGGACACCTAATGAAATTTTAGAAACGAAAATTAAAAATCTGCATTACACGTACCCCATCAGAGTCAACATCCATGTTTTCTTCTATCAATAGTGCAAGCTTTAAACAACTATTGCAGAATCCATACTTCCCTCTGACATGCACAAACTCTGCAGCACTAATGCAGAAACGGCAAACAGCCTTTGGACAACAATAACAATGAAACCGTGATGTTTGCTTCCGGCACATGAAGCAAAAATGCCAATCTGAAATACCAATATAACATAAGTTTGCTTGTTGCTATGATGTTACCAGATAAGAGCAAAGCAAGATTGGAGAAACCAAAGTAAAAAGCAGACAATATGGGTATGCATATAATCATGTTATATACATAGACTGTGGCACCATTAAAATCCATGATTAATTTATTTGTATACTTACTCTGTACTAGTATAATCTATGTGAATTAGATCGTATCTTTGTTCTCTGTTCTTTTAGCAGCTGGTTTCACCTTTATTTTGCTTTGTATCTTTTGCAAATAGGAAATAAGTAGTACAATCAATGCTTGTTTCTGCTGCTGCTAGGAAAAAAGCACCATGCTACATAACCAAATCTAAAGTTCCAAAAAGGAACAACAGTACAGAAATATAAAAGGACACCAAGGAAAAATGGGTGTGAAAGCAGACTCAAAGTCTAACACCACTGAAAATAAAATTATCAAATATTCTGGTGTGAGTAAAAAATGGAAAGCCAACCTTCATTTTCTCCTCCTTTTCTGTTACGTGATAGATGGGAACTTGAAGCTAATTCCACATTAGTATTAGTTCACTCATTTATGCAACATGTGTGATGGCATTCTAGGCATAGAAGAAAAAGAATGCACAACAGAAAGGAGCAAGAAACAATCAAGATAAAAGAGTTGGGCACGGAAAACAAAAGATCAAGAAAGACAATTTTTTAGAGGCTTACTGCAATTCCAGCATTCGTCGCTTGTCAAAAAAGATTGATCCTTTCCAACACAATGAGAATGATAAGCTTTCGTACACTGCCTAAGAATCACAACATTATACTTGGTGAGAATATTACAACTTGAGGCACAAAATTATCTCCATTTTATTATACAACAATTCATGTGGATGAAAGGCAGAAGGCAAATCCTCAATAACGTCAGAATGGCAGCAAGAGGAAAGTTAAACAGTACCCACAAACCCACTAATCCACCAAAAGAAATAACCAACAGGGTAGAAATCAGGCAATACGTGTTTGATGTGCTATGCTACTGGGATTCTTCACTTTGCCAAAGTGCACCTGTACTGGACTATTCATTTTGCACTAGCGTACCCACATCCATAAAGCTCCCATATTCAAGTAACATAGCTGATGAGGAAATAAGTAATCAACTGCTTTTAATTTCTGAAATAAATTCAATTCTATAAAAAAAATTTCTGAAATAAATTCAATTCTATAAAAAAAATTTCTGAAATAAATTCAATTCTATAAAAAAAAATTTCTGAAATAAGTTCAATTCTATAAAAAAAATTCTGAAATAAATTCAAATAATTTACACTATTCCAAATTATTTTCCTTCGAGTAACCTTAAATTCACAAGGACCACAATTAACAAAAATATATTAAAATACCAGGAAAGTCCATATGGACCTTTTGAATTCCTATATAAGATAACATGCCCAGCAAACAGCACATTCCCCCAGATGCTATCATTATCAAACCACCTAAGGTGTTAGAACTTAGCTTCAAATATGACTTCTAGTATAGCACAAATGGTTTGACTAAAGTAGTGCCCTTAGACTTAAGTTTCGTGGGTGCATCATTCAATTACTAATTAGCTGGATGTGTGTATCTCGTGGGTCCCAACTTAGATTTATTCTTCCCCGTAACCTTGAGTGTTTCATAATCTGATCTAACTTATTGACTTGCCTTTGACAAAAAGAAAACTCAATTTGCGAGTTAAGAGAGTATTTGCTTCAGGTAAAAGATGAGTATTCCTCGTCCCACATCGATTAGAGTTAAGGTAGTGCCCTTAGACTTAAGTTACGTGAGTGCACCATTCAATTACCAATTGGCTGGATGTGTGTATCGCGTGGGTCCTAGCTTAGGTTTATTCTTTCCTATGACCTTGAGTGTTTCATAATCTGATATAACTTATTGACTTGTCTTTGACAAAAGAAAACTCAATTTGCGAGTTAAGAGAGTGTTTGCTTGAGGTAAAATATGAATGTTCCTTGTCCCACATCGATTAGAGTTAAAGGTAGTGCCCTTAGACTTAAGTTCCGTGGGTGCAACATCCAATTATCAATTGGCTAAACGTGTATATCCCGTGGGTCCTAGCTTAGGTTTATTCTTCCCTGTGACCTTGAGTGTTTCATAATGTGATCTAAATTATTGACTTGTCTTTGACAAAAAAAAAAAAAAAATGTTTGACTAAAAGAACGAAGGGCCACCAATTGCATGCAATATTTCTTCAGCCACAAAATGTAAAATCCAAAAGGAAAAGCTCCCCATACCCAAATTAAGAAAACTAGGTGGGAAAGGGTTTTCTGTTTCATAAAAGGAAAATTTCTCGTCTTCACCCATAATTGCATGGGACACATTATTACGTCGTACAGCTCAGCATGGAGTAACCAAATGACCAAAAAAAAAGCTCGGGGGCATCCAAGAAACAGATCGAGCGTTTCAAGAGTGATGCCACAGTAATCAGAATTTACCGTCAAAACAAGAAGCCATTGGAATACAAAACACATCTTCCAAAGGAAGAGAACTCATTCCTCAACTGCCCAGCGCTCCAAAAGGACGAAAATACCCTTGGCAAAATTAAAATAAAGGTAAAAGAAAACAACCAAAAAATAAAATTCCACTTGGCAAAATTAATATTAAGGAAAAAGAAAGCAACCCAAAATTAAATAATACCCCTCTCTCCATTTATGGACTCAACACAGTCACACAGCCAAAGAATAAGAAAGGTAAAAACGAAGAATCTCTTCAGAGTATACAAGAAAAAGTGTTTTTCAGGGAGGGAAGAATGAAGAAGTAAAAGAAAGGAAAAATGAGACTCACTTGTAATCACATAAAAGAAGGATCCCGCCATCTTTACACACAAAACACCAATCTTCTCCAATATCTTCCTTTGTTGGAGTCTTTCTGCCTTTCCTCTTCATTTTGTACCCACCAATGCCAGATTCCCTTAGTTAGCCTTTTGTTCATCCCCTGCATAACAACAAAGATTGCGACTTCCACAAGCAAAGTTCTTTCTTTTTTCTTTAGAAACAAGAAACAAGAACGACAATTGGGCCATGCGAAGGAAATATTTAAGACCCATTATGCAAAAATGCATGAAAAAGTAGCCGGAGGAAAAACAAGGCGATCATCAGATAACCCACCTGAGAAAACTGGAACATGCAAATTAAGTGAAAGATTCAAGACCCATTGTGCAAAAGTGCAAGAATAACCGTTTAAGCTAGAAAAACACTGCACACCTTGGAGGTGGGAACAAAAGCAATGGCAGTCACTTAAGTGAAGAAATATTTTTGGTATTGGGGAAGAGATTATAGGGAAAGAGAAGGTTCAGAGAATGAGAATGTGAGGGAGCCGTTTTTCTACCTGAAATTTCAACAGCAGTTGTTTAGGAGTCCTTAAATGCTAGTTTCTTTTACTCATCTTCTTAGTGGTTACTGTCACTTAGTTTTTTTTTTTTTTTTTTTTTTTAAGAAGTTACTGTCACATAGTTAGTGTCACATTACTCTGAAAATGTGTGGACAACAAGTGGTACAGCGAGATTTAAGGTTCCATAATTTTATTAATGTTTTAAAAACTTACCATTTTCTTGCCTGATATCTAAACTAACGTTGTAATATCACATGTCTACAATACGTCTTTGTATTTTTTTTTTTTTTGAATTATACGTCTTTGTATTTAATACCAATAAAAATAGCATGATTCACCAACCTGGCACGTGTATGTATCCTTTGTAAATGATTTACTACCGTTTGAGTGGTAGGAAACCAGAACAGGATAATAAAAGTCTCCTCCTTGAAATTCGTAGCTATAATTGATTTCTTGCTGGTGCAACCCATAAGCTACTTTCATAGTAACTGTGAACATCATTTTCTTGGAATTATAGAAAAGGGGGCCTTCCATTTTCTTTTTCCCCGAATTGTCAAAAAAACATAAAGTCCCACATCGGGACAAGTTGCTTGTTAGGGTTAGTACTTAAGCTCCTTCGGCCCCTCTAAAAGTTACCATGACTTTTGGAGTGGGTTTGTGGGGTTCAGTTTAGGTCCTCTCCCATTCTGGCTTTCAGTTTGGGTTGAGTAGGTTAGGTTCCCTTTCCCCTTTCCCCGAATTGTCATAAAAAAAGAAAAGGGGGCCTTGTTAATTGCTGTGCATCTGTATCATCTTTCTTTCTTTAGTAAGAAATTATTATCTTTATTACAGGTTGGTGCAATCAATGTACAAGCATGTAATTAATTTTTCCCTATGATTAAAATGAAAAATCTAGTAAAATAATTAAGGCGAATCTGAAATTTTAAAACCGTGAATATAGAAAAGAAAATCAAAATTCACTCTATGATGACTTTTGGTAATTAATACTAGCTCGGGAGTCAGTGAAACTCTAAAGATCAATAATTCGAATTGGAATAGTTCCACCCTGAAGAGAATTCAATTTATTGATTAAAAAAATATAGAAAGTACTGATTAAATAAATGATATAAGGAATGTCCAACATCAAGAAGGAATTAAAGGAGAATATAAAGATATAAGCAAGTTTACTAATATAGAATTGTTTCTTAAAATTTAGCAAAAGAATTAAAAAAATAAAGTCAATAAATTAAAGGACTTAAAAAAGGTAAATTAAGGATATGATGTCCAAGTCAGCACTACACAGACATTGCAATTATATAATAAATTTTTACTCTCTTCGTCCCACTTTGATAAACTTACAGTTTTTTTCACACAGTTTAAAAAAAATTAGTTAACTTTATTAAAAGAATAAATTAATCTATAATGTTCTTAAAATACCCTTATATTCATCATTAAACATTTACATTAAATACAAAATAGGAAATTACACCATAAGTCAAATTAATTCCATTAGATATGTGAATGCACGGTTTCTTATACAACTCTCACTTATAACAATGTCATTAAATAGGAACATTTTAGAGAAGTTGAAAATTAATTACATTCTTTAATTGAAAAGTGAATTATAATTTAGGACAGATGAAAAAAGGCAAACAAGCTTATCAAAATGGGACGGAGGGAGTGCTTACTTTGATTTTTAGATTTGCATACCCACTTATAATGTCATTCATGGTGTTGGCACGCACTTTTTAACACATTGAAATTTTTGTTTGTTATGTATACCAAACGTGCCCTTCATTACAAAATAACCTCCGGCTACTTTAGACAAACAGCCAACCACAGGGATTTTCTTGAATAATTGGTCAAGAAAGATGTATAGTAGAGTTGCTAGAAAATTTTTAGGAGGGCAAAGAGAGACTGAGGGACTATTCTATAGCACTTTTCAATATATTTTGAGGGGCTAAACAAATTTTGAGAAACTTAGGGATGCAGTCACCTCCTTGGACACTTGCATATCCCGTAATTTGTGACTACTTATATGACATTGGTAGAGTTCTACCCAGCTGCATGTATGCGTTAGGATTGTTACCTTTATCCCTGGGATACCCTCTTCTGTCACATTTCCTCAGAACAACATTCTCTGGCAACCTCTTTCTACTGTAGTATGCTTGACCATTATGTGAGCAATATCCAGCCTCAGATTGGTACATTTCTATCAGTACTTGCGCCCGAAGGACCTTCCTCTTCATCTGTGTATAATGGCCAACAAAGTTGGACATTCTACATTTCTAATGTGGAGGTCACTAGGTATTCGTGACTTCTTGGCAACAAGAATATTTCTTCTATAGTCCTCATGACTAATAATACAGGTCTCAATAAAAGCAAAAATACATTTTGGCAATCAGCCATCATGTACATCTTTTATTTTAGTTTTGCCATCTCAAGGTTTTTTCAAGTCAGCATCATTTTACATGTATATTAAAAAATAATTTGATTTTCTATCTCAAGGTTTTTTTAAGTCAACATCCTTTTACATGTATAATCAAAAATAATCTGTACAAGACTTCTAGTATCCTGCTCTTCTGCCAATTTGAGAATACGTGCAACTCTTTTAAAACCAGCATGCTCCTTAAATAAAGATGCTTCCTTGACGTCTTGCTTCATCTCCTGTTTGGGAAGTCTTGAATGCTGCGTCAATGCCCATTGCATTGCCCATATTCCCAAGGGCCGCATGTAACCCAGAGATCTGTACTTGCCTTCTATGCTCCAACCCTCTGGTGTCTGAAAAGAATAGCTGCCAAGGAGAAAACCGGTTCACAAACTGAGAAAAAGTTACCTCGGCATGAATCAATAAAAGCCAAAGAAACAAATGTTCAGATAATACATGTTTAGAGTTATCCTAGAAGTAAAATTTGATAGAAATGCTTCTAATTGAGAGTTTCCTGGATAAGGCTTTTTTTTTTTTGGCAGTTCATTCGTAAATCCAGTTCAAAATCTCATCTAACATAAGAGAGTTCATATATGTGCAATTTTTGAAATCAACTTTTGGACACTATTCAGATTCCATAAATTTTTACCCAGAGTCCAGCGGATCATCGGCTATAAATCCAATCCCATATTACTTCTTACATGGAGCTCCTTCTAAAATTTGTGTTTTAACATTATATTTGAATATGATAAATGAGAAAAACTGACTGGTTCAGGCACACACAAGATACCTTCAAAGTACTGAAGTTTCACTTCAAGGTTTTTTTTTTTTTTTTGGGGGGGGGGGGGGGGGTGGGTGGGGGAAGGAAACTGGATATAGATCAGACTACTAGAAACTAAAACAGGAAAAACTAGCCTTTTCATATCCTCAGCCTCTTCTGGTGTAATTACTTTCCCTAACAGAAACGATATCTCAGCTAGGAAATATCTAACTAAATCATCATCAGGAGCAAAAGTGATGGTAGAAGTTTAAGGTAGCAGCCTTTGTGAACTTAAAAAAAGCTGATCTGAAAAGTACATAACACAGAAGGCACTGTATTGCATAACAGATGTAAATACTGGAAGAGCAACAAGAATTAATTTGCCTCTAATAAAGTTGGTTCAATTTTGAATTGCATCTCAAACAGACTGCGCAGAAGGTGCAATACTAAAATGTTCTTGAAATGGCTTTGTGGAAGTCCAGATTTTCAGGTTGAACATAGCCAACAAAATACCCACTCCAGCAGGGCAGGCAGGACAAATGTCCAGAATATATTTATCCATTTGCACATTATTAAAAAGGTCAACACCAATTACATTTAGACTTCATCAGGCAAAATTGCTTATTTCTAACAAAAGTCAGTGTTTGCTTAAGCCATAGATTCGCCACACCTAGGAATCTAATAGAGGAAAAGAAAGAATATTTAAAGACAAGTACTCAAAGAAAAATATATATATACAAATAGCAGTTAGAAGTCTAAATTCTGACAACTTGCACCTCTAAATGAGAAGAGAAGAATGTAATCTTAGCATACCCGAAACCTTCTTTTGACCAAGCAACTTCATGGACCCCACCTGCAGTCTTAAATGCCATTTCCATCATGTCTTCATGTATCATGGCTGCAGCAATAGCATATGTAACGCCACTCCATATTTCCCTTGATTGCATGCAAGACATGTCAGGTTCTCCATTAGGCAACATTCCATTAACAGCCCCCATCCTTCCATCTTTTATCCTTAAGACGTTGAAATTGTAAATCTTCTCCAGGGCAAGTTTCACTTTCTCTTCATCAACTATGGGTAATAGACCGCATGCTCGAGCATACCTACCAAAAATGTAGTCACATTAGGTGTTGATTGCTCACAAAAGAAGCAGTTTCTTCTTCTCCAACTTAAATACAAAGTGAAAAGTAACAGTTTACACCATGTGCCCATGCCCTTCAAATTTCCCCATGTATACACATAGAAAGAAAGACGCATGCATTACTGCTTAATAGGACTGAAAGCCTATGTTTACTTGATTATAGCAGTGTACTTGTGTTATAACTCTACTTCATTTGACAATTAAACACAACAGATGAAATAAAACAAAGCAACGTGCTTCCGAGGCTAGAAAACCAAGAAAGATGGTCTGTCTATACAAAAGGAAACAGAAGTCCCAGAGATATCTGGTGTTTGAATACTTATGTTCCCTAGGTTAGCTATCAAAAGATATGTATAAAACAAAAATTGAACAGTTAAAAATTATTTGTATATGAAACGTACCACTGTCCAGCCAGCTGATCTGATTGAATTGATGAACTTGCACTGCCACCACTATTGTCGTAGTTAAAGTAAGAACCATTCCATAATCTCTCGTATACTTTCTTTGCCTTCTGAAACTTGAACCAGAAGTAGTCCTCAGAACCCTTATCACCAACTTCATGAGCCAGTGCTGAAGCAGCTTGCAAGGCAGCCACCCACAGCCCACCACAATATGCACTCACACCAGAAGCAGACCATGTATCATATGTCTGATCAGGAAAGCCTTCATTTTCAATCATCCCATCCCCATCCTTATCAAATTGGTCCATATAAGCCATTGCAACATAAACTGATGGCCAAACAGCTTGGGCAAATTTTTTATCACCTGTCATAACCACATCCCTATAAACTTGCAGAACAAACTTTGGATTCAAATCTTTCCACCTATCTGTGTTGTGGAGATTATAAAAGTTTACTTCAAACCATGGATCATTCATTCCGATATCATGAGGAACAGCACCAAGAACTTTCCTTGGAACCAATTTTCCATCATGCAGAAGTCTCATCTTACTGGGATCATGCATCATAACTGCAGCTGCAAAGTCTCTTTGGATGCTAAGTTCAAGTTTTGGGAATAGCATGGCCAAGGAAAATGATGCATAGAAGTGAACATCATAGGTGTTACACATGTTATACTCAATCCCTTCAAGATAGAGGAACTGGCCAACATTTTCGTCCCCACTTTGCAGCAAATTTGTTCCTAAAGCAGAATTCAGTGACCTAGGGGAATGAATCTCTTCAAGTGTTGAAGTCATCCTCTCAAGGATGCCAGTTGCAGTGTCATTTTGATGAGAATGGCTGATATTGTTTTTGAAATCTGAATCGGATCTCTCAAGTGAAAACTTTCTCTCACGTATAGTGGATAAACTGTGAACAGCTGGCAACCCATCTATATAGTGAAAAAGATTCAAGTGTCATTAGCTAAATCAAATTAGCACTAGACCACAAAGATTTTTCTTCCTTGTGTACCTGTCCAAATTGATCCTCCTGAATTAAGGTAGTAGAGTTCATTAAAGAGAGTAATAGGATACCTGCAAACAGCCATTTTGAACTTTAGATTTTTATCATATACACAATTTGATAATGAAAAATCCAAGCTTACCATTCAGGAAACCTCTTGTCTTCAAGAATGGGCCTTTGCCACGTCTCTATTTGTGACTCCCAATTTTCATGCTCTTAAGTTCCATAACACAAGTAATGAGTAACAAGCTTAACAAGAAAAACTTTTGCTTAATATTAATTAAAATCTTAATGAGAATGCAATGAACTAAAGTTCAAATAGGTAAAATTTGTCTTTTTGGCATAAAATTTTGCTTGTTTCGAAACTACAAATTAACAAAGTTTAGGAAATTATCTGAAACATTACCAACAATAGCATCATGTGCAATTGCAGATGCCGCATTCCCGAAAGTACCATAGAATTTTGTATAGCGCCTGTAGTGCATTTGTACTATTCAGAAAAAAGAGAAGCTAGTTATAGTAATATCATTATACAAGGCAAGTAATTAAATACTGGCCTGTGGTAAGTTCTTCCACCTATGAAGTTAACTTCAGGACAAGCCCATGCCAATGAAAACATAACAGTACGTACTGTATCTGCTGGAACAGTCACCGAAGCTGCAATGGCTGCCCCAACAAGTGAACCCGGCTCAGAAGGCATTGACATTTCTTCGAAATTAAGGTGATGAAATGACCCATGCTATTAGAAGAGAAGCAGTTTAAAGCCTGTTAAGAACAGTGATGAAGTGGAAACAACGAACCAAACCACAGCAAAACAAGTGTTTCATTGTATGACTTCACTGTCAAAATCTTTAACCATCAGTAAAAAAATTTAAACACCATTCCCAAAGCAAAATGGCCAATCGTCTGGATAAAAAACTCAATCATCCAACTTAAGGAACAGAGTATGGAACGGGACTAAAGAATGAGCAGAAAGAAAGAGTACCAACTTCGCTTTACATAAAAATCTAAACAGAAATTTTTTTAAGGAAATTGATGGTAAAGTATGAGTAACAACCAATTAGCTAAATTCATAGGCCTTCAAACCAATCAGACCTCCATAACATAAACAAGGCAGCGCCAAGGTTATCTAACTCTTACAAGTTTGGGTTTCTGATAATATTGTCAAGCTGTAATTTTTCAAATATCCAGGTGACTTGACATGCATTGTTCAGACAAATCAAGATATTGCTGGAATTTTCAAAAACTGGTCTGGAATCCAGATAATTCATAAGGATATAATCCTTGACAAGTTTGTTAGCACACCAGTCCATTGTACAGTGAGAAGCCAACAAAAATAGACACAAGAAATTAAGGCAAATAGGTAACTATCATCAGTGTTAGCCCCCAATGCACTCATATACAAGTAAAATAAACAACATAAACCAACCTCTTTTATTTCATGCCACATGTCTTTCGCTGTAATGCCTGGAGAGTTTCCAGATGCCACAAAACAAGGGCACTCGGAGACACGTACATCATTTGTTTCTTCAGCTGCTATAGCAAATGTTACTGAAGGTAGTCCATTTGCGCTCCTGTATCAGAGTGTACAAGGATACTTAGTGGTGAGCCCCTTAAAACTAAGTCTGGGATGTATGAGAAACTCACATGTGGTGCAAGAGTACCCCATGAATGCCATCCTCCATCCTGGTCAAACAATGTCATTCCAAGTCAAATCTTAGTCAAAGGGTCATAAATCATTGCCCAGCATTGAAAACAGCCAGAGACATTTCATAAGCCACCAACAAATAAGCACTGATTGCAAGTGCTGTGGAAAAGAAAAGTAAAAACTTCTTTTCAACAATGACACCCACACCATGTTTAAAGGAATATCACCCAAACACACCTAAATTTTGAGTTGAAGTGATGGCCAGATAACCCAGAATCCCCACCGACAGAATTCTGGATCATATAAAGAAGAAAATTCAGTTAAAACCATAATTCAGTCAAAGAATACCTTGACAATGAGATATACATTTGAACTGCCATGCAAAGGAGAAAGGAGAAAGTGAAAAACAAGTAAACTCACCGCCCATGAAAAAAGTAAAGTGACATCCGCAGCCATCTTTCCTAAATTGGACAGCTGCATCCAGAAAAAGAAAATTAATAGAGACAAATTCGTTGTATCAAAGCTATAGATTGCCTTTCCTGAAAAAGGGGAGTTGAAGCCCTTAGAATCTTTCTCCTACCGTAAAAGTAAATACTGCTGCAGGGAAGCTGCTCTCTTTGTAGTTATTGGGAATAAACGGGGACATCTGACGACATACTATTTTAAGATCAGGGTCTGGTTCACCTGAATTCAAGTAGCGCAACTTCGAATAAGATAACTGTTTATGGTGAACGTTACAAGACGTGAAGATTTATCAGCTGATGAAAGGATTACCATCATACACTGTCCAAGCCCTAGGGAACAATGCATGATATGTGGATCTGTTCCCATCTAGATTCCAGTCCCAAGATCCTATTCCTGAAGCTGAGCTATCACTGCATATCCAGAATGTTTAAGTGAGAGCCACATTTAATCTTTGACAATATAATATCCATTAAAACAAATTTCATATATCTGTTTTAATCTTATGCAGTTCAGTAAAACGAATTCAGTTAATTGGCCATGTTAGTGCTCAATATTCCTGTCATGGAATTATTTAGGAACTGAAAAATATTGGTCCTATCACATTAACTCCTCCAAGGATAAGCTATACCCTTAGGAACACAGCAAGGCATCTGATTAGATGCTTACTTTGATATATCTGGGCTTCCTGGGCAAAGCACAGTAGAATGCTTTTCACCATTTGGGCGTGAAACAAATACCTGCAATAGGGATGCAGTATTCAGGTTAAGTACAAAATATTTCGTGATGAACAAGACTATAGAAACAGTTCCAGGTAGCATTCCAAGACCTACCAGTTGCTGTGCTTATATGTGAGATTTAGTGTACTTTTTCTTCATTTGTTGTATATTCTTCCTAATATAAAGAACAAATTTATTTAAGTTATATATCTTTTTGACTTTGAGGTTGCAGTTTGATATCTACGCTACAATAATTTCTTGTTACGAAATTTAAAATTAGTTGCTTACTTGTACAATATAGCCATGTTCCACATTGTAGAATGCTTAATGGACACTTTCCACTAGTTTCTAGAGCGGTGAAGAAAGACAACATATTCCTGATGAACTAGAGTTTTCATGTAAAATGAAAATGAATTAAAAGCATGTTATCATCCATAAGGGTAATATCAACGCCATCTGCAGAAGCCTTTAGCATCGAGATTTTACTTATAACCATTTTTCTCTTGCTGCCATCAGCAATGACAATGCCACACAACAAACATACTCATTTAATGATGCAACAACTCACGTAGAAAATATTTTAATTTTCCTTTTAGTTTGCACCTCTTGCTGCCAGGTATATTCAAAATTTAGGAACTACAATCTTCTAGTTAAACCTCTCAACAGCACCACCATGGGTGCAAAAATCTTCCAAATAAACTGATTACAGGACCATCAGTATTTCTCCCTACTTTGTGAATCAACGAGTGTAAATGTTTAAGCATAAGATCATTTCAATGTAAGTAGCAAAAGCCTCAGGAACAGAAGAAAAGAAGTCAGCTAACGTCTTCCATAGAGAACAAATGAAGTGGGAAAAAAAAGACGTGAACAAAACCTGATTTGAACCAATAAGGAATAATTAATAGTGCACATCTAAAAAAAGCTCTAAACTTACAGAAAATTGGTTTTCCAAAACTGGTTTATCTTCACATATCCTAGGAAATAATTGCCAACGTAGAAATTCACCCTTGTAAGTTCTTCCAATGCTTCCTGCACTGAAAGTTGTTTTCTCTTATAGTGTTATTCCATTTGAATTCCACAAATTAGTAAACCAATCAGCTCAAATATAAAGTCCCTACGCACCACATTAAGATGCTGACAGGCATCACTAAAATAGTCTGCAGCAACAAAATATTTGCATAACTGGTGCCGTTAAATTTGGACAAAGAAAAATATTGTTGACGAAAATTTCTTTTATCAGAAATACAAGCCCACTTACCACTCCAGAAACTCCCTCCCCCACCCCAAAAGGTGGGGGGGGGGGGGGAGAGAGAGAGAGAGAGAGAGAGCGAGAGAGAGCTCAGAAGGGAGGAAAAGAGTGGGTGGAACGGAAAAGATATAGAATAACTCAAATAAAGATTCTTTTAATGCATGATTAATCTGAATAACTAAAGGAGTAATGAAAATTCTTTCAGAAATCCAACTAATGGCAAAGCATGCTGCAAAGTAGAATACATGAGACATCAACTTTGAATCAATAAAAGCATCTTTCAGAATCCCAGAAAATGTAGAAGGAGAGTAAACGTGGTAAAATGCAACATATACTTGATTTCTTGTAGTAGTTCACTGGTTATTGTGAAAAGTAAAAGCTGCCAATAAGTTGTTACTGGAAACGAATGAAGACATACCCAATACCCCCAATGGGAACCCCATGGCATGATGAGACCGGTCGCTTGGTAAATGGATTCATGAATCCACCCTGCAAGATTTATAGATGACTGTGGTATTTATATGGCTAATATTGAGCTTGGAAATCTATGTAGGAAATAAGTTTACCCGTCCGGCTGCTTTTTCTTCTTGAAGATGACGCCACAATCGGTACCCTATTGGAGCCTACAAGGAAGCCAAAAGGAGATACTAAAGACTGAGAAACAAGAAATAAACTTGAATTTGAATTGCATGACCAATTAACCAATCAATGGATGCATTTGCCATGTAAGCGCGTGGTAGATTGTGTGGTATCAATGTATCAAGAGAACAGGATGCCAAACAATGACTTCATTATATCTTTATCAACAATGAATGAGGTTCATACAATTGGTCTTTCGTCTGTAGACTGCAGGCTGACACCAGGACACTTAAAAATTTAGATAGAACTGGAATCTCATCTTCCATGAATGACAGTCAGTAAGAATGATATTCTTATTGAGACTAGAAGTCATGGGGAAGAAAATTAAATCATGCATGTAACCAAACATGCACCATTCACTGATTTGAAGGATAAATTCAAATATATATGTTTAGAATTTCTTTTGGTAGATCCACCATTATCTCCATTTCACGAGTCTTAAACTATTTGTTCAGTGGCTAGCCAATTATGAGAATTGTGGATATCAATGCAGCATAGAATTTTAAAAAATTACCATACTGATAATCTCTTTCATTGTCAGACCAAATTCTGAAAGGACAAGCTTCTCGGTGTTTAACCTACGTTGCCAAGTAAGAGATGCAGGTTTCCCAGGGTCCACCTTGACCTAAAAAATAAACAAAAGGAGAATAAGGTAAAAATGTCAGCGGAAGACTATAAATCTACACCCCAGATATGTTGGAACCCTATATCCTGAAACTGGGTGATTTAGAAGATTCACATAAGCTATGAAATACATTAAGCACTAAGCAGCACATTCTACCTTTTCTTTATGAGAATCATACGATTCTCTTTCTCCATAATCAGAACCATTAACCAACATCCCTTCCTGCACAAGAAAAAAAAATTTCAAAAAAAAAAAAAGAGAAAACAATGATCAACTACACCCGTTTTAAAGCATTACATTCTAAATTGCAATGTCCTGTGCATGCATTTGGTTGTTCAAAAGCAAAGATGAAATCAGGCAGCAAAAACTAAACAACAAAAATCTTGGTATTTGAACAATTAAAAATGTATCTTTCATTGCTTACCATCTCCTCAGAAACCAAACGAACTTATCGTTGACCATCAACAACCAACAAAACCCAAATTGAACCTCAAAGTTCACCTAGCCCAAGTATTTCACCGTAAAGTAACAAACTTTGGGAGAAAGAAAAAGGAAATAGACAAAGGAATCAATTCTTCACCCATGCAAAAATTCCTTTGAAAAATAAATCAAGAAAAGCTTATAAATAGACATTCACTAACACTTACTGCAGGCATAAAATTAGAACTTGCAAGCAATCAAAGAAGAAAAACAAAAACTTGCAAGATAATCAAGAATGATAACAAAAAGAACAAAACAGACAAAACCCAAGTACCAGAAATTGACAAATAAGAGATTCATACACCGATCAAGGTAAAACCCATTTTAGGGAGCCAAGAAAAGGCAAAAAAAAAGAATAAATAAGAAAGCAAACTGAATGCATGGAAAGAGATGGACTTGATCAAGCTTCACAGAGGACTTGCAAGGAATTTAACCTGTAAAAAATGGGGTGATGTGTGAGAGTCCAAAGAATTGAAGAATTAAAGCGGATTTTCAGAATAGAAATCAAAGATCTTATAGGAGCAATAGAGTAGTTGGACTAGACAAATGAAGTAACACTGACATAACAGTTAATTTATTCAGCCAGTAGGCCTTGAAGCATTGATCTCTTCTGGGGCCGCTTTTGAGGCCTTGAAGCAATGTTTCCTTTTTACCACGATGGGAATTGAATGGTTAACACATATCACAATTGGCCAATTGTTGTGAAGGTATTTGAATACTTTACAGCACAAAAAAGTTGACTACTGGACTAATGAAGAATTTGATTCACTAAAACATTGACAAGTTGTAATCTCTGGATGCTAATTCCTTTTTTTTTTTTAACTATAATTAGCTACAAGACCGCGATGGGACAACACAATTAGTTAAAAAATTCAAATACCAAAGTTGTGAGATAATTACTCAAAATTTTTATTCTTGTACTTAATATCCATTTTATTGAATGGAGAGACAAGAGTAATATAAAGTACAAGTAAGCTAAATGTGTTCTTGGTTTTAAAATGGCTACATATTATAAATAATTTGATCTATGATCCAAAAAAGATTATGAGTGAGAATTAAATAAATGCATATATTTTCATTAATAAGTGATTATCCTTCCTATTCATCCAACATACAATTACAACTCATCTGGATTTTAAATTAATTTAAATATTAGTCACCCTTCTAGAGGAGGAGAATATGATTGGAGATTGTTAGAAATTTAGCCCCATGTTTGGATTCAATGTTAGCCTGCTTTTTTTTACGTATTGTAATATGAGAGTTTTAATAATAGGTCCTATTTTTTCATGTGTTTGTTTTAACATGTATCTTTAGAGAGTATTAAAAGTAAAATTCATCAAAAACATTAGCTGCTAATTTGGAAGTTTAAGATAGAAAAGAAAAGAAAGAAAATGGTAAGTTAGAAAAGAAATGAAATGATAAAAAAAAATTTTGAAGTTGTTTAAAAATTTAAGAAATAAGTAAAGTTTATTAAGTAATAAAAGTTTTATACCACATCTTTTAAGAGTATTATTATCGTATTAAAAAATTAACTTAACTTTTCATCATTATCCTTCTTTTTTCTTGCCAATTTTGGGAGGAAAACTTTTGTCTAATTCACCAAAGTAACTTTACTTCCATTTTTTTTCTTTTATTCCCAACTTAAACTCCCAAACAATAAAAATCATAAGATACTTTTCAAAATCCTTGCTACTCCATCCATTTTCATCCTCCCAAACTAAGCCATAGGCATCTATCCACAGTTCTAGAATATTTTACCAAAGGTAATGCAAGTGGACACTTCTAGCAATTTTCCGCTCCCCCTAACTCAAAAGTCAGAAGGAATCGATTTCCCTCTTCCCTCCGTTTCCATTCCCATCTTCCCACCGGAAAAAGGCAAAATGTCGAACCAGCAACTGGTCGAAACCCACCGGGAAAACGCGGAGGTATACACCGACCCATCACTCTGCAAGGTGAAATCGAAGGAACTCCTGGAGAAGATCAATCTCCCGAGGGGACTACTCCCTTTAGACGAGATCGTCGAGTTGGGCCTACAATGAATCTACGGGATTCGTTTGGCTGAAGCAGAAGAAACGGAAGGAGCACAGATTCAGTGCCATCAACCGTAACGTAAGCTACGATACGGACATCACGGCTTTTGTTGAGGACCGTAGGATGAAGCGGTTGACGGGGGTCAAGAGCAAGGAGCTTTTCTTCTGGGTGACGATTTCTGAGATTTCCATTCAGGACCTGAGTACTCAGAAAATTTGTTTTGGTACCCCAACTGGGATTTCCAGAAGCTTTCCTGCGAATGCGTTTGAGGAGGAAGAGGAGAAGAATTAGAATTCTCAGGGACTACGGTGCAAAGAGAATAATCTAGAGGGGGTTTTAATCAATTATTATTATTATTATTATTCCAAATTTGAGTAATGGGGTTGGCGTGGGGTGTTAAGGTAGTTGATGGAGTGTCAGTAATGTGTTTTTTACTTCTACTAGCAGTCTACTTGTTTTTATCAACAAATCCAATAAATTTCTTTGTCTTGATAAAAATTAAAAAAAAAAGGTGGACACTTCTAATTATTTCACCCAGGGTAATTAAAGTGAAAAATGTACCCATCAATTGAAAATGACTTTCCCTGAACAGTCCAGACTGTATGGTACAATTTCAAACTTTAAATTTTATTATAAAATTATAGCATCTTAAATAGACTTTCATCTGGGAAAATTTTAATCCAAGTACAATTACCAAAGACACACAAGAATTATCCAACTTTTGCCACGATAAAATTTGGGAAAGGGTAAGCAATATAGTGTTCATATTCTTATTTTTTAAACGAATAATAAGTCAAGCAGTTAGAATTTTATAATTCTTTTCCATTCTTTAAGTCGAATTTTACAATCTCTCGTTTCCAAAATCTCTTTCCCTAAAATTTCCCTGTAATAGTATAAACTTTGTCCCTGAAAAAAAAAATATTTTGTAACTTTGTTATTTAGTCACCTGTCTATCTGCAATCGGCAGTCCGGCTGGTCCTAGTCACTTAGTAGCAAAATTGAACAGGTCCACCTGACTGAAAAACTCTAATCAAGATTTGGTCCGCCTAGAAAAGTCATGTTAGAAATGTGTTTAAACTGAACAGAGTTTTCTCACGTATCAGTTGAAAAATTCAGAGAACTAAAAATCTCCATTTAATAATCTTTATTTTCTGTCTGTATGATTGCGTCTCAAAATTCTTTCCTGTCCTATTTGTGGCTGAATTAATTTATGGAGGTGCGCCGGTAACGTGATACCTGCAATAACTCAAATATTCTTCTGCTTAATTGAAAAGACTTTTGAATTCTTAATCATCCATTGACCCAATCCACATTTGTCCTGGTCAAGATTCTGGTGCCCATCATATCACGTAGAATATATATTGAGAGAGTGATAGTGTGATTTTTTAAAATTTCAATAACATTTTGATAGTCGAAGCTATGCTTAATATGCAATAAATATTTGGGCTTACTATACATTAACTAAATTCTATTGTCTTTAAGTTCTAGTTTTTGTCAGCAGCTGCAAGTATTGGTGAATTATAAAGTTCCAATTTTGAAACTTCGAAATTCTTCTTTTTGTACTGTTCAACCTTGAACTCTACCATGTCAATTTGTCAATGAGAGAAAAAAGAAAACTTGGCTTATACGGACTTTGTCAAAATTTGTTAAGCTCGCCTTGAATTCGTACCCTGCTCCTTGTCGTGAGCTTTTCTGGAATCCAAATAAGGGAGAAATGCGTTCTGTCTGTCTGTATGTGTGTGTGTCTTTACACACACACACACATATAAACTTGTATAAATGATATGCAAATTTCCTGTAACAGATTTCAAAGTGTTATACATAATACGATTTCATTATACAAAACGAATCGCAAGGTCATGTTATTTCTTTGCACAAAACGCAACGTAAGATAAGCAACTTGAATTATATATACCGTAACACAAAGGAAATCCCAGTATTTAATTAATGATCACCTTGAATCATCCATGAAGCATTAGCATATTTGTCGGCACAAATACTGTTCTAAAATTTGTCGGCAGAGATGCCAATCTACCGCGTCCAGCATGTTACGTGATTGGTTCTTGATGCTCTGCAACTTTGAAGCCCATTGGAAATGTTTCAATTAATTTAATACCAGTTTTGTGAGCACATTTCAACTCACTAATATATGCTGTTAGTCTAATTTGGTTTCCTAACTTTATTTATTATTTAGCTGCTTATAAAGAAGCATAAATAGAAGTAAATCAGTGCATTGATTCAACATGTTTTATAAATAAACCAGTGATCAATGAGAAAGCTAACATCTACTCTTTTCAAGCATCCCCTCGGTATCTTATCCAACCATAGTGCAATACTCGTGACAATTATTGTTCTCTCTCAAAAAAAAAAAAAAAAAACGTTTCTTTCTTGTAAGTTTTAAATGCCAATTTACCGCTGTAAAAGTATACTTCACAGAACAACAGAAACAACAAATAATCTGCAAAAAAGAATTCACTGATTGATGATTAAGCGTGAATTAACAATCCGCACAGGACAGAGAAAAATAAAGCTTGATGAAATTTGCGTTTATCTTGAATATCTCACAGAACGACGAACATAGCTTCACTTTTTAAAAAAAGAAAAAGAAAAAAGAAACATTGGGCCATTGTTGTAATGAATTGGACATTGGACATTGGAAACTGGACTAGATATTGGCTAAATTTTGTACTGCAAATCCAATTTACGTATGTATTACGGCCCAAAAGAAGGTAAAGCTAATTCCCAGAACCGACAACAACAATTAGATTCCTCGTATCCACGGGAGCGAGCAAATCAGAACAAAATCCAAAAAGTCCGGAAAACAGATGTTTTTCGAAATAGACAAAAACAGCCATCTTCATCCGGACTCCAGAGCGCTATAAGTTGAGTTCAATAGTGGCAGACATACAAAATTAATTTACCAGCTACCAAAACCCGTAAAGACAGCTATCCCTTTTCTTTCGCATACTATAGTAGAACACAATGGCGGGTGAATCCCTTTCGAATCTGCAGAACAAGTTTTTCACTATCTAGGCCAAATGGACACAGGTTGGGTTCACAAGCCAAATGAGATTGACGGATGATGATGCCTTCCTCACTGTTAAGGATTCAGCACGCACCTACAATGAGATTGACAGATGATGATGCCTTCCTTCACAAGCTAAATGATATTGACAGATGCTGATGCCTTCCTCAATGTTAAGGATTCGGCACGCACCAATCCCTGAGCACCATATTCTGAGCTGATAATCACTGTTGGGCAACACATTGAAGTTTCACAGAAGCCTCTAAAAGGTTTCATCTTTTCCCTCGGCGGGAAACACAAGATTATTCTCCAAATGTGAGGAACTCATATAAAAAAATTTTGACTACATTGTGCCCAATGGATGAACCCCCCTAAGGACTCAGAGAGAAGCACGGATATAGGGGCTGAGATATATACATGCGCACATAGTTTAGAGCCTGGTTCAAAATACCAGATCTGAGACTGGGACAGAGCAAGACGGAAACTCAAGTGCAAGAATGATTCACCGTTGAAACAGTACAGGAGTGTTCAAAAAATCATCAGAAACTCTAGTGCAACAAAAATGCTTTACCACTGGCCTTAACCAGATAAACACCACAGTGAAGACCTTCATGGTCTTATTCAATGGCAAATACTAAAGTTTATGACAAAAGAATTTAAACTGGCACTAATGACGAAAATATCATCCTTTGCTAATTCAGTATGATGTTCATATCAGGCAAAATCTTCAACCGCTGGTTGCACCCTTGAGATAGGCAATAAGATCTGCCCGCTCCTGCGGCTTCTTCAATCCAGGAAAAACCATCTTGGTTCCAGGAATATACTGTATAACAGAATTCTCACCATTCAGAAGTTGTTCCAAGAATTACAATTAGAGAAGGGAAATCAAATAAAAGCAGAACAAAGAGATAGGACACGGTACAACAAATGAGCCATGATCCTATGTAGCTTGTGAAGCAGAACAAATAGCATGAGGGAAAAAATCAACATCCCAACACAAAAGGAAAGGAGTTGCTAATATTACTTCAAAGTAAAATCCATTCACACCTAAAACAACAATCCTTACAGGGGAAAAGAAAAACAAACAAAAGGGCACCCTGCCGGTTTTTTGGTGCAGTTCTTTTTTTTCTATTTTTGGTTTTTTTTTTTTTTTGGTTTGGGGGGAGGGGGAGGGGGGGTTGGACTCCATATAAATTAAATAAATTGAATTCATTAATCAATTAATGCACACAAGAGCATTACACGCTCTGAATTACCTTTAGAACAACCAAATAGAGACACAGGTAAACAAGAAAAAAAAAGAAAATTGATTAGTCTGAAACACGATCAAAGAAAAATATATCAACTGCCAGCCAAGCAAGTGAAGGTAATGTTCCATGGCTTTTAACTTGTAACTTGTCAGTGACTACTTTAATCCACATCTTTGCAGCAATATACATCATCCAAAATATTGCCAAAAGTCGTAGAGGACTTGTCAAATAGATCAAAGCAGACAGTGCGTGTTCATGCGTACGCCCGTGCCACAGAGAGAGAGAGAGAGGGGGGGAAGGGAGGGACAGGGAGAGAACGAACTGTTCACCAGGATAACATAAAGCATATATCACCATTCCCTCATTCAAAATTCCTTCAAAGATTGCACAAACATCAAATGCAACAGAATAATATAAACTATTTGGGCATAGGAAACAAAAATAATAGCTTGATATGACTTGCATGAAAAGAATTAACAATGAGTCGACCAGTTGAGTTTCTACGAAGAAGGTACAACCCCCAATATACCACTCCAATGAGAAGGTGAATCACCAAAATAACTATAATCTTAAAAATACCGATCCATAAGAGAAAAAAAGAGAAGCCAAGCCAATACACTTCTCAAATATAATTCCAGCAAAACCCTCATAACTAACATTGACTATATGAGATATATACGCATGAAATAATTACAATAGATTGGACAGATTTAGGTCCGTCGTACCCAAAACAATGCAGTCAAATATTATATTCTTAGGCAGCTAAAGTATCACTCTAGACGTAGTATCCTAAATAATAGATTAGCAGATCAACTCTATAGAAAAGATAAAAAAACATATACCTTCTTGGGATTAAGCAAATAATCATACAGCGTTTTCTCTTCCCAGATGACAGCCATGTTCTTGTTAGCAGTAGAGTAAGAATAACCAGGTGTTGTGCCAGATTGCCGTCCAAAAAGACCATTCAAATTGGGACCTGTCACATCCAACATGTGAATAATTTCAGAATAACACCAGAAAAAACTGCATATTTATAGATATGCGAACACAAATCAAAAAAATGTTGCATATCACTTGATTTTCTACCAAGGAAGCACTAGCCAATATATGGTAGCGTCCTAAGAAGCTCAAACACGCATAGAAGGCATAGAATACCATACCCTACAAATGCAGATATTAATACACCATCCTTGACGGTGAAGTAAAATATCTTTAAAGATAAACAATTTCCTGCTTACCACATATAATGCTCTGAATTACAAATTAATATTTTCTTCATCAGTTATGAAAGTTGTAATCCAATTTCAATAAACAAAAATGTGCTGTAATTGTCACACATGTCTAACAAGTGAAGAATGCATTTGCTAAATGCCTGACATGTAAAGAGAATTTCAACTTACAATTTTCTTTTACAGACAGTCAAGAAACAGTGATCATACGCCAGGATATGCAGCTATTTATAATATTCTTAAATCTTAGAAATATTTCTCAGGAACAGATAAGCCACTGGAAAGTAACACACCCGCACCCATTATTATCGTAGGTTCCCCACAACGTCTCCCGAGAATCATTTTCTCAACAAGCAATTTCTACAGTGCATAACAAAAGTTCATCGAATGCACCAATAACTACACCATGAGATGCAACACATCATATTATTGTGATAAAAAAAAATCACCAATTGTTATTCAGGAGATATTAGCAAAACTTTTTTTAGCATTAAATTAAAATTTACCTATTAAAGCAGGTAAATTTCAAAATCCAACCTCTAGATCCATAATGACACAACTTTATTTCATCACTTACACACATCCATCCCCAACAACCCCCGGGCCCAACCCCCATCCACTGCACAACCGAAAAACTACTTTCATGAGCACACATATATAATATGAATAATCCAATATATAAGAAGCCGCCTAATAAATTTTCAATTATCAAACAACAACAACAATAATAATAATAAAATCTCGAGATTCATAAAACAGAAAAAATCAAATGTACAAATAAGAAACATTAGATCGCAGATGCAGCTGCAGCTGATCCAGATCAGGCAGAGAATAGGGGTAAAAAATAAAGCAACACTGACAAATAAATCACAAAAATGCAGAAAAAGAACAAAAGCCAAAAATTAGATACAAAATACGGACCTTGTTTGTGACCGGCGCCTTTTTCGACGGTGTGGCACTGAGCGCATTTGGTCTTGAAGATCTTCTCTCCGACTTTGGCATCGCCGGGCGGTGCTTGCTCGAAGGTCGCCATTTTCGCGGATTCAAGCAAACAAACAAGACCTTAGGGGTTTCTTCTTGGCTTTGAGCTGTGAAGAAGAAGAAAAGAGGGCGCTGCGTAGAATTTTCTAGGGCTTTCCGTATATCTCTGGCGAAAAAGATATGCCTTTTTAATCATTTTTTACGAGGTCTGCACAAAAACGTGTTGCTACAAGAACCGACGCACAAAAACGTGTTGTTAAAAGAACCGACTGACATGGGGTATACACGTCACCTGGTCATGTTTCTTTGATTTTTTTTTTTTTTTTTTTTGTAAGAAATTGGAGAAGTGTTTGGCATATTATTTTTGCGTTACCTCAATACGCTTATATATGGTTTTTGAATTTCTTTTTTTTTTTTTAATTGCGTTGGTAAAGATACTTCTTCTTTTTCCTATTTATATTCCCTATTTTTAGATGTTTCACAGGTTTATTATTTTATAAACAAACATAAAAAGTTTTGCATTAAAGAATCAGCAATTTGGTGATTGGTGACAATCCAACTTGCAGTAAAGAATCAGCAGTTTGTTATAGTGATTTTCTTGTTTTATTTATAGTTTAAAAGAAAAATAAAACGTTTACCAGTTTCTTTCTGTGTCAAAAATTTAACATCAACAATTTAAGCATTCCTTAATTCAGTTTCTCCCAATAACGGTCTATCATCATTCCGTCCCGAACTTATAAAGCTGTTCCTAAATATTTTTTTGACTTGATTATTTAATAATTGCAGCTTGATGAGCTCTTTTTATTCACGATCTATTATGGTTAGTGTTATTGTTAGAGTAATAAATTTCAAATGATGCTTAAATTACTACAGTACCCTCAAGAAGTCAGTTAAATTCTCAATATCCATAACTTCGAAGCCATCTCCGTCCCCAACCCAATTCGCATTGCTTGTCTCCTTTGCTCACCTCCTTATTTCATTAAATCTAGCAACAGCAAAGAATTAATTAAAAGCCTAATAGTTAACATACATGGTAGAACAAACCCATCTGTTTGAATAGCCAAAGAATTATCCAATAAAATGAATCACCTTTTATAATTAACACAGAGAAAAGCTCGGGAAGGTTATTGTGCCACCAATTGTAATAGTAGTTATCGTCTCATTCAATCGCTACTGTTATTGCCAAACCTTGAAGCAAAAATCTAGTATAATAAAACATTGAAATTAAATTTCACCAAAGTTTTCCTAAATTGTTTAAGGATCTTGAATTTACAAATTAAATATAATGAGGAAATTGGTTCATATGGAAGCAAAGTTCTCCTTATACGTAGTCCAAAATTTGTCCAATCTTGCTAAAAATCTCAATTCTTTATATAAGGAGATATCAATTTCGATGCTACAGTATCACTTATCGTGCCAGACAATGGTTTCATCTAGTGGCTGGAGAAACGAAGTATGGTATCAAGGCACAAAAAGAATCTACTGGTGGTGGCAAGCAGATTAGAAAAAAATTATATAGGAGAATTAGGGGAAGTTGGTGTAGAATGGGGCAAAAAGACAGGTTAACAAACAAGAAAGAGAGAATAGGGGAGGAAGGGAGGGGTGACGGACAGCAAAGAAGAAAGAGACCAAGGTGAGTTGTCCAGTAATGGGTACTTTAGTCATTTTGTAGAAAGCACTATCATCCGTTCTCTCTCTCTTTTATTTGTCTTCTCCCCCAATCTACTCTAATAGGTTGCTTGACAACATTTTGTTGTCTTCATGTCATGTGCTCTACTAAAACACTAACATAAACTTGAGCAAAAGATTTGACAAAGATCTAGCAAAGTGACATTTTAGAGTAAAACAAATAACAATGAAGGGACCAAATCATGACCCAAATTAAAACTATATAATAACTCGTACGGTTTTCAAGAAATTCAAATACACAAATGATCGACTTGGACCCATACATCAAAATGAAATCATTTCAAAAGTATAAAAAGCTAAAACAATACAATTTCCTTAAACAAATGAACTTGTTTCTATGACATTAGAGTTAAAGCAAGGACTCAAAACCACTCAACAACCAAATCTGCAATACCAAATCATCACAGTTCCTCAATTTTCAATGTCAAATGCAGTATTAATTCCCTAAGCGCCAAGAAAATGGTCAACTGTTATAAAAACGAGTATCTTGAGAGATAACAGATCAAGAAGTCCACCAGAAAAAATAGGTGGTTAACAGACAAACCACTATATCTAAATAGCAAATGAAAAACAACAATGCTTATTAGTACAAAAAACTAAACCCTATACAAACAGGTTCCTTCACCACAAAAATGTGTTTCACCATGACTTTTGCTGGTCACTAGGCTCATCTCAAGGACCAAGAGTTTGTGCAGGAGGAAGCATAGGCCAGCCAAGAAGTCTAGGTGAGCCAGGTGGGGTTGATTGCCTACTAGGAGAGAATAGGCTAAGTTCCACAAATGCCCCCGAGGTTTCATCTTTCTCCATTGTTCTGAAAGAAATTGATTCCCGCTTGGTTGAAGCAGCTGAAGTTCTTCCAGGACTGCTTACCAGGCTTTCATCTACAAGGCTTTGGTTAGCAATTAGTGACACGGTGTCATTATGTTCATTACTAACTCTTCTTCTAGCCTCTATGTCTTTCTGGAGATTCCTCAAGGCTAACGAATCCGCAACAGGAAAATACACAAGCAAACAAATACCCACCCCAACACAACCCCAAAGGGAAAGAAAAGCCAAAAATGCAAGAGTTTCAAACAGCAGGAGTTCAGGCATGAACTGAACGGATAAACCAAGAAATAAAACCCTTAAAGGAACTAGAGAAACCACACAGCAAATTAATATGTATACTCTCTTCTGCAAACCCTTGTTGATGACCAGATGTAGAATTCGCCTTCCAAGGAATAACAGATATGCACCTAATATTGTATTAAAGAGACCTAGGACAAGCGTACTCAATAATGGGTATGTGCAGAAAGCAACTTCCTCATTGTGCCTTGTCTTGGATGTAGCAGAAGTACGGGTGAAATAAGGTGGCAATCTGTGCGGATGACTTACCTTATTGAACTCCGGACCAATCAAAATAACTACGAGTTGAAGAACAAAAATAGGGATGCAAAAAAGGAGTACATAACCAGCTGTTCTGCCATTCCATTTCGGATTCAATGTCCCGGACTTCTGCAAGGATGCGTGAAGAAGTAATACAAGGGTGAGGAACATGCAAGGCTCTGCAAACCCTAGGTTCGAGACAATGTAGATCTTGCATAGTATGTCTTGCCATTTCACGTTAAGGGCATCCAATAATCTACCGTCACGTCTCAATAAACTCAACCGGAAAATCTCTCCAACACCCCACCAGGTCGCCAAACAGATTAACAAAATTCGGATAATCCAAGGGCCACTAAAGTAACCAAGTTGAATAAAAGCTTGACCACCTTTGATCCGACTGCGCAAGTACAATGAATACAGGACACAAAATAGTCCTAGAAGAACCAAGACAGAAACTAGACAAATTGTTACCACACCAAGTGCATCAGCAACAAATCTAGTAACGTGCATTACCCAAAGCACAGATTCCACGCATGCTCTCTGCCAGCATGGATTCCAGGAGATCCTCTAAAATGGATACTGTTGGTTCTCAGTGGCTGGAAGCATATGCAGCTATTTCTAGTATTATACTGAAAGACTTCAGAAAGTTCCAAAATAACCATATATGAGCAACAACTCGGGAGACCTGTCAGAAGCTTCCCTCGCAAAAATCAGTAGACAGCAATGCAAAGGTTGCTCCAAATAAACATGCCCTAAAACGACTAGCAGCACTTTTGTGAAGTCACCTTTCTCAATGTTTTGAATCCTAGATGGAGTATCCAGTAAAACAATCTGCAGCATCAATAAGTCCACAAAATCACAAGTGCAATGAAGGTGAAGCTAGGCATTGTGAATGAGCAAAAGTGAGATAAGAGCTTAAAAATTGTTAAGAGTCTAGATGACATCAACATTGACATTTAACCTCAGTAAAGAAAGACTGACGGCAATAGAGAAAAGAGCCCGTAAGTACAACATGCACGTTTTGCTTATGCCACCAAACGTGAAAACAACCGCTCTCAAATAATCAATGCAACCATAATGGCAAAATACACAGAAATAATAACGAATTGTAATTAACATTCATGCAGTCACAGGAAAAATGCATTGAAGGAATTGCACGTTCTCCAATCAACAAGTCGTGTAAAGAAAGATGGTATCACCAAAGACTAAGACCATTTAGAGGTGACATGTTATATGCAAGAGGAAGTTACAAGAAAGTGTAGGCCAAAGGCAGGAATAGATATTAATTGGTTTATAAACCATATCTGACGCCAATAAGTGAGTTTTATAAAAAGCAACTTTTCATGCGTCTCAATTTGTAAATTGACAGACTCTTAAAGGATAGAAGTGACAATAAAACGTTTTGAAATCCTCAGCTTCAAATAATCTTTTTTTAAAGCTTGAATTCTTCATCCAAAAACTGCGACATAAATAATATCCAAAGAATGGCGGGAACCAACTTCATAAAGATTATCTCCTAAAAATTACCAAAATTTTTTTGAGAATTGCTAGAGTTTGTGAATGTCAGAAGAAAAGACTTATCAGTAGAATAAATTTAGAGTGGAAGAAAGCTAGAGAAATGAATAGCATGTAAAAAAAAAAAAATTCAAATCAACTACATGAACAGATACACATTAACTTAGAAATGGCTTGCATCGCAGAGTAATGAAGCTTCACTACCATTTCTATGATTAAAAGGTGATACCATTGACCGGATCACCACGTATATACTTTTTCCATTAAAAGGATATTGAAAGCCGGCCCACAAAAATACGGTACCAGTGATCTCATTAGAACTTGTGGATTTACTTCACACTTAATGCAAATTAACCACTTTCCAATGTGGGTTTCTTTATCAACCAACTCATATTCTGTTTCCACCTACCAATCCGCAACTCGAGGCACGGTTACAACCAGGCAAAATTATTTTAAATTCTCATTGTTCACTTAGGACAAAATAGTCCACACCTTAAAGGAACCGGGTCAATTCCTGGTATAAAGGTCAACTACAAACCTTTTCGCTCCACTCTCCTATTTTCTTGTGATTGCGACTACCCTTAATTCTTTGAAACATTACAAAACTGACACAGACCCTAACGGCCAAAATTGCACTGATCCTTTAAGCAGCAGCAGTAAAACACATAATGACATTTCTTTTCCAGCAGAAGGCACCAATACAGAGAATACAAGTAGGTATATGCATGAGGATCCACTCTCTTCCTCTCTTCTATTTTCTAGTGATCCCCTTAGCCCTTAATCTTCTATGAACTTCTTTAGACACAAAAACAACAGCACAAATTCAGAAGATAACAATGCAGTTCTTTGAAAAAAAACTGGCTAATGCAGAAACACTCCACATGAAAAGAAGATCCTACTATCTTCCTACACCCTAATTTCTTCCAATTTCGTTCAAACCCTACATTCCTGGGATATCTGAATACCTAAAAAAAAATCTCACGTTTGAATTCAAACAGAAACAATATCATCCATGACTACAAACTCCAACAATTCAGTAAACAAATAAAACACCATTTCAGGTTTTGAACATACATGCATAAACCTGTACATATACCCACCCACCCACCCACACACAAACAAACACGAGCTTATCAATGGCTAAAAAAAATCAAAAAACCCATAATGCATGTGCATAAAAATCTAAGTGCTCGCAGCAAATTAAGGAGCAGAACAAAACATCATAATCATCAAGCAAAACGAGATCCCCAAAAAGAAAAAATAATCAATTATGCGGAAAACTCCTGCTTTAACGAAAATTACAGCACCATAAAAACTAATGCAGACCGTATCGAAAACAAAAATTAAAAATAAAAATAATCGAAAAAGATGCAAGCCAAGAAAAACAAAACATAAAGGAGAAAAGTACGGTGAATTTGGAGCAAAAAGAGATCAGAGGAGCCTACGAGCTGAAGAACCTCGATCCGGTGCGGCCTGACGTCGAGAAGCTGAGAGTCACCGGAGCAAACAGCAAAACCCTAGAGCGAGAAAATCTTAAGAGAGAGAAATAGGAGAGAACAATGAAAGGTGAGAGAGGACTGACTAAGGCAAAGGAACCAAAACCAGAAGAGAGAGGAAGAGACAGTGAGAGGGGAACTTTGTTGGTGACAGCCTGTCGCCAGCCAATAAACCAAACCCAGAAATTTTCTGAAATATTTGGGTTTTTTCATTAATTTTTTTGTTTAATAGTACTACTAAAAACTCTGTACAATTTATTTTTTTATTAAATTTTTGCATACTATTTTTGAACGAAGAAATTTTTGTATGTTTGAGAGACAGGCTGTCAGCAGCTGGATGTTCCGAGCCTGAGGCTAGTGGTTCGGGTGTGGTGCCGAGCCTAGTTGGCAATGCGGCCGGGGCGGCTTTTTCGGTGAATGTTTTTGCCTCCGTTTTTTCTTCCCTCTCTACAACCGGGTTTGGTTTCGGACCTTCCGGCTTTTAATTGTTTTCATTTTTCTTTTTTTTGTATATTTTGAGAGATATATGCAAGAGAATAGCATTATTATTATGGCGAAGATAAATAACATTATGTAGAGAATATTAATATTCTTGTTGAAACCTTCAAATAATGATATAGTAAATTGTTAGAACGTGAGATATTAGAAAAGGAAAATTACAGCATGAATATGACTATTTCATATATCAACAACTTTAATTATACGATGTTAAACTAAGAGGGGGTTTGGTTTAGGAAAATTAAGGAGGAAAATGGGTGCAAGTAGCAAAATAATGAAATTGATTAACTAGAAAACAATTATCACTGCCTTCAATCATAATGAAATTTGATTAAATGGAGTCTTTGTGATTCTCCAAAACTACTATTTAATCAAACCAATTAATCTTTTTAGGGAAAATAATAACTTTTTCATTATTGAACCAAACTTGTTGGGAGAAATCGTCAAAACCCATATTCATAATAGTAGTAATGATAGTTACAGTAATAGTGATTAAGGATTTGAACCAAGCGTCTCCTGAGAATTATATCAACTCGTGAATTAGAACAACGATATGTGTTAATTATTCATTGCTAGTAAGAATGTACGTTTTATAGTTGTGTCATTTAAAAAAAAACTTGAAATAAGAAAATAAAAGGAAGAAAGGAAAATTCATTGTGGTAGATAATGAAAAAAGTGAAAATCTACATAATATAAAGGAATTAATCGAACAGAAAAAAGTGTCACGTGAAATATCCCCGTACTTTGTTAAATTAGTAATAATGTTATATGTATGTTCTCAAGTGAAAGTTATTTACTTTTAAAAAAAAAAGTGAAAGTTATTTATAATATGAGTTCAAACATTTTGAAATAGTGAGAAGACCCTAAAAAGTAAGAATTGAAAATACAATACCAATCTTATTTTCTTTATAGCGTGTAAAAGTAAATACAGTTTTCCATGGTCGTCTCATAAAAGTATAGCATCATTTAAATCTGAACCCCCCAACAAATTTAATCACATTAATTGTCATTTAAGTACTAAAGTTTTTAAGATACCACTTAGACTGTTTCCATCATTTTTTGTTCTTTAATGATTAGTTAATCTGCAATTGAGAATATCATTTATGCTTTTGAATCATCATTAGTTTAAACTTTTAAGCAATCATTAAAATCTTAATGTATCAACCTGCAATTCATCATGCTTGTTTTTCTTCTTTTTGGACAAACAAGTTACTCAAATAAGTTAATATAGATACAAAACATGCTTTTCGAGGAACATGGGCTCGTGCCCCCAAAAAAAGGAACCTGGGCTCTCAAAGTTTTCTTAGGATGGCTGGAGGGTAAAAAATAGAGTAACAAGTTATAATGTTCAAAAAGAAAAATATTGGATAAAAATCTTGTGTATCTCTCTCTCTCTCTCTCTCTCTCTCTCTCTCTCTCTCTCTCTCTCTCTCTCTCTCTCTCTCTCTCTCTCTCTCTCTAGCATAAATTTGAAGAAATTAATCAATTTATAGTGTCAATATTATCAAGTTTTGTAACAAAAAACATTCAGCCTGTGAATGCTTCAATTGGGGCATATCAAGTACAATTGGCAGAAAATGGTTAATACTTTGATGGAAGATATTAAATTTGTATCTCAGCATTAACCTCAATTTTGAACAGAATAATCAATTTATCATGTCATTTTATATTAAAAAAAAGAAAACACACACACACACACACACCCAGAGCATTGTTTATTTGAAGGCAAATACTCTGGACTTAGCATATTTGTCTTCTTTTTTATGGTAAAAACGAAAGGGCTGCTTGAAATATTTATGGCCTAAAATTCGTGAGATTAGACCTTAAAGGCTATAGATCAATTTTATTTATTATCTTCATCAGGGTTTTCACTGCCATGCATGTGTTCTAGAATTTAGATTTGTTCAATCTTCTTTAAGAACATCTTTCCTGAAATTGAGAGGATTAAAATGTATGACAAATTGAATTAGACAATTCAGCTGATCTAATTTGAAAGAGAGTTCGAATTAAGGTTCTAATTAATGCTGAAATTCGTTCAAATTTGACCAAAATGGTTCGCGAGATTGTGATGTATATGATTCTGGGCTTTCGAATCTCGTCACCTCTTCATCATTTGGAATTGAATATATAATGAAGAGAGACTTTTGAATGTGTAAATTGGGCTTTAATGTCTACAACGACCAACCTTTTTTACAAAAACTATTTTATCACGATATTAATTATAATAACTGCCAATATTATTTTGTTCCAAAAAATAAAATTCAAGGTAGTTGCATGAGTTTGTTTACAAGGGCAAAGATTGGACTTTTGATTGATACAATATAATTTCATAGTTGTTGCACAGAATCTGTACATGTCAATTAAATGTTACTTATACTGCATTACATTTGATAACTAATAGAGAAATATACAAATTTTATTTTCTTTATTGGAATTTGTACGAATAATAATTTGTCAATTATTAAAATTTTGAGACTCAGAATGATGCAAAGGGGAGAAAGATGACAAAGAGAATCAAACTTTTGTGTCTCAAAAACAAATTCGTCAACTATTAAATGCTACTAAATTTTCTTAAAATTGAGACTTTATTATAAAAATTAGAACCTTTTTTGTGTTACTTTTTTGACTAAAAATACTTCAATTAAATTCTTTGGAGTATAAAATAAAATTTTAGAATAACTGAAGGTAACAATTCTCTATGCAGTATGGCTTGTAGCCTGACAAGTTAGGATCCCCAAATTAAAGGATGTTCTCACATTTTTAAGATAAACAGTTGATAGCCAAGATAACTAATTGCCCAAATAAACCAAAAAAAAAAGTAAAATAAAAATTAAAAGCTCTTATTTTATTTTTTATTCCTGTAAAATTTACAAAACTCCTATAACTTAAGATTTACAATTTTTTTTTTGTAAATTTAAAAAAACATTAAGGAACTGGAAATTGCCATTCCATGGTGGATATTTGACATGTGAATTTACATCTCAATACGTGGCGACCACAACAGGGAGAATCTTTCCAACAATTTGGAGCTCCCAACGGAGGCCTATTATTTATTCATTCCTTCGTCGACGGGACTTTAGTTCCTTATTTTCTCTCCCAAAAAAATCTAAAAATTTTTGCAAACCTTTGAGAAAATAAAAATAAAAGCACCACAAAGAAAAAGTGGGGAAAACCATTCTCCCTGTAACAAAATTTACATGTTGTTCTTTTCTCAATCGAAGAAAATTATTTTTATTTATAACAATAATTTTTTTAATAACTAATTATCGATAGGTCACTCGAATTTTAATTGATCCTTAGATCCCAAATTTTCTCTAACTCACACTTCTAGATTGACGTGATTATATTGGTTGTGTTTGGATACAATTTTTTGGAGATTTTTGGAAAAAAAATTTTACAATTGTGTTTGGTATGAAAAATTTTTTGATAAAAAAAGTACAAAATTTTTTTTGTCCAACTTTTTTCACCAAATTTTCATTTGAAATTTCAAATGAACTTTAGAGTTTTTTTTTTTTAATTTTCACAAAAACAAGCATGTTTATGTTCAAAATTTGTTTAAAAAAAATTAAAAAAATCACAAGTAACAAAATGAAATCCATTTTCGGTAGGTTTTGAGGTCGGATGACTAAGCAGATGACGTAGTGGACAACGAAACAGATGTCCGCCTCTTTAAACAAACGTCTGCTAAGATACAAAAATGTATCAGTGGACGTCTACTTCTTTAAGCGAACGACGAAGAAGCGGACGTCCGTTTTTTTTCAAACTACTATTATGTTGCATTAAAAAAAAGTTTACATTCAAACACTTTTTCACATTTCTCAAAAAGTCAACAAAAAACAATCCAAATGATTTTTCTAAACAATCTTTAAAAAATACTCCAAATAATCATATCTAAACGGATCCATTATGTTTTAAGCCCCCAATTTAAAATTATATAGAATAATTATTTAGATTTGTTGTTTTCAATTTAGTTTTTGAAATGCCATCCTTTCTTTTATGTGAATAGAATCCAAAGGTTTTGGGTTATTCACACTCTAGACACTTGGTTTAATTTCCGATTAGGGGTCCTAATTCTTTTGATTTTTTTTTTTTGGATAAACCTAATTCTTTTGACTTAGGCCAGGAAATATGTAGAATAATGAAATAAAAAATATCAGCAGGATAAAATCTAAAGGCGAGGAAATTGAATTAGATAATTGTGAAGAACTAGCTAGCAAATTATGTCGTACAATTCTCTTGATCCAATAAGAAGAAGGGCATTTTTCTTTGCCATTAATCACACTTTTTAAACCTTCTTTTCCTCGCGAAGCTACCCAAACGAAAAACAAACAACTTTCTCTCTCATCTCTATTCTCTCTCTTTCCTACCGTCTCCGACAAGACAACTGCACACCTCAGCCAACAAAAGTCTTTCGGCGGCACAAAAGAAGAAAGCCTTTCACATTTCAATTCGAAATGAGCAACGAATAGTAAGATTTTCGACTATCATTTACTGCAATACTACTTTTTTTCCCCTAATTTTTTTTCTACAATTTTCGCTTTTTTTAGTTGATAATGCTTTTGTAATTGTTGATCTATTTTTTCCTTAATTATTTCTGGTGTTTGCAGCGATTATTTGTTCAAGCTACTGTTAATCGGCGACTCCTCTGTCGGCAAATCTTGTCTTCTTCTTAGATTCGCGGTATGTTCACTTCATTTGCACCTAGAACTGTGTATTTGCATTTATTGTTGTATATTAGTAGATAATATGTTTTATGCACATGTATATTTATGACTGCTAGTATTTAACCTGTTCATATTTTCATTTTTTTATTTATTTTTTGTTACTTTTGGTTATGGAGGAAGAAATTAATAATGAAGTAAATAATTTAAGTAAGAAGAGCAGTGTTTTGGATGAAATTTATTTTAATTTCTGGTTAATGATTTCAGGATGACTCTTATGTCGATAGTTACATTAGCACTATCGGAGTTGACTTTGTAAGTGTGTAGCTTTGTATTTTCAGTATTTCACTTGCTTTTTGAACTTACTAATGGAATTCAGTATTTATTGTCTTTGGTGGTAATTTACAATTAAATTAACCTAATTGTGCAGAAAATTAGGACAGTGGAGCTGGATGGAAAGACAATCAAGCTGCAAATTGTGAGTTAATCTGTTCTTGGTTACAATGAGAATTGTGAACTGTGTAGCATTCACATTGTTGTTTATTTGAAAGAATAATGGAAAGTTGCTTATATGATCGATTAGGATAACAAATTCAAGATCTTTTATCAATAAGTATTATTCTGATTGCGGTTAATAAGAGCAACAACTATGTTTCTGTCGTTCTCAGTGGGATACTGCTGGCCAGGAGCGTTTCAGGACCATAACCAGCAGCTATTATCGTGGAGCTCATGGAATAATCGTAAGGAATATCCTTTTATGGTTCTGTTTGGTCCAACAGTTCTAAATGATACAGTTCTGGCAACTTTAAATGGAAAGATTATGCTGCAATATAAAATTTGGAGTATTGTTGACCTTTCATGTTTCTGATGTCAGATGCACTTATGTGTTCTATATATTCTACAGGTGCAGCAACTTGGTTATTTCTTTAGTTTGATGATACTTACTCTATTTGCTTATTTTTTCTCTCAAAGATAATCCTGGATTACCCTTTAATTACTTTATGCTTTCCATATGTATTGTAAGTCAACTGGTCAAAAAATCTTGTCAGATTTTCCAGCTGCTGTAATTGTTGTGTAATGGTGATGAAACATGGAGAGCTTGTAGGAACTATTGAATCTTGAGGCCATAATAATGGTGATCGTGACATTTAGTAGAGTTTGTGAATTGTGATTGTTCATCAAAGTTAACAAATCACATGTGGTCCTAGAGTTTTGAGTCCTTGAGTTTCTTCATCAGCCCTTTTAAATATTCACAACATCCTAATTCTAGTCGGATCACACTTGTTGGAGATATTGCTTTGGCAGGTTTCAGGTAATTATGGTGCATTTAGGTTTAAAATTGTTGAACCAAATTTTCTGTAGTTTTTGACCCAAGGATTATGTGCTTGGTTAATTACTATATAGTCCTATCTTATATGTTGTATATGGTGTTCACATTTCTAGAACTAGTCTCAGAAACCACTTAAGTTGCTAACTTCGAATCTCCTTTTTCAGTAAAGGTCATTTGGAAGTTCAGTTCATACAAAGGAAATATACTCTTTATTTTTGTATAGGGATCTAGATTCAGGAGACCAAGTTTTAAGTCGTGATTATGAATGGTTTGATACCCTTTTGAGATTATTGATTTTCCTCCTCTTTTATGTGCCTCCTAATTATTCTTGAAATGTGTATATAATTTTCTAATGTATCTGCCTTTTTAATTTTGAAATGTGATATTTGCCTTTTAAATTGTTGGGCATCAAGCTGTCTGTGTTATTTTTTGATATGTTAAGACTGATAATGGCCAAAAATTGAAATTACCATAGTTGCAACCAAGTTGTTAATTTAAAATATTTATTTCCATTTAATTGCAATTGGCACACGTTTCCATGGAATTTTATGCATAGAATAAATCAATTTGACTGTCTCTGGCATCTTCAGTGACTAATTGGAAGTTCGCATCTGAAATTAAAAGTCTTTACCGTCTGTTCATTTCACGTGATCCTAGTCCTGAAAGTTCCAAAAATATTAGGAGTTACTTCTGTGAGTTATTTCCTCTTAAATTCAGAATATTGTATTCATCTAACCACTATGAATTAATTTTCTACAATTCAATCATTGGCTTTGCAGCCAGAAGAAAAAAAGTTGATATTCATGAAGTTATGTGGGACTGTCAAAAAAGTGTGCAAGTTTCAAAATTCTGTGGAAAAGAAGTGAAAAAATTGTAGGAATACAAACATATAATATGAGTTACAGATTCTCGCTTTGGATGTACAAAAATGAATTTCTCATTCTCATGAACCATTGAATTCTCATTTCAGTTTCTATAAAGCAAACTAATCTGATTGTTTTTTGTTTTGTGATGTGCTATCAAATTCTTTGTTTGCTTTCTTCTTGCAAGGTGTTCTTATACTTGTTTAAATTGCAATAGATTGTCTATGATGTAACGGAGATGGAAAGCTTCAACAATGTTAAGCAATGGTTAAATGAGATTGATAGATATGCTAATGATAGTGTATGCAAGCTTCTGGTGGGGAACAAATGTGATTTAGTTGAGAACAAGGTTGTTGATACCCAGACAGCCAAGGTAAATCCTTATTTCTGTAGCCTATTTTTTTGATTGTTTATATGCAGCATATTGCAATACTTTGTTACTTCGGTGCTCAGTGCTTGCATTCCAGTGCTTGAATTTGGCCTTGCACAGAAAAGAGTATGCGACTGAATTTTGAACTAAGAAGCGCTACACTGCTACTGTTCAGGATTTTGTACTTGGTTACACTGTTTTTTGTTTTAAAATTTAATGTTCGTCTATGGCTTTATTAATGAGTACATGCACCTCTCCTGCCACGTGAAAACTTGAGTTCTTGACAGAGGTGAACATTTTGAGTGTATTTATGATTCTTGATTTTTATCAGGTCTGGAAAGGTGTTTCACCATTTATGTGTTTAAATATGTTAAAAAGGGATAACAAGCAATTGCTATAGGGTTTAAAACTCATACTCCATCTAGCATTTTCCTTCGACTAGCGTTCCACTCACAGGTTATCCTGCTTCTAGCAGTAAATTATTGTATATTCCTGATAATGGATTAAGCCTTTGCATAGAAGATTACATTTTACATAATAGCACAAACGCATATCTTGGTTTGGGGTTCAATGTGGAATTGGTGGTAATTAAATATTAGGAAATCGAACTTGCTATTCTTTTTTATGTGAGTCGGTAAATTTGGGAAACTTCGTGATTGCATGTCCATTCATTGTTCTTGCTGTGTCGTCTAATTTGAAATCTTTATACTGCTTGAGTGAATCTCAGGCATTTGCAGATGAGCTTGGGATCCCTTTTCTTGAGACCAGTGCAAAAGACTCCATAAACGTGGAGCAGGCTTTCTTAACAATGGCTGGCGAGATTAAGAAAAAGTAAATAAACTCGTTGCATTCTATTAATGCTTTTAGATTCCTCGATTTTGCAATGATCAGAAAGATATCTTGGCATGGTTCATTTGATTCTTTTGTTTTCTGGTAGAACTGATTCATTCCACATTCTCTAACGTCGGGTTGCTTTGCAGAATGGGTAACCAGCCATCTGCGAACAGAAAGGCAACAAGCACTGTTCAAATTAAGGGACAGCCAATTGAGCAGAAAAGCAATTGTTGTGGTTGATCATACATGTATTGTAGTTGTTTTATGGACTTAGAAAAGAGATGATAAAATAACTACTGGCGTTGTCGTTGTTTGGGCCTCTTCAAAGTTCATATCTCCTAAACTGTTTTAAACTTAATAGTAACTGTACTTTGTGTATTCATAATTTGGACGAGAATTCAGGGCTTTGGTGGTGGTTGGACTGTCTTTTCTTTTCTTGTGTGTTGTTTTGCCCCCCAAACCATATCTTTAGGTTCTGAGTTGGAGAGAGAGATTTCTTTTCACAATTTGGCATGATAATAATTCTTATATATGTCGTCTCCTGACAATAATGGATGCCCCATTTTAGCCCAAAGGAAAATACTTCGGATGGGTATTTAAGGCAGGACAATGTGGTCCATGGATCAAGTATTTTCGTTCGTTACTGATATCAGAATTGGATCTAGAATCGTTCCAAATGATTGTACAAGCTTGGTCAGCACGAAAACATGTCAACAGCACGCTTTTGTGTGATGCTTAAAATTCATAACAGCTCGTACCATGAGTTTATTTTTTGGATATATAAATGATTTAAAAAAAAAAAGGTAATAGTGAACGAAGACATCATGAATTTGTAGATGGAAATAAAAATATCTAAATAATTTTCCAACTTTTTAACTTGTGTCAAAAGCCCTTAAAAATTGATCAGTTGTTTCTGTTCACATTTCACCTGGAGTTTCATTCTGTTAGAAAAAGACGAGGGACTGTTAGTTAGCACCAAATGTCTGAGTTGCTAAATTGAGTAGTTACGTACCGAAGCTTGGTCCCTTGTTTCCATGGGATTAATCAGGTTTGAACTAACTTAATAATTTTTAAACGTAAATTACGAGATCAAAATATTATAATCAAGTCTATAACTTTTTAAACATAACTTATGAGATCATCAAGTTATTAATAGTTTATAATCAATCATCAATCACTTGGTGCTAGAAATCGGGTATCAGAGAGTTTGACCTTGGGAGGTGATTTGTAAGTTGCTAGTTTTATATTTATTTAGTAATTTGAGTAAACAGAAATGGATCAGGGTGGGGAGTAGGTAATGCGTGCATTATGTGCGTCACGTGATGCAGTAGAATTAATTACATATCACCAAATAATATAAAGCGTGACTCACCATCACCATATGATAACTTGATAAATTATTAGTTCTAGTGTAAGAATGCATTTGATGCATTTAATACTTTTCCTCTGGGTGGGGATTTTCTATGGCAGACGATTGGGCAGCGATTTATATAATAAGGTTGACATTGGGATGTGATTTGTGTAGAGGATGAGAATAAGACAAGAAATTGCTAGCTTGACATTGGGGTGGGGATTTTCTATTGCAGATGATTAATGGGTGAATCATATAATGAGTAGTACATACTCCTAGTTGCAGTAGTTTATTCCGAAGAATAAGGATGGGAGTTGAATTCCCATTGTGTTATTTTGTGTATAAATAGAGATTGCCAGTGCCATAGTTGATAAGCTGAAGAAGAAAGAAAACAGCAAATTAAAGTTGAGAATCTATTATGGAAGCAAACAACGGCAATGCTTCTCCTCCTCATCTTTTTAGTCCATACCGAATGGGAAGCTTCAACCTCTCTCATAGGCATGTCATCCACTGCGTTCATTTCTGTGTTTAGACTTTGCACTTTGCATCAGGTTGAATACTGATGCTAATGAAAACGTTGGCTGGTTTTGACATTTACGTAATTCTTTGGTTTTTTGGGTTGGCAATGCAGGATAGTTTTGCCACCCCTGACCAGAAACAGAGCATACAACACCATTCCCCAGCCTCATGCCATTGAATATTATTCTCATCGTTCCACCCCTGGAGGCCTCTTGATTTCTGAATCAGCTGCAGCAACTGACACTTCGAAGGGGTAATCAATATTTTTCTCTGTTTACATTTTTTTAGGCTTCGATAGATTAATATCCATTTTCTCTCTCTTGCCCTTCAATTACTTTATGCCTAAAATAAATTATTGCCTTACTTATTTTCAACTGTTTTCTTGAATTTTACATGTTTTCTCTCTAAGTGACCGTTATACTTTTCACCTCTCCCTCTCCTAATACCATTTTTAAGTTAAACTAAAACATTCAATTTGGACTGATGGCATATTTACTCAATGTAGCTTAACAAAAATTTCTTGGATCAAATATGTTGTTGGTCAAAAAGGGTAACTTGTGCACCAATTGCATCACTTCGATTGACAATTTGTGTAGGTGCCCGAATATGCCTGGGATTTGGACAGAGGAACAAGCGGTGGCTTGGAAACCAATCGTCAAAGCTGTTCATGAGAGGGGTGGCATCTTCTTTTGCCAAATTTGGCATCCAGGCCGCGTCACCAATTATAGTCTGAGCACATTTTTCTTCGCGGACAGAGGTAAAATATACAGAGAAAACTCATAAACAGATGCACAGTTGGATTTGCGTATCATTTAATAACTAGTACTTGAATACTGTAGCAAATGCTGAAAAAAGCATCAAGTGCAGAGATGATTTTGTTAGAAATGGATTTCATGCTAAGCCATAGCCAATTTTGTGACTGCATGCTAAGAGCAGCTTTTGCATATTCTAATGTCCCTCTCGCGGAGCATTTGAAGTCCAAACGCTATCTTTTACTCATAAAGCAACTTAAGCGAAAATAAGGTTTATGCATCCCGAATGCTGAAATTCTTATTGATTCAAATCGATTATTCATGACAAGCTTCTTGAATTGCTGATTCTCAAAAATCTCATTTGAAACAAATTGTGTTATACTGGACTTAATTCGTAAACCAAATTACCAGTATGTTCTGTCTCTAATGATGTCTGTCGTCTGTCACTAACTTACCATGATAAAGATCCCAAGGAAAATCAGAAAGCAGCAACAGCTTGCGAACCTCAAGCGGATGAAATATCTCAGATTATTAATGATTTCAAGATTGCAGCACGAAATGCTATTAAAGCTGGTAAGTACCAACTCTAAATTTTCTCAAGTGGCATGCTGCAAGCCTGCAACAGCAACATTTCTCCTCATTTGGATTTTTTTACGATAAATTGAATCACAAGAAAGTAACAAGCCCTATCTGAAAATCCAATGACTTCTTCTTATTTTTTTCGTCCAATGAATTCCTGATCAAGTGTTGAAAATAATTTTGGATACAGTGCTTGAGTGCAGCTCTGGGTTCTCTTTATTTTATGCCTAACTACACGTCAGTTAACGAGGATGCATTTTATAGGATTTGATGGAGTTGAGATCCACGGCGCGAACGGGCACTTGATTGATCAATCCATGAATGTTGAATGTGGTAAAAACTTAGAGGACCGTTGTAGCCTTGCACTTGAAGTGGCAAAAGCAGTAGCAGATGAAATAGGTCCCGAAAGAGTTGGAATAAAACTGTGCCCTTTTGATGGAGAAGCTGATGAAAATTTCGGAGTTTACATGGCAAATGAGTTGAGCAAGCTTGGCATTGTTTATCTTCATGCTTCTGAGCCAAGAATGGTGAAAGTGGGCAACAAACATGAAACACCTCATTGTAGTCTCCTTTCAATGAGGAAGGCCTTCAAGGGGACTTTTATTGCAACTGGAGGTTATGGTAAGTCTGATGGTGATAAAGCTGTAGCTGAGGATTCTGCTGATTTAATATCGTTTGGACGATTATTTGTGGCAAACCCAGATTTACCTAAACGTTTTGAGCTTAATGCACCTCTGAATAAGCATGATAGGACCACATTCTACACTCCAGATCCTATTAAGGGTTACACAGATTACCCTTTTCTTCAAGTTGGCTGTGCAAATTAATACTAAAACAGATGAATCCTCGGGGTTGCATTTGGTTGTCTTGTTGTTTCCACTTTTCAGTCTCCATTGGCCTTTTATACGAGCCTCGTGATGGTGTTGAATAAAAGTTGCAATATTATCCCCGTTCTTCCAGGGTTGCAATGCAACCTGTAATCTGTATCTATAATCTATTTCTAATACGTGTCAAAGATGTTACAAGTTTTAAATAAAAAAATTTGTGTGATTTCAATGAAACGTCGTTTGTAAGCCTTTCAACTGAATCCTTCCTCTTTCAATTTTTTATATCTGTTTTTTATCCTCATTCTTTTATTGTTTCGTAGCATTGTATGGGTTAAGGGATGGGGCATCAGTACGTGGTTAGCCTGGTACATCTGATTTCGGCCGTGAACACGAAATCAGATGTAGCAATTTCGAGTGTGTATTCTCTTCCCTTTCACCACTTTGTAGGTGAGTCTGATTTTGGGTGTATATTCTCTTCCTTTTCATCATTTTGTCCACTCCTGAGTCTTTACCAATTAAATTTATATTTTCCAGAAATATTAATAACATTTTGTCAACTTAAATAAATTTTGGGATCCTTGATAGTTGTAGAAGGCTGCATTTTCGATAAGCTCTTAATTCATGACACTAGATTGTCGAACAAAGATTTAGTAATAGAATTAATTCAATGTGGAAATCACAGCCACTGACGAAATGATAACAACAGAGAGAACTATATTAATAGTTTAGTGCGTGTAATCTCTCCGCTTAGCTTGGTCCATCATATCTTTTGAATGTCTAATCTAATTTGGCATCTCCATGATTGCGTGAGTGAATATCCTTCAAAATCGGAAAGGAATGCAGTTTTGACGAGCTAGTATTTTCATAATACTAAATCTTTCAATTGAAATATAATTGAACGAAGACAATCAGGGAACCAAACTCACTAATCCAATGACATCAACATATAGAACTAAAATGAACTAATAAAGATAGAAGGAGTTTCTTCAATATAACAAACATAAAAATGAGATCAGCAGAAGGGGAAAAAAGAAGAAGAAGAAGAAGAAGAAGAAGAAGAAACAAATAAAATGGTAGAAGGCTTCTTGATAGGGTTGAAGGGTTGGCATGAAAAGAAGTGATTCAAATAAGAATACAGCATTCAGGATGAACAGCACGGCTTCTTAGAGTTGTTATCCTGGTCTCCCACCACTAAAGTCTGTCCTTCTTTGATGCTTGCAGAAGCTGGCTCATCAGAAGAAAGTGACTTCTTACTAATAATACGATATATCTCTCCAAGGATCGTCTGAAAAGCCTTCTCCACATTTGTTGCTTCTAAGGCAGATGTTTCAATGAAAGAAAGGCCTTCCTTCTCAGCATAGCTTTGAGCATCCTCCGTGGCAACTGCTCGGAGATGCTTCAGGTCAATCTTGTTTCCAATGAGCATGATGACAATGTTGGCGTCTGCATGGTCCCTCAGCTCCTTCAGCCACCTACTGATATTGTCAAATGTGGTTGGTTTTGTCACATCATAAACCAGAAGAGCTCCAAGAGCACCTCTGTAGTAGGCACTTGTGATTGCTCTGTATCTTTCCTGTCCAGCCGTGTCCCAGATCTGCGCTTTTATAGTTCTTCCCTCAACCTAAAAAAGATAACAAACATCGATCTCAAATCAAAGCATGCATCTAAAAAAAACACTGAACTCATATGCAGTCAAAACGCAAACTACCCAGGTTTCCCCTTTTCCAATCCAAAGTTCAAAATATTTCATAGTACATAAAGCATCAACTCCCTCCAAATCCACTGAAAGACACTGCATTTTCAGATGCCCTTGATCGAGATCTTGACTACATTTAATCTCAGCCAGCTTTTCAATACAAAATTAAGCCCCAGATGCAAGATTGTTTCATCTAATCACATAACACAACTAATTGCTTGTCAAATCTATGTTACTCCCGACAAGTCCGAGTAACATAGAACTAAATCCACCAGATCATCTAATCCACATTACTCCAGCAAGGCATGAAAACATATATAAAGTATAAAAACAGGCCCTAAAACTCCCAAAACTTGCAAAAACTGTAGTGTGTGTGAAAGTGTGTGAGAGAGAGAAAGAACAGTAACAGGGAAATGGCAGTAAAGAAGAGAAGATATAGAAGTAGTAGAATACTTGAAGAGTACGGGTGGCGAATTCAACGCCGATGGTGGATTTAGATTCCAAGCAGAATTCGTTTCTGGTGAATCGGGAGAGTATGTTAGACTTGCCGACGCCGGAATCTCCGATTAGTACCACCTTGAATAGGTAATCGTAGTCCTCGTCCGGTCTCCTCGCCATTTCTGTCGAAAACCCTTGGGAATCGGTCCTCCTCCGACGCCCTACTACTTTTACTAGTACAATTGGTTGCTGGATTTGAAGATTTCACGATCGTTGATTATGATGACTCCCAGTTATAAATAAAAAAAAAAAAAAAAAAAAGGAAAGTGTGGCGATGATGATGATTGCTGATTGATGATGAAGCCAGGGTATCAAATCTCAGCACTGCAGTTTTGTGTCCCGCCGAAATGACGTATGTACCCTTGGATTGGTTTCTCCTTTTTTTATTATTATTATTTTGGGTAAATTAGAATACACCCTTGAACTCTTGGGTAGGTTCACTTTGCCCCTGACCCACAGCTACTTTTTTTACAATATCATGCAAAAAAACATATAGAGAGAGAGAGAGAGAGAGAGAGAGAGAGAGAGCTGATATAAGTATAAAGACGTTACTAATATAACTAGTCTATTTTTTTAAAAGATAGAAAGGAATAAGCATAAGTAAACATTTGTTTTACCTTATTTTTCATTTTTTTTTACTAAAATGCTTTCAAAATTTAGACATTTTTTGATTACATATCATCTATTATTTTTTCCTTCTTTTCTTTTTGGCTTATTGCTTACCTTCCCTACCCATCCTAGTGACAACCTACACTATGTGCATATAATAAGTCCATAAAATATTTTTTTTTCTATTTACTTTGACTCTGAATGTATTTGTATTGTTCTTCATGTGTTTTAACACACTTTCTTTCACTCACATGCAAAATATATATGTGTGTGTAGATTCATGATCATGGATATACTTGTAGCTATTGAAGGAAAAGAATGAAGACAAATAAAAACCAAAATATGTTTAAGATTTCATTTAAATTTGAGGTAGAGTGCATATTTTAAAAGCTATAATAGCAAAGTGTTATTCTTCCAAGATTTGATGGGGTCTGTTGTAATTTTTGCTTTTGGGTTTTTTTTTTTTTTTTTATGGCTTGTCAATGAAGTAAGAAGCTTTTTACGTGGGCGGAATTTATGCTTCAAATCTACAGGGGTTCCACTCTAGATTTAAATTAAAGAAGCTTCCAAATTTTCAATTCCCACATCAAGACTGGGGAGGACTAAACTACAATTTACTTGAGGACTTGAAGTTACTCGTTTCAAAACTGGTCAGCGTAATTGACCTTTTTTCTATGACTATTGGTCTTAATACGTTCAGCTCTTTCAATGGGCAATCATTACTTATAAGACACTGAAATTTGATTAATACAATAAGAAGCATTAATTGTTAACGTTTGTATAATTTCAATTCAACAATGCAAGATTGATCGAGTAAACTACCACAAGCCCGCTTTAAGTTGTGTAACTCATCATTACTAGGGGTGTACAAGTAAATTTGGTAACCCAAAAATCTAGTCGATCTGACTCAAACTCAATCTGGAAAATGTAGATATCCCACCTGTCAAGGGCTTTTGAATATGGGTCGTTTGTAGGTTTCTTCATTAAGCGGATTATATAAGGATTAGATTTTAAAATTCGACGAGTATTCGACCTGACCTGCATGTAAGAGTAATAAAGTAATTTTACAAGATTTGTCCATTAGGGACCCTAATTTAGGGTATACGATTACTGTATACACATTATCCCATTCATCACTTATCAATCGCTTCTTCCTTCATTACAATCTTCTTCCCCATTTCCAAAATTTTCACTATTTTCAATTTTCAATTTCCAATAATTTTCTCACTCTCAAGCTCTTTGTTATTAGATATTAGTCCGTAGTATTTGTTATTTTTCATTAATATTAATATCAATAGCTTTTATTATTATTTTGTAAAAATTCCAAGTAGTGAAGAGCACCGTATTATCAACAATGAAATGTGAAAAATTGAAAATATTGTGCTCCAACATCTAGTTATAACATTTGTCTTGTGTTTTTTTTTTTTTTCACTCCTTGCCTCAAAAACATGGGGGGTGTTTTCGTCACAAGACTTGTGGTATACAATGTTTCTTTGTTTTAAAGAATTGAATTTTTTTTTATTAATTGTGATAAATTCATAACTTGTAAAACTTGATTTAATAGATGTTATTTAAGTTTATATATTGTTATAAATGGTGCTTTGATTATTATTAGATTATTTAGGATTTGAAATAGGTGTAACAATATCCAAATCCGACTCGAAAAATGCAGATATCTGACCTACTAGATATCTCTACGTACGGATACAGGTACTGATCACAATTTTGCCTGACCCACTAAATGCGGGTTGGGTCAACAAATACCCCTTACGGGTTGGATATCTACCCCGTGTGCACCCCTATTCATTACAATATGTAAATTGACATAAAATTATCCCCTTAAATTATTTAAAATTGGGCAAAAAGAATTACGAATTGTGTAATTGTAGTTATGACCATTTAAAAAATAATAATAATTTGGCACCAGCTGTTGTGGCATATGATGTTTCCACCCAGGAGATGAAAAATGCACGTAAATGTCTTCTTTTCATGATTAATTTACACAGAGACGACATATATACGGGAAACAATACATGTGTGTACCAATAACGAAAGAAGACAAGCACATGCACATGCATGTTACAAAAAATAAACTATTGTTCATGATGAATAACAATCATGTTTGTTTGGATTGCATATGCTATATAGTTTGGAATTTATTTGATTTCAATAATTGAAGTTACATAATCTATATATTCTACTTTGATTTTTTAGATAATTATTTTTATTATTTGGACTTATTATTTTTAATTTATGGGTGTATTTGTCAGGGGAGTACTTGGTTTATGAACAAAATTTTTGACTCGATAGCCGTAAATCAATTTACATGTAGCAGGTACCTAGCATTTCGATTACCCACAAAATCAATTTGGATACGCCAGCTACATGATCCAATCCATCATAATTAATTTGCACTTTAAAAATAAAAAATAAAAAATATTAGTAAATCACTAATAAACTATTGTTACATCACCAATAACACAAGCATCCAATGATCTTAAAATTAAATTACATTTCAAAGCATTGACCTTCAAAATAATCGAAACGTGAGACAGTGTGATTGTGTGAGATGTGAATGATGGTAAAGGTATTGAGGGTTGTCCCAGCACGTAAAATGATGACAAAATTATCACTGAATATGGACTAGGTCGGGTACCCGGCGATTTTCAAAAATGCGAACTGCAACTTGACCAGGAACATTTAGAAACCAACCCGGTATCAATAATCAATTCGGTTACACTTCTTTTGTGGTTCGGGACTAGTCAATTTTCCAGTTTTTTTTTTGAACATCTACAATATTATTTTATGTATAAAAAATTGCAGACGCTTTAAGAAAATACAAGTTAGTTTTGCACGATTATTCCAGGTGCAATATTTATTGTGACATCGCTTGGCAAACAAAACGAAAATCTAATGAAAAATGAAGATTAAAACAATAATACGTTTTAATCAAATGTAGAGCAATGTGATTAAATAAGTAAGAAGGTAGAATTTAGAACAAGTTTCCCTGTGCCTTAAATACAAATAGACAAAAGAACAAGGCCCATGTCTGCAATTACTGGAAACATCGGCCGTCCACCTTTCATGTCAAATGGTAGCGTAATTTTGCAAAAAGATATAAAAGAGAAACCAAAAAAAAAAATGTATAAAATATAAATCTATTTCCGGCGATATTTCCATTGGAAAAAAGGGAAAAAGAGTTTTTGAACGAAAGAAAGAAAGAAAAGAAGGAAGAGAGAGAGAGAGAGAGAGAGAGAGAGAGAGAGAGAGAGAGAGAGAGAGATTTAATAGAAAACAAATATTATATAACAAAAGAAAGAAATGAGAGAGATCTCAAATCGGAGGCGGTTCCTCGTGTTTTTTTCTTCAATTTGTCTACAATTTATTTCAGGTTTAATTCTATTATTTTTTAACCAATTTTCTTTTTTTTGTTTGTACAATTTTTTAATCGATGTTCTGCTCTTAGATTATATATATTTGTTTAGATCATTGTTTACTTGATTTTTACTGTGTTCGTCATTTGAGAATTTCGTAACGCTATTCTTCGATCTATCTGAGATATCTTTATATATATATATATGTATACATATATATATATATATGTATACATATATATATATATATATATATATTTGGCGTCTTGGAATTTGAATTCTTCATGCTTCTGGGTTGTTTTTGTGATTGTTATTGGTTTAAAGATTTTTTTTCCTTATCCAGAATTAGCACTGCTATATTCCTTTGTTCTTGGAAATGTAATTTCTAGAAAATCAGAGGGATCCTTATAACTATTAAAATAAAATTCATGAATATCGTTACAATGAAAAATTATATAAATAAAAGCTTAGAGCTTTATATGGAGAATTTGTCATATAAAATTCTTTTTTGCCCCCCTCAATTGCCTGCTTATCCTCCCCGTAAGCATTTTTAGAATGGTAATTGTTTTCTTCTGGTAGTCAGAATTGTGAATTCAGTTCTAGATTAATTCTTTAGGCGATTTTGTTTTTTACTTAATTGTGCAAGTGAAACACGGATATTTAGGGAACAGATAATAGGTTTTTTTTTTTGAACTGATGACTGAGACTAAATGGATGGCCATAGCCAGTTAGATGTTCAAATTTGACATGAAAAATAATGAAATGCAGTTCAAGCACGGTAGCATAGTTTTTATTCTCCTTGATTTATGTTTTAAAGCGCTGCATTTTGGTTTGCATATAAAGTTTATTTACTTGTCTTATAGCTACTATGTTAGCTTGACTTGACAAATAATGAAATTATTATCCTAGATTCACTTAGTTAAATTGGCAGCTGCTTATTCATATTCATTATTCTCATAGGGTTTTCAAATGACTCTTCCAGTCCCAAAAATGGGACGAAAACTGACAGCCATTCTACTTCTGGTGGTAGCACGGGATCCAATGTAGCTATAATATGCCTTGCTATTGTAGCAATTACGCTTTTATCTTTTTTCCTTTTCAAGTATTGGCAAAAGAAGAAGCGTGAAGAGCAGTATGCACGTTTGCTTAAGTTGTTTGAAGAGGATGACGAGCTCGAGCTTGAGCTTGGTCTTCGGGATTGAGTTTTTGTCCATCCTTCTATGCGTTATACATAATCAAGGTGAGGATACTTAATGTTTTGGCTTTATTGTTTTGCATGCTTTGCTCAGAATTGACTCTTCATCTTATGAGTTGGTGCCTATCAAATTACAAATGTTTGTACTTTTGTAGGCTTGGACTATTATTTAGTGGATAGAAATCTTCTATTCAGCGTCGTAATGCGAAATAAATATAGTATTGAAGATAAGTCAGCAGTACATTTGGTTCATATCCCTTCATAAATTTTAAGAGATACATTCTGTGTTTGAAACGAGTAGATGGTGCATATATGTGCACCCTTCTGTATGTGCAAATATGCAGTTAGTAAGTACATATGTCTGTTTAAAGGTTGCGCCCTTCTTTCATTGAATTCTCAGAAATGTACCGTAACAATGTAACCAGATGTGTGTACATGCACATATACACACAAACATACACTAGTTGTCGGTTTATGATCTTTGAATCAGATTTTTGACATACACTGACAATTTTGTCAATTTACCCATTAGTAGTGGTCAGATATGGACACATGTCAAACTTTGTCAATTTACCCATTTGTAGTGGTCAGATATGGACCCATGTCAGACATTGTTTTTGCTGGATCATTATAGTGATTATGACTTCATAATATGGATGAGGCTAGAATACAGGAGCTTTGTTTATTCTGTAAAATGCTAGTTGTGCTGCTTTTCGAGGAAACTAAATTGCCAATAAACCTTGCTATATGTACATATCTACAACATCAACTTGAGTAATTCATGTTACATATAACTGCTGTCTTAGAAAGCCCTATTTATGATGAAATAGTTGCACAGTGGGCTCCTTGTTCTATCGTCATAAAAGACGGGATTTTATCCTCTCCATGTTGGGGGCACGAAGGCAAAAGTCAGTTTATCCATTGTAGGTCATATTCTACTCCAGTAGTATGTTGTAACTCTTTTGTGTATTTTTTGCCTTTTAGAAGATTTTTCTTTCTAATTAGACCAATCATTTGATGTTTGTACTTCTTTGCCCCCTTTTCCTCCCTTTTCATTGTTGAGTACTCTGTATGTTTTGTCTAGCATGTATCTTTAATTTGATATTTTTCACATCTTATTGGGATGAAATATTTGCCATCGTTAACATTATCATTTCTACATCATCACCTATAAATTCTCATGGAGAAGTTTGGGTTTTTTCTCCCCCTCTCTGATGATAGTCTTCTGTGCAGATGTATTTGGCCATGGCAAAGATGGTTCCAGTGCGATGTTGGTCTGGGTGTTTGTCGAGACTTGAGATGGTGAAATTAGACATTCTAAATTTCTAGATTGTAGCATATGTATTGATAAGTTGGATACACGATGACCAGAAAAATTTTCTTTTTGGAAGAGTCAGTAGTTGATTGGTAATGAATGATTTGTGTTTAAAAGTTGCAATTCATCCTTGGGAAGAGATCTTCTTCCGTTCTTGTATGAAAAGTGAAGCTTATTCAGTTCTTTGAGAAATCAAGGAACCTCAATTTGTCGAAGTTGTATGTAAAATTTTGACATTCACATCCTGTTTTTTTCTTCTTTATTGTGCAAATTAATTTTTGTCCTCTAAATAGAGTGACCAATTACACGGATACATGAAAAGTGGATGTCCGTGTATGCATGCAAATTATTTTTTGTTCTCTAAATTGGGAGTGACCAATTGGACATGTAGATGAAAAGTAGATGTACTTGTATACATGCAAATGATCTTTTTTTCTGTAGATAGCGTGACCAATTAGACAGGTAAATGAAGTAGATGTATGCATGCAGACGCATATTGCTACTTTTATGCCTGTCTTCTGCATGTGGCGGTACGACTTCTGTGTCTTATTTCTTTTTTAATTTGTTTAATTGGAAATTGATTCAAGTTCATATTGTTTCATCTTATCAAAGTTTTGGATTGTTAAGACGTAAAATCAGGGTTACACTCTTCTAGCTAATTGCAGGAGAGAATACCGGAAAATTTTCTTTCGTTGTTTGGGGAAGAGGAAGTTTGAAGGTGTTGTTGCTTGAGCCGGAGAAGTATGAAAGTATAAAAAGTTGAAGATAAATTAACAGGTACCATGGAGATCACCTTATTGAAACATTGTTTATCCATACGACAATTTTGAATTATTACATGAATTGAAACATCCTTAATACAAAGCAACCGCAAGATTGAAATTATTGAGTTTTAGTCAAACCAAATTGATGAGTATTGCAACGGCAGACTAACGAATCAATGATAAGATACAAAAGGAATCTTACAAAACTACGGTACTACAGTATATTCTTGTCGTAGTAATTAGCATGCTTAAGGTCATTTAAGCATTTCAGAATCTTCTTGCCGAAGCTTCTTAAGATGGTGTCTCGGGGAGGAAATCGGGACACTAACAGAGATGCCCGCAATCCAGTACGTGATTTGACGTTATCCTCCTATAGAGACGCCCCGATCAAGTATGTGATTTGATGTCATCTTCCTGTTTTTGCTCGTTTCATTCCTGTGCTGTTGAAAGGAGACATGCTGGGGCTCATACTTGGGCTCGGGATAGGGCTTTCTTCCCTTAGAGTACCATTCAGCATAGCTAATTCTCTCAATTGTTGCTTCTTATAAATATCCATGGATTCGTCCTATAAGACAGAAGAACAAGATTTAAGATGGAAATGAAAGTAACACACTAAAGCACTGCTAGTTGGTTCCAATCATACCACGGGTTTTAGAAGTTTTTCCAATACGGCAATAGCATGATCCACTCGGGCATCAATTGTATCTTCAGGAAATTCAGCTTCCACCAAGATATGAAGTGGCTCATTAAGATGTTCGTATCCAGGTTTATCTTTTAATTTCTCTTCCTGAGAGGGAAAATAAGGTCTAACGTGAGCAAAACTTTTGGATTTCAAGGCCATGTTAAACAAGTTCATCAAACCACCGCCACTTCCATAATACAAATCAAGACAAAGCATAAGAAAAACATTTTTCATACCTTGAGAGAATCCTTCACTGAGCCCTGACCTCTTATATAAATTCTACATTCTGTCAAGGCTTCAACACGCTTCAGGGAGTTTCCACGTGGCCCCAGAATTCGGCCAACAAAATTATACTGGATGATTTTGAAATATGATTCCATGTTATTGGGAGATACAAAAAATAGAATAAATTTCCAACTTTTAAAACTGAAGTTGTTGAATTTTACATTTGGAAACTTGTCTACAGGAACATCCAGTCTGATGACTCTCTTCACAACAGGAGTGGTTGCATTTCCTGGAGCTGAATGCCAATCCAGAGGAGAAGGTTGAAATGGAGCCAACTTCTGGAGAAGTCTATTTTCCTGAATCATGTCAATTCATGCCCATAAATCATGTGTTTGAAGAAAATGTGGTTAATATCCTATCAACAAGAGTGCCCTATTGATCATGACCATGTTGCAAGCACTTGAGATGTCTACTAAGTCCAAATATTACAGTACTCAAGAGTCAAGACTATCATACAATGAGGAAGCAAATTTATTTCCAACTTACATTGCACACATAACATGTAAGAGCACCCATATAACCTCCTGCCACTACCAGGTCTAGGAATAGTAATAGCTGTTTTATATCACCAAGACCAACTAGGTAATTTTGATTATTGACCCTATTACCTCCCAGGTCAAATCAATAAAGCTCGAGTTCATGGGCACAAGCATTCCAAGGAAAAAGTATAAGATGACCATCTTATTCCAATTAGGCAGGCACTTTGCCAGTCAAACAAACTACAGGAAAATGAAGTAAGTTTATTATTATGTAGACTATACAGAAACTATCTGCTTACAAACAATGGAAGCCAGTTAAGCAATCTTAGTCTACAAACTCATCAGATACCAGATTCAATAAAACCACACAGCCGAATTGTAGATCATTAATGAAGGCATGCATTAATGATATGTATACTGTCAAAGGAACTTTCCTTTCACAGTAAACCAAGTTATCCTAATTACTTGCACTGGATGAATTCTGAAAAAGATTTGGCTGCTAGTTCACTGAATCACAATCGATAAGCTTTTGTAGACAAAATTTTGGATTTTGCAAAGGAATTGGCTTATGAATTTTTCATGGCACCAAGTTTAGAAGTCAGACCTTCATGAACAGAATAATCACATTAAAATACAATTGCATTTTTTCAATTGGAAAGAGATATGACACGTACTTCTGTTCCCACAGCATTCCATGTCTCCACATTCGTCAGTCCTCTGTTAGGTTGTGGACCTAATGATCCATATAGATGTTCATGCCCCATACGTTCACGATCCAAAAATTGATTTGATACCAATCCCGACACTCGCACGATTTCTGCATAAGGATGTTGTCAGCCTAAAAGCAGACTTGAGTGAAAAACTAAAATAGAGATTCAAATTGAAAAGAATGACCTCGTTGACAAAAAAGATGATAAATAGTTTCAGCAAGTCCTTGCACATATTTATTCATTTTGCAACCTAAGTATCAATTTACAGATAAATGAGCAGAGCTAGAAATCCACTTCGTAATGCACAACAGTGTCAATGTTGAAGACCTTGGATTTCATAAGTGGAAATAGCTAAAATCTATGTTTAGTAACCTGCCCCAAAAGCCTGGGACAACAGAAGCAAACAAGGAAATGAACAGTTAATAAACCAGTAGCTAATTGAATACCAAGCATTGACTATTTGTCAAGAATTGTCACTCATCCATCACATGATATGCAAATGAACCAAACAGTAGTTTAACCATTGACAACCTTGATTTAGAAGCCTGCTACAGATGGGCAAAACTGGCATGAATGGTCCCAAAGTTCGCCTCTCTGCTAATAAATCTGCCAGACATCTGGAAGTAGCAAAAGATTTAAATCATTTGTCATGTGCAAAAAGAGTATCATCGGGGGAAAAAAAAATCACCAAATCCAAAGTGTATCTTGCTTACTATATTTATGATATAAGCCATTATTGACATTATGTGTTTGCAAATGGAAAAAATATTGTCAAGAACTCAAAGAATATGCAACCAGAAATAAGCATTAATACTTATAGAGAATTTACTCAAACACAACATCACACACGAGCAAAACTTCTTTTGAAATACAATGTCTTTCATTATTATTATTATTATTTTTTTGGGGGAACACGTTGTTTTTCCATCTCTTCATCGGACATGTCATTCAATCAGTTCTTTTACCATGGATTCTAAATCAGCCAATCAAAAACTCCACAAGCTTTCGCCTTCCCGTGTTCCTCAATCCCTTGCATTGAGGTAAGCATGAGGTAAGCACAGATATGAGCCAATAAAAACACCACAAACAACATCTTTATAAATTTATAAAAGAAAACAACTCCAATTTTAAAAATTAAAAAAAAAAAGATTATGCATTTATTGCATATTAAGATTTCAAGCTACATCTCCAATTAAAAAAAATTACAAAAATTATGCAATTATTGCCGCTGCCAAGATTTCAACCCAACAAAACTGTATGGCATTATCCCATTAATTCCGGATTTAGATTTCGAATCATCAGAAGGTTAAATGAATTAACATTCAACTCCCTAAGGAGACAATAAATAGTAACAAAGAATGTAGAAACATCATACTAAAATCATACAACAAAAACAAAAATAAACAACAAAGATCTGCGTCAAGAATATGAACTGTGAATTTGGAGAGAGAAAAGAACTTGGTAAAATCAAATCAAAGTTTTCACCTTTCAAGATCTGAAATGGAAGTAGACCTGTGAAGTGGACCATGAACTCCAGACGGAGAATACTGAAAGTAACTCCCTGCTGCTATTCTATTCTCCATAACCCCAATAAAATACACTGGCTGCAATCAATCAAACAACCAACTTGATCAACTCTGAATCAATAAAAGAATTCACAATTATAAACAGTTTAAATGGATACTACCACTAAGGTATGTAAAAACAATGGAGGGCTTACTGAAGATGTGGGATGGAGGCTAACGGGTTCAGGAGAAAGGGTTGAATGGGAAAGGAGAGAGTGAAAGTCTTCTTTCGACCTCTCACACCCAAAAAAACAAAAAAAAAAAAAAAATAGAAAGAAAGAAAGAGACAGAAGGGAAAAACCAAAGTTACTAGATAGATACTCCGAGAGCGGAGTGGACCTCTCACTGACCACACCACTCGTGATTCTTTGCTAAGTAGTATGATTTTGTGTGACTTTAGTAGGAGAGAGGAGAATCCATGATAATCTATTGTATAAAAATATGCTCCGTTCATTTGATCTTGTTTTTTAAAAATTTTATACGTATTTTTTTAACTAACTTTATATTACATAAACAAATTTATGAAAGAAAATATTTAAAATTATTATAATAATATTTTCTAAAGAATATATAAAAAAACAACCGTTCAAATAGAATAATAATATTACTTGCTAACTTATATAATATAGTAGCGTATTACATATAAATTATATACTTATATCACCTATTAAATTATATAGTTGTAATAGGTCACGTAGCATCTCATATTATAACTTACTATAAATCATATATAATTATAATTGGCGCCAACTGTTACACTTAGTAAATTATTACCAATAGCATCCTACTAAAAAATTATAGCGGACCCAATTTGTACCAATAACATACAACTTAAAAATACAGTGGACCAATTTGTTGAGTCACTTATTTGATGGAATTTTATTAGTAATAATTCACTTAGGAATACCACCTACCAAATCATATAACATGATAAATTACTATACGAGTCTTCGACGAAATCTTCATTGCATAGAGATAATGCCTAATGCTGTAATATGACTTGCAATATTACAAAGTACTGGATGATAAACTTTGTAGACAATAAAAAGATATCAAGTAAATTAACGTATTGTATGTAACACGTTGCACAACAACTATGCCTAGTAAATCACTACCAATCACTCTAAACTAACTGGATCCTAATTTTTTGCTTAATTTATAACGACGGGATTTTACTAGTAACAGTGAACCATGGAAAAATTCTTGCATGGACCGAGTACATGCAAGAATAGTATTATAGTTTTTTATTTTTTATTTATAAATGATTTTTAGTTATATTGAAGTCTGACTCAATCAATATTTAATTTGACTTCAAACGAGTCTTAATTAGGATGAATTGAATCTTTATAAATTTAAGAAATTTAAGTTTATTGAGCTAAATGCAAAGAGCTTATAGTTAATTTAGCCAAAACCATACTTCATTTAAATTATAGTTTAATTGGTTAAAATAATCAATTATGCACAAGTTTGTATCAAATTTCACAAGATAAACTCAATCCGCTTTTAGAATATGCATACACAGGTATGGGTGAAAAGTCCGATAAAATAAAATTTTATATTAACATATATCATATCTGTTCTCATATACGTATCTACACGTACTCATACCTATACGAATTAGTATGGCAGAGTGAGAGCGGAGTTCCTTCGACGAAATTGAGAGAAAAAGAGAGGGGGGCGGGGGTTGGTGTTTTGTTTTGGCGCAAAGCAAATTTGCACTTAAACTCGGGTACACACACAATCTACGCGTACAAATATACGTACAAGAAGCGAAATACTCAGACCGGGGAAGAGAGACAGGAAGAAAGAGAAAGAGCGAAGCGCGAGTTGACAACACATACAAACTGTGTGTAAATATTTTCATACATATATAAACACATCCAGGTCCTCTTTGGTCATCTCTATCTCATATATATATATATATATATATATATATATATATTTATTACCATCTCGTTCTCTCTCTAAAATCTGATTCGACTTTCTCTCTCTAGCTGTCGTTTCGATTACCTCATGCATGGCGAATTGGGATCCAATTGGGAATTAGGGCACCCTAATTTCACTAATCGGAGGTCAAAATTTTAGACCGGGAAGATGTGATTTCCGAGCATTTGAGGGGGTAATTATTAGGTAATTTAGTTGAATTGATAGTATTTGGATTGTTGTGTAGGGTTTTGGAAAGTGAAGGTTAGCGAAGGAGTACTCGCATGAAGGGGCCTTTAGATCGAACCAAGGTGGTGCTGCGGCGCTTGCCGCCGTCTATTTCTCAGTCGTCGCTTATGGAGCAGGTTGATTCCCGCTTCTCTGGTCGGTATAACTGGCTTTCTTTCCGTTCCGGCAAAACCAGGTTAGGGTTTACATACAGATACGTATAGTAAATATTTAATCAGACGGAGATGCACATGATTAAGGGCATTTAAATTTTACTGTTTATTATATTTTCATTTGTTTGATCCCTGTTTTTGTTGGAAATTTTATTTAATTAGTTTTTTTTTTTGCTTTAAAATCAGATATATAAATGGCTGTTTATGTTTGGATTTTTTTTTAGTTCCAAAAATTGGGAAATTGGAAACAACTGTAAGTGCTGTTTGGCTTATATTTAGATGTAGATGATATGAGTGTAGGGATGTGATTAGGTCTTTCAAGGTAGGTAGCATTAGTGGTTTCAACTTTCGGTTGGCAGGAACTGTTATTTTTGTGTAAAACTCGGCTTTGAGTGGATATTAGTAGACTTATTCTACATTTAGCATTTAAATGCGTGAATAATGGAATTATGTGGTTTTTGCAATTTGGAATATTTTTGAGGGTACTTTGTGTTGACTGATATGTGGCAGAGGAGGAAACATAAACCAATGAATTGAAATGGTAGCAGAATGTTTTGACTGCTTGATTTCATGACAACGCGTGGGCTTTAAATATTTCTTCAGTTTTAATTTGGCAATTAGCATCCCTTGCTGTTCCAGCCTTATGTCTTCGTTAAGAAGTCTGACTTGTAGCATTTTATTCTCAGTTTGAAATTGATAATGACATGACAAAAGTATGAATTAAATAGGCATATCCAGGGTATAGATTTGTGGACAATAAGATGTTGCACTGTTATGATTTTTTCCGTGCTACATATCCAGCCATTGAACATGTCCAAATCATATTATTCGATTGATGCTGAATTTTATCCTTTAGAGATGCTGATCTAGCCATTTCAATAGCGTATTCATTTTGATTTTAAGACTTTCAGGTCTTACCTTGATCCCATTTTTAATTTGCTTTCCTCTAGTATTGATTTGAGAATTTTGATTCTCACAATTAAGAAAATAAAAATAAATAAGTACATAATTGAAGGTTTTTTCCCTCAGAACTATAAAATAAGTGGTCGTGGATAAGAATAGATGCCCATTTATGATTTCATTATTAGCCTCCTGTTGAGCTACCCTCTATTCTGGACCTTTCTTCTTCTTGATTTCCAAGTTAAGGTTACGCCGGTGATATGATGAATTTAGTGATGGTCATGATATTATGTAATTACATGTATGGTTGGTTTACAGAAGAATTGGTTTTGTAATCTTGCTCTTGTTTCGGTCCTCAAGCACATCACTCTTACCAAATATCATTTAGATATAGTTTCAGTTTTTGTTTTCTTTCTTGTAATGAGTAAACTCATCATAATTGGACAAGATAAAATATTTTTGTTCAGTTGTTAATGTTCAAGGTATGTGGAGTGGATTGTGTTTCTTATTCCTTTATTTCTGTTTGCTTTGCAGTCAGAAGCATCAGTCCTACTCCAGAGCTTACATTGATTTTAAGAGAGTGGAGGATGTTATTGAGTTTGCGGAGTTCTTTGATGGACATGTTTTTGTTAATGAAAAGGGTAATGCTCAACCCCATGCTCAGAGGAGCTTTGACAGGGCAATTTGTTATATTCGCTAGAAGACTCTGGCAGTTTGTGGCATTTCCTTTGTTGGGTTACAGAACCTTGTTTGCTGGACAAATGATTTTACCTATTCAAAGGAAGGAATTAATGTTTGATGAATCTATACTCAGTTTTTTAATCAGTTAGTACCTTAGTCCCTTTACTGAAAAACAAAACGAAACGAAGAAGATTTCCGTGAATGCTACTTTGATAATATTTGAGAGCTGTTGGCATCGTGAAAATGTGAATTAGGATTCTTAGATCCTTGTGGTCATTCTCATTTAAATAGACTTGTTCAGTAGTTAAATTTGGGTGTCCTACTGGTAATATTGGCCCCTTTCACTGTCAGGTACTCAATTTAAAACAGTTGTTGAGTATGCTCCTTCACAGCGTGTTCCAAAGCAGTGGTCCAAAAAGGATGGACGAGAAGGAACCATACTGAAAGGTATGTACATACTTACTGGTGTACTACTTGCTACTAGCAAGTGTGCCATAATATCCTCTTTTGCAGTCACAATTAATTTATTGACGAATATGTAGATCCTGAATATCTGGAGTTTCTTGAATTTCTTGCAAAGCCTGTTGAGAATCTTCCCAGTGCAGAGATTCAGTTGGAGAGGAAGGAAGCAGAACGAGCTGGTCAGTAGGCAAAATCTTAAAATGGAATTGCATTGGGAACTGCAAAATACTTTGGTGGATATTTGCTTATTCTTCAAATTGAATAGATGTTTTTGCTTTGCTTTTTAGGTGCTGCAAAGGAAGCTCCTATAGTTACTCCTTTAATGGATTATGTTCGTCAGAAAAGGGCAGCTAAGACTGGAGCTCGGGTAGGGTTCCTGATGCTGCTATAGTTAGACTACATTTCTTCCTCTTGAAATGCCTTCTGCGGGAATATACTTTTTAGTAATGAGTGTTTTTCCTATGATACTTTGTGATATTTGTTAGGCTTGCATTGTCATCCATGATGGTTGCTATACTGTTTGATATCTTAAAACTGGAAGATTGTTTTGCCCAAAATTTTATATCTGGCTGAGTAGGGTAATGCCTTTTGTCTTGGTGGGCTTTTATTGTATAAACTCTTTCTTTGGTTGATCATTTGTAGTGGACTACGAAAACTATATTGTACCTGTGATGTGCTAATGCACGTTATCCTTCTTCAGCTGTGCTTGCTGTGAAATATCTTTATGAATTGAAGATCTGCTGGATGTTAATGATGGGTTCATTTTTCTTCGTGAAAGCCAATGTCTAAGTTGATTATTTTTGTATTATCATCATCATAGCGATCACTGTCTTCTTGTTGTTATTTTCTTGCCTTCAACGTAAGGGTTGACAAAATGGGTTAATTATATGATAGTTTCGTTTGGTGATTGCATGACTAGTGCTTTTGATAATGTGTGGTTGAGGTTGCTGTTTTTCTGAATAGTTGATAATTGGTTTTATTATAGGCACTTATTTTTTTCTTCCTGACATCTGGCAGAGATCTGTCTCTAATGGAAAACCAACTAGAAGGGTTAGTGGAGCATCAACTAGGAGTTCTAGCTCAAGTTCATCTAAACGTGGTTCAGAGAAGAGGAGGATATCCACCACCATGGTACTTAACTGTTTTGAATGTTTTCTTTAACATCAGTTATACAGTTCATGTTGGTATCCTCTAGGTGTAGAATATTCATTTAGTTTTTGAATTCGTGCAAGACATTGATTTTGTCTGCCACTTCCATATTTACTCTCTTTTGGGTACTTGGATAGCTTGCTGGTGGTGTTATTATTGACGTCATCTCCTAAAGTAGTGTCAACCCGTATTTGTGGCTGTTGGCTTATTTGGTGCCAAAATTCTCATTTTGTTCCCTGTTGACAGTATGTGTTAAGGGACAGTGCAAAGGTCACAATTGGAAAAGACAAATCTACATATGTTTTGGTTCCAAAACGAGATGATCAGGATCTGTCTGACAGATCTGTTTCTTCAGCTGCTGCATCTGGAAATGATGCACTGGAGGAGGAAAGTGGTATGGTTTTTAAATTGACTCTTAATTGCCTCTTTAAAAGGATTTGATGTATGTTGATTTGTTTGACAGTGTTGTTAGTTTTAAGCTATAGTGTTGGCTTTTCCCTCCTTAGAATTTTAGTGTTTAATGGGCTAATGGCTTGTGCTCAGTTGCATTATTATAAGTTGATTCTAGCTTATATAATTTCGACAGCTGTTTTGAGGTGTTTTAATTTGCTTTTGACCTCTGAAAGTAGCCTAGTTTAAGCTATAAAAAGTTGATTATGAGAAGCAGCTTTGAAGGTTCTTTTAGAAAACAGCCTTTTCTTTGCTAAAATTTTAAGATGCAAAATACCTGTTCAATTAAGCAACATTTTCACAAGTTACATTTTTGAGCAGCTAAGCTAAAGCGAAGGAGAAAGGGCCGGAAGCCACATTTTTTTTTATATTTCTTTTGCTTGATTTAACTATTGTATGATTTTAATCATACGTGTATTCTTCTCAATCCCAAAAATTGTTTGGTCATTCCAACAACAGATTCTATTTTTTCATTTTTGGGAATGATGGGTGGGGTACTGTTGGTTTTGGATGAAATGCTTGCTTTGTAGGTTACTTGAATGGTAACTCTGATCAGTTGGTTTGTTCTTTATGTCTTTGGCCATGCTCTGTTTAGTTGTTTATTTATAAAATGAAAATTCCATCACTGATTACTGTGTTTCAGGAGACTCTGGGAAGAAGAAAATTTTGCTTTTGAAAGGAAAAGAAAAAGAAATTCCTCATGTAAGTTACATTTCTTAAAAGTATGATAAGAGTCAAATTCTCATTTGTCATAGTCTTAGCTTTCCAGTTTTTGGGCTCTCTTTCTATTTTGCAGTTGGAGATCTGGGGTGGTTGTTTCGATTATTGTGGAAGAAGATAGATAGGATATGTGAGAAAGAAAATAATGAAGAAGTTGGTTAAGATCTCAATTTTGGCTTAGTGGGAGGGTTTTGAATACAGAGAGGCATTCTGGAGTTTTGTTGTGCGATTGAAATGGGGGAAGAATGTGAAGAAAAGCAAGTTTGATCTATATGAGATAACCTTAATTCTCAGATTTTGACTCTAACTTGCTATGGCTGTAAAATTGTGGACCTAAATATAGTTTGGTATTTGGTCCAATGTCTGCAAAAGGGCAGATTAAACTAGAAGTTGGGATGGGGAATTTGGATGTGACTGTTAGCTTGTAGATTTTTATATTTTATACTAGTGCGAATCTATTTCTTGGTAGGAATTGAAGCTGGTGAACTTCGTGTATGTTGTTGCTTAAGGACTGGAATGAATAAGACACACTTTTTTCCATTTTTAAAAATTTCAACTATTTGCTTGCAACATGAAAAAAAAATGATATATTATTGTTGCATTTGTAGATGTCAGGTGGTACCTCAATGCAACAAAATACAGCTTCTGCTCTTAAGAATTCTCCTAGCCCTGCTGTGAAACAGAACCAGAGACGTGAGGCCAGTGGAAAGATAATCAGAAGCATACTACTTAAGGATAATCATCAGAATCAGCCTTATTTAGTTCGACCTGACCATCAAAACCAGACTTCAAGTCTGGAAAAGGACAGAAGACCTCCTCGCCCAACAAGTATGCACTTGCTTCAAAAGGATGCTAATGTAGCATCAGATGACAAGGTCCATAATGATGTACATAGTGTCCACAGTGAGAAGCAGGAGAGACGCATGAGGAATAAGGATAGACCCGACCGTGTAGTTTGGACTCGTCTTCAGCACTCAGATGGTTCACATGCCAGTGACGAGTCCTTATCATCATCTGCTTCTCAACCTGCGCTGGATTCTGCTGAAGGTATAGCCTTTTATCGAAGTAAAATACACAGAGATGTTCTACACTTGATACTGCTAAATTTTGGTGAAGTTCTTGGAATCTTCTTTGTTGGCTAAAATAATTTTCAAGTACCCCTCGGATAGCATTTTGGTTGTTATGTCTTGATCAAGTCTTAAGTTGTAGTCTTTAATGTTCTGTTGTCCAGGGTTTCAAGCCGAAATGAGGAGTGACATGGTGAGTGTACGTGGTGGAGAGTTCAGACACGGTGGGAGTGGGCGCGGTAGTCATTATGCTACGGATAATGGTTAGATTTGTAGCTAGATTATTGACAATCATTGCATAGTTTTAACAACTGCTCTTGCTAAATTTACAAATGTACAAATTCTTACTAGCTCATGTTTTTGTAATTAATGTAGGGTCTTATAAACATGGTGGCCGTCGTGGATCTGCACATGTAAAGGATTCTGATGGTTCCTCAGTAGTGGAGGGGAAACCCCCGAGAAGAGGAGGTTCTTCTGGCTTTGGTTCCCATGAGGTACTTTGTTATTAAGTTCCTTGTGTGAAACTTGAAAGAACCCTCCATCCTCCCCATGGTTGTTTTTTATTTTATGTCTTCTGTTACTAAATTCGGCTGACCGTAATTTGATGCAGAAACAAGTGTGGGTTCAAAAGTCGAGCACTAACTCTTAGTTGTTATGTGGTAAGCCTTGAATTATCTTTGAATCAATTTGTTCTTACATTTTTCTTTGTTGAATTGGAAATTTTTTCTGCCCTTTCTATGTGAATGAATTGATCTACAGTATATGATATTGATCTTCATAGCTTTTCTGAAGATCTTCCATTCGACCACCTTTTTTCCTCTTCTGCGGGTGTCAAGGGGGTCAAAATGAGAAAAAGGAGTTGGTAACCACACCTGCGATGACATTTGTGCCTTGTACACCTGCTGCAAGTTGAACCTTTTAAATGTCTTCTTATAATCCATAGGATCTCCGTGCCAAAATTAAGCGTGCATGAGCACTTCAGAAGAATCAGACAGTTGGAAATATTGCTCCAGTAACCTGATCTTTTATAAATGGAAGCTGTTTCTTACTGTCATGTCTTAGTGGTTTTCTTGGTGGATACTTTTGCAGTGAAATGCTTGGTCATTTACCATACTGAATATACTTCTCCCCTATTGGGTGGAGCTCTCTCTTTTGGGAAAGTGAAGATCCGGTGTGAGCAAAGTTGCAGGAGCAAAGAAATGGTTCATCTCGGAAGACCATGTAACCTCAGTTTATCTGAATGCTGCAGATACCAGTGTATTTACCGTTTGTTGCGAGAAAGAAATTCTAGTCCAACCTAATTGAAGTGTGATCAAGACTAGGAGAAAAGAGGAAGAGAAATAGTCACTATTATCGCCTATTTCAGCACCAGTTATCATCCAGTTAATGGTTTGGCAGGGTTATGCCCATCAGTGGAGCCATGGGTATTTGCCTTGCCATTGACCCGAATAGAAGTCGAGACATAATTAACTTATAGTGGAAGATTTCTTTTCGCTGAACTGTAAATACAGATATCAGATCGTGTGTACTGCCTTCATTTACAATATATCCTGTTTTCTGAGTCTGCCGCATGGCATTAGCGAATATGCATATAAACGTTAATAGACTGAAAAGCAATAGTCGGCTGAACTGTTCCGGCATTGTAAATGATATGCTTGGAGGTCTGCTGTTCAGTTATTATGTACTCGAGTATTTTGAATGTGGGAGGAAATGGAATTGGGTTTTGGCAGATTTTGTTTTTCCCTTTTTTATTACTATATTGGAAGAATTTGGATGAAATAGAAAGGGACTTCGATGCTAGAATGTGTTCTAAATTTATTTCCCCGAGTTAATTTGATGCTTATACTCGCAATTTTGCTTGATATGTTTACTTACAAGCTTTGTTTTGAGTAGAAAAGTTTCCCAGACATATTTAAAGAACAAAGTACATGCATATTTAACAATATGGTGCCTAAACTCGACTCTTGGAGGACTGACGGCTTAATAATTTTACATTATTGACACGTCGAGCATCTGTCCTTATTTCCAAACTTGTCCAAGATTAGATTTGTCCATGCAACTTTATTTATTGCCCCCAAAACATAATCAAAATTTTCTGCAAAACAAGTAAAATATTCATCTAAGTCCTTAATACACTTGGCACAAGAATTTGGTCCAAACATAAATGCATATCAAGGCCTGATCCTTTTTGTATTGTATATTTCACTATTTAAAAATAATATTACTATTATTTCATATTTTTTATTTTAGTAATTAATTATTATTTTTCCCGAGAGGGATCCTTTTTTAATTTATTCCAATTTCTTCACATCTTCTAAAAAAAGGCTAGCAGAAAGGTCAAACAAAGCGGAACAAATTTATCCAATGTAGCAATCTGAACCATTGCGCAACGTGAAGTTGGGTCCACCAGAAGTGGTCCTGAAGCACGAGATTCTGCCACGTGCCAATAATGCGAAAGCTTGCGTTCATCTTTAGACCGCAGTGGGGCCACGTGGCTTAGTGCACAAAAGATTAGTGTAAAGAAGACGAGAGAGAATAAAGACGTCGTCATCATTGAAAATCCGTTCCAGTGATGCAGTGATGTTAACTGCGTGATTGTAAGTTACCCATTTTACCCCTCGCCACTTAATTCCATTTGTTTTCTTTTTTTCCCCCCTTAAAAAAGAAAAAAGTGCAAAAAGCCATTCCATTTGTTGGAAAATAATTTTGTGTGACTACAAATTATATCCACCCTTTGCATGTTGAATCAATTTTTACAGGAATACAATGACTAGTTTGCTCTAAAAAAGTTGTAGTTGTTTAGTAAATTAATAACTGAACCAATCACAAAATATCAGAATCAATTAATCCTATGTCCTATAATTTTGAACGCTAAGGCAACACCTCATGACTATAATTCCATTATGTAGTGGTAATAGATTTTCTAATGTATATAACATGTCATCTAGACTTGTGATTTTCTAATGGATTTAATCTTTTGATTTATCTTATAAATCTTGGGAACAATAATAATACCATGACATACCTAATTCTTTGTCACACGTAAAGATCCCAATTCCGTTTGATGAAGGTTAGTAGTGCATATTTTGTCAATAGAGAGTTTCAAGATTATTTGTTAATACTTATTAACACGAATGTTGTTAACTTTACTATGTATGAGTATTGACGATTTTCTTCCAACATGTTTGGTTTAGTAATGGAATGTGTATCCTTCCCTCCAAAATGATTACTGAGTTTGATAAAGTAGTAATTTGAGAGAATCACTCTTATTTCGATCGAAATATAGTAATAGTTATTTTTCAAACATTAATATCATTATTACTGATATCCATCCTTTCCCTAATTCCCTAAACCAAATGACTTTTCAATATCATTTATTTTTTCTGATTGCAAAACGACTTTTCATTCACCAAATCTACACAAAAAGTTAACAACCATATCATGGTATACTACAGCCTTATAATAACTCATGAGTAGAATTTCAAACTTGATTATTTCTTTTCATGTCACCTTTTTTGTTGTTTGGTTAAAACAATCATAAGACTAGATTTGTAAGTGATTCCATAAAATTTTCTCATTCATAGCTTTACAAATTCGTAAAATCTGCCCTTATAAACAGTAGGCATATTGCAAGTATACTACTTTTCAGATCCATTTCAATAATCCCATTTACCTTTTATTATTGCACGAAATTCCCTCCTTATGGTGGTATCCTGTAAGTACTCATGACTTTTCATTTTGAGTTTTCATTCTGAGACTAATAAAGGAGAGGATTTTGCAGCAAAAACAAAAAAGAGGATAGACTAAAACTTTTAAAAGTTTCCGCAGAGAAAAAGGGCTTCTCCTTTAAACATTGATAATTGGTTGACAATTTATCAACTAAAAATGGACAAAAATAAAGAAATTCTTTCACTCCGAAGATTTCGAATGACAAAGATGGTGAATGGGGGAAAAAAAAACTATTGTTTCAACATCTAAATATGCATTAGATAGGAAGCCTTCAATACTTTTTTTCCTTAAAAAAGTCACATCATAGATGATGATAACTGGTAATTATGTGTATGATTGTGGTCACTGTATAGTATCTTACCTGAATATAAATATGTCTACTATAAATGTTTTTGTCTTTGAAACCGGGAAGGAGAAATATGCATGAGAATATCCGTTTAAGAGGCAAAATAGCTTCTTGACAACACTTGTCTGCTTTGGCTTTTTAAATTTTTGTTTGACCATACAGTCTAGAGTTATTTGTTTAATTGAACATTTTTGGACAATTTTATATGAGCAATAGTTTTTTGATAGCATAATTAAATTAGGTTAAAACATAACTAGGTCGTCATACATCAATTTTCCTGTGACATTTAGGTATAGCAAAGTTTGAAAGAGTAAAATGTATTTTACATGAACAAATATGTCTATTTTCACATATGTGACTTTTACTATTCTTTTATTAAACAACTATGAATGTTATGAATATGACTGTATTTTTTCTTTTCTTGTTAATTTTTTCCTTAGGAGTAGATAGGATATTGGCTTTTTCCATATGTGGTAGTACCCTAATTTAGCACATTGTAATTACATTGCATTTTTACAGCATAATAAAATTAGGCTGAAACAGAACTAAGTAGTTTGATACATCAAATTTCATGCGATGTGTGAGGTTTGTAAAAATATTAGAAGAACATATAGCTAATCAAATTAGGTCGAAAAGAAATCAATTGTGATAATTTTGTTTACATGTAAAAATATTAGAATTACGATAGTATATGATAGCATAACAAATTAAGTGTTAAAAGAATCAGTCAAAACATATTATTATTTCATGTGACACGTAAAATGAGACATGTTAGGCATACAAAATAGTCCAAGTCATATGTAACATTTTATGCAAAATAATTTATGATTATTAACTTAAGACATAAAATTCGTGAAATTTTTTTTCATATTTTTGGAGGAAAATAAAAAACTTTGTAGATTATTCGAAAACAATTGACATTGAAAAGACGTAAAAGCAAACAAGAAAGTATTATTATACTATAAAGAAAAAGGAATTAAGAAAGTAAAGCAAAGGGTAATGAAATCAACAGTTCACGCTCACTCTGACTTTATCCTCTCTCTCTGTCTCTCTCTCACTCAGTAACTCACACGCACACACACACTCTCTCTCTCTCAGACACATATTTTATATAGATTGTGTGTGTATCAACGTTCCTGTGGTATTTTAATATACCCTTTTTTGTAGTATTTTTATTGCAAAATTAGGTTTAAGGCATAGATGACTGGATTTGGACGGCTTAAACAAAATCAAAGGTGGCTTTAAGGAGATGCTCCGAATCTGCTGCCTTCAACTGCACCTCAATTTCATCCAGGTCTGTCCATTTTTGACCTTTACTTTTTTTTTTTTTAATTTTGAAATTTTCATTTTTACAATCAATTTGAATTTCAGTTGGAAATTCTGAAAAATTTCCAGTGTTTGTAGTTCGTTGGATCTGATTCACTGGAAATTGCTTTGATTTGTGTAATCAGTTATTATTAATTATTGTTCCGTTTCTGAATTTTTTTTGAGGTAAAGTTAGTATTTTGAATATGTTAAATGTATAGTGGCATGCAAATGAATTAGGTAAAAATTTTTGATAGTTGAATGTATTATGCTCTTTAAATTACTTTATTTTAGCTGGAGAGAATCTCTAATTACTGAAAGTTGCTGGGGTAAATGTATTTTACTTATGTAGTGTCTATATATATATAAATTGCTGGTTGATGCTATATCTGGCGGCCGCGAATGCGATAGATGTTATGTATTGTTGTACTTTTGGTGCGAATATTATTGTGAGTTTTTCGTGTCATTAACTTAATTGTGTCACACATTATTTATTACAGTGTTTCAGTGGTACCTATTCATCTGAGAGCACGACTTGAGAAACTGTATGTACTGATCAGTGTACTTTTTTTTTTTTGTTGGCATTCTTTCTGAACTTTGTTAATTGTGGTGTTCGACTTGTTAATATTATTTTGTTATTTTATTAGGTAGGGAGGTTTTTGCGTTGGATGGAGTGCTATGTTATGAATGACTATGTGGAAAGTAGCAAATATTAATTTCTCTGATTACTTGTCGTGGTAAAATATGGCGTCTGCTGGCCTTGGGCATGGGGGAGTTGGAAGTTCCAGAAGTACTAATGGCTTCAAGGGATCATCTAGTTCGGTAGACTGGCTGGGAAGGGAGATGCTTGCAATGAGATTGAGGGACAGGGTTGACCACAACGATGACAGGGTATGGTTCTAATTTTGCTAATTTTGAATTATAGGCTTAAGATTGCAAGAGAGGTCCATAAATTTGGTGGACCTTGTTTCTTTACATTAGATGCATTCATCAAACTTCAGAATAAGTTTTTGCATTAAGAAATACTCTACAAAGCCGAATATCTTTGGCTTGATGCTAATGTTGTAGAGACTTGTAATGTGTCTTTGACAAACAAGTACTTGGAAGGAAAGCTCTTCATTTTCTATATATTTCCCATGATGCAGGATAGTGAACCAGATATTATTGATGGTGTGGGTGCTGAAACAGGACATGTCATAAGGACGACTGTAGGTGGACGAAGCGGTCAAGCCAAACAGGTAGGCTGGAAGCTAATATGTGGTTGTAGTAGCATTCATATTTTGAGTAATGTTGCTGACGTCGATAGTGGACATCTAACTCCTGCTGTATGTTATGTTACTGGAATTGACAGGTCATGAGTTATATTGCAGAACATGTTATTGGAACTGGTTCTTTTGGTGTTGTTTACCAAGTATGTGCTACTATATTGCTTTTTTAGATGTATCACTTGCTGCATTTTTTATATTTGTTTCTACAGTTATGTTTTTTCTAATTGGTTCTTGCAGGCAAAATGTAGAGAAACTGGAGAAATTGTTGCAATCAAGAAGGTGCTTCAGGACAAGCGCTACAAGAACAGGGAGTTGCAAATCATGCAGATGCTTGACCATCCTAATGTTGTTGCCCTTAAGCACTCTTTCTTTTCTACAACAGACAAAGAGGAGCTATACCTGAATCTTGTCCTTGAATTTGTACCTGAAACTGTGAATCGTATTGCCAAACAGTACAGTAGGATGAACCAGAGGATGCCATTGATATACGTCAAACTTTACACTTATCAGGCATGTAATAATTCACAGCTACTCCTGCAATTATCCAGAACTTCAATATTATTTTTCAGCCTCCTATAACGCTCGTATTTAAGCTGGACTTAGCCTTTTGGTGTTAGTTTCTGCTTCATGCACCTTATAACCCTCACTCAAATGTGTGTTTGAACAATAAGTGATTGTGTAGTCTTTTATATTTTTTGAGTTAAGTAGTGATTGTGTAGTCTTCTCCTGAAAATCAAGGATATCAATTACTTGTGCTGCAGTGTTTGTTTGCTCTTTAATTTGTTGGGGTTCACGAACCTCAAATTTCTGTATAAGTTTTCTAAGGATGTTAAGTTCATGATATGATATTGTTGAACAAAACTTGAGCCAGAATTTCGAGGCTGTTTTTCTTTTTGTGGCAAGTCACTGTTAGATCTTGCCATCACAATGCCATGTTTGTGTTCTGAGATCTCTGATCCTTGCTATTGAAGCTTCTGAGTTATTAACACTTAGGATTGTTCAAACTGAGTTAAACTTTAACGACACTAATAAACTTGTATACGTTAAACTTTAACAACACTAACAAACTTGTATACAACCTTGGCTGGTCTTTCTGCTGATTCCAGTTGTGTTGAGTTAGATGCCTAACATAGTTCAGAGACGGATTTTTGACTAGTTTAACTCTTTTAAATTCATCATTTGCTTGGTTGTAAAAGCATTTGTTTGTGCTGTGATTTCTTTCTTTGATTAGTTTTAACTATTCAGATTGTCTAGAATCAGTTAAACAATGCTTTAAAACTAATAATTTATCCTGGGTGGTCTTTTTAGTGCTTGCCAATTGGTTATAAGTTGGATGCCTCAACATATAAGATTACCGTGTCAGGTAAAAGCTTTTATTATTAGAGGGGAGGGACTTATGTATGCCTGTCCTTTTTGAGGTGGGAGGTCATACCATGAAAACATTGTACAACTTCTCTTGCTTGCAGGGGTAAGGCCACATACACTTAGCCTTCCCATACCATGCAGTAACAAAATTTTGGTGCAGTAAAACAGGCCTTTTTTTTAATTTTTTTATTTGTCTTTGTTTAGCATCTGTCATCCTCTTGACTGCTTATTCTGGATGCAGATATGTAGAGCATTGGCATATATTCATAACTGTATCGGAATTTGTCATCGTGATATCAAACCTCAGAATTTACTGGTAAGATTTTCTTCTTTGATAATAAGATTAGCTTGTTGCATTAGTAGATTCCCATCCGATGAGATGATTTTGGAGCTGCTTGTCTAATACGAAGGAGCTACTCTCATGAACAAAAGGATGCCATTATAACTGTAAATTAGAAACCCTACTGCCTGTTAGCTTTTATTGTTTTTTGAAAATTTTAAATTTTGTGGTCTCACAATTTATCCCACACGCTCAAGCGTCAAATATTTTTTCAAATACTACAATCCTCTTCTCTGCAAGATAGTTTTAATCCCCTCAAGTGTTAATCTTAATTAACTAGCAGTGTCTTGTTTTCTCCAGGTGAATCCTCATACCCATCAGCTAAAGCTTTGTGATTTTGGGAGTGCAAAAGTTTTGGTTAGTCTTACATTTTAATAAGCTTCTCATTGAGAAAAGAGGAAAGTGGCTCTTTTTTGCTTGCTTCAGTTTGGTTTCTTTAACTGTTTCATCAGGTTAAAGGGGAGCCAAATGTGTCCTACATATGTTCAAGATATTATCGTGCGCCTGAACTCATATTTGGTGCCACTGAATACACAACTGCTATTGACATTTGGTCTACTGGTTGTGTGATGGCTGAATTACTTCTTGGAAAGGTAGGTCTAACGGTCCATATATAACCATCCTTAAGTTTTTGAAAATTTTGACTTTGTATTTATTCCGACTCATTTCTTCAATTCTGAAAACAGCCTTTGTTCCCTGGAGAGAGTGGAGTTGACCAATTAGTTGAAATTATAAAGGTAATTTTATCTGCAGTTACTTATGCTTAAAATTTATCATTTGAACAACTTTCAAGATGATTGAAGACGTGGGTCATTTATCTTATTCCTGGAATTGAAGAAATTTTGTGATATGAAGCTTTGCTTTTATCTAGTTTATAATGATGACGATGAATTGAATTTCCCATTCACTTCTTGAAACTGTTTAAAGGGTTATGTAGATACGCTGATTTCAAAAATTTCTAGGAGTAGTTTGAAATTTTTTTTGTATTCCCAGATTGTTGTCTCAAATTTGAATAGATGATTCGGGTGGGGTTGGGCAGGAAAATTCTGATGAATCTTTTGTGACTTGACTTCTTCTGAAAAAAGATTAATCTACTTTGGATAAGCATTTTGACTTTGCGAATTGATTTTTATCACCTTTGTTATCTTAAACTAGTGAAAGCTGTAACAAATTCAGACTGATACCTTAATTGAAATTTTGTGTTTTTGATTGTCACACAGGTTTTAGGAACACCTACCAGGGAGGAGATAAAGTGCATGAATCCAAACTACACAGAGTTTAAGTTTCCTCAGATAAAGCCACATCCGTGGCACAAGGTTTGTCCACTTACTATTGTTAGTCTCTGTATGCTTGTCTCCTCAAGTTTGTGATTTGAAGTATACTAGTCACTTTAAGTTTGTAGTGTATGCAAGGTTCTAAAAACGATTGTCCTGATATTGATGCTTACTCTGTTGGTTATTCGCTTATTCAGTTTCAACCTTCAACTCACATATGCTGGCTAGGTCATCTGTTAGTCGTTTGGAAGTAGGATTCTTGGATGATAATTAAGTTGCTTCTGTTCTCCAAAACCTCTCAACTACAATGGCTATGTAGGATGAACATACTAGATAACCATACAAGGGCTACTTAGTTTAAGGATTTAGTCTTGCTTTATTGGTCTATAATTATTTTCATTTTGAGTGTTTCGATTCAATATGTGTTGAGTTATGCTGCTTTTTAGCATTTCGGTGTGTGATTGACATGATGTGTATTTTGAACTCTTTCACAATCCTGCGAATAAGAATGATTTTTTAGTTTTCCTGTTATCATTTCCTTAGGCAGCTTATTCCTGTTTGAAAGATCTTACTTGACACTGTTCTTCTTCTTTTAGGTCTTCCAAAAATGTTTGCCTCCAGAAACAGTGGACCTTGTTTGTCGGTTTTTTCAGTACTCCCCTAATTTGAGATGCACTGCAGTAAGTTCAAATTTTTCATGCAATCAGTGAAGCATGACGCTGTATATTTATCAATTTCGTGTTGGTGAATTGCAGTTGGAAGCTTGTATTCACCCTTTCTTTGATGAATTAAGAGACCCTAACACCCGACTTCCAAATGGCCGTCCTCTTCCACCACTTTTTAATTTTAAACCCCAAGGTAAAATTTGAATCGTTCTAGAACATTATCATTTCGAAATGTGCCATATGTTGCCTTGGCTGGTTTGGAATTTGTCATTAGGTTTATTTTTCTGTAACTCTTTCTGTAACTCTTCTTACTGCCATAAATTGAATTCATCTAGACTAAACTTCTCTGCGTTGTGTGAGATCATAATTTATGTTGCCATCTATTTTTTTTTTTTTTGGCAGAACTTGAGGGCATCCCTGCTGAAACTGTCCGCCGTCTTATTCCAGAGCATGCTCGGAGGCAGAATTTGTTTATGGCTTTGCACTCTTAGTGGCTTTGTTGGCATTTCAAGCCTTTACTTCGTTGTTGTGTTATCGCTTCGTCCTGTAACATGTAAGATCTTTTTTGAGAAAAATCATGTATCATGTCTGTATAAAGTTGCAATGAATTTCTCAGTAGAATCTGGGAGATGAGTAAAATATTGAGTGTAGAATTTTATTTTCTGGGTGAGTTAGACCAGATCTGTAGACTACTATCATCGACTGTGTGTATTTTTGTGAGTACCCTTCCAAAAGGTTATTTTTGTGAAACCTAGTGCCAAACTATGTCAAATTGCGATTGTTACGTTGTACATCAGTTTTTCATGATGGTGCAAGAACTTTTCCATGGAAGCTTCTGTGTCTGATATTCTAGGCTGGGTTTGCCCGTTAACAATTCATTATTCTTGTTCGTGTTATTCTTTTCTTGGGAATTCAGTTTATAGTTAGAGGTACGTCTTAACCACTGAGGATTTATATACTATACGATCATGCATTAAGCGTGGCAGGGTGAAAACGGTGCACGCAACATCGTTTGAGTGATGGTTTTTAGACCCGGGCCTCATAATTTCACGTCTTTTTATTTTGGAAAATTGATTGCAATGCAACTGTGTCAATTTTGTTGGTCTATTATTAACTCTTTTTATTTTAGATTGTTAACTTGTTACAAATAAAAATTTTATTATTAACTCTTTTAATTTAAACTGTAAATTACTTATAAATGAAAATTGTCAGGCTCAAGACCGTTTTTAACCATTGATTTATCTTTATAGTAATCTATAACCATCCGAGCTGGCACATTTTCCCATGAAAATGGAAATTGATGTCGTATGGCCGTTATTTTTCTGATAAATGTGTAAGGTAGAATTAATGATATCGCCACTGCTGTGCGATGTGCTGGAGCTCATCAGTTCTTACTGGCAGCACGGCCTTCTGTTTTTAAATGAAACAAACACAAAACTCTTGTCTTAGTTGATGTTTCTGGGAGTACATTGTCGAAAGGGGTTTGTTTTAGAAAGAAAAAATAGAATTGAAACACATTGATTAAACATCGAAGTTGAAAAGATTAACTGAACCCTACCAGAAAGGAAAACATTAACAGAACTAGAAGAACAAACGTGAAGTTTAAACTCTCAAACAGGAGATAAAAAAGAGAGACCATAACCTTTTATTATTATTATTATTATTTTTTCATTTGTAGGTGAAATAGGCAATTTAAGTTTGTAGAAACAAATCGAGAAGCAACAAATCAAGCGGTAATGATTAATAAAAATGTATGATACACTGTATTGGTTGCATAGATTAAGAAAATTGGTAAATTCATCATAGGAAAAAAAAATCAACTTCTGCAGTTTATAGTTTATACTGTGAACTTTACTAGTTGAATAAACGCTTGCTTAAACAAAGACGGAACAAAATTAAAACTTGAAAGTGATTATTCCTTTTCAAGAAAAAACTATTGCAAATATTTGCCATTTCTAACTATTTACCCAACAAAATAAGAAAAAAAAGAAAAAAAAAAAGACAAAAAATTGAACTTACATGGTATGAACTTAGACTGACGCTTCCAATTTTACCTCAGAAGAAAAACCTAAAACCCTGCTGCCTTGACTTCTTACCATCTCCTCCGTCTCTCTTCGTCAAATCTTCTTCTTTTCACATCTCTTCTCTACTTACATATATAGCTGCTTCTTCTTTTATTTTTATTTTTTATTAAATTCTTGATTTCTTTTCCTTTTGGGGGGGGGGGGGGGGGGGGGGGGGAAAGAGATAGTAATAATAAGCTAAAATGGCATGCATTTCACATAGCATTGGAACAGCTGCTGCAGCAAATTTTCTGAGCAGCCATACTTACCGGTCACCAAAGCTGTTCACCGCCGATCGAAGCCGTTGTTTTTACCTGGGACCCATTAACTGGGATTGCTTAAAGCTTCAGGTTCATGGCAATTCTCGCCGCCGTTTGAATACTTGCAGGTCATTTACCACGGTTGTCAGTAGCTTGTCTTCTTTTAATGGTGCATCTTCTGGTAAGAATAGAGGTTGAAATCCTCTAATTTTATTGCCCTTTTTGTGTTCTTTTTAAAGAACTTGGGGTGGTTTTTAGGCAACTAGGAGAAAGATGCCTTTTTTCTTTAACTAAAGTTTTTGATTGAGTTTGAATGAATTACTGCTGCAAAAGTTGTGTTTGTTTCAGTTCATTTTGTATAATTTTGAAATCAAGAATTTCTCATGTTTGTTGTTGGTTTTTGTGGAATTTATACTTGTCCATTTGGACCATCATAATGTGTTGAAACATAGTTTCCATAGTTTTGGTTGTAACGACGTTGTGCAGGAAAAAAAAATAACAACAGTGATAAGTAATTTTGCATTGATAAGGATTTAAGAGACTTGAGTAAATTAAGAAAATGGTTTATGGTATTGACTGGCTAGTATTTTAACATTGATGATGTTCAGTACTTACTTGTGTGCTCTTTCTTGGTGTCATGGGCAGAGGAAAGGGTAGTTGTGTTGGTGATTGGAGGAGGGGGGAGGGAGCATGCTCTTTGTCATGCATTGAAACGATCTCCTACTTGTGACTCCGTCTTTTGTGCCCCTGGAAATGCTGGAATTGCAAACTCTGGGGATGCAACTTGCATTTCTGACCTTGATATCTCAGATAGCTCAGCAGTTATCTCGTTTTGTCGTGAATGGGGCGTTGGACTAGTTGTTGTGGGACCAGAGGCCCCTCTTGTTGCGGGTCTTGCTAATGATCTTGTGAAGGCTGGAATTCAAACATTTGGCCCTTCATCAGAAGCTGCTGCTTTAGAGGGCTCCAAGGACTTTATGAAGAGTATCTGTGACAAATATGGAGTTCCTACAGCCAAGGTTTGTCCTCTTTGTTGGTTTCTGGTGTTAGACTGGGAAGAGCATTCTTTGTTGGTGCAGATACAAGATGTAGAGAATTGATTTCCATCTGTATTGTTCTTATTGTTGGTTTGAAGATCGTGTCTTGGACAACATTTTCTCTCCACTTCTCTTTAACGTATATCATAATTGCTTTTGAAAATTTAATCATTTCAATGGATCGTGAGCTTTGTAAGTTGGTTACTCTGTGCAGTATAGGACATTTGACGATTCTACTGCGGCAAAAAAGTACATTAAAGAGCAAGGTGCTCCCATTGTTGTCAAAGCAGATGGACTAGCTGCTGGAAAAGGAGTTATTGTTGCCATGACAATTGAGGAGGCATATGATGCTGTAGACTCGATGCTTGTCAAAGGTGATTTTGGCTCTGCTGGCTGCTGTGTTATTGTGGAGGAATATTTGGAAGGAGAAGAAGCATCATTCTTTGCACTTGTAGATGGGGAGAATGCCATTCCCCTGGAATCTGCACAGGACCATAAACGAGTTGGGGATGGTGATACAGGCCCTAATACTGGTGGAATGGGGGCATACTCTCCTGCACCAGTTTTGACAAAGGAACTCCAATCTTTGGTTATGAAATCTATAATTCTTCCTACTGTGGAAGGAATGGCCAATGAAGGATGCAAATTTGTTGGGGTCTTATATGCTGGACTCATGATTGAGAGGAAGTCTGGATTACCGAAGTTAATTGAGTACAATGTTCGCTTCGGAGATCCAGAGTGCCAGGTCTTTTTTTTCATTATCTTGGATAGAAGTGGAGAAATGGTGATGTAATGGAGTCAATCTTCATGTGGCATCACCTTTTTTTTTATTTTAAATATTTGAGCAAAATGCTGATGGAGATGAGTAGTTGATTGTCTGTTAATTGTAGCATCTTCACCTGTATTGCATGGTGAATTCAGCTTCTTTGTTAGTGGTTATGCTTAATCGGAATGCTGAATCTGCTGGTCATGTGACTTCATTAAAACTTGCTAGCTAAATTCTTATTATTGTTGTACGTTTTCTTTATCTATATCCATAATTTGTATTGGTTGGTGGTTAGAAAGCAGTATGCAATGTAAAATCTTATTATTTATGCAGTTTTCTGGTTTCTAATGATCATAATATTAAGTGATTTTAAGTTTGGTGGTCTTAGAAGGTATCTGTAGTGAACTGATTCATTTTGCGATCTATTATTTAGAAAAAGTTTGTGATTAAGAATTGAGCAACAATGTTCTTTTTGGGTGCCATTCTGGTGGTTCTCCATGATTGCTTTGAATGTTCAGTTTCTCCTATTTGAGAAGTAGTCTGCCGGCAGACCAGTGAGATTATTAAGGTTTGATATGACTTCATTTCTTTGCAGGCATAACTGGTCTAACAATTCATGCTTCTGCCTGCTTTTCCTGATTTTCAGGTGTTAATGGTTCGTTTGGAATCTGATCTGGCCCAAGTTCTGCTTGCAGCTTGCAAGGGAGAGCTAAGTGGTATATCATTAGATTGGTCCCCTGGTTCGGCCATGGTTGTAGTCATGGCAAGTAAGGGCTATCCTGGGAGCTACGAGAAGGGGACAGTGATTCAAAACCTGGAAGAAGCGGAACAGGTTGCTCCGTCTGTGAAAGTTTTCCATGCAGGAACTGCTCTTGACACGGATGGAAATTTCATTTCGGCGGGGGGTCGTGTTCTTGGAGTTACTGCCAAAGGAAGGGATCTGGAGGAGGCACGGGATAGAGCTTACCAAGCTGTTGAGCAAATTAAATGGCCAGGGGGTTTCTACAGGAGAGATATAGGATGGAGAGCACTGCCTTTGAAACAACATTCTAGCACTGGCTGAAGTGGGTTTTAACTGGAGACGGTGGTGTATGACATAAAAATGCCAAGAGTCAAACCAGGAAATGCCATTCCTTTTGTTGGATCTTGAAAAAGATGATAAAAGACTCATAGCTTTTTCATTAGTCCTGATATACTAGGAAGAGAGCAGTTGAAAGAAGAATTTCCTGAAAAGAATTGAATGCTTGGAATTATTAAGTTGCTCATCCTGTCTAACTTCCCATCTTGTGGGACAAAATGTACACTGCACTGCAGCACTCTCCATAGATAAAAGAATTTCCATTATGGTAACTATACTTCCATTTGGAACTGTGCTAAAATTATCTCGTCTGAGTTTTTATTTGTTCCGGTTCTTTGTGATGCAAGTTGCCAATCACAGATATAAACATGAACTGACTCCAGGCGGGTTCTATGCTCAACTATTCTCCTCTTTGCTCACCAACTCTATAGACTTCTCCTTCAAGGCTACAGAGCAGCGAAATTTTTCAAAGCGAAACAAATTGGGGTGGCGGGCCGTTACCTGTTGGTGTTGGTGTAATCTTTCTGTGGTTCTTGGGTTGGTGAAGTGTAGAATAAAGCACAGATGGCTTCTCTTCTTCAAATGAATTACTTTTAGCAACTATGGAAGATTATTTTGCCTAACAGATAGTTGGACTAAATCAATAATAAAGCCTGCAACTTGTAATAGCTTGTCATTATCATTGTCGTAATTATCATTCCGGTTCAGATTATGAAATTCAAAAAACATGGCATGAAAATTGCTATGCTTCTGCTCAAAATGTTACATGTTGTGGAGAAAGAGTTTTTAGAGCTAGAGTCTTGGAAAATTTTCTATATTTTTCTCTCTCCTCGATTTACGCCTATTTATAGTCTTATGACATGACAAAGATTATACTAACAACCATCTAATCTTATCTCTAATTAATACAACTTCAAATTCAAAATTTATATAGATATTTGCAACTCTCACCTAATACCTACCACAACGCATTCCAACATTACAAGCTGATTTTTTTTTATTTTTTATTAAGCCTTGAACTATCTAAACGAATACAGTAGAATTCATTTTGATTTCGTCCCAAAGATCAACGGTAGATGGTTGTTTCTTTCTTTGTTTCTTCTTTTTTCTTAACATGCAATGTGGGCTGATCAAACATGACTTCTGTCCGAAAATCTCAAACAGAAAGAAGATTATATATAGTATAGATACAACGAATGTACAAACTGGCACCCGATTATTACAACGTTAAATGCATCAAGAAACCAGCCCAAAGTTAATATGGAAATGAATCACACAATCAAACAAAAGATAAGAAAGAAATAAAAAGAAAAACTGCAAAGAATATTTGAAAAGGAAATAGAAATGGCCCCTTTGCCTTACGCCTCGCCGCCTATTGGGCAAACCCAACATAATCCCCCCAATAAAATCACCCACAACAAATTCCAGAATCTTCCATTCGTCCCTTACCTAACTACCCACCTCTAAACCTCTTAAACCCAACACCCCCTCTTATCTTCTTCTTTCTTCTTCACCCTCAAAAGCTTAGCATTTTCCTCTCATTCTCTCTCTCCTACCTCCTCCCAGCTATCTTCCCCCAATTTCTGGGGTTAGGGTTTGGATAAAATTTAAAATTTTTTACAACAATGACTTCGTCCGCTGCTCAAATTCACCCCCTCGGGGATGCAACTGCTCATTTTACATCCGCAAACCAAACCCTAAACAAACCCTCTAAAACCCTATTCTTCGGTCAATCTCTAAACGCTGGCAACCGGACGGCGTCTGGGTTGAAACTTAAATATTCTAGGAATGGTGGCAGTGGCCGGAGATTTAATACCGCGGCGACGCCGTTGCGGGTGGTGGCGGAGAAAGTAGTGGGGATTGACCTTGGGACTACCAATTCGGCTGTGGCGGCGATGGAGGGGGGTAAGCCGACTGTTGTGACTAATGCTGAGGGGCAGCGGACGACGCCGTCTGTGGTGGCTTATACTAAGAATGGGGATAGGCTTGTAGGTCAAATTGCGAAGCGACAGGCGGTGGTGAATCCTGAGAATACTTTCTTCTCGGTCAAGAGGTTTATTGGGAGGAAAATGTCGGAGGTGGATGAGGAGTCTAAGCAGGTCTCGTACCATGTGGTGAGGGATGAGAATGGGAATGTCAAGCTTGAGTGCCCTGCTATTGGGAAAAAATTTGCTGCTGAAGAAATTTCCGCTCAGGTATATATACATATATAGCTTGAATATATATGCTGATTAGTTCGGGTTCAACTTGGTTTGCACATGTTCTTGAATGTAATTGGAGTGGAATATTGTGTAATTTTTTATGTTGCTTTCTTTATAATTGGATAATGATGTTGTTTTGAGTTGTTGTTTTGGGCATCTGTATTGGAGTTTCAAAATGTTGGAGGCTTTGAGATGAGATTTCTGGGTTTCCAGGTAAATATATGTGAATTTGATTGTTATCTCTGTTGCGATTGGTAGGGCTTGTTAATTGGCCTTTGGGGTTTTGTGCAAATGAGGTCCCGTCGAGTTCAAGAATGGGATTTCGAGATTAGCTAAATCTTTTTTGCAAGTGAAATATTGGTGTAGTGAAATAAATGATATCATGGGCTCTTTTCACCTGAAATTAAGGCAAAATGGTTGTTCTCAGTTAATGAATGAAGTTGACAGTTTGTACCTAAGCAAAGTACTTTCAAATGCAGGCTGAGGTGGAATGGATTATCTTCTGTTTTGTAATTTTTTTCTTCAAGTCAATAGATAATTTTGGAGGATTTGAATTTCCACAATAATGCGCATCTGGATTTTTGTCCCATATGGCTTTATTAATTCTGGTCTTTTTTCTGATTTCTTTCTTTTCTTTTTTAGGTTTTGAGAAAGCTTGTGGATGATGCATCAAAATTTTTGAATGACAAGGTTACTAAAGCTGTAGTTACAGTTCCAGCGTACTTCAATGATTCTCAGAGAACAGCAACAAAAGATGCTGGTCGAATTGCTGGTTTAGAGGTTCTCCGTATTATAAATGAACCTACTGCTGCCTCTTTGGCTTATGGCTTTGAAAAGAAGAACAATGAAACCATTTTAGTTTTTGACCTCGGAGGTGGCACTTTTGATGTTTCAGGTACCAAGTCTCTCTGGTTGTGTTTGTTTATCCCTTTCTGTTTATCTGGTGTAGTGTGACTATATTCTTGGTGCTTTCCTTTCATCAAGAATTTGACGACTTTTGTTGTGTGTTGGGGCTTTAGTCCTGGGAGCTACTATATATGCTTTTTGTTCTCTTAACCTCAACTCATGCACCCCCCCTTCTACGCGTGTGTTTTGATGTTGGGGTTGCTGTATAGGCTGAATAAAATAATAAGTTACTAGAGTTGAATTTACCAAATGAAGTATGTTGTTAGCATCTCCCAACAGTTACCTTTGGGTACAGTACCACGAGCAGTTCAATATACTGCAGAAGAAAAGGACCCATAATTTTCCCTAGAAGGCTCTATTTGTTTAATTGGCTTTTTTGGGGGGTGGGGTGTGGTATGTATGCTGCTAACATGAATGTGCAGGAATGTACAAATTTGAGAATGAGATTCTTTGAAGTACTCAAAAATCTGTTATCAAGTCTTGCACTACTTTTGCTTCCAATCACTTCTGTTGAGTTTTATATACCAGCCTTAAAAAATTGAAAATTCTAAGCTGGTTTAGAGCTTGACAGCTAATGATAGACATAGTTTTGGATAGTTCTTTGGCTTCCTCTAAGAATTTGGAGGTTTGAAGCAATCTTTCTGTAACTCTTTTTGCCATTGCTTGCTTGGGTTGTAGTTCTTGAAGTTGGTGATGGTGTATTTGAGGTTCTTTCAACTTCTGGAGATACTCATCTCGGTGGTGATGACTTTGACAAGGTTTTCATCTCTCTCTCTCTCACACAACACACGCACACACATCTTTGTGGCGCTTTCAACTTCTGGAGTAATTTGTTTGGTTGTATTTGCTGCTGATGGTTTGTCATTTGATGAATTATTTCATGCAGAGAATTGTGGATTGGCTTGCTGGAAATTTCAAGAAGGATGAAGGCATAGATCTTCTGAAGGACAAGCAAGCTCTTCAGCGTCTGACTGAAACAGCCGAAAAAGCTAAGATGGAACTATCGTCTTTGACACAAACAAACATCAGGTAAATCTTTTGGAGGCTCTTTTTTGATGTTATTTGTCCTAGAAGTCCCTTCAGTATCATATGATACCGTGTATATTCTTTTTGTGTGCCACAGCTTGCCTTTCATTACAGCCACGGCAGATGGTCCCAAACACATAGAAACCACTGTTACACGAGCAAAATTTGAGGAACTTTGCTCAGATTTGCTTGATAGGTATGAGAAGGTGGATGGGTCGTTTTCTGTAAATTATTGTTCTTTACACTAGTCACCTTCTGCTTTTCTGAATGATCACCATCCCTGAAATTATTGGATTCTCTCTCATCAGGCTCAAAACACCAGTTCAGAATTCTCTGAGGGATGCAAAGCTTTCTTTTAGTGATATAGATGAAGTGATCCTTGTTGGTGGTTCAACCCGTATTCCTGCTGTTCAGGAAGTTGTCAAGAAATTGACCGGAAAGGATCCCAATGTAACAGTCAATCCTGATGAAGTTGTTGCCCTTGGAGCTGCTGTGCAGGTGAGGTTATACTGCCTTAGAGACGTAGTGATTCCTTCATTTATCAAATGCCCCCTTCTAAATTTGATGTAACTTAGTAAAACTTACTTTGTGTGTCATGGCAAGAATTTGGTTTTTATCCTTCCTCAAAATTTTTTTTTTTTTTTAAGTTGGCTTTGCCATTCGTGATGCTTTAGATGTGTTTGTTCTGTGTGTTTTAGGCTGGTGTTTTAGCCGGAGATGTAAGTGATATTGTTCTTCTGGATGTTACCCCATTGTCTCTCGGGTTGGAAACTCTTGGTGGTGTAATGACAAAGATCATTGCAAGAAATACAACCCTTCCCACTTCAAGGTCAGAGGTTTTCTCAACAGCTGCTGATGGCCAGACTAGTGTGGAAATTAATGTTCTTCAGGGGGAAAGAGAGTTTGTAAGGGACAACAAATCATTAGGAAGCTTCCGTCTGGATGGGATTCCGCCTGCCCCTCGAGGAGTTCCTCAAATTGAAGTCAAATTTGACATTGATGCAAATGGCATTCTTTCTGTCACTGCAATTGATAAAGGCAGTGGGAAGAAGCAAGATATCACCATCACAGGTGCCAGCACATTGCCCGGTGATGAGGTATGCCTCCTAAATGAATGATCACCACCTGTAGTTTTAAGCTAAAAAATTTCCCTTAGGTGAGTTTCTGCTTTGACCACCAAAATCTGCTTAAATTCAACTGAAGCAAGGAATATTCATTTCTGTACGAGCTGTAATTTGTGGCTTGGGAAAAAAGCTTTTTCTTTTGTGTAAATCCTATTTGTTACATAGCAACTTGAGAATTTGCTGTCTATCTTGAATGAAAAAAAAAAAAAAAAAAACAGGTAGAGAGAATGGTTAAAGAAGCTGAGGAGTTCTCCAAGGAAGACAAGGAAAAGAGAGATGCTATAGATACAAAGAATCAGGCAGATTCTGTCGTTTACCAGACTGAGAAGCAGCTGAAGGAATTTGGTGACAAGGTTCCTGCAGCAGTAAAAGAGCAAGTTGAGGCAAAAGTTGGGGAACTCAAGGATGCAATCTCAGGTGGCTCAACACAGGCGATCAAAGATGCTATGGCTGCACTAAACCAGGAAGTAATGAAACTCGGTAGTTCAGTCTATGGCAAGCCTGGTGAGACACCTGATGCTGGTGCAGCACAGGGCTCTGATCCTGGGCCTTCAGGCAAGGGAACTGATGGAGATGTCATTGATGCCGATTTCACTGATAGCAAATTAGACTAAGAAGGAAGATCAACCCTGAGCTCATTTCCACTTTTGTGCTCCCTGCTTTCTCCCTCTACTTTACAAGCTTTGGAATGTGAGGTATGAAGTTGTCAGAATGGTCCTAGCATTTTTTTCGGCGGTTGGGGGGGGGGGGGGGGGGGGAACATTTTATTATTTGGGGGCTTGACAAGGAAATTTTATTAGGATGATATGGAGAGGTAAAAAAAAAAAAAAAATAGTATCCAATAGGTAATATTTTGGACAGTAAAATACATGAAAGTCAACCCTGACAGTTTTAAATGTATTTCTAAGCATTTCATAAGTGGTTTGACATGCGGGGATGAAATTTTTTCTATGCTTGAGATTGTGTCCATTGATATGTTGTCATTTCCCATGTAGAGAGTAAAAGGTAGGGGTTGTCTCATGAAGCAGAAAAGTTGACAATTGATTCTCTCTCTCTCTCTCTCTCTTCTTTTTTTTTTGTTGTTGGGGGGGGGGGGGGGGGGCTGGAGTTGTACTCTTACAATTTCGTAGCACTATGAGAATATCCAGTGTGATCTAATTCGCATAATTGTGCACATCATCTTCTTAATTGTGTTTTTGTTTTACTTTCATTCGGCCCTGGTCAGACCTAAAGTGCAACTGTTAAGCATCCTCTTGAAAACATCTAAAAGCAATTGCTAGAAATGTTTGGAGAGGCGAAGAATACAGGAAGGAGGAAGAAATGAGTAGAAAAATCCGTTTGGAGTTGGTTTACTCAAGGGTTTCTCGACTAATTTCTGGCACTTGTTTAAATAAGTAAACCATTTTTGCTACATTTCTGACAGGAATTGATTATAGGACAGAGTGAACATTCCTCATTGTGGCCCAATCTCATGGTTGAATCCTTGGATTAAGTTGGGAAATTTGCAATGTTTCGGATGCAAAACATCATTGAAAAAGATCAAAGGAAACTGTTCCAAGCGGAATGATACCTGCATTTTACGCCTTCTAGTTGATTCATACATACTGATAATTCTTGCATTTGACCTCCATGGTCTAGTATGAAGAATGGCAGTGGTAACACTGAACAAACACGACAGCTTTTATTCCACATCGTCCACCAATTTAGATTCCTAAGTTCATTAGCTATGTATAGCTGCTTAAAAAACCATATGAAATATATACATTCTTCTGGCTAGGATAATGGCCGTCGCATGTAACTCCAGATTACAGGACCAATGTGTAATTACATACTAAATAATAGGTTTTCCAAATGAAAATTGAAGGCAAATCACTGTACCTATATCCCAGGCGGGAAAAGGGAATAAATTTCTGCAGCACAGTGGTTAGATTGGAAGCCGGTTAGGAGCATGTGTAGGTAGGCTCGGCCATTTCTGGCACTCCAAAGCTGGTAAATATAAGTCTGCTTTCTAGTCAGTTTTTCAGCTCTCTGCTCCTACTGCGCTATCCCACGCCTTGTTGACGAAATTGTGGCCATGGCGGGGACTGAGGGTTGGACTGGGAGAAAGACTACTGCTTTCTCTGTCCATTCTTCTGTCAAAACCAGGACCGAACTCATTGTGCATACGTTTGAAACAGCACCCACTACGTGTGTGCCTAAGGGTCGATTGGTACTGAACGGGAACATGGTCCACCTGGTATCTCGCGCCTTCAGCTCGACCAACAGATCTAACCGAGATCAGCCTTTCGGGTCCAGCATTTTTATGAGGATCAAATTGTGATTTGCTAGGATATTGTTGGCCTTGGTTAAAGGGTTGCCTCCTGGCTTGGAAGTAATTCTGAGGGTACATTTGATGACCACAACCTCCACTTTTCTGAAGACCAGTATGGTAGCACACATTAGGTGAGCTCTGGACTTTCTGCATATGATAGTGGTTCTGGATTACGGCTTCTTGGCCATTTCCGTCAGTGTTGCAGCTCTCAGCAGACCTTGGGGAAGAGCAGGCGGAAAATATGCCAAAAGAAGCCCCATGATATGAACTGAAACTTGGATTATGCATCATGCCTGATAGTGAGGTGCGGACAATGCCATTGATTGCATCAATATATCGCTGCTCAACTGCATCAGTTTCCACACGATTCTCTGCTACAATATGCTTTGCAGGGAAAAGGAAGGCTCGAAGCCTTGATGCACTTTCACACTGGAACATGTGGCGTAGGTCCTCGTCATTTTTAACGGAAACCAGGGCATCGAGATCCTCCGGGACCAACTGATATTTGAGGACCATCTCATCCTCAATTAGGTATGTAAGCTTCTTCATTAGCTCTTCAAGTTGATAAAAAGCACAGTACATCAATAATCGGTCAAGGATTGAAGTGTTAAATGACTATTCCAAGATTGAAATCCCCCAACTTTATCATATTGGCCATGATCTAGTTGCAAATATCAGGCTTTCCTCGCGATATATTTGATAAATGCTTGTCTGACAGACAAAATATGAAGGCTAAAGATTCATTAAACCTATTAGTTTTTCCTGTTCCATGATGAAATGGACAGAAACATATAATCTAACATGACTCATAACATTGTGTAAGCGTGTAGGCGTCGGGACAATATGGCATTAATTTTATCAGTCCATTATAGGAGTGGCTATTTGCCTTGTAAAATTGTAATGCACTATCTCAGTTTGGAGCTCTTTTTGTTTCCGTCATAGGACATTGCACAAAACCAGCCTAAGATAGAAGGAATGAGTGCGAAGGGACATTTTTTACGAGAATTCAACTAAACATTGTATATATTTGTGAGTATCGGGAGACACGCCTAAGATTATCCTAACTGGTGTTGTACAGACAATCTAAAATAGAATCATATAAACTTTTTCAAAATTCCTGGTTCATATTTTAAAAGTTAACATTCAACTTTACTTTTGCAATACGTAATATCCTAAGTTGAAAATGACATTTCTATCAATAAAATTAGAAGTAACAATCAAAATTTCAATATTAAAGCGCCAATGCATTGCAAACTATAAGATTTTTGTGGAGAAGATGAATGTATATCCTATCCTATTGACGTTGAGGAACACAAATATGCAAAAGAAATAGGGGCCAATTGAAGAAAAAATTACAATAGAAGAAGATGAATAAATTTAAAATACCTGGGAATTTGATATCTCGAGGGACAGAAATGACTCTGGTCTCCCCACCAACGTATTTAAGCTGACCATCGGCATTCATAGGAAGAATTTTGCCACCATGGCTGCACAAAACCTTGATCCTGTTCTTAGGTAAGCCAGAGACAGACCCTGGTGCTGAACCACAGGTAATGTTATCCTCCATCATAATCAAACCTTCTGTTGCCATTTTCCAAAACGAATATCAACAAATAAAAGAAAAACCACCCAAAAATTATACACTGCGTATGAAATCTGTGCTATGTACAGTATGTACAAAAGCTACAAAAGGGAATTGAGTTTCAGAAAGCGATTGACAATAACATGGGATGAGGGAATGGTGATGGTTTTTACATTTTATTTTTCTGGTTATTATGTTTTCATATAGAAAAACAGGTTTTTGGTCAATGCCTTAAAATGGAAGGAAGTTCAGTTTCTATTATTCTTGCGCTTAACTGATACCACAAATTTCGCCCACACTCACAGGACCATAGTCGTGATTCAACCGATTCCATGATCAAAGTCTCACTGGATCGAACCAATCCTCTAATTCTCGATTTTATTAGTGCTACTAGGACATGGGATAAAGTTTTGCTTTGCATTATTATTTTTTTTCCCAAAAAACTAGAAACCTAATACAGTATAATAATATAAGTTGTTCAATCTTATAACGAATTAAATAAGACGTAAAAACGAGTAACGAATTACATGTTGAGATTGAAAAACGTTTTCTTTGAATTTAAACTCACCAAGGATTTAATTAGTTTTCGAAATCCATCCCTGCTGAATGATCAATTGTAATTTCTGATTGAAGTCCACTCTTTTTCTTCTCAACTTTATCCTGATTCCAGTCATGCATATATGAAGAAGACCGAGACTTCATTCTATTCAGTATTTAGTAGAGCAGTAGTACAGTGCATATCACTCGGGATCAGGGTATTCCATCTTCATGGGGTCCAAAAATATTCTTATGATCTGGGAGTCATGGTAGAGCCGGGAGACTGGGACCAAGAGGCCATGGATGCCAAAATATCACCGTCAACTCGTACTTTTGTGAATTTTCGCCTGGAATAACCACATCTAATGGTCTCCCCCTGCCTTCGACACACCATCATAAACAGATACTGTTATTTATTTCATTGTTTTGTCTACCACCCCCGCCTTATTGGGGAAAAGTATACAATACACCATGTGCATTGTCACGTGGTGTACTAGAACCAATAATTTATCGTCATGTGGCAATGGTGAGTCATACCTTGTATTATTTGACGATATGTGATTGGTTCTAGTGCACCACACGTGGCGCGCGTGGTGCACGCAATACTCACTCCCTTATTGGAGAGAGAAATTTTTATTCATGTACATTTTTACATATGAAATACTTATACATCTTAGTTGTTAAATTAAATCATTAGAGCTCTAGGCTAATCTCCTCCAACAATTGCACTATTATATCTAGTTATTCCTCTAGCTTGATCCAATAAATAGCTGGACGCCGTCACAATGAACATACCCACCTTTGTCGTTAGTGGTTTTGGTTGCTTTTACCCCCAAACACCCAAAAAAGAAAAAAAAGAGTTGGTTTTTGTAGTTGGTTAAAGTAGACAGAGATACGTACGCCAAACAGGTATAACAGTGCCATTTTCAATAACTTTATAAGTAAAATTTTTTTTTTCCAATACGCTGCAAGTTTTCTGGGCTGGTTTAGTGTGGTCTACTTTTATTTTCAAAATATATCTCCTACAAAACTTCTGAGTTTCTAAATATTTTACAATTCAAAATTATTGTTGAAGAGATTAATAGAATTAGATAGTAGTATAAAAGTTTATGGAATTTGGTACATTCCGGGAGAATATTTCCTGCAAGTTCGGGTTCATACCAGCGTTTAATTGGAAAAGAAACTTCTTACAATAGATCCAACTGGTAAAACTTCTTACAAAATCCAAATGGCATGCTAACGAGTCAAGCTACTCTTAGTAACAATATGAATCGGAGACACTGTCCCAAAATTTGAACTAAGAGAAACAAGATAAAGAAAAGCATACAGGTAGGTGTTTTCTGAATTCAGAAGACAAAATTTCTGGATATAGTTGAGATAATCAAATCATCAATTTGATCAAACAACTTGGTAATTCTCTGTAGTTAGCAGCGTTCTCTGAGAATACTTGGGAACAGGTCCACCTCTTAGTGGCAAAATATTTGTGACCTGCAAAATACATGCAGTTCATATGTTTAGCAAACTATAGTATTCAACGCAAAATGGCTAGTGTTAATAAGCAAAGAAACATCTCTTCTGGGTATGAGATAACACAGGCATATATTAGAAAAGACATGATAAATTTTGAAGGATCTTCCACATGTAAAGGATAGTGAAGATCTTTGCACATGATAAACAAACACCAATGAAGATGAGTGAAATGCACATGAACTACAAAACACTAGCTAAATTGCTAATCAGCATACATTCCTGAATTCTGTCGTCCCAATCTCTTATTTTTCAGATAATCCTAATATACACATGAACTCATGCTATGCCTTAAGAACAGAGTTATGAATTTTTTTTTTTGTAATAGTGTCAAAGAGATACAGTATGTCAAACATGATTACATGTGAGAACTTCTACACACAGCAATATATCTGCCAATCAGACAATAAATCTCAAAAAAGCTTCAAATAGCAGATTGGTCTGCCTATCCATTACTAACAAAAGTTTCAGACACATGATAAACTGGGCAAACTTTGACAAAAACACGTTCACTAGAAAGCGATCAAAAGACAGTCCAATAATGATCTACCATACACTGTCAGGAAAATCTACACACATGATACTAAATTCATGGGGCATATTATACCATACCTATGCTGAAAGCATAGGTAGAATAATTAGTAGGCAAAAACATAACAAGGCATTTTCAGCATAGGTAGAATAATTATTAGGCAAAAACATAACAAGGCATTTACAGTATATGAACTGGGCATTTATAATGCATGTCAGAATTTAGTTCAGGAAGATGTTAGAAATCCATGGAGAGGCTGTGGAACCTTTTATTTGATATTCTGTTATTCAAATATTGGCTTCACATGCCATGATACAAAACATGGGCAGAAAGAAAAGCAAACCTTTAGATCACAGAAAGTGCTTGCTGCAGTGAAACACACAGAAATTGGGAAAAAGACTGATGGATCAGCCGGGGGAACTACAAATTCCATAGATCCACTGCCAAGAATAGAATTAGCCGGATCAGAAACAAAAATGGTATCATAATATTAGGTTTTTCAATTAAAGCATACCTGCGGTTTGAGTTATCAATGAGTACTATAGACCACTCCAAAACAGAATTTCTGGAATCATACCTGCACATAAGATCAATTAAATGCTCAAACCCTCTCCTCCAGACAGCACCTAAAGATAAAATTTGAATCATGACTGAAGTATTAAACAAACTTTTCTCCTTCTAATTAATGCAAAATACAACAGCAATTTGAAGGGAATCTCATACCACAATCTTATTTTCCAAAAAGAAAGAAAGAAAGAAACCTCAAAACAATGTGTGTGTGTGTGTGTGAGAGAGAGAGAGAGAGAGAGTGGGAAAGAGAGGAGGAGGAGAGATGAGATACACAGGTGCTGCTTGTCAGGTGAATCTGTTCTATAGTTAGATTATCATTTCCCCAAGTTAAGTCCCATTTAAACGCTACCAAATGACTCTGCATAGTTTACTTATTTCCTAATAGTTTGCTAACTTCCTGAATATTCTATAGGTAAAATGCACGTAAGAAACAAGAAGTACAGAATATGCAGCCTTACAGGAGAAGTGGCAACCTTCCTCTTTCCCAACCACCTTAAAATTTCCACACCAGGGAACCCCAGACTATATTCAAGTTTTTAATCAGTATAATGAGCAAAGAACAATCAATCTGCTCAGGATTAGAACTGTGTAAGCTTCAAGCTCACAAAAATAAGTTCAAACCAAAAGGCAAAAAACAATTCTTTCTTCATTGTGTAAACCATAAACTCTCACCTCCCCCCATCACGAAAGTAATTCCAACCAAAAAGGCATAAACCAGTTCTTTCTTCATTGTGTAAACCATAAACCTTACCTCCAATCCCCATCAACCTGTCGGACACTAGGAGCCTCTCTTAAAGCAGGAAGTGGCACAGAGATCACAACATTTTGCAGATCACACATTGAAAAAGCTTCATACTCGATATTCACATAAGTCTCATTCCCAGAAACAGAAGGCCAGCAGTTTACTGAGATACGATAGTAATAAAAATCAATGACACAGAAAAATGATAAACAGAAATATAAAAACACAAGTAAAGATAACGAAATGGGCAAGCTCACTTGACAATGGCACCAAGGACTCATCTCCACTTTGCATTCTCCACTTTAAGAGACTAACTCCATCACCAGCTTGGGCAGCTGGAAATGGCCGATTTGGGTCTTTCAGTCCAAGGATGTTTTCGTTGTTAAACAACTCCTTATTAATATTAGGGTGCGTCTTGAAAAGAATTGCTGGATTTCCTCCAGTTTCAACCTGCAAATTAGGCTAATCGCATAAGCATGCCAATTACACTGTAACACAAAAGAAACTGAACTGACTCGGTGTCAAGGATATTCATGCATCTAGATGCAGGAAGTGTGATAGTTGTGTCTCTGCACTGACTCGGTGTCAGAGGATCAACACAATGTACATGCAAACACAAACAAATACAGAGATAGGAAAGAATGGAAGGAGAGGGAAGAACCTGCACTTGGATAAGTCCATCATCTTGATTAAGAATTTGAAGGGACAAGGTACCCTGAACATCAAAGTTGCTAATACCACCATCCCGCTTCAGCATGACATTAAGCTTTTCTTCGGCAGTCAATGTTACAGGATCAGTTGGAGGTGGAGCAGCAGGTTTGGACTGACCAACAGTTGGCCTGACATCCTCCACAATAACTTCACCTTCAGCTTTAAGAGATTCCAAAAATTGATTGGTCCTCTGTGTTTTACCTAGCTGCATACCAAGACCTTTGGGTGGAGCTGTAGCTGATGCAGGTGGGTGACCTATTCATACAAATCGCATTAAGCTTGACAAACCATATTCCACTCCAAACCCATATTGCAATTACATATGCATGAAGAAAAACATCCTATCAGGAAAAGACATTCATCCTTGTGTTACACCCAGGAAAGCAACAAACCAAAAAAAAAAAAAATAGTAGTAGACATTATGCACTGTTCTAGACTACAAAACCCTATTGATACTCAAATTCTAGTAACAAAACGACACGCTGAGAATTCCTTCGTGCATGTTTGATAAATTCCTCAGCCAATAAAAAAATTGATTGTATGCTTGTAAGTTTCTTACCCTCCCCTTGTTGCACCCAACTTTTCCAAACATACTATAGCACAACCCTAAACCTAAAGCACAAATAATGATTCGAGAATCAACATACAAGCACATCATAAGGTAGCTTCATTTTACTACTACAACCAGTTATTCACTCTATTAAACTGTTGCCTCTAGATAATAAAATTTAAAACAACTTTCACAACAAAAACTAAAACAAAGAGTGCTACTTTTAGTCACAGAAAGTCAAATGAAATAAACCTTTTGATTTGGTAGAGAAAGATTCAACATCAGTGCTTATTCCAAAGCCAGATGAACTTCCATAACCACCTCCAGAACTAGTCATAGTCGTATCACTTCCAAAGCCAGAATCAATTCTTCCAGATGACATTGATTGCAGAGGCATAAAACCTCCTCTCTCACCTCTATTCTTTTCAATCTGCAAAGTGTATACAACAGATTTTATTCTGATAAGTGCAGTATAAGAAAAATCATTACAACTACACAGGACCAGAAGCATATAAAAACATGAGCAAAGTTGAGTTCCAACCATTACCTTGCTTTTGTCAATCTCACTAGCTTTGCGCTTCATGACATCCTTGGTGTCATTAATCTTGCTCTGCAAGACCAACTTGTGCAATCGCTCCTCATGACTTTCCATCTCACAGTACTGCTTGACTTGTGCCACAGTGACATTTTCCCTGTGCCCAAGAGAGATGGCTTCATCAAAGGCAAAAATAAGTTCAAATGCTGTCTTGCAAATTCCCTCTTCATCCAGTGAATAAGAATATTCAGGGACCTAGCAATGGTTAAGGAATAAGCCCTATAAACCAATGTCTTCTGCTCTATCCATTTACATCAAATTTGGAAGCATGATGGTTAACAAAATTTCCATCTAATTCAATTTAAATAAACTGAAAGAAGGACATCCATAATAAAAAGAACAGACTGCATCCAATAATTAAAGCACTATCAGTTTGCTTTGCCTTTCAATAAAATTTAGAATAAAAAATTGGACGGGTGGAGTGGAATGATTTAATTAGATAGTTGAAGTGTCAAAAGGATACAAGTTTAGAAAGCAGCCTCAATGTATCCAAATCTTCAAGAATGTTGCTCTGTTTGTTAGTCACAAGCAGCAAATAGAGAGACTCAATTGGCTGGTAAACATATCGCACATTTTCAGTCTCGACGTAAGTGTGTTGTTTCCCAGTTCCAACCAATTTTGGGAATGCCGCAAGGTACCCTTCAATTCTTATGCGAGACATATCAACAAATTGCCTTGACACCAGAGCTGTAAAAGCCACATCATAATTCATTTAGGGGGGAAAGAAAAGAAGAACATGTGAAAAGAGATCAAAGTAATTCAAACTGCGTTATTAATTCCCAGCCCAGAAAGCAGACAATACCAAGGAAGGAAAAAAAAAATTCACAATGCATGCCAAATTAATTTATGAATAAAAAAATATCACATCATGCTTCAATATCCTTGTACCTTAGTAGGTTCCAGCACGCACATATCCCAACAACCATCTCTCCAAGGAGTTGCAATTAAATCAGGTAACACGAGAACTAATGCAAGCAAAATCCCACTGAACATTTCTTGCAAAAACCATAAGATAAAATTTCTCTCATCTGGGAAGAAAAATCCTTTTCATCATTTTCTTAACCTTTTCACTATATTTTTAGATCAATATTTAATTCGGTATATGTTCCTAACATATCACATTCATGTTACATCATGCCAGAAAATCCAAATTACTGCTTTTATATTTAGAGCTAGGATCCACCATTTCCATCTTTCAGACTTCATCTGCAAAAATCCTCTACTTCTTTATGGCTAAATTTATATCTGGTTAATTCAGCACTCTTATAAGCAAATTTAGACACTAATCATAAGCACCTCTTTAATTAACAGAGCCTTCACATCCACTACTCTTCCCCAATCTCAATTAGACAAAATCAATACTACTTTTTGATTCAGCTATTAACCGTATTGCAAAACAAAATGCTTAACATAATTGCACACTAAGAAATATAGTTTGACTAAGGAGCTTACGCTTGCCAGATTTACTAATAATGGAAGCCGCCAAAACCACCTGCATCAACATACAATAGGCAGAGTTAAAGAATACTTCATAGCAAAAACTACGACAAAAGATAACAACCACAATCTCAACTCCCAATGCAAGGGTACAAAAGTTTTATTCTCTCAAATTCACATAACATATCCAGAAACTTCAAGAATTTGAAATACAAAAACCTAACCAGTACAATTGCAATAGCAATTACCATTTTGATCCTCTGGAATTCTGAACTCCACTTGTTCAAACTGTCGGCAAATGTTCCTCTTTCACCCCTAAAATAACAAATTAACTTAAACTTCGGGAAAACAAAAAACAAAATTCAATAAAAAAAAAATTAACAGAAAAATGAACAATCACAAATTTGCAATGCAGGACATATACATTATTAAGACGACTTCGATCGGATCAGTGCGAAGAACGATTGGTTTCGATATAAAAAATTAGCGAGCGAATTAATCGAATTTGGCGTAAAATTAGCAACAAATGAAGAACTAGGAACAGATCGGAGCAAGTGAAACCCAAGATCTAGCAAATAATTCAGCAGGATCCAGCTTATAAGATACTAATCAAAATGATAACAATAATGAAAAAGATTTCACATAGCTATGTATATATATATACATATAGAGAGAGAGAATTTACCAGAGAAGTTGCAGCGAATGATGAAGGAAATGAACAAAGCCGAAGGAAATTTGAGAGATCTTCGGGATTTGTATATATAGCTATCAAGGGGGACTGCTGCGACTTGCGTTGGATCAGTGACGAATGAGTGCCCGGGCCGGGGGTGTTGAAGGGGAAGTAGTAAGGATGAAGCATAAATGAGAGTTTTTATTTATGTTTAAGTTAAATTACATTTTAACCCCGAAAAATTGTGGGAATTATGAAATGGAACGGGTAGACTTTGGCTTCAATTAATTGACCCTCCTTTTATTTGTCAAGAAAAAAAAAAAAGATTGTATTTGGTTCACTCTCATAATTGAAATTGGATAAGAGTTTGAATCATAAAATCAATTATAATTTGGCCCCCCAAAAATATCTAATTTGATTTAAGCTACATTTCTAAAGATATGATTCCACTTCTATTTGGTTTAAGGTTGGAAATCTTTATGGGTCACAACCAATTATACTTGTTACAAAAAATTAGAAAATAGGCAATAGGTCATATCCTTAATATAGGCAACCAAATATGTCATAAAAACATCCAATGGATTTGAAAATAGAGTATTTCTTAACTACAAAGCTCAAGCTCATGTGACTAAGTTCACCTCAACAATTTTGGCTCAACCATATTCTAATCATGCAAATACATTTAGAATGAGTGCGATCGGTAGTTGCCTGATTGACCAGTTGGATGCTTATTATGAATTCAAGTCGTTGCCATGGTTCCCGTAGCAGGGCATTAAACTTGAAGTCTGAATCATGACAGGTGAACGCATTTGTGTTTAGGCTTGGGGATGAGGCAAAAGTACAGAATTAGGCTACATCAATTTTTTTTTTTTATAATTTTTGGGATCAATGGAGGCAGAAGTTACAACCTCCGTCTAATTGGACAGCTACTTATAATGGAGCTTGCTCAATTGGCTAGGTAACGCCCTCCTTATTGGCTCCATTTTTTTTTTCTTTTTTTCCAGGTTCGATCAAGAGCCACAATTCGATCTAATTAGAGAACCACTTATAACCAATTGAACTTGCTCAGTTAGTTAGGAGAACGCTCTCTTGCTGCCAAAGTCCGAAGTTCAAACCCCAAGCTTGACAGTTTAGATAATAAGAAATATGTGTGTAAAGAAGGTCAGGGAATATGTTTAGTTAGCTTATGGAAAATCTCACTCCAAATTTTTGGAAAAACTGTTTTGATGTAATGAATATGAACATGATTTAACAAGCATTTAGATATAGAGAGAGAGAGACCTACTTGTGTATATTGTGTTGCAGTCGTTTCCGTTTCACCGCTTCAGGCTTATATAATTCAGAATTGGGCTACACCTTTTTTCTTTGCATGTAGTACATTTGTGCTTTAGGCTTTGGGCTAAAGACTATCACAAGTTCTGAGACAAACTTTTAAATTCAGAGTTCTTGGCCCAACCCAGGAAAAGACAAACGATTTTTATGGATTTCAACTGATTTATCCACCTCCTCCTACTTCACATTAGGCGGTTCCAAAATTTTATGTCACCCGCCGTGATTCTAACATAATCCCGTTCAAGAAACACAAAATGAACGGATCAGAGTTGACGTTTACTGCTATGCGAGCTTAATTTTTAGTTGAGTGGAGTGTTAGTTAATCTCAAAAAAAGTTCACTAATTCTCTTTCGGTAGCACAAAAGTTCTCACATCGGTGGTGTAGTAGTATTAGAATGGGTAGATAAGTTTAATGAATTGTACAAAAGGTTGGATCCCTTTTATACACCTCATTTCTCCTCTTTCTACTCTCTGTTAATGTTTAGTTGAGTGGAGTGTTAGTTAATCTCCAAAAAAAGCTCACTAATTCTACTCCTGTAGCACAAAAGTTCCCACATCAGTGGTGTAATAGTGTAATAATGTTAAAATGGATAGATAAATTTAATGAGCTGTACAAAAAATTGAATCTCTTTTGTACACCTCATCTCTCCTCTTTCTATCTTTTCTCTAATTCCTAGGAAATCCTGAAAAAAAAAAAAGAGTTGACTTTTACTGGTTCTTTCCTCTTCAGCAAAACCACACAAACCCGTAGATGTTGTCACAAACCCGTAGATGTTGTCCGGTCTAACTTGTCTTTTACTTCACTCCCATCCCTTTCTGTTCATTCCCTTAAATAATTATAGTTACAAAAATTAATTATACATTTCACTATTTTAATACATACACCTCTTTTTTTTTTTTTTTTGAATCATGTGAAAAGGCTAATAAATTTTCTTTTTACATGTAGAGTTAAGGTCTTCAAAAAAAAGAAAAAAAGAAAAAAAGGACTGTATAGATCATCCCTTTTGGTTATGGTTCTCAACTCTTGCACAAACCATTACCTTTAGTTATATAATTCTCAACTCTTTTTTTTTTTTTTGAGGTGAATTCTCAACCCTTTTTAAAAAAATTGAGAGTTCCTCCCTTTTTTTAATCACAATTTTAAAGTGGTGACATTATGAGTACATTTGTATCCCATATGTCGATTTAAATATCAAATAATTTAATTTATATTTCTATTATAAATTCTTTTTTTATATTACATATTTTTATAACTTATCGTATTTATATTGTACACGTATTATAAATTTAAAAAAATGCAATTCAAAACGGAGTCCTATTCCCGTACATTACAGTAGTAGAAAATTTTCAGTCAAAAAAATAATCTTTTCTCCGGACTCTACTCCCTACTCTATAGATCTGAGCTGACTTCAATTTCTCTGCCAAATCTCTAGGGTTTTCAGCTCCCAATTCCAAGAAATCCTGATTATACCTAAATTTTTCAAGCATCCTACCGATTCACACAAGCTCCAAGCTTAATAATCCGTGTATGCACGAGAAATTCTTGAATGGTGCGCGGAATTTTTTATTAGAGACGAATTTGAGCTGAAAGATTGGGGTTTTCAGCTCGATATTAGCTTAAATGCTCTCGAATTTCTGCATCATCCCAATTGAATCAGTAGCAGAATGATTTGAGTGATGTTTTAAGCAATGGCACCTAAGCTATCAGCTCTAGAATCAGCAAAAGTTGCTATTCAGTCAATTGGGCGTGGATACGATGTATCTTTGGATCTTAGGCTCAAATATTGCAAAGGGGGTTCACATTTGATTGTGATTGATGAAGATCGAGGCCAAGATATTGTGCTTCCTGGTGGAATATCGATATCTGATGTGCCCAAATCGATTAAATGTGATAAAGGAGAACGTACCCGGTTTCGGTCTGATGTTCTGCCTTTTCATCAGGTGGTATATCTTTCAACTTGCCTTAGTTTTTGAGGGATTAGTCTTCTCTGTTTTGTTGTTTTTTATAGTTGTCTTGAGTTGTGTTTTGGGAAGAAGATGATGGTTGCCATGTACTTTGTGTGATAATTTTATAATGTCCCAGCACCAGAGGAAGGTATCATGAAATCAGCAAGATTATGATATACTAGTTTCAGTCGTTGTCTCTCACTGATCAGTTTAATGCCAGAATGTTATTATTATTATTATTTTTTTATATTTGGGTTCCTTGCATTACATTTCTTTTTGGCCAGATGTCTGAACAATTCAACCAGGAGTTGTCATTGACTGGTAAAATCCCTTGTGGACACTTCAATGCTATGTTCGAGTTTTCCAGTTGTTGGCAGAAAGATGCGGCCTATACAAAAACTCTTGCTTTTGATGGAGTATTCATTACACTTTATACTGTTGCTCTGGAAAAATCTCAGTTGGTGCTGTGTGATTATGTGAAGAAAGAAGTTCCATCATCATGGGAACCTGCTGCTCTGGCTAGGTAAAACTCGAACTTCTGCATTTTTATTTACTTCTTAGGCTTGAACTGCTGTATTTTTGTAATTCTAGCTGGCATTTCAAGCTTTCTCCTTTTACTGTGATGAGGTTTTTGGCTGCAGAAGAACTTCTAGTCCCAAATCTTTTTTTTTTTTTTTTGGTTAACCTTTTGGAGGTGGGGAGTTGATGTCAATGTTACTTAGAAGGGTAGCTTTAAAAAGAAGACTATGTAATCAATGCAAACTGAATGTTCAGAATTGCTTGCTCAAACTAGCTTACAATAGCTGTTGTGTTTGTGCTCAACTTTACGAAATGGCTGTGAGTTTGTGACAAAATGCGCTAAAGTTTTGTTAGAGCCTTTTCTACTTCAGTGGTACTAAGTAAATGAAGTCTGCATCTATGAGGAGTGAATCTCTGCTTTGGTCCATCAGTAAGGGTATCTTAGGGAAACCCCAACATTTGTCAATCGAGTTTCATATGACAAATCAAAAGGGAGAAATCTTTACTTGTCTCATGGCTGGTTCTAGTAACTGAGCTTATCATGTCATCTGTAATGTATTCCATTTTCTAATAATCGTAAGAAGTCCTTGCCAAGTTGAATACATATCTTATAACTTTTGATAGGTTTATTGAAAAATTTGGCACCCATGTTATTGTTGGTGTGAAGATGGGTGGGAAGGATGTAGTATACATGAAGCAGCAGCATTCTTCATCACTTCAACCTGCTGACGTGCAGAAAAGATTGAAGGCAATAGCAGATAAGAGGTTTTTGGATGCTGGTGGACAATGTGGAACAGAATCTGAGGAAGCATACCGCAATGAGAAGGTCTGACATTGAAAATTTCTTTTCTCCGAACAACTCCCCGCACAAGAATTATGTACCACATAACATGCCTTTGTTTATGTAATTTGGCTGAATTAACTAGGATCTGTCTGTTAGTTGCCATCAGAGAGAGATACTTATGATATGAATTTCAGTGCTATAAAACTAATACCTTAGTACCCAAAAAGCTGCCTTGCATTTTCCTTGTTCATCGACTCATCACTGGATGAAATAACAAAATGAAAACCATAAATGGCTGAGTTTGATGTGAGTTCTTTTATGGCAATTAGCATGAAAAGGCTTCTGCTACAATTGATGCGTGCTTGATAATCAAGAATAAGCTGATTATGTAAAGTTTTCATGCTTTTACTTTATCCAGTAACTTGTGTGCGCTGATAAGAGGTTCCCTTGTTTAATATGCATGGTTTGTTCGCGCACTGCCCTCCCGCCCGCCGGGTTTGGGGGGAGGGGGATGCAAGGGCCATAACTAGTGCCTAGGTAAATCACAAAAGTGATAAAATATTTGCATAAAGCTCTGATTTCTAGCCCTTTTATGTTTGTGGTAAACAATGAATTGTGCTCTTGATTTACTTTTATTCTGGACCTATGATCTACATTCCTTGTCTCAGTTTGAAGTCAGGGAGCAACGGCTAAGATTTGCTGATACTGGGACATCAAGTTCTTACTCACACAAGGAGGTATATATAGGTGTGAAATCTGTTGAATTGCTGCCTTCTAGTATGTAAGGAATTCAGCATTTGTTAATTGCTAAATTTAAAAGTGCAGGACATTGTTAGCATTTGCAAGAGGAGAGGAGGAAGTGATAATAGAAGCTTTAACCATAATGAGTGGTTACAAACTGTGCAATTGGAACCTGATGCAATTTCAATGTCATTCATCCCTATAACATCTCTATTAAATGGAGTCTCTGGAAGTGGATTTTTGAGCCATGCCATTAATTTGTACTTGCGCTGTAAGTAAGATTTAACGTCTCTTGCTTTCTGCTATGCTAAACACTTGTTGGAGTCTTCTGTAATTTCATAACTTTTACTCTTTTGATGGTTAGCTATTTTTCTTGGGATATAAAGGGAGAATTTTCTTCTTTAGTCAGCTATTTCCTAATACATGTTGGGTTTGAAGTCTTTGGGATAGCAGGCTGGTGGCTGGGCCAAAAGAGTTCAACTTGTCAAAGAAAAGGGAAAAAGATCAAGAGGGGAGGGGGTGGACATAATTTCTCCTATAGCTCTCTCCCGGCCTACTTGAGCATACCTGGTTCTGATGTATTTCTTTTCATTCTTCTTGTTGCAGATAAACCACCTATTGAAGAACTGTATCAATTTTTGGAATTTCAGTTGCCTAGGCAGTGGGCCCCTGTGTTCAGTGACCTTCCTCTTGGTCCACAGAGGAGGCAGCAAACCACAGCTTCCTTGCAGTTTAGTTTAATGGGTCCCAAGCTTTTTGTAAACACCACTCCGGTAAAATGACTTTACTTCTTAAGATTAATCTTCTCTTCTGTTCACATTAACTGCCTGATTTTACACTCCTGCCTTAGGCACTCGTTCTATTACTCTGTGTCCAGAAAAATTTCTTTGGTCTGTGATTTTACCTGAGTTTTCACATTCCAAAGGTACAGAGTTTGATAAATTTCTTGGTAAAGCTATCCAGGTTTGCAGTTTTTGCAATTCTTTCCTCCTCGAAGAGTTTTACTATTTTCAAACAATTTATAGCATTTTCTAGGGGTTCAAAATTTTGAATATTTCTGCATGAATTCTTTTATACGGCTTCATTTTATAGGTTAATATAGGAAGCAAGAAGAGAATGTGAGTAAGTCAGGTGTGTACAACACTGGTGGCTGCTCTACTGTTTTTCAACAGCTTCTTCATTAATCACCAATGATTTCAATGAATCCTTTCTTCGGAAAGAAGAAGATTATGTGAACACTTACTCGAAATCTCACTTCTTAGATTCCATTATGGAAGAGACAAATTTTTCTTGAGCAAATGTCTCTCCCTGAACCGGTCTATTTATTTCTTCTGTTTAGTTATCCTAGTACCACTGAAACTGCTTCAGGGAATCCATTTGGTTTTGCCAGAATGGTTTTTTTGGAAAATAAATTAAATACAAATGGGAAACTAGTGACTATACTTGGAATCTATAACCTATACTTGTGTTTCTCCCATGGGCTGCTTCTGGTCCTGGTGAATTATGTTTTGTTTTCTTCCAGGGGTAATTGGATATTTAATCATTCAGGTTGACGTAGGCAAAAGGCCTGTAACTGGTCTTCGACTGTATCTTGAAGGTAAAAGGAGCAATCGCTTGGCAATACATCTGCAGCATCTATCTTCACTTCCAAAAATATTTCAACTCGTGGATGCTCCTAATGGGAATTTTCCCCAAGAGTCCTATGATCGTAAATATTTTGAAAAAGTTCAATGGAAGAACTTCTCCCATGTATGTACTGCTCCTGTTGAATCTGACGAGGATCTTTCTATTGTAACTGGAGCCCAGTTACAAGTCAGGGATTATGGGTTCAAAAACATTCTTTTTTTACGGCTTTGTTTCTCAACTGTTTTGGGAGCCACTGCAGTCAAGCATCCAGAATGGGATGGTTCCCCTGGATTGGCCCGCAAATCTGGACTTATATCAACTCTGATTAGCCATCGCTTTACATCTGTTCAAAAGCCACCTCCACAGCCAGCTGATGTGAACATAAACTCTGCTGTTTACCCTGGTGGCCCTCCTGTTCCTGTACAAGCACCTAAACTGCTGAAATTTGTTGACACAACAGAGATGACAAGAGGGCCACAAGAAACACCTGGATATTGGGTTGTTTCAGGTGCGAGACTGATGGTTGAAAAGGGTAGGATCTCGCTCAGGGTGAAGTATTCCTTATTGACTGTTATACAACCTGATGAAGAGATACCAGAATAGACTCAGGTTAGGTTTCATTTAAACTTTTTTTGGAGAGTAAAAGCAAAGAGAATGTATTCAGGCTGAAGATGAAGGGGATATGTTTTTTGAAGCAGCAACTTTTTGATTGCCAAAGAAGCATGGTCGTTTCTAATTAGTCTTATTGATTGCTGCATTACCCTTTTTGAAGCTGGAATGGTTGTTGTACATAAATTGTGAATGAAGTGATAAGTAAAGCAAACTGATTTTGTGTAGTTGAGATGGATGGTACGAGTATTGTTATTTTTTGTGTTCACATTTTTATCCTGTGAATGCAGTTCTTACAATCTTGCAAGTTTAAATTTAAAAAAACAGCTACTCTTAAATGCTTGCTGTATTTCACCCCATTAGGTTTGTGCCATTCAATATTGGGAGAATAAGACATGATCTGATGGAGATAGTAACTTTAATTATGAAAAGTTCCATTCTAGGTGTATTTACATTCGAAATTTCATCTAGCATGACGAACAACAGGTCATTTTTCTGCCCAAATGAAAGGATTCAGAATTTTTGAAAAGTTGTGTAGTGCGGTTATACCTGTGTTTTCGTGTAATTATGCTAAATCAAAACTTGGCATGCTCGTTTATTGTTGTTTAGTGTTGTTTAGTGAAGGTGCTGTAATACCTTTGGCCCTTTAGTCTGGCTGCATGTGCCTGTTTCACGATAAAAACATATTATGTATGTTTCCCCAGAAAAATATCTTATGTGGTCTGTTTCAGCTCAGAGATGATTTGAACGTACTGTTATTACCTTTTTAGGTAACTGATTCAGCGTTCGTGATAATATGCTTAATTGACGATTATGAAAAACATAAAGATGCATTGAGAAGAGAAACAAAATGCTTTTGTAAGGGGTAATGATTTCCCCCATAATTCAAGTCTCCTGCTGGGTATTTTTCAGCGGATCATCATTCATGAGGTTTATTCCAAAGATTTTGAAAGTTTCATTGACGAGGTAGTAGTATTAAATTCCAAGCTGAAGCATATATATCTAGCCCCGAAGAGGAGGGATCCAATCTGAAGAATACTTTTAGCTATTATGTAGTCCTAGATACAACAATAACAATGGATGTTGAATTTTTGTAGTATTTAAGGTGAGGCAAAATTATATATGTTCATGGGGAGGCCAGGGCACCCCTTCCCTTTGACAAGGAAGAGGAGCAGGTTGGGCAATGAAGGTAGGATACTTCTGTCCTGGCATTAAAACAGAAAAATCTGAGGAATACGACGTTGATGATACCTGCAGTCACAGAAACCAAACATTCAAACTACTAAAATTATGTTTCTTGAAGGGAAGATATGCAGGCAGAAACATACTCTTTGAGAATCTCGGAGTTTCTGCTCTTGTGCAGACCGCGAGGTCCTGTTGCTGTCATCTTGAGGTGAAGAAGAAGATTCACTTGGCTTGAAAAGATGCTCAAAGATGGCCATGATAAGAAACATTGAAATTAGAATTGCTGTCGCGACAAATCCAAAAGAAAGGGCATTCATTGATGTCCCAAAATTTTTCCATGGACCTTCGTGACTGACTTCTGTTTGAGATGGACTAGGATCTGAACTGGGATAGATGTTCCAATCCTCCGATCTTTCAGAATTGAATCTATTCATTTTACGTTCTCTGGGCTTCCAGGACAAGCTGATTACATGTATAGCACTGGGAGCTCATTTACAAATAGTCACAACTAATACTCGTGTTTTATCCACGGAAAGTTTCTGCTTACTTCTTATTGGCCACAAACCCTGGTGGAAGAAAATAATAAAGCAATAAAACATGTTTCCAGGACTAAAAGTAACTACTGACCTTCAAATGTAACAAGAAAAGAGCAAATATGAGGCGAAACGTTTCTCAAGTCTTTTCTTTGCTAACAATGTGAAATTATTTTCATGGAAAACTTTACCCTAAATCACATTCATCTGTCAGAAGCAACTGCCTTTACTTGTAGTATTCTCTGAAATTATGGCTTGTTTGGCCATTGTAAAGTATAGCAATTGAGATTTGGATTCAGAACTTATCACAAAGAGAAAATTCCATTAAATAATGATTTGGAAGGTGTAAAACAATAATACTTCTTAGACGTGAAAATATGACCTTTTCAAAATCCACTTTGGTGAATTACTTTTTTCTTTGGAATCCTTCCCTTTTTCATCAGATTGATCACATTAGTACCATTTTCCATCCATTTCGCTCAATCAGTTCTGTCAAAATTCAGTGCCCTCAGCACGTCATATTCCGAGCTACTTCACAGTGGTCGCTCTATTTGAGTCAGTCATGGTGAACATCAATTTTGAGTGAACATAATTCTTGTTACTCTTTAAAGCTTAGGGAAATGATTCACTTGTGCACCAGCTTAGATAAGTAAACATCAATTTTGAGGAAAAGGTCAAGTAAATGGGTAATAGAAGGTCAAATTGAAGGATAATGTTTTGGCCTTCAAAATATGTGTCTGATGTGAATGTGCTTAATGTTTCCTTCCAACAAAAGAAGCAAGTGCAGCGCAAAAAAGTAAGTCCCTCTTTTACTGAAACAGTTGCTATTGCTAATGGTGAAAAGTTGACTCGAAGATATATATACAAGGCTGATGATATAAATGTTCGTTTTGTTGACTGAACCCATGGGATCTCTGTTAAACCTAAAAATTTATGAAATATCTCACTATTTTCCTTAGATGATAGGTTCTGCTTAAAACCAGTACCCAAGCTGTGGAACTGTTCCACAGTTATATCACTAACAGAAGTGGACAATCAAGAATATGATTCCAAGACTAGTGCAAATGCAGGCACAAAAAGTCAAATTTTACTATGAAAATGGATCTTATATAATGGAAAAAAAGAAAACAAACAGAATACTTGATAATTATTACCAAGAAGCGTTATCAGAAGGATGAACCTGCAAGAATTCCGATGCGATGCACCTGATTTTTCTTGTAGCACCAGATAAAAATGACCGATAGGAAATGAAAATCAGCAGAAGCAAACATGGTCTTCAGAGAAATTGTGAAACATTTTCTTTTTATCCTGACATTCAAGAGCAGCCTTTAACTAAGTGATCTACACATTCAATAGGTTCAATATATAAGTATTCTGTCATGGAAAGAAAAGACAGTCATATATTATTATTCCAGGCATTAATAGACAATGTAGCTCTCAGGCTTGCTAGCTTTATACCCAAGTGGAAAATGTGAAGACAAAGTTATATGATAATCTTAGTAGGTACACTTTTTAACGTTTTGATGTTCATGATCCTGATGCTTAACTTAATGAATACTATACCGTGTCTGCAGAAGAAACTTAAAAGAAATAAAAAAGCATGGGCCTTCTTGTCTGTAGAGCCAAAACAACAGTGGTCTAATAGTGCACCCTAAAGCATTTCATGTTGGAATAACTCTGGCGGGACAGCTTATGCCTTTGAGAGATCAAAATGCACCATTCCAGACCCCATCATTCCATCTAAGCTTTTCAATTGCTTGTCAATCAAATTTTTAATGGACGTTTGTTGGTTAATGTATATTTGTATATCCACTCTCTTATTAGGGGGAGTTTAATTTAGTGGGGGTAAATTCTATAGAATTCTTAAGTGATCTTGATGTGATTGATACTTTGAAAACTTAAAATGCTACTAATTAATTTCTTGATTTGATGGAGCATTTTAAGAGCTTTTGAGATTTAACATTTATTTGTTATCTTTTGGTTGTGAAACAAGATTGGATTTTGAATATCTGAACGACAAATCTATGATGAATTATATGAAGCTGGTCACATCGAACTTTAATCAAATCGTATTATCTAGCCATTTGGAGAATGCGGAGCATAATTGAAGGGATTTGGAATAAAATTAGAAAGTGTTCCCTCAACATTTTGAGAAAGATGCTTAATATATTTCAATTCAATTTTACTTGAGCTTAGCCGAAAAAGGAGGGGGCCAAGGGGGGCCTCAAATTCTTGTTTTCTTTTCTATAATGATCATCAAGCTCAATTTCAAGCTTTCTATTCTACACAAAACACAAGCAAAGATGACAAGATGTGGCAAAATAGGCTGGCAGTGAAGAAATCACATAATAATTAACCAAATATTTGGTACAAGTGCCAACCTGAACATGGGCAACCAAAACAGACGGTTTCAATCATAGAAAGTTGGCAAAATATCACAAAAAATCCCACTAAATGCAAAAGGTAACAAAGCTGCCAAATGAACTTAAAAAAAATATATAAATAAACAAAGGCTGCTGCAATTAGCTTTTCCACACCATATATATTAGTAGTTTTGTATGCCGCACTCATAAGTAAAATTGAGCAGGTGTGGAATCAAATCATGCACAAAACAAATGCAGAACAACCAGAAGAACAAAAAAGAGAGAGAATAAATGTTGGATTGGATATCCATCTTACAGCTGTACAATATCAGAACCACCATGATTTAAATGAAGAAAGAATAGGCCCCATAAGTACTGTTGTTACAAAGGGGGGAGAAAGCCTAGAAAGAAAAGAAACTGATGGGCACAGTTGCATATTTATTTCTCAAGATTTCCATCTCCGAAAACATTCCATTGGAACCCCACAAACTTTGGTTTTGTCAGAAGCACTAAAGTTTGTTTACTCCTTAATAATTTGCTAAGTAGTACCTAAATATGAAGGGTACCATACAAAAAATTTGCTGAAAGATATACATGGGTGAGCATTGAGGATTGAGCCTTGAGACCTAGAAAGATTGTGGAAAAGGATAAAGCTAGGATTAATTATTACATAAACAACATATACAGAAGACCATGCTAGAGGGGTGGGGGTGGTTGAGGGTGTGGGGGGAACTTTTCATTTTCTCCATTGCACTAGAGGAGGATCTTTTTCAACAAGCCAATCACCATGTCTTTGAAAGATAGTGAAAGACTATCTAAAATTACTCATAATATGATTCCAATTATATGATTTCAATTATAACCAGCCCATGTGCATATAGTTCTCTTGATTTGTAATTCAAAAGAACAAAGATCTAGAAAAGAATGATAGTACCTGATCACAAGATGGCATTAACACACAGGGAGGGAAACACATTCAATACCTTTTCAACATGCTTAAATACATATATAACTCTGCTCAACTTAAAAGTAGTCCAAGCATTCAACTGTACAATTACGGAAAGAATAAAGGGATGTCTTCTTTGTGGTTTATTACTATTAGATAAGCCTGGTTTAGTTCCCAAAGCAATAAAAAAGAGAAACGTGTGATTGTCCCTTATTTCACAAATGTAATTTCTATTGACTTATTGTGTTTCCATGCCAGAGAATACACACAAAATCCTAAAATCACTTATGTATAGGAGTCACCTCAAAGGAAAGAATATAAAATTTTGTTGTATAAGACAAGTTCTTAAAAGAGAAGGGGGGTCCCACGAAAAGAAAGAACAATAAAGCAAAATGTTGAAAAAATCAGATTGAGTCATAATCCTCTTTTTTCATATCTTATTTTTTATTTCAAGTCCCTCCAACCAAGGCATGCTTTCACTTTCCTGGCATGTTTACAAGAGCTATGTTCTAAAGAAGTCTTTGGAAAAGACTCCATTGCCAGGTAATTTCTTTTCTTGTTGCCATCTTGTTCTTTTTCTTTACTCTTACCAAGCAAGATTGTCCTCAATTAGTGGATTTTTAAGTATATACTTTAATGACTTTAAAATGAAGTATAGTAGGGAACAAGAAGTATTAGAGAACCGATACAAATGTGACCTGCAAAGAAAGCAGGTATAGATTAATAGTTGCAAGAATGGGCGGGAATAAATCATACAGCTCACATCAACCTACAAAATCTCCACAAACACAATGGCTTCGTTTGGATAGTGTTATTTGGAGTGTTTTTTTAAAATTATTTAGAAAATTATTTAGATTGTTTTTTGTTGACTTTTTTATAAAGTTGAAAAAGTGTTTGAATGTAAAAATTTTTTTGATGTGACATAATAGTAGTTTGAAAAAAGCAAACGTCCGTTTAAAGTAGCGGACGTCCGCTTCGTCGTCGCTACGTTGTCAGCTTCGTCGTCTGATCTCAAAACCTACCGAAAATAAATCTCATTTTGTCACTGGCAATTTTTTCAAATTTTCTAAACAAATTTTGAACATAAACATGTTTGCTTTTGTGAATAATTGTGTAAAAAATTTCTAAAGTTCATGTGAAATTTAGAATGAAAATTTGGTGGGAAAATTTGATGAAAAAGTTTGACAAAATTTTTTTTTACTTTTTGACCAAATAATTTTCATCAATCCAAACGGGATTGGAAAAGATTTTTCCAAAAAATGGCTCAAATAATGTAACCAAACGGAACCAATATTAGCTCTAATTTTTGGCTCATCAGGTGATTCAGGTGGGCTTCTTTTTTAAGTATTTCAGTTGAGTTGAGTGACTACTGTAGTCTAGGTACCCTTCTTGGCAGTCTACCTCTTTTTCTTCACGTTATCCTTCTTTTTCTTTTTAGAAGAAGTCCCATGTGAGATGATGGCTTTTTTCTTCACATTTAACGAAGTTTCTCTTATGGATGGCTGACAGTCATCTAGGTGTAGATAATAATAAACCAAAAAAAAAAAAAAAAAAAGAAGAAAGTTGAAAAACAAAGAAAGGGTTGGTTGCTTTTTTGGAGACAAACATAAATTTTTGCACAAAACTTTTACCAGAGAGATTGAAGCAACAGTCCATGTCCTGAGAGAAGAGAGAAGAAACAGAACCTCTAAAATATTTACTGCAATATTGCATTCTTCATAAATATCTTTATGAACTTGACCATTTTACGCCAATGATTGTCCTATTGAACAACTATATTATATCGCTAAAGCGCAACAATATGACCACTGTCTTGACAAATAATATCACGTCCGTATGTGAAATAATATATAAGAATAATTTGGGTTTTTTGGTTATTTTTATTTTTATTTTTATTTTTATTTTTTCTTGGGGGCCGCCCCGGGGGTTGGGGGGGGGGGGGGGGGGGGTGGGGGTTTCGTCAACTAAATCAAACACCAATTCACATTTGATAAGGTATCAAAGATCAGTTCAAATTAGTAGGAGTATATGATGAATTGTTTTCATCTGAAATACAAAAGTTTTCGATTCAAGAATTATAAATACGTTAGTTGTGAGTTTTATGGCGGAGATGAATCAATAACCAAACAATAGACTTGTACGTGGTCTTTTTATCCAGACAGCAATCAAATATTTGGAGGATTCATGTTAATGACAAGATGAATCTTGTCGTCATACATTCACGTGAGTGCTTTACCTTTGCAACAGCCTGAATTCAACTTGAACACGCTTAGCTGTGGTTTTCTCTTCAAACTTGTGTAGCAACAACTGTTTGGCAGTTCATTACCAGTGATTAAAGCATACCCTACTTAAAAAGTGGGAGGGCCACTAGTGGCTAATTTTTAAGTTACCATTTATGATAATTTACCCCAATATTTAGTATGAAGGGCAACTTGTTAGAACTCATTAAGATTGACATTTCAGCAAATCAGCTTTAAACACAATATATAGCGAGATTAGATTAATAAAATATTATCGTAGGAAACAGGACAAAATGCAGCGGCATACACAAAACGTACACTCACCCGCACATTTTGGGCATCTTTTCCAACATAATATAAACTAGTTATTTAAGCACACCTTATACATGGGCTTAAATTTTGAAAATAAATGTCAAAATTATATTTTTATTGCATACCACATCTTTGTTTTTTTTTTAGCATTGCATACCACATCTACAATCAAGAAAGCAAATTATCAGGATTTTAAATGCATTTCAAGGAGCCATGTCTGTACTGTAAGAGATATCAACATGCAAGATCATAGAAATCATGTCATAAAAACTTGACATTTCCATAAACCATGATGCGATAGCTAAGAAGCAAAATTATGATGGTTGGCTCAGGTTCTAAATAATAGCTCAGCCAAGGCAGTTAGAAGGTTTTATTTTCCTCCTATAAAGTCGAACAAAACCGAATTTATCAGCTGGGACAAGAGTTTGGGGTAACTCACCAAAAATATAGCCAACTACAAACACTTCCGTACAAAATCAATTAGGTGAAATATGTAAAGAACATAGGAACTTACCCGTACAACAACAATGTATTATACAAAAGTTACGATAGAATAATGCTTACTATCAGACAAAGCTAAGGCCAGTAACCTTTGCTGCATTTTTCTTGTCCATGTGTCTCCTCACTCTCTCAGAATCTGCATACCTACCAACACCAGCAAAGATATTGGACAAAAGTACATAATCACCACCATACTCTCTCTCCATCTCCATGATTTTGCTTGTAACTCTCTCACCCATCTCAACGTTTCCGTGGAAACTACAAGCACCTAAAAGTATCCTCCAAACCACCACATTGCCAATATCATCAGGAATTTCCTTAGCTATCTTCTCTGCTTCTTCTAACCTCCCGGCCCTGCCCAACATGTCTATCAGACTCCCATAATGCTTTATGTCTGGAACAATCCCATACTCATTAACCATCTTTCTGAAAAATTCAAGGCCTTCATCTACCAATCCTCCATGACTGCAAGCATTTAGAACAGTCAAAAATGTTACTCGATTTGGTTTCAGACCTGTGCGATTCATCTTCCTAAAACTCTCTGAAGCTTCTTCTGCCATTCCATGCATAGCAAAACCGGATATAATTGAAGTCCATGTGACTAAATTCTTCCTCTCATCTAATATCTCCTCAAAAACTCTTAATGCGCATCCTATACTGCCACATTTTGCATATGCATCAAGTAGACAATTCACAACACGCACATCGGAAGCATTATAACCACTTTTCTCTCCATAAGCATGAACCAGTTGGCAAAATCCAGTATTCCTGAGATTCCATATAGCTGGAAAAATTGCTAAAAGAGTCACTTCACTCGGTTTAATGCCCTCATGCAGAAACATTCTCTGAAACAACGAGAAAGCTTCATCAAATTGGCACATCCGCGTGTACCCATCAATAAGGCCAGTCCACGAAACAACATTCTTCCCAGGCATCCTATCAAACACAGACTGAGCCGAAACGAGATCACCCCACCTTATAAAACCCGTAAGCAAAGCATTCCAAGTGACGGAGTTCTTCTGAGGCATTTCATCAAACACCTTCTCTGCTTCCACTACACACCCACACCTCATATACATGTCAATCAAAGCAGTTTGTACATAGACATGATCATGAAATCCAGCTTTGTCACTTAGACAATGGAGTTGTTTACCTAACCCAATCTCAATCAGATTAGCAGAAGCCTTGATGAGGAAAGAGTAGGTGAAGCTATCCGAAAAGCTAAATTGATGGTGGTGCTGGAGGTCTTTAAAGAGGGAAACAGCCTCTTGCGGGAAAACGCCAAGGGCATATTGCCGAAGTATAAAGTTGCAAAGTCTCAATATTCTCAAACTATTCCTTACTACTAGTTGAGAATGGACTTGTTGAATGGCTCGTCGGTTCTTTGGGTGCTTGTGTAACAAAGAAAGAATGTAGTGGCAGTTTCCGAGCATCTGCACCAGCAAACTCAACCCACCCCCTCCTTTCCACCTCACTAGAAATAAACACAACACAAAAGTAGTTTTTTCGTCCAGCACAAGATTTACTAATAGATGTCACCATTAAGTTAAAATTGCAGACAGTTGCGTCAAAATCCTAATAAACTACACTCACTCTCGCATCTCCTGTTATTCTTGTCCGGTAGCTGTGGCAGCTAATTACTCCTAAAACGTGATCGGAGTGTAGGTTGGGATTTTCTGTTTCTCCCATGTTCGTGATGTACAAGGAAAGGAATAGGGATTTGGGGGGTTCTGCTGGTGGTGGCAGTACATGTTTCGCATCTGTTTGTGTAAAAAGCGTAATTGTAAAGACACTTCTATGGCCTTTCAGTTCGAACACTTGGGCTGAATATATCTAATTTCAACTTATCTAAAGGATACTTGCCAAAATTCTGATTTGTTAAGTTCAAAGCACAACTTTCTTTTAATAACTGAGTTATTTAAAATTTACTACCATTTTTCTTCTAAAACTGCCTCTCCATTTTGACTGCCAACTCACTAAATTTTAAGATGTCAACAAGTCGACACAAACATGCAACTTTATCGCGCAATGTATCAAAAATCATGCTAAATGCAAACTGTCCTAAAAAATTGAAGCAATTTTCTTTCAAAACAGCCATGCAGAAAATTATCAAGACTCTTCACTTCTTATTGCGACAGACCATCTAGCAATTCAGAACAGTAATATGTAAGTCTGCCAACGAAAATCAAACATAAAGTGACGACTACTAATAACCCAAATTCTTTTTGCTACTGTCCCCACTACTACTCAACAAAGACAGGAACAAATAAATCTCCTCTCAAGCTTTAAGTCGTCCATAGAACTTGGCCTTCTCCTCTGTTGTTTGGAAACGTCCATGGCCAAATTTGGATGATGTGTCAATGAACTTAAGTTTGATGTCCTCCAATGCAACCCGAGATGTTTGCTTCAAGAGTGACTGTCTCAGAGTCACAACACGTTTCTTTGGCCCTACGCAGCAACCCTTTATCAAGAGATAATCATCTTTGACAACACCGTAGTGTGGGAAACCTCCCATAGGAGTAATGTCCTTCTCAGTCCTACAGTTACAAAACGGTAAAATCATTTACAGGCAGATGGAAACAATTTTGATGAACTACCACAGAGATCCCACGTTTTGCAGACATTGACAAGCAGAATATGACCATTTCACTCTCTTATATATTTCCAAGCAGATGCAACATAAGACAGTCCACCTTAACCAGATTTTGAAAAACAATTATGCCGAGTGGGAAATCAAAATTTGATCTTCCCTCAAAAAACAACTTAATCCAAATACCATAATTAGACATTTTGCTATTTAGAGAAAGTTTAAGGTTTCAGAAAAAACACGGAAGTGTTGAGGAAAATGACAACCAGTCATCTCAAGCAACAGACGGCCAACCTGACTTTGCAAATTCAACAAAGTCCACTGGAACATCAAGTTATTCTTAAAACTACTTGTTAATGGAATTAGAAACGTGGGGATCTCTAGTTCAAAGTCAATAGTAGACCTCAAAAAAACCATGAAACAAATACACAAGGACAAGGCAAGCCATCTTCTAACCTGTCAAATTCACTGATGGCAGAGTGAGACTCCTGACCAGCTTTCCCCAGTTTGTAGATTTTCTTGTTCATCTCTGTGCGGTGATGGTAACCGTTTTGCCCAGCCCTAGCAACTGTAAAAGAAACCCTAGCTGGATGCCAGGCACCAATACAAGCAACCTTGCGAAGACCACGGTGGGTCTTACGAGGGAGACGGGTCACACCCCAACGGGTCACTACGCCCTCATAGCCCTTACCTTTGCTTACCCCAATTACATCGATCATCTCATCCTTCTGGAAAACAGCATCCACTGGAATCTGTTTTTCAAACAAGTTGTAAGCATAATCAACCTTCTTTGCAGCATCCCCGCCATTGACTTGAATCTCCATCAGGTGGGCTTTCTTCTGCTTGAGGCCCTTCATCTTTCGGATCTGCAATTCAACATTTTCCTCATCAAACCATTTCACACAAGACAAAACTTGGAAAGAAAGTAAAGATAGATTGACAACGAAAAAGAAACATCTAAAATCCACTATAGTGAGACAGGAATATAAAGAACCAACTACAAATTACAATAATTCACCTGAGTATGAGCCAAAACCCGAATGACAGAACAGTACTTCTTCATTTTTTCCAATTGGGCATGAATATCCTTTTTACCTTCTTCAGTTTCATACTTCTTTGAGTACTTGGCGAAAGCCTTCTTTTTAGACTTGCACCAATTTTTGTAGAATCTCCTTTTCACCTCCTCACTGAGATGCTGAGCCCACACAGTGTTCAGACAGTGGAGACCACGGGATGTCTTGACATAACCAACAACACCAACAACAATCACGGGTGGTGTTTCAATCACAGTTACTGCTTCACATGTCTCCTTCTTATGGAGTTCTGGATGAATGAATAGAAAATAAGGTGACATAGTAAAAGAGGTAGCGGAGACACACGAAAACCAAACTTTTGATCATAAGATTTAACAAGGAACTTAAAAAATTAGTTGAAAAGAAAAAACTAACTTGACCCAGGTTTTTCGACATCTCTAACAATATGAGTCATCCCAGCTTTATACCCAGCAAAAGCAGTCAACCTACAGGGTTTTGTTGGATCATCTTTGGGGAAAGCCTTCACTGCAGAATCGACCAAGAGAATAGAATTAGACCCTAATTGGAAATCCCACAAAATAAGGGACTTCATTGCACAGCTGTATGAGGAGAGAGCATGCAATCCAAAAAATTAGCAATGGCATCCATTTATCAGGGCTCATGAGCAAGCATGAAAACAAAATAGTTGGACTCCGAACATTTATTGGCGTACATCTACCTGACAAAGCATGCTAGGCAAAACCCACATCCCAAGCACCGAAAAGACATGGAAGATGCAAAACCAAAAGGCAACAAACTGGTGTAACGCCTCCATATCCGAAACCCAAGTGTGGCGGAAACACTTAGACAGACATGTTCAATTATCAGAAGAGATTATTGAACTGATACAATAAAGTTGCAAAAGAAAGACAACTTAAAGACCTATAAGGTTTTATACTGGGGAAGGATAACTACCGATTTTGGCTCCAAGCAGTCAGATAAATCAAAATCACATTGTATCAAAATACATTCAGCGCATTTGTATTCTATAAATGTAATAATACATGAGCATGAATAGATGTATAATACACTGTTTGAGCATCAAATGCATGGATTATACAAGTGCGACGAAAAAATTTGGGAAAAGCAAATTAGGAGTCTCATAGACATCTGATTTTACAGAAGGGTGATGGTAAGGGAGGACTACGCAAAGCTTAACATGGAAGACCTACCCATTCAAAGATTTATACTCAGTTTTAAATAAAAGTGGAGAAGAAAAAAACTTCCTTGGTGGTCTTTTTCTAGTCACAACTTAAGTTGAAGGACATTTGTCCAGTATCATCACAAATGCTGGTATAAAAATCATAAAACCCAACCAAACTAACAGATGTCTTAAAAAAAATGAGAAAATATCGGTATGTCATACTTAAAATTACAGGAGACATACCTGCAATTGGCCAAAATTTTGGGAAGGACCAGACATTTACACGGAAATACAACCAAGTCTGACTATCAATCATAAAAAAGCAAGCAATAACGTAAAAAGCATTTATCGTGTCGTTGAAGACCTTTTCCGCGGTGACGGGATGCTCGTTTTCTGGGGAGAAAGCCCAAAGAACCATGTCTTGGATGTTCAAATTTGCGGTGTGACATGCTTTCTTTTGGTAACTCTGCAAAACTCAATTACCTCAATATTGTTTCTTCTAACTTGGAAGGATTATCCCTCCAACAAAGTATTTAGCTGGCCATACCATGCACTTATGTGACAAGACAACTATTAATTGAAATGTAAACCCATATGATGATTAAAAAAAGTAACAAAAGATCAATTAGCCTATGTGGCTTGCACTGACATAATTATTTGCATCATAATTTTCAAGTAAATGCCGAGAAGGATTATTAACATGACAAGATTTAAAACTTCAGAAATGTATTACAATAATCAAAACACAAATGCCGAATTTGAATAAAACAGTTTTAAATGAGGCAGAAAATCTTGTGAATTCAAGCTTGCTACTTTTAAGTAACAGAAGATCTAATATATGAAGCATCTCCCTATCAATAAGAATAACATATTTACATATGCAGACAAAAATAGTAAAAATCATGGGCAATGATAAAACTCAGCATTTACGCACAAAAATTTGAGCATGTAGTGATGTACAAGCAATTTTAAGGTTGTTCAAACAAATTTATGAAAATCAGAATGCCATTAGCAACAAAACAATCACGCGACATTCATCAACCCTCTCTAGCAAACGAATAGAAATGTTCCCTGACCAAAGGCCTATGGCACCATGATTATGCATGCCAATTCTCAAGCTCACTGGTATTTCTTCCCAAAAACCCCAAAAAATATTGGGGCATTGGCAAAAGAGCCCTTTTGAGACTCCAGCCTTGATTACTCATACAAATTTATTTCAGGGAATACATTTCAATCACTGCATTGGAAAGGCGATAAGTCACATGTTCACCGCGACTAAGGCACTTGATTTATTCTTCAAAATCATTTTTTTTTTAAAATAAATTTTCAAAATCACTTTTAGCTATTGTAGCATTCAAATTGGAACAAGAGTAACTTCAAATTAGTACTCTTTAAACAAGCTTTTTCTAGTTACAGAAAGTAACTCAAAAATAAATCACTTTTAACAAAAAAACAAAAGACCTAAATTAGAACAATAAACATTGAATCTTAATTGTTAACGCATAAATCGGAATCCAAAAACTGAACAAAGCATCAGATTTGCATTCACTACCAATAATACTCATCGGAAATGCCAAAACAAACACAAAACAAGAACAAATTGAAACTAAATTCCTAACAAAAATTTTCCAGCAAAATAAACAAAAATATTTCAATCAAGGGCAAAATTTAGTATGCTGCAAGCACTCCAGATTAAATTATTTTTGTTTGCTCATGATTATCTACGCAGCTAGATTGATCATAGATGAATTTTCATGAGATTTCGAGCAAATACGAAATCGAACGATGTTACCTCGACGGAAGAAGAACAAATAAAAAGAGCCAAATGAGTTCAGCAGCAGAGAAAATTCTTTCAGACTGCAGTAACCCTAGAAATATTTTCAGCTTTTGGACATTTATGGGTGGCGTGTCGATGATTTCACGGCTGTGATTAAATTAGAAAGAAATTGCTTGTTGGTAACCGTTGGATTAGATTTATGCCTGGTCTTCAGGTAACACTAGGGTTGAGTTCCAATGGGCCTAACTGAAAGTGCTACTGTGTTTATACTTACTTAATGGACCCAATCTTCCCCTTCGCGTATTACTTATCTTAGTTTTTTATTATTTTTGTATAATTTGAAACATTCTTCTCACTTTCTCTGAGGAATTATTTTCTCTTCATATATATTTTTTGCGAGGAATTAGTTTTCAATTTTTGCAACAAAAATTTTGCCAAAAACCGAGTAACGTCACAACAAGTTCTCAATTTTATAAAAAAACTAATTTTAAAAATATTGAGAATTAGGTGCTCCTAATTTTAGTTTTAAAAATTCAAAAACAAGGTAAAGAAATCATTTGGAAATATCACAAAATAAATTTTTTAAAATTATAATCTAAAAAAAAGTTTAAAAAAGCTGTTAAGAACATGCTCTTAGATGTGTCAAGCATTTGCAAATTTACATATTACTTGCGCAAAACCCATTCAATTACTTCGCGAATACTCTCTGTATTGCAGTGGAAAATGTTAGATAACATTTTCTTTTTCAAATATGATTCTCAAGATTACAAAATATCATATCAAAATGCGCATTAGATTACAACTGTGTATGCATAATAATATAAATAGGTTCACGTCATGCTTACAATTTTTGGTTAACACACATACACATATACACTCAATTTGATTCAAATATTTTGCACTATGAGCAAAGAAGTACAAAAGGCATTTACAATTGTAAGGGCAATGAGATATGCAAACCATAAAACGCGTTGTGAAAATCAAAAAATACATAAAACAATAGGGATAGAGCCGCTCCATAGCTTCTGGGTTCTGACATTAACTACAGGCCAGATTGGCCCATCTTTCTTTCAGATCACGTAGTTCTCATCGTAAGCCAGTCTTACAATGTTGAACGTTGTAGCCCATTTAGCTTTGAGTCGTCTTGATTCCTCTAGCCCAAAGCTGTCTGAACTTTGTTTGCCTTGGGTAACCTTGATTCCTCTAGCCCATTAAGCTTCGAGTCGTCTTGATTCCTCCAGCCCAAAATTTCAGTGTCCAAATACTAAATCTGCAGCCCCTCTAAATTTAGCCCCAGTGTGGACCGCTAAAATTGCCTTATATTTGCCCTGACCTGACCTTGCGATGGAGTGAGTTTATATCCTCTTTCCGAATTTTGTTATAAAAAAGAAAAGAAAAAATATCCTTTTTAATATTCTATATAAAATTTTAATTTCTAACGTCCTTTGACATTTTTGGTAAAAATAACTTTTATATCTTCTTGCTGGGGTCTTTCTTTTTTACGCTTCCTAACCTCTTTTCTCATTTGAATTCATCATCCCCACCTCTCACTGATAATCCATTAAAGAAAATGAAAAAAAAAAGAGAAGTAATTTATCTAAACATGGGAGCATCTTCAAACCCTATCTTCTTCAAATTGAAGAAAGAAAGCACAAAGAGCCCAAGTTGGATGGGGATTAAGCACCTTAAAACATACCTTCTTTCTTCAGACGGTGGATTAAATAATGTAGCTAAAACATCATTTTATCCATATGCATTTCTTTAATATTGATTTTAGGAGTGGAGGTAGAGAGAAAGTGCTTCCTTTTCCTCTATCAATAAAATATTTTTCCATTGCTTATATGTACGAGTTTTAAAATCAAAACTGGTATCGAAGTTTGTTAGTTTCTGGGTTAACAATTTGACCAACTCACTTATTAAAAAGCTTAGCAAAATAGCAGCGTTTCTTTACCACCCCCTCCCCCCCCAACAAAACCAAAAAAAAAAAAAAAAAAAAGGAATGTAGCATCAAGACATTGATTGGTTGATTCAACTTTCAACAAATTGATGAGCATGCTAATATACATGTGCCATTTGACTAGATTTAATTAGATCCTATCAACATTTGCAAAATATGAAGTACCTTTGCAAAATACAAAGTAGTACTTTAAAGAGATGCGCCCACCAAACAAAAAATTCAAAGACAACATCAGTGCTAACCAGTGCTAATGCATTATTTTTCTTGTGTAGCTGCGAAAGGGATGCCTCACAACTTTGGACAAAAGTAATAATTCAGGAGAGAATGGAGAATGAATATATGCTATGTGTTTGAGTTGAGGAGTGAGGATGAATACTGAGGAAAAGAATTGTTGATTTAGGGTGGGCGTGAGAAACCAAGGCTAGCCTAGTTGGCTAGAAAAACACGTGTTTCTCGTTATTATATTTGAGTTCAAATCTTGACAATTTAGTAACGTCTTTGTGTGTGAGTTTATTATAGTTGTGTACGTATGGGAGCTTATTAGATTAGGAAGCATGTTAGTATATATTATATTGGAAGTCTCACTCGTATTACGTGTGACAAAACTAAACACCTCACTATAATAATTATAAGTAACCAAAAATCTTGATGTATTGAATGTTGTATTCAAATGACGGATGCATGTGGAAGGAAGCAGCGAGTGAGTGACAATGATGCTCAAAAGGACACTAAAGGGGCCAAATCCCATTTGGATATGACTTGGATTTCCATTTTCCACCAATGCCAGAGTAATCAATCAACCCCACAGATGAAGGTCAATACCATAATGTCAAATGGGGAATGTACTTGTAATAATACGCAGTTGTGTATAGGTGAAGACCTTGTTTATAGCTAGGTTTCTTTATATGGACATGCGATATTGTTTTGTATATGCTCTCTTATTCCACCTTGCCTCTCCTTTTCACGAAATTCTCATCAGTATCAGGTTGGACGAATAATTTCTTTGTTCTACACAAAAGAAAAGGAATAATTTCTTTTGACTTTTTAATTATTTTTCAAATCTTTTGAAGTACAGGACGAAGATGAAAAGTAGAAAATAGGGGTTGAGAATAAGAGGCCATTCTAAAGGAAAACCAAAAATTCTTTTTGACTGTTCATTAACGTCAAGAGCAAGAGTTAAATCAATCATAAGGAACCTTGTTGTGTGATCAATGATTAATTATTTATGAATCTTCCTTCTTTTGACAACGTAAATTATGTTTCCGAAATATTAATCGTAAGGTGTAAGTTATGCTAAAAAAAGTCTCTACATTAAAATGGCATTTATGTAGACCAAAAAAATGGAAACAACAAAAAAATGATCAAACGAAATGACATACCGAAATTTAAATAAAATTGAAAAGAAGAAAACATCAGGTGTGCTTGTATTGTAGTAGGTCTTCAGAGACATTGAGACTCAAAGGACAAATCTCTTTTCATAAATTATTCAAAAGGGGAACATAGAATATTTAAGAAATGACTACCACGGATTTGAAGGTTTAAGGGCAATTTTTGGCTTATTTTTTACTTTTGTATATTTAGCAAACTCTAGATTTCACAGAGGAAAAATTCTAGAATCTTGTCAAAACCATGCTTTTTGAAATCAAATAAAAGGCAAGTTTTATATTTCAAATTAGTGAAAACAAAAACAATATGAAAACACGAAACAACGCCATTTTTTACTAGGTTTCTTGGATATTAACAAAGGTTAATGCAAAAAACAAGAAACTAGATGCACTTCAGAAATGAAGCAGGACATCATAAAATTTCCGGGACCAACTCCCTGGTCCTAAGTTTTTTATATTGCGTGTGCGTTAGAGAGAAAGATCGCACTTGATATGCAAATGGAAGCATGCATACTTTGGACGATGGGAGAAAATGACTTGCAAAAAGTGATATACAATACAATGCATGGTTAACAAGATTAATCTTATATTCATCCATCATTATCATTGGCATAAAAGTTCTTTTTGCAATTAGATTTAGATTTAGATTTTCAACAAATTACCAAATTGAAACTTTGTAGTTTCTAATAACATACATACTATTGATTTGGGCTAACACGACAATTTAGGTTTGTTAAAAAGGATGTATCACTAATCCAGTGGTTGGGCACATGTAGTAAGCGGCTTGTGAATGTTATATGAGGTCCACGGCTCGACTCTCGTTATGAGCACTAAATTTAAACAGCCCCGCAACCTATCGAATCCGGCCGGATTAGTCAGGGCAATGGTTCTGGATACCGAGTGGTCTAACCCAAAAAAAAAAAAAGGATATATCACCATATCGAGAAGTTCAATTATTACTATATTTTAAATTTTTATTGCCGTATAGGGTTCCATCCTTTCTCTTAAAATTAGGACATGATTAAAAGAATAAAAAATTTTCATAATCCACAATTTTAAATCATAAAACGGATTAGTCAGGGCAATGGTTCTGGATACCGAGTGGTCTAACCAAAAAAAAAAAAAAAAGAATATATCACCATATCGAGAAGTTCAATTATTACTATATTTTAAATTTGTATTGCCGCATAGGGTTCCATCCTTTCTCTTAAAATTAGGACATGATTAAAAGAATAAAACATTTTCATAATCTACAATTTTAAATCATAAAAAATATATCTGTAGGCTCATCCATCGGCATCCACCGGAAGGTGGGGGCGAGGAATTGTTCTTTACTAATACCAATTACCTATAACAAAGAAGTTGGACCAACTACAAAAGCAGCCTTCTAAAGATGCTTGCTTTATCCTTTATTTTCTTCTTTTCCATTTAAATCGCCTTCTTTGATCCTTCCAAAAAATGAAAATAGTCGTCTGCTTTGAAGATAAAGCTTCATAGAGCATCCACCAAGGCCTAAAGTTGTTCAGCTGATGAAAAATGTGAATCCCTGAGCTTTTCTTTTCAGCTTATGCTCCTTCCTTTTCTAATCAACTGGACTCTATTCAGTCAAGTGTCAAACAACAATAGTGATCCTTTTAATTGAAAAACCTCCAGCCAAACCTTTTTAAAACAGTCAGCTGTCACATCTAAGTAGGAAAACAAACGAATCAGCCCAGTTGAGACTTGGAAGAGCTGACAGGGACCACTTGCATATTAAAGAGAAAACTGTAGAATGTCACCATAGAGCCATGCATTTTTGATATGGTGTAAATGAGGTTGCATTGATCTATCAGGATTAATGTAACTAACTCTGGCCTCAATCTAAATGCATGCGTACCAAACGAAGAAGGACACACTTTAGAATCTTACCCGCTGATCAATGATGACAGGACAATCACATTTTTTAACTATTTGCTGAACAAATAGCTTTGCATTAACAATGGATATATATTTAATCTTCAAGCATCAGGCCAAGTCTCGTTTTCAATCAAAGAAATGATGCCCTATAATAATTGATGGTCATCAGTTTGCCTTTTTTCAGCATCTGACGTGTATCCACAGCAAGGACTATTTCACCCCGGCCCTTCTTTGTTTTCAGAAAATAATCTTAGCTAAAGTGATGAAGTAGTGTTGCATTGTCATCATCCTTGTCTTCGTAGAACCTAAGCAAAATTGGCCAATTTGATTACAATATCCCAATGAATTTGATTAGACCTCCAAGTGCCAAGTGACAGGGTTTACGTACCTGTGATATTGCAGCCCTTTAATCACGTTTTGAATATTTCACATTACTGCCAATATATACATGTACGGGACCGACCATGTTCTTGAACATTTGCAATATTTCCTGAACAAGAATATTTCTGTTGCGTATACTCCGTTCATGAAAATGGTTGTTAGGTAAACCAGAAGATTCTCAAATTTGCATGATGCTCCTGTTAGATCATTTACGTCCTTTTAACTTGTAGTATGACGATATGTTTGGACACTTCAAGATCCTGCAATATCTTACAAACGTTTCTGAATTGTTCCATAATGTCCAATTCTAAACTGTTCAAGTACTAATCACACCATTTGAAAGTGTGGATTAATACAAAGGGCTAACCTACTGCCATAACAATATATTCATAGATCAATCTTTGAATGTGTTAATTTTATCTCTCCTTTAAGAAATCCGGTTAATATAGTTATGGTGTTAATGCTACTTGCCTAATCTTGAGTTAATTACCTTGGAATTACATAGTGATAAGTTGATTTAGGGCGAGTGGTATAATTAACTCCATGTTTTCCTTTCTTAGACAGTAGTCCAAAACAAGTCTCCCGTGCTGCATACAAGGCCTCCAGCCCATAAGCGACCCCTCGCTAGCCAGACCACAAGAAAATGACCATTCAGAACAGGGGAGACCTCAGAGACCTCTCTATCAGTTAGACAGACAAAGACACCTCAAAAAAGCATCCCTCTTGCGTCTTGCCCATGAAATGAAATATCCCCCCTTTGCCACAAGAGTTCAAACAGAAGTGGAGCCACGCACTATTCTATACTACTACACAAGTAAGAGAAAGACGTGTGTTGGAAGTTCACATAAACATAACAAGAGCACTCTTTTCCATGCATTTGGGGCCATTGGATTTTTTCTCTTCTTTAAGAGAGGGGGGTGTCTGTCTGTCCTGTATGTTCACTGTTCAATTCAATACTACAAGAGTTGAGCCAGCACTTCTTTCCATGTGAAGTGAGGATCATGGATTTTATTTTTCTTTCTTTTGAAGTGGCAATATGATCAAAAGCAAATAAGTATTCTCTCTGCTTTTACTTTTCAGCCCTCTCTTTAGGACTATTCCATCTTCTAATAAAGCTCAAATACACATTAGATTACATTGAGACTTGGTCCCAGACCTGTAGGACAAGCAAACAAGCAAGCAAATAAAGGGAATAAAGCAACAGGAGAAGAAATGCTTTCCTGGTTGCTCCTTCCATAACCACAGTGCTCTGTGTAATAGTAATAATTTATGGATCATTCCCTAGGAAAACATGGTAATCATGTATTAATAATCATCATCTTTTACTTCCTACATCTACTGTTGTTGCAGGCATATGTCTCCCAATTGTACGTGAAAAGTTAAAAATTTTATTTTTTGGTAATAGAAAATTAAGCTTGTGCAAGTGTAATAGTACATGATATCAGATACAGAGACATCAAAGTACACAAGTTTGTGTCTTCAAATCTTGTATTAAGTACTCCTATCAAGTGCCGTACATGTGCCATGCAGACAATTTGATGATACCAAGCACAAGTATTCAGATGTCCAATTCATACAGTCATGAAACTTAATTAGTGGCATGCAATATTTGTTAATTTTTTGTTTTTTTTTTTAAATATTCTTGACAACATTGGGGCTACAAAATCATTCTGCAGGAGCAGTGCATTACTTTGTAACTTCTCTTAGTATTGCTAGCTGTAGCGTAATGCTAGTTATGGAAGCCAAGCATTTGGTATGATTTCTTGCAATGCACAAGTCGTGTGTCTGAAATGGGGCCTTTCAAATAGTTTGTTGGAACACCAGAATGCCGAAGATTTGTGCATCTCGATGCTTCTGGTTTTCATTGCTTATTCTTGCTATAAAAATTGACAGATATAACCATCATTTGAGAACTAAATTTGGTTATTATGGCAATTTTGATGAAAGAAGTATTTCGTGCTCAAGTTACTTGCAAATTGGAAAAACAGCAACAATTGCAAACACCAAAGTATTTATATACATCTCTAAAGTACAAATTTGCTTACAAAATCCGTGAAACCTTGATCAAATTAAAACATATTTGGTTATCTATGTCTTTATTAAACATTGAGTCAAATGACACAAGATAGCTTTGTGAAAATGGCATGACGCGTTGATGACAATGACCACTTGTTCGATTTTGTTCTCATTTTTATTTTCTAAATAAATTTCAGAACCCATTGATGTTATTTAGAATTAAAAAAAAAAAAAAACTTTGCATGCTAGACCAACTTAATCATTTTCCATGACTGAAACTTTGAAAGTGAATTCTATCATCTCTTGCTCAAAGGAATGATGGATCCATTCATTAAAGCTAAAGGGTATTCTTGTCCTATGAAAACAGAGAAAGAATCCACTTTACTTTTTCCATAATCTCAACTTTAAATTTCTGTTACCCAACGGCTGCTTTCTTTAGTTCACAATAAACTTTCTTTTCCTTCTCTTTTCCACTCTTGGCTTTGCCAGATAAACAAGATTTTCACAGACTCTACAGAGCTTAATAGCAATAGTGTTACAGCCAAATTTGATCTTCTTAATCTCTTATCTGGGAGGGAAAAGCAAAAGCTAAGGGGAGAAAGGGGAGGCTTAGCTTCTTCCTTGATTTTGAAGACTATCTCTCAAGATGTTTGATTCTTTATATCAGTACAAACTTAAGGTTTCTCAGATTCCCTCAACTTTCCCTTCGTCCTTTTCCAAAAAATTCACTCTTAAAATCCTTTGTTTCTTCTCCAAGTCCTTCCAAACTCATCACTTTTCGTAACAATTTCTCCAAGAAAAACTATGGTGCCATTACTAGTTGCGACAGCTCTCTTCTCTATTGTTGGCACTGCTCTTTCTGCTTCTTCTTCTCTTATTACTGATTTCCATGCCTTGGTCACTCTCAAACAAGGATTTGAGTTCCCCAGTCAAGCCATTAACACTTGGAATTCGTCTGACCCGAGCTCTCTTTGTTCTTGGGCTGGTATAAAATGCTTCCATGGACGGGTTGTGGCTCTTGATGTATCAAGCATGAACCTTTACGGCTCTGTTTCCCCTGTCATTTCAAGCCTTGACAAGTTGATTGAACTCAATCTTGATGGAAACAACTTCACTGGTGGTATAAAGATTGAGAATATGAGCAGTCTGAGATCTCTCAATATTTCGAATAATCAGTTTAGTGGAAATCTTGATTGGAACTACTCAAGTATAGCCAGTTTAGAAGTCTTTGACGCCTACAATAACAATTTCTCTGCTTCACTTCCTCTTGGGGTGCTGAGCTTGAAGAACCTCAGGCACTTAGACTTCGGCGGAAATTATTTTTTGGGCGAAATCCCGCCAAGCTATGGCGATATGATTGGATTAGATTACTTGCAACTTGCAGGAAATAGTCTCCAGGGAAAGATTCCCGGTGAGTTGGGCAACCTGACCAACTTGAAAGAACTCTACTTGGGATATTTCAATGTCTTTGAGGGTGGTATTCCAAAAGAGCTGGGGAAGCTGCAAAATCTAGTCTTGTTGGACCTTACAAATTGTGAATTGGATGGTTCAATTCCTTCTGAATTAGGGAACTTGAAATCACTAGAAACTCTGTTTCTGGATATCAATGCCCTCTCTGGTTCAATACCAAAGCAATTAGGCAATCTTACAAGCTTGGTGAATCTTGATCTTTCTCGCAATGCACTTACTGGGGAGATCCCATATGAGCTCATTGACCTTAGGCATCTTCGGCTTCTGAATCTCTTCATAAACAGATTGCATGGGTCAATACCAGAGTTTGTTGCAGACTACCCCAATTTGGAAGTTCTCCATATCTGGAAGAACAACTTCACTGGAATTATTCCGGAGAATCTAGGCCAAAATCAGAAGCTCCGAGAGCTCGATTTGTCTTCAAACAAGCTAACTGGTACAATCCCCCAAAACTTGTGTGCCTCAAAACAGCTTACAATCTTGATTCTTTTCAAAAATTTTCTCTTTGGGTCAATTCCGGATGGCTTGGGAATATGCACAAGCCTTGTTAGAGTCAGGTTAGGACAAAACTACTTGAATGGTAGCATTCCGAATGGTTTTATTTACTTGCCAGATCTAAACTTACTAGAATTGCAGAACAATTTGTTGTCTGGAACCTTGTCTGAAAGTGACAAGAATGCATCAAATACAACTAAAATAGCTCAGCTGAATCTGGCAAACAACCAACTTTCAGGGTTGCTGCCATTTTCTATTGCCAGTTTCTCTTCCCTCCAAATCCTCCTATTAGGTGGAAACAAATTTTCTGGTCCCATACCTCCATCTATAGGTGAACTTGAACAAGTAGTGAAGATTGACTTCAGTGTAAATGCAATTTCTGGTGAAATCCCAGTTGAAATTAGTAATTGTCTCCATCTCACTTATCTAGACTTGAGCCAGAACAACCTCTCTGGTTCAATTCCAGCCCAAATTTCCAGCATTCGAATCTTGAACTACTTAAATTTATCAAGAAACCACTTGACTGAGACAATTCCAAAATCAATTGGTTCAATGAAAAGTCTCACAAATGCTGATTTTTCTTTCAATGATCTATCTGGAAAGCTACCTGAATCAGGTCAATTTGCATTCTTTAATGCTTCTTCATTTGCGGGAAATCCCCGACTCTGTGGATCCTTACTGAACAATCCTTGCAATGTCTCCTCAATAACAAGTACATCGGGGAAAAGTCATGGTGAATTTAAGCTAATTTTCGCCCTCGGCTTATTAATCTGTTCCCTGGTCTTTGCAACTGCTGCTATAATAAAGGCCAAGTCATTCAAGAAAAATGGCTCAAATTCATGGAAAATGACAGCCTTCCAAACTCTGGATTTCACGGTGGCTGACGTCCTGGAATGTGTGAAAGATGGCAATGTGATTGGCAGAGGAGGTGCAGGAATAGTCTACCATGGCAAAATGCCAAATGGGGTTGAAATTGCAGTGAAAAAACTTCTTGGCATTAGCAGCAACAGTCATGATCATGGCTTTAAAGCTGAAATTCGAACCTTAGGCAACATTCGGCACAGAAACATTGTCAGACTTCTTGCCTTCTGCACAAACAAGGAAACGAATCTCCTTGTTTATGAGTACATGAGAAATGGAAGCTTAGGAGAAGCGTTGCACGGCAAAAAGGGTGGATTTTTGGGATGGCAGCTAAGGTATAAAATTGCTCTAGAAGCTGCAAAAGGGCTGTGCTATCTTCATCATGATTGTTCCCCTTTAATTGTTCACCGTGATGTGAAATCCAACAACATTTTGTTGAATTCAAGTTTTGAAGCTCACGTTGCTGATTTTGGGCTGGCCAAATTCTTGGTTGATGGCGGTGCTTCCGAGTGCATGTCAGCGATTGCAGGGTCCTATGGTTACATAGCCCCAGGTACGTACCTGCCATATATTCTCATGTTCATGCTATGCACAGGTTTCTCTTTATGTGTACTTGCCTAATTTGGTGGATGAACTGCACTTTCGAAGAAGATTGTTATTCACTTAGTTAATCTGACAACTGATTTGGTTAAAATGCATGATGGTAACATTAGTGATGTAAAGCCAGATTAGCCTCATATTTGGTTCATCAAATTTGCATGTAAATATAACAAGGAATATTGCTTATAAATCAGAAAATATAGCGGTCTAACATTCAACCAAAAATGGATAAAGGGCAGAATTTGCATTACAGGATGTATAGATATGATGGCTCTCAAGAAAGGAATACTTGGCAAGAAAAATTGACATTCAATTCAGATAAAGTGTTCAGATAAGCTATTTTATTTAATCACAAATATGGTTACATAACTTGAGCTGCTGACTTGTAAGTTTTTACTAAAAGAATAGGTGCACTCACTTGTAAGTCGTAAAGATGCCAAGGATGGTGTGGGAATCTTCATCAGCTAAAGTCAGAGGTGGAAAAGATGCCGGGACAGAGATATGTGTGAAATTGTGAAGTAGTGTTAGTGAGACGGAGGGAATTTTTTGGGTAATCGCATCGAATCAGTGGGAGTCAGGACTGGGATTATGAGACCACTCTCCTTGCTTAATTCTGTGCCCATTTGTCAGTGGGGTCCACATTGTCGATGATGGGTCGGGTATATTAAATGGGTCAATTTGAGTGGGAGAGAGAGAGAGAGTCTGATGTGTCTGACAAAAAAGAGATCAAAGCGTAACAGAGTCGTCGAGTGTCGTGAAAGCTAATTGACGGCACATTATTCAGGATGCCACTAATGTCCCCACATTTTGTAACACCCTTGAAGGGTTACTTTTGCAACTCTTTATAATACTAAAAAGTGTAACAGGATACTTCATACCTCTCTAAATGCACCAATATTCATACTCTATTTCGTTTGTTAATTGAGAATTCAAGAATATAGTTGGCATTTTACCAAAAAAAAAAAAAAAAAAAGAATATAGTTGGCATCATCGTGTATTATTTGTCCTATAAATAGATTTTAGGATTACACGAACAATGTCTATGTTATATGATTGATTAAATAAATGTGATACAATACTAGTTACAACATTTTAATTTATCATGATATAAATTTGAATAAGTGGCATGCATATGTTTGTGGCAGATTTGAGTTGAATTGAGCATATACTCTTCTTAATTACTAATGCGGTTTCATGAATTGCGTGCAGAATATGCATACACCCTAAGAGTGGGCGAAAAAAGTGATGTCTACAGCTTTGGAGTTGTACTTCTTGAGCTGATCACAGGGAGGCGTCCAGTGGGTGATTTTGGGGAGGGTGTAGATATTGGTCAATGGACCAAAAGAGTGACAAATTGCAGAAGAGAAGAAGTAGATCGCATTGTTGATCCAAGGCTAGTAACCATAGTGCCCAGAGACGAAGCCATGCATTTATTCTTCATTGCCATGCTTTGCATTCAAGAAAACAGTGTTGAACGACCCACCATGAGAGAAGTTGTTCAAATGCTATCAGAATTTCCCCGTCAAATATCAACCCCTGATTATCGTAATCAATCTGAATCTTCTTCAGTAACCATTTTTCAACAGCAGCAAAAGAATCTCGATCTGAAAGAGAAAGAAAAGAGCTGCCAAAAAATTCAACAAGATCTTTTAATTTGAGAAATACCTCTGACCTCTTTTGGTTTTTTGGCTTCTTGATTACCACTTTCTTTTTTGCCTTTTCTTTTGTGGTTTTTCAACATGGGTTGGTTTATTTACAGCTTTTTTCATTGATCTTTTCTGTCTAGTAATAGAAGTTTAGGGCCAAAAGAAGAGCAATGCATGGGAATAGTTAATTTGTTGTTAGGTGGTATGTTTCCACATGTAAAGAGATTGTGATCTTAACTACATTGTTGGAACCTTGTAACATTGTATATATACAGATGTTGTTTTTGTGATCAATTGAAAGATATGTTTTGGTTGACATTTTGGATCTCAACACTAGCTCCTGCCTATCAAATTAATTCATGTCATGTAGGAGTTAGAAACATCAGAAATGTTTATCTTTTTCTATGGTGGAGTTTTTTCTATGTACACGACAATAATGCGCACACTTTAACTATAATCTTTACAAAATTTATCTATGAACTTTTCACCTTTTCTTTTAACATAACCTTGAATGTCATAAAAGTAATTTTTCAAGTATTTATTACAAATTAATTGAACATGATCACAGGGAGGTTGGGGTTTTAGCTTAAAACTTCCAGAAAAAAATGCAAAAATTCACGTGGGTTTTAAGGGAGAACTAATTGGGGCCATGCAAATTTACATAATGACAAAAAATTTTAGGACGTGGGGGGCTTGGGCCCAAGAAAAAGAGTCCAGTTCAATGCAACGACCACCTTGTGTAAGCTATTCGGCCCATCCAGATTGACCCAGCTGTATAAAGTAAATCACGTTTGGTTAAAATAGAATAGGCCTGCAAAATTCATCAACGTCCTTCCGTGGCAAAATGTCTAATTGGAACAAACGAGAAGGAAATGCGAGGAGATAACTATAGAAATTTGTTGCAAATTTCTAATTGGCAACAAAGAAGAAGGAAAGGCAAGAAAAGATACAAGACCAAATTAAGAAAAGCTAAACAAAAGCAAGAATGATGAAAAACTAAAGTCTAAGGTGGGGTTTGGCAAGAGGGCATCGGAATCGGGAATTGGAATAAAGCTCATAGTTGTTGTTTGATAATCTAATTTTGGAACGAGAAATTAGAATGTAATCTCAAATTCTTAGGTTTCACCAAACCCAACCAAATTCATTGGTTTTGATAAAAACCCACTAACGATTCTTGAAATGATTCATAGCAAACTAAACAATAATTATAGTAACGATACTTATTTCAAATACTGAACAAAACACATATATTAGAATTGATGACTTCATTTCAAACACAATGATTCCGATTCTGATTTTGATTTTTGGGTGCGAACCAAATGCCACTTAATTTATCCCTTTATAAATCTGATGTATTTTATTTCTCTGTTCTTCTTGTTATGTTTGCTCATTGATTTTTGTTATTTTGTTTAGGACTTAAAATTAACTTCATCTGCTCGTCTCTTGTTCTTTCATCGTAACTCAGAGATTATTAAGATTAATACTTATCGTACTAGATCCAACTCGAGTGAAACAGTCTTATTTAATCAAAATCAGAAAACGAATTGGCAAGATCTTTATTCTAATGAAAGTTTCTCATAGTTGCTCATGTTTTCAGAACGAGTTTCATAAATTGAAAAAAATTAACCTAAAATACTCACAAGTTAATCCTGGAAAAAATTAAACGAGGTGCTCCCAAAAGTTAGCATGGGACATCATATAATTTTAATCAGAATAAAATATAAAGAATTAATACTAACTGGTTCTGGCCTTTAAAAAAAAAAGAAAAAGAAAATCCAAGTTTACTAAAGGTTTATTCTCAACATATTCTTTTTTTTTTTTTTTGTAAAAATTGATCTAAAAAAAATTGAAAATCAGTTATTTATGATTTTAGTTTAAAAAAATCCTAAAAGTAGAGTAAAAAAAGGAATTAAAAATATCACAAAACATATTTTTTGAAATTAAACTAAAATTAAATAAAAAACACTGTTGAGAACATTCCTAAATTCTTAGTGTCTCTATACAACTAAAAAGAAAACAATACTTGTCTAGGTTGAGTTTTTTAGATTTTTTTGGTTACTATAGCACTTATATGATTTGATTATGTAATAAAAAGAGATTAAAATAAAATCCAATCCTAATAAATTCTTCCTGATTGTCCAAAAAAGCACAATAATTCCCTTGAACCCCAATCCCTGGTCTTAAAAATTGGACGGTCCATAACAATTTCTCAAAACCTAGAAACGAAAAAGCAACCGTCAGATGAAAAAACTCGAGGGTTAGTCCACACAGTACCATCACACTCCCCGCGCGCCTCCCTTGTCATCTTCAGTGGTACTTATATACTCCCACAGCACCAAATCTAAACCCCTTTTCCTCTCTTCATCACCCGGGAAACCGCTTTTAATTCCCCCAGGCGGTTTTCCGTATCTCCGCCAAACACCCAAAATCCTCCCGGATCAGATTCCGCCGTTTAAGGGTTCCGAACAGCGGTCTTGTTCTTGACCTTTGCCGGCCCCTTTTGCTAGGTTAGATCTATTTTAAATCTTCGAGTGCCATTAATTCCTTGTTCGTCTTATTCTTCCAAGAGTTTACACACACACACACAGAGCTTTCACTCTCGCTTACACGCACAAAGTTCACCCACGACAAGATAAAGCCACGTAGTTTATTGTTTTGTTGCAGAGGAAAATGGGAGGAAAAACAGTGGTTTTGTTTATTAGCGTAATAGAAATAAATTTTTGTATGTTTTATGGGATTTTTTTCTTTTTTTTTTGCATTTATTTTATTATTATTTTTTACGAAATAGGATTTCGATAACGAATAAAAGTTTTTTTTTTTTGGTTGGTTTTAAGATATCTGTTAGGACATTTCTTTGAATGGTGTTGACTTGCTGGTTGAAAACCCGAGAAGATCTCTTGTTTGTCGATCTGAGAAAATTATTTTCATTGGTGGGCTACCTAGAATTTTAATTAATTTCTGATTTTCATTGATTTCTTGGCTCACAATATTTGGTTTGTCATTGTCCATATTTGGTTGCCTGGGTTGAAGGGATTCTTGATCCATTTTATTGTTCGGTCACAGTCTCTTGAGCTGATTAATATCCTATTTAGAAAACGTAAAAAATTTTCCTCATGTTTCAAATAAAAAAAGGAAGAAGGAATATTTAACTTTCTTCCTGGTGCAAGATGGAAGAATGGAATCTTCTTTTGCACGGGTGTTGCTATGTGCTCCTCTTACTATGGCATTCTTTTTTATTGGAATCTAAATTCTCTTTTTTTTGGTGGTCCTTTGTTTATATTGACCCTTCGATTTTTTTCTTTTTTGAAATTTTGGGAAGACTTGGCTTTGATTTGTGGTATTTCTGGAAAATTGTTCCTTCATTGGAGAGAAAGCCTCATTTGGAAACTACGACAGAATTCTAGTATTTACCCTGTTTCTGTTCCTGGTAATTCTTTTATGCTTATCTGTATTTGGTTGTTGGTTAGGATTCTGCTGTTGAAGATTGACAATGGCTGGAGAGAGGATTGTAGAAAACAGTATCCTTTGGATATGATTGTTTGTCTGCTGTTCTCTCTGTTATTTAGTTTATATAATATATGTGGACATGTGTATGTATTTCCAGTTTTCTAATTTGTCATTTTGAGAATGCAGGTTGTTGGTATTCATGGAATTCTTTGCTGCTTTGCATTAAAATTTAACTGATAAATTCTTGAGTAGTCTGTTCGAGTGCATAATTTTATGGCTTGCGCCTTTCATGGCCTTGTTTTTATTAACTGCATTGGAGATTGACCATTTTTAAACAATATGTTTCCTGGAAAGGATATTTGTTACTTAACCTTTTTATTCCAGCTGAGCCAGTTGCTCAAGGATTGAAGTCTGATTCATCTGTTGGGAAGTCTGAAAAAGATATGGTATGGCTATGCCGTTGCTGACATGATTGGCTTAAATTGATCATGGTTGAATTTTACTGCTCTCTCATTTCATGTCTGAAACAGTTATTTTCTGACTGATCTTTCCTTGGCCGGAGTTGGCTGTTTGTTTCATCAGTTATATCTATTGCTGCACTTGGTCTGACTAGGCAATTTGTATATTCTTTGCTTCCTGATTGTGTAGTATGATATGCTCTAATTTTTTGTGTAAAGTTTTAGTCATCTTGCTAGAGCATGTGTTCAGTAGGACCTTGCTGACTTATGTTGAAGCTAATTGTTTCATGCATTCTGGTTTCAACTTTAGCCAGGGAAATATGATTCAGTAGCATACCCAGTTTTTTCTTGGACTCATATTAAGGTTTTTATTGTCTTCTATTTTTGCACCTTAGGCTTCAAGGAAACATGGAATAGCTTCTGACTCAGCTTATACTTTGCCTTCTTTGGGGGATGCTACAGCAGGCCTCAAGGGTGACAATGGAACATCAGATGCAGCGCAAGGTGTTTATTATCCACCCACTAGCTGTTACAATTATTACTACCCAGGTCAGATATTGAATAGGTTCTGTTACTAAATAGTGGTTCCTTTTGATATTCAGGTTAGCCAGTATTAAGAAAGGGTTTAAATTTGTGGTTTGATATGACAATTTAATTGTCTTGTGTGTGGTCCTTAACCTTTCCTGATTTCAGAATATTGTCTGTCACTTATTATATTTGATTCTTTTTGTGTATTGGAAGACATGATGTCCTCTTCCAAGCTACCTCCTATGACTATTTCTTTTAAAGAAGATTTTGAGCACCAAATTAATCTGCAGTTTAGTGTTCTCTTTCTTCTTATGAGTAACTTATTGCTTGTACATTTCATTCAGTCTTGGTTAAAATGACTTATCTTCGAATCTTTTGGAATGATCTTGCAGGGTATAATGGGGCCTTCAGTCAAGTGGATGATCAAGGTTATCTTGCTATGGGAGGTGGTTATACAGTATGTTCTGACAGATTCTTTTTGTTCATCTGCTTCTTTAAGTTTATTTGCAGGATATTTAATCTTAGACTTCTTACTTCCACTTGTACTTCAGGGTGTCCCGTCTGATAACAGCTCACTTCTCTATTATTTGCCTGGCTATAATCCTTACAATGCTGGATTTATTGGTGCTGATGGGGTGTCATCTGGATACTTTCAACAACCGGTACCATATGGATCTGAAGCCTTGCCACCTCATTCATGGGATTCGACATATGCTGGAGATGTCAAAAATAGGGTCACCAAAGCTGATGATGTGAAATCTGTCTTCGGTCAAAATGGTTCTGTCAATTCGAGTGTTATTAACTCTTCAAAAGCACTCAATTCCTCATCAACTGTGCCTTTGAATTCAAAAGCTCGAAAATTTACAGTGTCATCTGATTTTTGCAAGTCCTTACCTCAGACTAGACCTCTCAAACCACTGAACAAGGTATCTGCTTTTTTATGAACGCGGTGCTTTCCCTTATCAAATGAAAGGTTCTGATTTGGACGTTAGTATTTTCTAAAGGCAGTTCATAGGGAAGTTGCATCTTGCAATTCTGTAGTTGCAAGTGACTTTGATATGTTATGAAGTGCATGATCGGTATCACATTTGGGATGACATTTGAATTTGGAAATTTGCATAACCAAGAGTTGAATCCATATGTTCCATCTGTTATTGTTGCTTTATAATTTTTCATTTTTTTCATTTTTTCTGGGTTTATTTTATTATGTTTATTTTTCATGATGTATTACTCTCTTATCATGAAATTTGTTAACTTTTTAATTTGTCTTGTGTTTCAGTTGGGTTCTGGTTTCCGGTCAATGGAGAATATAAATGGGTTTTACCCTGCTGGGAAGTTCTCTGCATTTGGCAATCAAAATCGAGGTGTGTATATGCATTATGGTCCTATGAACTACCATTCAAATGGTCGGGTGTGGAATAGCAATCAAAGATTTAAGCCAAGAAATAATTTTAGGCGAGAAGGAGAGAATGAAGCCTCAAATGAGCTTAGTCGTGGTCCGAGGGCCAATAGTAAAAGTGAGTATTCAAAATTGTCAGCTGAGGATGAACAAGCAGGGCTCACCATCCAGAGGGATAAGTACAACTTGGAAGATTTTCAGGCTGAGTACGAGAATGCCAAGTTTTATGTTATCAAGTCATACAGTGAAGATGATATTCACAAATGCATGAAATATGAAGTTTGGTCTAGTACTCCAAATGGCAACAAGAAACTAGATGCTGCTTTTCGTGATGCTGAAGCTAAAGTCACTGACAAGGGCACCAGATATCCAACTTTCCTATTCTTTTCAGTAAGTTTATATCTCTATATCTCTTCCAGGATTCTAGGTTTGGTTTATAATGTTTTCATTGGATCATCCCCGTATTGACATTCTCTCGAATACTATTACGTATATTTTTAAATGTTTTTGCATGGACACCTTTATCAAGTGAATCTTTTAAGTATTTCTATGTTCTTTATTTTCAGCAACTAGTCCTTTTTCTAATTTTTTTTTCCCTTGGTTTTCAGGTGAATGGTAGTGGACAGTTTTTAGGTGTAGCCGAGATGATTGGGCATGTAGATTTTGACAAAAACATGGACTTTTGGCAGCTTGACAAGTGGAATGGGTGCTTCCCTGTGAAGTGGCATGTAGTTAAAGATGTCCCTAATAGTTTGTTGCGGCACATAATCCTTGAAAATAATGATAACAGGCCGGTAACCTATAGCAGGGATACTCAGGAGGTAGTTTCTGGATCTATTGCATAATTTTATTCTAAATAATTAGTGTTTGCCCATATGTATCCTATGTGATTTTTGATATATTTGTTTGCTTCAAATTATATGTGTTTAAAATCTCGAAGTGTTTTGGAGTCTCTCTTTCTTCCTTTGCTTTTGAAGTATAACAAATGCTTTGTTGTGATTGCTTCAAATTCAGATTGGACTGAAGCAAGGGTTACAAATGCTAAACATTTTCAAAAGTTATTCTGCAAAGACATCATTGTTAGATGATTTCAAGTTCTATGAAGATCGGGAGAAGTCACTAAAAGCCAGTAGAAGCTCAAAACCAGCTGTTCAGACTGATGTATTTAAGCAGGATGATATTTCGGTATATCTCTTCCTCCCCACCAACCACCACTTAAAATGAACATGCTCGTGTGAACATTTTTAGGCATTAGAGCATATGAGCTTAAGTTGGTAATTCTGTGCATTCAATATTTACCATTGCCTGTAATTATTGGTTTTGCAGAAGCATGTTAAAGGAGGTGAGAGGATGACAGAAGACTCTAAGACAAATGTTTCTGATCTGATGCCATCGCTTGTCAGTCTCACAAAAGACCTTTCTCTTAATCCTCTCCCGCTGAAGAGCAATGTGTGAACTAGATAGAAGGCAAAGTGCCTCCAAGAGGCAATTTTAGTTATTTGAGAAGTTTTACAGTATCACAAAGGTTTTTTAGTTTTCTGTTCCTTTTTTTTTTTTTGGGTTTGGGGCTTTACTTGAATCTAGTTTATAGGTCATCTTTGATTTCGTGTATTTTGCTGGGTCTTAAATTTGGTTCCCTTTCCCCCCCCCCCCCCCCCCCCTCCTCTTTCCCCACCTTTGCTTTGCAGAGGAGATGAATCCATTTCATCTCCTTTTTAATTGCTTATGCTTTAGTATCATGTTGTTGTTTTGGTTTTCCTTTGCCGGTTGTATGCTTGTTACTCTTTGCCATTTGGTTTTTGTGGTGATCAACAGTGAAGGCAAGATAGAGAATACAGGGTCTCATTGGGTTAAGAAATGAACTACACCTAAAACAGTTTCTTCCTGTTCCTTCCCTTTTCTGAGAAGGTTCTTCTGTAGGCATATCGACTGTTTTTAGTCTGTTGTCTGCTAGCCAGCAAATTGGTATGCTTGCACAAGTGAGTATTAAATAGGATGAATGGGCAGTGCCCTTTTACGATTTAACGCTACAAAATGACAGGTCGCATGTAAAAAGATTGGAAATAAATCAAATGCGTGCATCATGTAAATATTATCGCATTAAAAAAAAAGTAAATATTATCACATTGTAATGGTATATTGTTACGCTTGTATTATATTTGAGTGCTGGACGTGCAAATGTCCATATCGGTAATCGAGATGGTAGGGCTTAATCCGCCCTAGCTGGGCCATTATATTTGAAGGTTTTGATTACTGAGGAAAGTTATTAGATATTTGTTTCGAGCTTAACCCTTTCAAGATTGCTCAGTTGAAGAGTTAAAAATTAAGCCTTCATCAGTGTTCCAGATTAGATTTGAGCTAGACTCGTTTAAGATGTGTCTGGAGCTTGCACAACCTTTAGTGGTAATTGTCTGAGATGGGTTATGCACTAGTACAACAAATTAAAAGAAAAATAATACAACCAATTAATACAACATCATGGAAAAACGTAGTTAACATGTATTTTTATTGAAAATAATGTTCCACAATTTTCTTTTTTGGAGAACAATGTCCCACATTTAATTTCGTCAATCAAATCCTCCCCATGATGGCTTCTGTGATTGACGACACTCCTCCACCGTCACTCATTTATGTTTTAAATAGCATCGCTTTATAGTTGCATCTCATTACCATTGTCACTTTATCAGTTATTTGCCAGACGAACAAGATAAAGGTGTGTGTAACAGATATTCTCTCTTGCCCAGCAAAAGAAGTATAACCAAACTATATTAAATAAGCAGCATTTAATATACCCCTAGATGTTTAAAAATAAAAGAAAAACGATACTCGTTTTGGTCAAACATTAAATTGCCCCACTGATGAAGTGAATCAGAATGACAAATACACTAGCAAAACACGAGAAAATTAGCATCTAAAGTGCAGATTACTAATTAAAATTATACCATTATTACTAAACTAGACTTAAACAGCATTAATAATCAAATTATAGTCTTCATAATTAATAATTACTAAATAGCTAGTGCCTTGCTTTCTGATCCTTCATTCGATAGTGAATAATCTCATTGCAGTCATTCTCCCTTGAAGAGTGCATTTGGGGTGAAACATTAGGCATCACATTCACATGAGGAAACTGCATGTATGGCACCATTGGTTGCACATGAGTTTGAGCATAGTAGCAAGTCAAGGGCCTAGAATGACTATATACCACATTGTCTAGCGTTCCACCAAAACTGCCGCCACCGCTTCCGCCACCTCCACCGCCACTACCACCAGCAGCAGCTGTTGATTCATGATAATAAAATTGGTGCTTGAATGATGCACACTGGATATTACGGCTGGATGCAGTGCCACCAAGTTGCATTTGATGATGATGATGACGATGATGGTCATTTTCATCCATCAGCATCATCATCATGGAGTTCTGATTGATCGAATGCATCTGTTGATGCTCTTGATCAATAGCAGTGGGGTAGTGATACATAGGAGCATGCATCTCAATTGGATTCACTGAAGGAGAAATGGCTTGTTGATTCATAAGCTCCAATTCTATACCTCTTTGGATCAAACCAGAAAATCTTGTATTGTTGTTGTTGTAATAAGGTGTTCCTGCGAAATCAATCATCTGCTGTTGCTGTTGGTGTGATCCATCCATGATTAAATACCTGTTTTGAATATGTTGATGATCATCACCATTTCCCTTGAGTGATTCAATCCTAGAATTGACAACTTCAAGCTTATTGCTCAGTGTACAAGCAAATTCTCTCAATTCAATCTCTGAAAGATGGCTCATGGGGTCAATCCAAGTAGGATACTTGATTTCCATTGTTTTTTTACGCAACTTTTCAAGTTCATCTTCCATTCTCTTCTTCCTTTCGTGGAAAAAATCCAACAAACCAAAGATTCTGGTTCCACTGTCCTTAGACTTGGCTTTGTACAAGTTGATTATTCGTGATACCTCATCAGGATCTTCAGGCCATATCTCCGGCTCGACCGGAGAATTTTCTCGTTTAGGACCGCAGATAATCATGCATGCATTCACGTCACATAGAGTAGTGAACTCGTGAATCTTCCTCATCAATCCCTCCTTTCTCTTCTTGAAAGTTATATTTCGTGAATTTTCCTTTCTAATCAGTTCCATGTTTAACTTGGCACGACCCATGATTGTCACTAAATTAAAAAAAATTAATCAAAACAGCAAAATTTTGAAAAAAAAAAAAAGATAAGTTAGCAACACACACGTGCAAATGTGAAACAAATAATGAATTCAAGAAGTATTTACCCAATTTATTATTGCTTTATATATGAGAGTTCTGTTTAATACTAAAGAGGGTTTATGAAAAGTCATTTATATCATCTCCATGAATGGAACTGAAAATATAGAGATCAAGAAATATTAAGAAAATCATAACCGTAACTATTACAATATAGAAAAAGAGCAAACAGAAAGGGAAAACAAAGAGAGTTTTCTTAAGGAAAAAAAAAAAAAAAAAACAAAAGAGTAATAACTTAAGAAATTACCTTTGAATCTTTAGTGTGGCTTGCCTTAGTCCCATCTAGGAAAAGAATGGAGTTTTCATGACCTTTATATAAGAGAAAGATTGAGTTGCTTAATTTCCATGAATTGCGTGTGTAAAGCTGTCGATTAACCTCACTTGATTGATTTTATATATATGGTATGTCGAATAATAGCTCTGAAAATCCTACATTAAGATCCTAAAATATATGACTTGCCATAAAACCACTGAAGAACACAAGGAAAGATAGAGAGAAATATAGGAAAATTTTTGCCTTGATTGATTTTCTCACGTGCAAGAAAAGTTCTCAAATCTTTATCCATGGAAACTTCCCATAAATAATGCACATAGTGAAGTTCTCAAAAAGTGATTTCTTGTATACTAGTGATTATGAGAAGTATTTCTTCTACTGCTTTTTTCCTTATTTTTTCTCTCTCTTTTTTTTTTAAAGAGAAACGGCTTTTAAATTCTTTTCATGATAATAGTGTAAAATTCTTGATAGTATATAGTTTTTGTGTTCAACAGAATCTTTCAGTATTCTTCATGGGAGTTCAGGAAATGTTGGTATTAAAATAATTTAAAACCTTATTTCTCTGTTATTGTTCATAAAGAATCACAATATAAATCGTAGAGAATAATTTTTCAGTTTTAAACAAAAGGGTGAGGGACTATAAACGAAAAAGTTTTAAGGGAAAAAAATTCTTTATTTATAAATATCACATACTTAAATTTCATCCAGAAAAGTAATGAATTACAAAGAATAATAGTTATGAAATTTCTATAGTTTCAATCAAAATGTTGTTTACAATAAATAAAAAATACAAAGGCGTGATCCCTCCATGCCTACAGATTAGCAGATCAGTAACGCCTTCAGTTATTGAAAGGTGGAAGGCTCATCAGGCGTCGTTTTAACGGTACAACAATTTTGCGCCTTCGAGAGATGTTAATACAGGGTTGCCTTAATCCAGTTACCAGACCAATTTCAATCCCAAAAAATAAAACATTATCCTGAATCCACCTCTGTATACAAACAGCATTACACATGCCAAGCTCAAGCAAACATTTTACCATCGAGTTCGTGCTCGACTTTTGGATTTTGGATTATTGAATTTGAGCTTGAGCTCGAGCAAACCAAACGTCACCGTATTTGACGAGTTACCATGGAGTTTGAACAAGATTTTAGATATTTGAGAGTTTGAGTTTGAGTTAAAATTTCAATAACTTATTGAAACCAACCAAGCAAAACTCAGTTAACCAGGTGAGTATTCTTAAGGTGCTCTTCTTACTAAAGATTTTTGGGGTTCAAATCTCAACTTTGGCAATTAGAAAAAGGGGGTGGGGAAGAGGGAATGTGTAGGTGCTACTTTTTTTTTGTATAACAATGTATGAGGCTTCAGTGGTGTGTTGGGTATGATTCTAGACTGTTTTTGCCACGCACAATTAGAAGTATGACTCTTCAATTCTACATTTATCTTTTTTACTCTCATAAATGCCAAAGTCGGGGTTTGAGCCCCTAATCTTGGCATGGGGAAGGCCCACTGGAGCAAGTTCTAATGGCTGTGTAGATGCTACTTAGCTATTAGAACCATGCCGAAAATTGTGGGTAACAAATAACATTGGAATCTCACATTAAATTGTGTTAGACAAATATTTGAAAAACAAAAAGAGGGTGGGAAACGGGGAATGTGCAGGTGTATGTTAGTTATTGAAAGCTCCATCCCAAATTGTGTGTAGGAAAAAATTTTAGAATTTTGTCTCAAATTGTGTGAGACAAATATGTGTAATTAATATTGAGTATTGATTTCAAATTTACTAAAACCATTTAAAAAAAACAAATTATTGAAAATAAACTCGAACTTGGGTAGACCATATGCTTATTGAAAACATTTCACCAAGAAGAAAAAAAAAAAAAAAAAAACTGAAAACGAACTCGAATCGAAGAGACCATATTTTACTTGAACCCATTATTCCAGGTGGACTCGCACATTTACTTTAGTAAATTTGAGAGAGTTTTAGCGGACCAAATTTTACTTGCGCCCACTATTTAAGCTCGATTCGCCCGTTGAACCCTTTGATAGCAAATCTCTCTCCTAAAAGGCTAAAACCCTCATTTCCCACCGCCAAAACTAGAACCACAGTTGAAAATAGTAGTAAAATCCCCTACTCGCCAGGAGTATAGACGAACTCCGATGAGCGATGATCAATCACAGCGACCGCTGATCTCCGATTCTTCCAAGCACTATTTTAATCAACGGCCAGACAACCGTTCTCCCGAACGTCCTCAAAAAATCCCCAGAGTCGACGAGGAAGACGACGCCGTTGAAGAAGCCGGCAACGACGGCAATAGCGAAATAAGAATGAATACAAACCCTAGAGTTCAACGCTACTTAATTGCGGTCGAGTATATCGGGACTCGATTCTCTGGAGCTCAGCAGCAAGCCAAGTGTCGAACTGTTGTCGGCGTTCTCGAGGTAATTATTCTTATTTCTACAATTTAAATTCCAATTTTAGAAATTTTTATGTATTTTAATGTTTTTATTTATGTTTTGGGATTTTTTAGGAGGCTTTTCTCAAGTTCATTGGACAGCCTGTTTCAATCTTTTGCTCCAGTCGAACTGTAAGTTTAGTTTTTTTTTTTTTTTTTTTTGCTTTTTTTTTGTGTTAATAATTATTTTCGATGGTATGAGCAAAATGTGGTTGTGAAAATATTCACAGGATATAATATTAGTAATAGTAAGATAATCTCAAGAATTATGGATTTGGTGGTTGACTTGCAATGATTCATCCGTCTTAAGTAGCACTTTTGTATGAGCATAAAATAATTTTTGGGCAGCTTATGTAATATTTCATTTTCTTGCATCTTTTATTAATTTCTAGGATGCCGGGGTTCATGCCTTATCAAATGTTTGCCATGTGGATGTCGAAAGGATAAGCAAAAGGAAACCTGGTGAAACGGTAAACTTCTCTAAAATTCAAAATTTTTTTTTTTTTTAAATTGAATTATGAACTGAATGTAGTATCTTGCATTAATTTGCAACTCCATTCAATACATCTTCGCTTAGATTGAGAAAACTTAATTTCCGTTTTTTTGTCAGAGAGGAAAAATGAATCTTGCAATGGTCATCAGGGTTTCTGCTTCTTTATTAAAATCTAGTACCCTTCAAGGTCTCAGTCATATTTAAGGCAAATCTAACAGCTGTACAGGCCTTTCGAAAGCTGGCTAGAGCTTGTGACATGAGTTGTTTTTAGTGCTGCTTTTTGTGAATCTATAGTCACTTAAGCTTAGGCTTAGTAGCTCGTACATGTTTCTCAGAACAAACCTTCCCTTCCCTGTGTTTGTTTTATTGTTGTTAAGCTTTGTTCCTAGAACTTGCTGTTTGCGTGCAGTTACCTCCCCATGAGCCTGCAGTGGTTAAAAAAGCTGTCAACCATTTTTTACAGGTAAGCGTGAGTTTAAAATCACAATCCATGATTCCAACTGTTCTATTCACTCTTTCCTTTTCATTTTTTGGTTGCATTCAAAATATAATAGCTGTTCAAATAGTCATGGACTTCCTTGTGCTTAGGACTGCAATTGTTTTTCGCATAAAAATATCATTTTATGGTATTTGATACATCGTTGCAGATGCCTCAGTTAAAAAACATAAAGTTAAATGAGACTAAATTCATCTCCTCCCTTTTTTTTCCTTTCTGTTTGCTTTCTTATCCTTTCTGGCAATGCATGCAAACTCCTCTCCCTTATGACTCTTTCCATCTCTCTGCAATACAGCATATATATTTTATGAAGAATTTCTACCTATCTTTTGAGATTTGCAGAGTCTATCTTTTAGATACACCTGGCACAAAATTTTTTGAGGAATGCAGTATTTGACCGTGTCAAAATTGCATATCTTCCTATGTACTGGTACTTGACCATGTTAACTGTTCTGGAACGAGATTAGAAATTGGATCTTCAGTGATAATTATGGAACCTGTCTTATGTTGCAATGGAACTTTGGGCTGTAAATTATTTTCTTATTCAGTATCATGTTGATGTTCTATGTTTTTATGTAAAGGAAATGATGACATATTGGCAATCTGGTTTAATGTAGAAGAACGAGGGTGATGTCATGGTCATTGATGTACGGTGTGTTCCATCTGATTTTCATGCAAGATACAAAGCTCGGGAACGCACGTTGGTATCGACAATCTCAAACTTTAATATTGAGAGACACTGCTATATGCTGAGATATGCATTGATCTCTGGCTTAAATTTAGAAGCATATGCATGATGTTTCACATATGATTCGATGAGTGTCTTGAATCTTATACTCCAATATGGTTAATTTAAGTATGGAAGATCTAGCTAGTTGAACCCACTAAATAGCAACATTAATGTGGAGCAGTCTCCCATCATTGAAGGGTAGAATTATAATCTACATAAATTTACCTTGGAAGCGGAGAGAACATTTCTGCATTTTGAATTGTGATCTCACGTACCAATATAAGGAATCATACAATAGCTCTGTCCTTGAGTTTTATTGAAAAAGGATGTTACAGGAAGTATATATGTTACATCAGTGTTTGTTGGAACTTGGAAGTCAGATCTAAGGCTTAATGCTTATACTTATTGACGATGTGTTGTCCCTGTTTCCTTCTTTCCTCTGACTCTTACCTTTTTCAGCATTGGTTGCCAATGTATAGACTGCATATTGGAGAAAAGTACTTCTTGCACTTTCTTTGTTGTTAGTTTTAGATCATCAATCATGCATATTATGTTATTTATGTCTTTACAGTAACTCCTTGAGCATGAAAGGTTATCTGGAAACCTTCCTTTAGGTACTTCTATCGGTTATTATCTGGTCCAGAAACTTTATCAGCATTTGAAAAAGACCGAGCTTGGCATGTTGCTGAAGAACTAGACCTTCTATCTATGCAGGTACACCTTATGCATTCTTATAGTTCTTTTGTGAGTTTGCTATTGCTATATTCTTTGATGGTTAAAGTTTGTTCCAATTTGATTTTAATCCAGAAGGCATGCCAAGTTCTTGTTGGACGTCATGATTTCAGTTCTTTCAGAGCTGCTGGATGTCAGGTTTATTGTTTATCTCCAGATAACTAGCATCAGTTTCATATATTGGTACATATATGGTCACACAATACTTCTGGCCCTGCATTTATGAGGTTTATCATATTGAATTCTCATATAACATCTTCTGCTTGTTGAAGTATATTGTCTACAAAGTTTATTGTAATACCTGATGAGATTCTAGTTTTGAAGCTCGTGTTTTGAAATGAATGATACCAACTTTTTCTTAATTTCTGGGAGAAAGATGTGACCTTCTAGCTGCATGATTTGGTTTAGCTTTGTTTTCCAATCTTTTAGTGTACAAATTATTCTTTTCTGACAAAAAATTGCATAAGAAATTGTGTGTATGTGACACTTAGCATCATGTCATGTTGCAAATTATGGCAAGTTGTCTTATCCTTCTTGTTTTCTTTACATCGCAACTCTTAATGTTTGCCAGGCCAAGTCACCAATCAGAACGTTGGATGAATTGAATGTTACCAAGGCTGTATCATCTCTACATTTCCCATCCATCAAGGAGAGAGAACAGAGCAATTGGTTAGTAGAAAATTCTTCTGCAAGCTCCCTAAAGTCAGAATCTGAGATGTCACAGGTTTCATCAGTCAGCTGTCAAGGAAGAATAGATGGTTCCAATGAATCTAGTAAAATATTTGGCATGAGAAAACAGCATCGTTGCTTTGTGGTAACTGCACGGGCACAATCTTTCCTCTACCACCAGGTTGGTATCACCATGCTTATGTACAGTTGGTGTTGGTTTCTCTTCACTAGTGTGCATATCAAATAGTTGTGAACATTCAAGATTTTAAGCTCCCAGCTGTTCTGAAATAAAAGCTTTACAACAGGTTAGGTTGCTTGTTGGTGTTCTGAAATGTGTCGGCACAGGGGAATTAACAGTTGATGACGGTATTACTCATACAAGTTTCTCTAATTTATTTGGTCGATGTGTCATATTCGCTGATTATGTCATGCATCTTCATTTCAGTGGAAAGCATTCTGAATGCTAAGACGGTAACTGCTGCAAGTCCGATGGCCCCAGCGTGTGGCCTCTACCTTGGACACGTTAAATATGATCTGTCTTCAGAGAAGTGAATCAGTCATGTACAAGGAAGGATTTGTCTGTTTCGTCATGATTTTGTTGCACCTATTTATCACTTGCGTGCACTGCAGCTGATCGTTTCAATTTCTGCTGCTGCTTAAAAGACATTGCACTTGTATCTGATACTGTTTTAAGTGGAAGCTAATTGGAATTTCATCTTTTACTATTGCTTCCTAAATATATATGGATCCACATTAATTAACTCAATGTGTCTCATTTTACAAAATGCCAAGGCATCAAGATTTGTAGACATTGCGAAGCAAACGAGACTAGGATTAAAATGGTGGAGTGGAAGGAGTTGTAGAACATGACCGTGGCAGGATCTGAATGATTGTGGTTGGTTTCTTGACGAGAATCTAAGGGGAATTACCAAATATTGGTATTTGTTTCATCAATCAGCAGCAAGTCAACGATGGACTAAAGTTCATTGAAGTTGGTACAAAAAGAATGCCTTTAAGTTAACTGATGATATTAGGTGGACGGTGGACTTCCCAGTGTGGTTACAAAAGCTACGCATCTTGATTCTCTGGCAGTGTCCGGTTAATTGTATAGACTGATGCTCTATTTACAGCATTATGTATAAAAAGTGACATTTTGACCCAAAAAAAAAAAAAAAATTTACAAACGTATGATATACATAAATGATAACATATATGACATACATATTGCTAGGGTATTGGCTTGGAATATTTTGTTATATATTTTGGTGTTACACTCATATTATATCATTTAAATGAGTAACAAGTGTACTATCACTTATTATGTCTCTTCCGGGAGAGACATATACTACTCTTTTAAATAGTGTAGCATGATTATAACATCACAAAGTATAATAGAATACCTAAAATCAAGGTATCCCTGCGTTAATCCAGATTTCCAGGTTGGATCTTTGGTAAACGGTCACTTTAGAAACCTCTCTCCTATTTCCATTGGTTTCTTTTTAGTCAAAAACTAAATTTTTTTTTATTGGGTTAATTACATTTATCTAAGGATTGGCCAAATTGAGAATCAACACCTGTAGTTTGATTGAATTACATTAGCTCCTTTAAGCTAACCATGGCAAAAATCACCCTTTATTTAAAAGAGAAATTAAAACAAAATTGAAAGAAATAATTTGCAACTTAAAAAAAAGCCTTATAAAATTTTTAAAATAGAATTGAAAATTGTATGAAAAAAAGGAAAAGGGAAATCCTAAGCTCCAAAAAGAAAAGTTTAAACAAATTCTAAAAGAGAAAAGTAAGAGGGGAAAAATCCTAGAAAAGTAAACAAAAAGAAAAAGGGAGTAAAAAAATCGCGACCACACTAAATGCACATAAATAGAGGGTCAAAATGAAAGTACACAAGTTTTTGGCCCCAAATCTCCCATTCAACAGGCTTTGTTTTTTTTTTTTTTTCCCTTTTACCTGGACTAAATTTTTGTGCAACTCGGATCATTCTAAGTACTCGTACATTTGCCCCTCAATTTGTGAGCATGGGTTCTGAGCTTAACCTTTTAATATATATAAAAAAAATTATCTGAAATGTTTTTACCTATATATATATATATATATATATAATCTGAGCTTAACCTTTTAATATATATAAAAAAAATTATCTGAAATGTTTTTACCTATATATATATATATATATATATATAGATATATATAGTCTGAAATGTATTTTGGGTTCAAATAGGTTATATTATTAATATGTTAGTAGCAAAAATGCATCATTTCGAATATGTCGTGTGAAAAATGATGATTTGGAAAAACAAATAAACGAAACATGGTGACACTCTCCTTTCCATTACAAAAATCAAAACAAGGTGCAATTAAATTGGAGGAAAAATTTGTACTGCTCTCTCTCTTTCCTTTTTTTTTTTTTTTTTTTTGGGGGGGGAAATCATCCAATTGGACTGTGCGTTAACTCGGTCAATCCAATGAGAACAAAGAACAAATTAGATGAGATCGTTTGAATGAACGGCTGCTATCAATTGTTTGAACCATTCAACTTTTTCCCGCAGCCAGTTCACTTCTTCAAACCCACCTCACGAAACCATCATACTAATTTCAAACTAGGCAAACCAAACATCACCCCTATGCTTCAAGGCATCAAAGGTTTGAACTTTTAATTTAAGTCAATTGCAAATCAAACAACCAGAAATAGACAAAAATTGCTTATATTATACTCAAAAACAGCAAGTATTACACTTATTAAAGTACATTCAATTCAAGAATCAAAGAATACAACACATGAACAAGTTGTGATTAATTAATTCCCTGGCGTGACAGGGTAACCGATCCCATGTCTTCTAGTCGGAAATACCAAGAACAACATGCTGCAAAGGAATCCAATTCCAATAGGAACAATGTCCAAAACCTCTTGAATTTCATGATCTGGCTTTGGATAGAAACACCCCACAACATTTTTATCCCTCAAAGCCACAGCAGCAAACACAAGCACTGATAAAATTGCATGTACCCAATCAATGAACCCCAATCTATACTTGCTCAGGTCAGGAATGCCAATCCCAGAACCAGCAATAGTCCCCTGCGTATCAAACAGCCACAGCCCTCTAAAAGTTGCAAAACCATAGTAAACTTGACCGTCGGATAGTTTCACGCTATCGGTGAAGCAAGCGAGGAAGCATGAGATGGCGAGGGTGGCAAGGAGGAAGATTGTAATTGGCCTTGTGACCACGTCACACGAGCCGTTGTTTGTGAAGACTGGTGTTAGTAGCTGGAAAGCTAGAAGGGTGCCTGTAGGGAGGAGATTAGCTAAGTTGGCCGTGCTAGTCAAGGTTTGGGTTAATGCACGTTTTGATAACGAGGAGGAGCGTTGTGGTGGCTGAGCTTTTGGAGTTTCGGGTGCATCATCACCGGCGGCTACCAGTGAGGCTGCGGTGGTTGAAGAGGTGGACCTTGCCCTGAGAGACATTGATTTTGGAATATGAAATTGTGGACAGTGTGGAAACCAGGATGAGAAATGTTTTTGCTTGGGAAGAATCTTGATATAGTGTTTGCATTAATCAAGAAGAGGGAGTATTTATAAGAAATGAGGGTTCCTGAAAAGATTGATAGTGGTGTTAAAGATTAGGTTGGAGAGGACAATATATAATAGTGATTTCTTGTCCTGAAAGGAAGTCAATATGTCCGCGGGACAGCCTATTCGCTCAAACTCTTTGACATCTTCCTTATCCTATTTCTGGGCTTTTACCAGTCTTGTTTCTCATGCGTCACGTTATTATCATACGACTGGCTCTTTACTTTCATGGGAGATTCCTTTTACACGTTTTTCTTTTCTTTGTCTTTTTATTTTTTGGGCCATGGATGGAGAGGGAGTTTTGTTGAATATTTGTATGGAGCAATTTGGTAGAAATTGAAACACAAACCAGCCGAAGTTCACAAGGCACTTGGTGTGCACAGGAAAAAACGAAGAATATGTATCTCTCTCTCCTGGGGTCACTGGTTTTCTTGATATATGGATGTTTACTATGCCAAAGTATTCCCTGTTCTCAGTTAGAATTTAAAAGGGATAATGTCACATAACTCCCTTGAGGATTGCCATAATTTATTTTACCTCCCTTTAGGTTTTGAAAATTATACTTATACCTCTTGTGTTTATATTATTTATAATAAAACAAGACCATTTTGATAACGTAACCCGAAAAAACCAACCAAACATGTTAAAATATCCTTAATTGCTTTTAAATTGATCTTCTCTTTCTTGTTAATATATTTGTTTGTAACATTTTGGCAGATAAAGTAAATTCATTTAAATTAGTTTAATAACTAATGTAATTTCTCAGCATTTTGATGTAACTCTTCAGCTTTCTAATGTAATTCCTCAGCATTTTGATGTAACCAATTTTTCCTCCAGAACCATCTCGTTTTTGGTATTTTTTCAGTTCAAAATTTGTCAACATGGCAACATCTCAACCATCCATTTTACGACAATAAACTATGACCATCAAATTGTGACAAATGGAACTTGTGGTGTCCCAAATCCCTTTCTCTCCTGGGGTCACTGGTTTTCTTGACTTATGGATGTTATCATGTCAAAGTATTCCTTGTTCTCAGTTAGAATTTAGTAGCCTCATGACATTGTCCTATCAATTGCTGCTTAAAGAAGAAAAAAAAAAATAAGGAAAAGTATCATCATTTATCGAATTAATTTTCAGATTGATAAGGTTAACGCAGAGAGGTGAATGGTCGGTAATTCTCTGATTGGCAAGGCAATTGCAGAAAGGTCAATGGTCTATGATGAAATATCACATATATAGGCAAGTAAGTGCTTCATATTCATATTCACGGCAAATGTGCATTGGATTAGACTAAATCAACTAAAGATAAGGGGCTTTTGCTGATCTAAGAAATGTAAGCATAATAAATTAGGGGTCTTTCTATTTTTCCTTAGAAAAGCCAACTATAGAAGAGAAGTTTGGCATGTCCAAAAACAATCTAATGTTCATTTTTATCCTACTTCTTGTTTTTCTCTGGATATTTTTTTCTGTCTCATTCATGCCAATGTTTCTTGTACTAACCAACTTGACATTTTACTTCGTAAAGCTTATTTTATTGGTACATCATCATCATCAACACCCCCCCCCCCCCCCCCCGCTTCACTCTCTTTCCTCCCAATTTCAGTCCTTCCCTGATTTGAAGGAAAACAAAGCAAATAGGAAAAAAATAATAAAGAAAAAGACAGCCCCGGAAGAATGACAAAAGCTTGAACATAGAACATATATAACTACCATCTGATACACTAAGATGCCACAACATCATCTAAGAGACATAATACAAATGTCTTTGAGCTGGATATTAGGCTAAGCATAAACAACATAAACAATAAGCATAAACAATCTGGTACATAAAAACAAGAACATAATACAATCCCCTCCATGCTCAGACTCCCCATCCTCAGTTCCAAGTGGACAAATTCCATTTATCTGAGTGCATATCCCTAATAAATACCAACTCAGAACTACCAACTTCAAACTTCATTTTGGAACTGCTTGTGTTGCTGGTACATCCTCACCATTGACCGCAAACTAGCAACAAATAGAACTACAAGAACACTAATAAATTCATTTACATTAATATAACACAACTATAGAAACCTCATAGTAAAACGTTAATGTATTCAAATGTTAATACATATATTGTTACCTTATGACTCTTGCTTTTGTTCCTTCAGCAGGAAGGCATCTGTTAGAGCATATCTGGATACCAAAGTGGCCACAAGGAGGCGCAAAGCCTGTTAAAAAGTCTATGAATTATCAACCAACCACCTAAAGAGATACTAGCCCTAAAAGTAAGATCGAAAATCTCAGTGTCATGTGATGTGGCCAGTTGAAGAATTAGTATTTATACGTCAGGCTGATGCCAAACTTTAAAAATGCTTGGGAGTAAAATTACACAAATAGTATGTTGCTTACCTCATCTTCAGTGATAGTTATTGGCCACTCTTCAATATCGGGGAGGGGTATCTTCAACTTATTGATAAGAGATATGCCCGAGATTGCAGATAGAGGTGTTATAATCAGATTGTCTGTCACCATGAACCTGGATGGCCCTTTTATGCATCCCTTGCAATCCTCTGCTTGTCCAGAAATATTGGATTTTGATTCTAATGATCTGCTCCTGACTGTGAAAAGGGAATTGAGTGTGGAATATGATGGATCTACTGCTTCCTTAATGCCAATTAACTGGTTAGTAACAGGAAGGCCTGGAGCCAGTTTTGGATTGACTATAGCTTCCTTCATCTTCTCAGCTATGAATTGCTTGCTATCAATATCTTTGATAGTCTTGTAAAAGTTACCAATGCACCCCTTGAAAGACAAAGATGGAAACTCACTAAAGGCATAACCAAGTGGAAATGTGAGGAAACTGAAAAGCAGACTAACAAAATCTTCCTCTGCCTCTGCATAAATTGCCTTATTTTTAGATTTGTTTACGATAAGCTTGATACTGATCATCCCTTTTGGATCTATAATCCTTGGAATTTCAGTTTTTATTCTTGGCCCATATTTTCCATAAGGCACAATATAGCAAACTTTACTGATGGGTGGCTCCATAAATGTGTCAGTAAAAGCCGTCCTTGATACCAATGATTGCTTCAACAACTTCAGAACCTGTGAGAGAGAGAGAGAGAGAGAGAGATTATTTTGTTTATCTGTACCAATTAAAAACAAATGCATAACTACTTTGTTACCTACCTCGTCCCTGCCAATGTTTATGGTCCTCTCTTCTATTTTGCTCCCTTCTAACCTGCTGACTTTCTCAAGCAGAGCTAATCCAGTCGTGGTGGACATGGGCATTACCTGAAAATCATCGCTGATCATAAAGCATGCTGTTGGTTTTACAAAACCTCCTCTTTCTCGAGGAATAGACTCAGAATCTGACATGTCCAACTTGAGAGTTAAGGCACTTCCACAACGGCAATGAGTAGTTTGATAGCAACTCAGAAAATCGCAGTTGCCACTGCTACATGCATAATAATCAGTAGCAATGCTTTCAAACAATCTCACTTTCAGGCTGTCATTATGTATTTCAGCAGCACATCGAGGATTAAGCAGCACATCCTTGTAGTCCGTGCTTTGTAGATAATCCTCATTAAGATTTTCAACGCTTTCATATAAACTGCTGAGGCAACCAATCTCCACCTTGACTAAATGTTCATGAGTTAGTCTGATGATTTTTGCCAAGGGCATTGTCATGAAACTGCACAGAACATCGAGAAAGTATTTATCTGACTCCAGAAAAACAACTCTGTTTTTCTCCTTTTCCACCAGGACCTTTAGGCTTAAAGGCTCTGTCTGTACATTCTCCACTCTTTCCATAGAAGGCTGATGATCAGGAACAAATGAAAACAAAGTTTCAAGGTGAAACTAAACCTTCGAAGATCCTGCTTCCTATATCAATTATATTTTCAAAGTCCACACAAGAAAGCGAACCTGTTGATAATCCAAAGTAAAAATCATATCTATATAGCGGTCATTAATAATGTTTTAAAGTGAAATACAGAATCTGGAGCAGTTTTAATTCTTTTCTAGACCTGATTTTTAATGGCGATGACTGATTAAAAATTTGTACAAAGTCAAAAGCAGTAAATAATACATCTATCATATGCGTGGTTTAGAAAAACTCACAGGCAGATCAAGATTTTTGCCTATTTAAAGATGCTAAAGTTCTGGGGGGAAACATTAGTTATTCAAAATTCTAAAGCAAACAGAAATACTTAGGAGAAACCTATTAATAGCTCATAGTTGAGTCAAAGCCAATATAATTTAAGGCTAAACTGAGACATGCACACAGACACACACACATTTCAGAATGAGCTCACAAAGGTGATTTATAGTTATCCAGCCCTTCTGAACATGTGAAGTCTGGTTGCTTAAATCAAGCTGCAAAAGTTCCCTCCCAAAAGAAGTAAAACCTTTTAACAATTCACTTCATTTAATATCAGAAATTTATAAAACTTGATCCGCAAAATCAATTTCAAGATTTATTGCCTTGTACCCCCAAAAGGATGTCTAAGAAGATTACTTCGGAAATTCTTCAGAGGGATATTAGTTTATGCACAAAACTTTTGTAAATTGGTGCTTTGGCACAGCAATGCAAATTCTTTAATCTTCAATGTCCGCATGTACATTTGCACGTAATGGTACTATTGAACAAATGGAATCTCTTTTTACCAGCCTAAGCAATCCTTACAAACTCAATCCATTTGCATCTTGTGAAGCAATACTCCAAAACCATTAATTAGATTTTTCAGCTACTTGCATAGGCTTTTCTTCTTTTTAGGGTAGGGTGTTTAATGAGACAATCACGATAATTTTAATGAATATCCCCAACAAATAAGGATGTACATGGTACACAAACATAAGCAGGCTAAAATTTAGAAAATATGTTAACTTACTAACAGACTGTAGGCAATAAAAGGATTTGTTAACCGCAAAACAGTGACTGATAATTATCTTTTAACATCAATGCATCACAAATCAACAATGCTGTGAAAGTAAAGGCAAAAAACTTGTTTCTGCTGGTAAAGTTTTAATCTAATTGCTGCAATAAGTAATTAATACATTCAACTTTTCCTCATAGTCATAAAACACTTTTAGAATATGGAATTTGATTCTGTGACTGTACAAAGACACAGAATTAGACCTGTTTCTTTCTCCCCCTCCCCCAACCCTATCCAACACCCATATACCAAAAAAAACAAGAAAAGAAATGAGAGGGGTGAAAGTTACAATTATTCTCGTTGACATGCTTTGTATGACAAGTTAAATGAAACAGAAAATACCAAAGAAATCATGCAAGCAATCATATAATTCGGACATGAACTAGCCAGGCAACTAAGCAGAAAACCAAAAACACAAGGCATGACCATAGCATAGATCTTTATATTCGATCACTGAAGTTGTGACGTGGATTATAAAGATATGACTAAAAGTCTAAAATATGGAAATTTACCTCCTTGCTCGTTATAAATCTACAACTTCTTTGCAATTGGTAAACAGAAAAAACCTGGTTTCCTGTCTTGCTAGCATCAGAACACTAATCCTTTTTAGACTAAATAGAAATGCAAATTCTAAGGTGTTCTGGGGGACACCTAGCATATCTTTTCCCAGTGAAAAGCAATACATAAATATAAGTTGGTGTAGTCAAAAAAGAAATGCACGGCAAAGCTCAACTCAAAGCAACGAGGTGGAGGGAAAAAGATAAAGAAATTATATTGAGAAAATTATAATTTTAGTATCAAATGTTTGAGATATCGGCTTAAAGTTTAGACCAAAGTAAACCTAGTACCTAATGTTTTAATTTTTTAGCACATTTGATCCTATTGAGACAGTTTTAGTCCCTAAAATTTGGATGAAAACAAATCTAATATTAAATTATTCAATTTTTTACCACATTTAGTCCAATTGACTAGTTTTGTCAAAATCTTATCAGGATCCGGTCACATGATACTATCAAGAACCGAATTTAAAAAAAAAAAAAAACTTATTTGTCAAAATTTGTAATTAAAGGTGCTAATTTGAGTAATTAGTCTTTATACAAAAACAAATTAATAAAATACAAAAAAGTTAATCTATTTTACCTTCTCTCTCCGCACTCCCACACTCTCTCTCTCCGCTCTTAAAGAAAACGCTAAGGTCATAACTTTGAAGCCAAAATTTTGTTCTTCAATGTCTCTGAAAAATTTATTTAAAAATCATTTGACTGTTTGTAACTATTATTCAAGATAAACGAGATGGATAGGTAGTCAATCAAATAGTGTGTGTGTGTATATATTATAAATTTGACAACTGGCACATGAGTATTACTGTAACCAGATTTCGGTAAGATTTTAGCAAAATTGGTCAATAGGATTTAATATGCTGAAAAATTGAAACACTTGATATTACATTTACTTTTATCCAAACTTTAGGACTAAAACTATCTTAATAGGACTAAATGTGCTAAAAAATTAAACATTTGATATTATATTTGCTTTCATCTAAACTTTAGGGACTGAAATTACCGATATCTCAAATATTAGGTACCAAAATTATAATTTTCTCAATTACATTTATCCCATATAAAGGAGACAAAATGCCTTTTTTTATTCTCAAAGCTTGTTGTTTTTGCAGAGTTAATTGTACATATCTTTCCTCTTCCTCCTGCCACAACCCCCCCCCCCTCCTTTTCCTTTCCTTCCTTGCTTTTTTCCTTTCCTTCTCTCTCTGCTTCCCATTTCAAAAGGGTATTTCACAGGAAACTTTTTTTTTGGTAAGGCAGGAAACTATTACATCTATTAGCAATATTTGATTTATTGCGCTATCCATATGATTGTACAGAAAAAGAAGCATTTTTCACGCCAATCAAAGCTTAAAATTGTTCTCTAACAAGAAACAATTGCACAAACTAAAAAGTCATTATTACCACTCATCACTGATCATCATCATCATCAGAAGTAATGCATCAAAAAGTACTACTAAACAGATGATATTATGCTTCATTTGAGTAATATAGGCGTGAGTTGATTTTTTTTCAAGTATCAAATATAGGCGTGAGTTGATTTTTTTTCCTTTTAATCTTATGTATTTATTGAAAAAAATAAATTATCTTATTTGTTAACTAAGGAATCTAAAGTAATCTTGAATCTTTGTATGAGAAATCCAATCTGTTAGTCAATCTGTTAGTCATAGTCTTAGAATTTCCAAGAGAAATTCATTTATTCTAGTTTTTTACATGCAATAGAAATTGACATAAATGATGGCACTTGTTATCATTATGAATCTTTAAATTTATGCAAATATTTGGAATTGCTTACTTGTATATTTATTTATTTAGATGGACCCAGATCTTCAAGACAAGGAACTTGAATTGTGTGACGGCGATGTTACCCAAACTCCAACAAAATCTGTTACTATACCTCCCTATGTAGGTATGAAATTTGACTCTTATGATGATGCCCAATTTTTTTATAATACATATGCAAAAGATTTAGGCTTTGGCATAAGGGTGAAAAGTTCGTATAAGGGAAGAAATACCAATGAAAAACAGGGTGCAGTTCTTTGTTGTACACATGAAGGATTTAAGCCAAAGAGAGATACAAATTATAGTAGACCAGAAAGAAGATTTGGTTGTCCTGCAATGTTGAGGCTTAAATTAGATGAATCAAAGATGTGGAAGGTAATCGAAGTAAAGCTTGATCACAATCATGAGACTACCCCATCTAGTGTGCGGTTTTATCGGTCACATAAGAACATTAGTACGGCAGCAAAGGAGAAAAATTGAATTAAATTGTGATGTTGGGATTCGATGTTAATAAGACATTTCAGTCCCTTGCAGTGGAGATGAGAGGACATGAAAATCTTAGATATGATGAGCAAGATGTCAGAAATTATGTTGCAAAATACAAGCGGCTAAAGTTGAAGAAGGGAGATGCACAAGCTTTGCACGAATACTTCTCTCACATGCAGATTAAAAATCCTAATTTCTTTTACTTGGTTGATTTTGATGATGACTTGCATTTGAGGAATGTTTTTTGGGCAGATTCAAGATCTAGGGTGGCTTATGAGTACTTTGGAGATGCTATTACTTTTGATACTACATATCTAACTAACCGTTATGATATGCCATTTGCTCCATTTGTGGGAGTAAACCATCATGGACAGTCGGTTCTTTTAGGTTGTGGGTTACTTGCAGACGAAACAACTGAATCTTTCATCTGGTTATTCAGGGCCTGGCTTACTTGTATGTCAAATCGTCCTCCAACTGCCATTATTACTGACCAATGCAAAGCTATGCAAAATGCCATAATTAATGTATTTCCAAATACTCGTCATCGACTTTGTTTATGGCATATATTGCAAAAAGTTCCTCAAAAGTTGAGAGGTCACGCAAAGTACAAATCAATCAAGAATGCAATAGAAGTAGCTGTGTATGATTCATTAAGAAGAAATGATTTTGAAACAGCTTGGAAAGATTTGGTTGAGATTCATGATCTCAAAGGAAATTGTTGGCTTGAAACGCTATATGAAGAAAGAGAGAGATGGGTACCAGCCTTTCTTAAAGGAATGTTTTTTGCTAGTATGTCAACTACACAAAGAAGTGAGAGCATCAATGCCTTTTTTGATGGCTATGTCCATTCTCGAACATCATTAAGTGAATTTGCTAGTAAGTATACATTAGCCTTGAAAGATAAACGTCAAAAGGAACCTAGAGCTGATTTTGATTCTAGGCATTCTGAGCCTGCATTAAAAACAAAGTGCCCTTATGAAAGACAGCTCTCTAAGGTTTATACACATGGGGTTTTTAAGAAGTTTCAAGTTGAGGTGGAAGAGATGTTTTCGTGTTTTAATACAACACAAGTCAAATCAGAGGATTCAATGGTAACTTTTGTAGTGAAAGAACGAGTTCAAAGGGAAGAAAATTTTACAAGCATCATTGAGTTTGAAGTGTCATATAATCCAGTTGAGTTAGAAGTGTTATGTATTTGCAATTTATTCCAGTTCAAAGGCTATCTCTGTAGGCATGCTTTGACTGTTCTTCACTACAATGGTGTTGATAAGATCCCTGATCAATATATTTTGTCACGTTGGAGAAAGGATTTTAGACATAAATATAGCCTTAGTAGTACTGTAAATGATATCAACTCTAATGAGCCTAATGATTGGTACGACCAATTATATGCAAGTGCAGTTCAAGTTGTTGAAGAAGGTGTAATATCTAAACAACATTTTAGAACTGCTCTACAGGCATTGATGGATGCATTAGAAAAAGTCCGTTTAGTTAAGGATGAGGAAGTTGAAAATGATATTGTTATTGAACAGTCCAAATTGCCTACAACACTTATGATGAGAGATCCAATAAAAGCAAAGCGCCCCGGTCGACCAAAACAAAATCGTCTCACAACACCATTGAACAAAGTTCGAAAGAATAATGGGAAAAAGGTATGCACTATATGTTATTAGTTTTTTATTTAATATAATCGACTCTATTATACTATTAAATAAAGCATCATTTGTGATTATGATCCTATCCTCATTTTCTGTTGTTCTTTTTTTTTTTTTTTTAAGTCAAGGTTGGTGATTACTTTTATATTTATGTTTGAAAGCCTGTTGTACTACTAATTTTAGAAGGCTTGATGAGTATGCTTAGAATATGGGTAAATTTTTTTTTTTTTAAGAAATTGGGTGGTTAAGATGAAGATAGTTGGCAATCAATTAATAAGGATATTTTTGAAAAAAAAATCTTATGTTTCATATTTTCCTAAACTTAGTTTACACTTTATCTATGGTAAAATCCTTAAAGCATGACTAATGCTTAAAATAATTCTAATATATTATTCTAAGCTATGCTTCTAATATGGCGATTTCCTTTTGCAGTATTTGTTAATGATCTAATTATTCTTGTCTGTTGACCAAAATATGTAATTTATACATATTGCTTCTTTATTTTGATTCTTATTATTTTTAATACAGAAATCTAGAGCTCAAAGAGAAAGAGTAATTGCCTCAACACTATCTCAAACAATGGAAAATCAAACGTCCATAAATTTCACGGTTAGTTTTGTCAATTTTTATGCTTTATATGTTATCAAGCTTCTTCCTCTTTTTTTATTGATTTTTTTTTAGTTAAATTTGACAATTAGGATCCCGTGATACAAGGAGAAGATAATCCAAGCTTCTATGACATTCAACAAGATGCTCCAGAAGATGTGTTAAATCATTTACCAACTTACTCATCTTCAAAACTGACTACTCAAAGTTTTAGTTCGTTGCTGGTTAAGATATTTACATAACATTCATAATTTTTTTTTGGATCAAGCTAAATTCATTTCATGCAGTATATTAAATATTTGTATACTGATTTCTTCTTTACTTTTTCATTCTATAGTCACAATTTTCACAAATGCAATCAAGTCACAGTAGCGAAGGGAATAGAGAACCTTTTACAAGTATGAATTTAGCTTTGTTAAAAATATTTAACTAGCAATCCACATAGGATTGTTTTTGTATTGCATTTTTTTTTTTTGGAACAATGAAGTCGCTATATTTTTTCTTTTAACTAACTCAAATAAAAAATTGTCTAAACGTTTCTTTTCTTGAATACAGGTTTGTAAAGCAAAACAAGTTTTTGAGAGTACATCGACTTTGGAAAGGAAGAAGTGGAATGTGCATATTAGATGCTATCTATGAAAATTTTATTTACCTATTCTATAATCTTTAAAACAAATTTTTTGGTTCAGAAACAAGAAGTATTCAGTTTTTTGAATAATCTTTGTGGTAAACTTGCTTAAATTTGTATACTCGATGGGAGAATTGGCGTGAAATTTGTTTTCTGAAAACATATTGTTTATTTTGTACAATGATTATATAGGAGCACCAACTAGCAATTGTTGAATGTATATTGAGGTTCTAAATTTGTGTATAATCATTCCATTTTTTTCATTTTTCCTTTTAACTTAATTTTTTAAAAATTTTTCGTTCAAATTAATTATTATACTAACTTACAGCCAATTTACACACAATTTATAAAGGATGCAGAAATAGAGTCTATATTGCAATAAGAAAAAAATTAAATGCCCCATCATAATGATTAATTTGAATAAAAAATAAAAAGTAAATGCAATGGAACGAGGTGGAGAGAGAAAAGAGAGAAGAGAAATTCAACGTACTATCTAATAGGAATACGGTCAATTGTGCAATAAGTTCTTAGGGTCTCTACATTAATTTGAATGAAAAAGTTAAAAATTAAATGCAATAAAAATTAAATGCAATTAAAGAAAGTTGACCGTATTGTTTACTGTAGGGATAGGGTACATTCTGCACTAAGTTACTTGGGTCTAAACTGCAATAAAAAAAACTAAGTGTGAACAGATAAGTATTACCTATAGTATAGGTTACCGGTTGGATAAGACAAAGAATTTGTAACTAACAAGAACTCTTCTGTGGTCAAGATTTGACTGTAACTCAAGATCACGTTACAGTCTTTGACAATCCTATTTTCCTTATTGAAAATGTGTGAAATTGGAGAGTTTTATTTGTTTCAGAAATCCAAAGCTTATTAGAGAAGGAAACTTCTGCTGTGGCTCGCTGTCCGCATGAATCATCTCACAATAAATTCAAGTCCTCAAAGAAGATTTACGCAGAATTTATCCATCTCTCTCTCTCTCTCTCTCTCTCTCTCTCTTCGGTGACACGTATTCATTGCAGACCTGGCCTACTAAAGAGTAATTTATCTCCAAGTTTGCTTTGTAGGATATTTTTAGGGCTTATTTTAAGTTAAAGTTTTTGTTTGTAATTTATCTCCAAGATTGCTTTGTAGGATATTTTTAGGGCTTATTTTAAGTTAAAGATTTTGTTTAGTACAATGTTTGAAGGTTGTTTAAGCCTATTCAACAATAAGGCTTGGAATTCTCGCAAGTCCATATTTTTTTCTGAAGTTATTATTATCCCCAGATCTTGTCACATGTGAGTTTTCAATAAGCATTTTAAGAAATGGTAAATTTCCTACAAAAATTAAAAAAAAAAAAAGATACAACGATGAAGTGTCAAGTTTTTAGGAAACTAGTAATAATTCATGTGCTTTGCACTTGATGTTTTTTCAAAATGGCTAAATTTTTTGAAAGTTTTTTTTTATTTGAAATACAATACTAAAGTGATTATATGCCCTCTTTAACTTGTAACAATTGTTGTTAAAAAAAGCATAGTTGAATTTGAAGTCAAAATATCGGAATTTTTGAATTATTTTTTAAAACTTTGTAGAAAGTGGCACTATGACACAAATATTGAACTTATCACGTACTCAACTGCTATTGCATTTAAATAATAATGATCACAAGTTTTTATTTATAGACTAATGTTGTTCAAAATTTGTGGTTTTTCTCCTTCTACAAATATTGATAGTAAAGTTAAAGTTTACACACCTTAAAGCTTACTAACTTCGCAAAAGTATTTAATGTCTCAAAAATATTCATACTAATTATTAATATAGCAAAAAAAATTTTTTGTTCAATATATGTCAAACAAATAGCTAATTTTACTACAGAAACGTGCTTTATTCTTGGTTTTGTTAATCTCATATTAACCATATAAAAGAGCTCTTGCTTTGTTCTTGGTTTTGCTAATCTTAGATTAACCACAAAAAAGAGCTTTCATAGAAATATACAAATCCATGATGATATTACCTATTCAAGTCATAATTTTAAAAAATGGACAACTTCAATCAAAGCTAATTTAAATTACATACATGCAGGTAAAATAACAGGTAATTTTTTATATATCCTTCTTTGTATATCAAGGTGTACAATCATATCAGTATTTGAAATATAACTTGGATGTCTTGTTAAGTTTGGTTATGAATGCCTTTGTTTATGTCCCATGACTAAATCAGTTGCTTTGTGTAGCATCATAATTTGAAGCCAATTAACACACATATATACATCTAGATTCGGAAAACTCTCTCAAATAAGAAATTAAGAGTAACCCATAGATAAACAGAAAAAAAATACTAAAAAAGCAAGAGAAAATAGCCGTGTGCTCACGAGGCCTTACAAAGAAAAAGATAATCCTGCATTATAATGAGCATCTCAGAGTCTATTTATGAATAATGTTTTGATAAATAAAGCTTTATCTCTTTTAGTGGAGGTTATTCATTGTTAGAATCTAGTGGGGTGTACAAGTTAGTCTTAGAGCATTTTCCATTTTAGCCTAATAGTTTACATCTTTGTTCAGTTCCTCTGGTAAGGGGTTTTGTGTTCAAACTATTCTAATTTATTGGTTGTCGGGAGATCCCAACATTTTATTTTTCTAATTTATTGGCCGATAGTGATTATATTACAATACCGACATATTTGTATGACTTATAAATGCAAACTAATCATGCCAATTTACTTTTTTTTTTTATATACTTGGACACCAAATAGAGTGATGATCCACCAATTTACTCATTTTTTTTCCATTTGGACACCAGATAGAGTGATGATCCACAAGGACGCTATTGAGCTCCAAATGCTTTTTGGATAATGCTAACAATAAAGGTTGGTGCATCAAAAGTCACGTTTCAAATGTAATTCCTATTACAGTATGATCATGTATGTGTGGCTTACAAATGGAAACTAATCATGAAACATAATGTATATGAATTGAAAGGGTGTACTCATCTTTTTTTTTTTCCTCCACCATTTTAGATACCTTGCAAACTATTTGCTGGCAACTGAAATCAAGCAAAAGCAAATTTTGTTATTGGTGTTAGTAAGAGATTGGTATATTTGAGGGTTAAGTGAATGGTAGTTAACTGGTACTGTATGAGGAATTGATTTATTTTAATTACCAGCATGAGAGCTAGCAATCAAATCCAAAACCCAACAACCTACCCAACCTGCCCACTAATTTTAAAAGATGGGTTGGGTCAATTGGGTTTTGGTGAGTTGGGTTTGTAGACACCAAATTTTGACACACCATTTATTTTCAAACACTGGGGGGTATGTTTGCACTTTTTGGGACAAATTTTAATTTTTAATTTTTAATTTTTCAATAATTTGAGTGGCAAAACAGTAATTTTATCTATAAATATTTTTCTATCAATTTTTGGGGGTTTTAAATTCATATTTTTACTTGTATATGAATTTGTTAATTTCTTATGATTTTTTTAGATTTAATTGGTATTCTTTATATTTGTACCAACTAAGGGCAAAATCGTCATTTTACAAATTAAATTTATTTTTCACCAATTTTGAGTCAAAAATACATTTTCTAGTGTTTTAAACTTATTTGTAATTTTTGATAATTTTTTTAGGACAATAATTATTTTTCTGTGAATTTTCATTGTTCGAGGGCAAAATCGACATTTACAGTTTAAATTCATTTTTCACCAATTTTAAGTCAAAGATTCATTTTCCAATGTTTTAAGCTTATTTTTAATTTTTGGTATTTTTTTTAAGTCAATAGCTATTTTTCTGTAAATTTTCATTGCCTAAGGGCAAAATCATCATTTTACAAATTAAATTCATTTTTCACAAATTTTGAGTCAAAAATGCATTTTTTAGTGTTTTAAGCTTATTTGTAATTTTTGATAATTTTTTGAGGTCAATAACTATTTTTTATGTATTTTCATTGTCTAGGGACAAATCGTCATTTTACACCCCGAGCGCGTTTTTATCAGTTTTGAGCTCTAGTTTTTATTTTTGAAATCTATTGTGAATTATTTTAAAAATTTTTAAATTGTTGTCAGATTCTTTTTAATTTTAGGGTCAAAAAAATATTTTTTAAATAAAATTAGCATTTTTAATACTAGGGGCGTTTTCGTCATTTTATACCATTCTTGGCCAACAAGACAAGGGGCCTATAAGTACCTTTGTAATCAGCAGAAGAAAAAGGGAGAAAAATGAAGAAACCCTAAAACACACTTTGATTTTACCTTAGAAGATCAAAAAGACACACATTTTCACACCTTAAAAAAACACACACTACACAAGCCGTTCTTTCTCATCTTTATACACTATTCATCTTCAACATCAAGAGCGAATTACTGTTCATCACCAATCTTCTTCAAACTCAAAAAGGTGAGTTCTTCTTTTGTTTTTGAATCATTTTCTTTCTATGTCAATCTGATTAATTGTATGTGTTTCTTTGAAATTTGGGTTCAATATTTCGTTCTTTTGATTTCTATACTCTGTTCTTGTTTTTTTTAGTTTGAATTTTCTGGGTTTCTGTTTTTACTTCCTTGGTTCATATCTCCACCGTTCTTTCTGTACCTCCAATTTTTTCCTTCTTTCCATTCCCACCGTCTCTCTTCCCCTCTCTTTCTTCCACTCAGCACCACCGTCCAACCACCACTAGGACTGCCAGACAACCTCCAGAAAACACCACCAATAAATATTGCTAATCACGTTCACATAGCCTCAATCACAAACCACGCGCCACTTCCCACCAAACTACCCTCATCAACATCTCACAATCACAATCACAGTTACAAACCCACCGAAGTAGTATCGGCCCTTCCCAACCTCCACCGGTTCCCTCAATTCACCACCAGTAAGTAAGCAGAGCCATCACAACAACATCCACCTGTTACTCACAAACCTGCAAAAACAAAAATTCATAATCAACCCCAACCTGATTCAACCCAGCCAAGCTACAACCTCTAGATCACCACCACGGCTAGGCATAGCTATCCAAACACCTCACCTAAACACCAGTCTTCCTCACTCAGAAATCAACAGCCCCAAAATCACCTTAATTCACCATCAAATCAGTCAATAAACACCTCCCTCAACCTTCACTCCACCGCCAATCTCCACCATCTAACCACTACCAATTTTCACTGTCTGCAATCGTCAGTAAAACCAAAGCCCAAAATCGCAACACAAACTGCCAAATTCAATTACACAACCACAAAAACAATGCCCAGAATCCAAATCAATCGGTCCCATCAGCCCCACTCCAAGCCAACCCAATTCACACAGCCGTTCAAAGCCACCCAAATCCACCATGGCTTAGTCATAAACTTCCCCAATTACTACCAGCATCACTATCAAAATTTGTCACAGCAACCACCCAAAATCTCCATCGGCACCACCTAATTCACCAGCCCAAATCCCTTCAGTGTCAATCCACACCCACAGCGGTTGTTATCACCTGCAGAAAATGCTACAAATAACCAGCCAAAATAAGTCAATGCCCAAACCCCCACTGTAGCGCCGTTGCCCCATCACCGCATCTCTTTGCCCCTGTAGAGAGAAACAGCGAGAGTGAGAGACAAGGAGAGAAAGAAAAGTCACAAAAAAAAGGAATTGACAGAGAGAGAGAGAGCAAGCTGCAAGAAAAAACAGGAAGAGAGGGAGAGAAGAAGCGGTGAGCAAAGAGGACCGAGAAAAATCTGGGAGAATTAGAGGGAAACAAAAGAGAGAAAAGGGGGATAGCGAGGAAGGAAAAAAAGAGGGAAGAACAGGAGGGGTAAGAGGAAATTCGAAAGAGAAGAAGAAGAAGGGAAGAGAGAAAAAGAGAGGAGAGAAGAGAAAAGAGAAGTAGAATCTGTTAGGGAGAGAGTGAGAGAGTGCGAAGCAAAGAAAAATAGAGAAGATGGTGAATGACTGCAAAAGAACAAAGAAGAAGAGAAAACAGATTCGTATGAGGAAGAAAGGAGAAGAAGAGAAGAACAAAGAAAAGAGAGAAAACAAGGGCGTGAGAGAGAGAAGAAGATAAATTGGAAATGAAAATTGACAAAATCGATTAAGGGGGAAGGGCTGGTAGTATTTTATTTATTTATTTTTCTTTATTTTTTATCTTATTTATTATTTTATGTTATCCAGTGTTTTAGTTTTCTTAATTTTGTTATTTTAGTTGATTTTCTGGTATGTTTGGATTTAATCTAATTAAGTACTTTAGTTAATTAAGTCAATATGGTTAAATAATGAGTAAGTTTAGTTATTTAGATTTTTGTTTAACGGGTTGGAATTTCAGGTTATGATAACGTGAGTATTTATGGTTTGGACCCCCCATTATTTAGTTATTGCATTTTTATGCATTTTAGGTTCTTAATCTTATAGCTTGACCCTTCTATATTCTTTCAATTAAATCTTTGATTAATTGCAATTTGGCATGAATTTGTTGGAACTTACATTTTTGTGTCGCAAACTTTCTGAAATTTCATTTTTGTTTTTGTCCCCTTCTGCTTGGCATTGATTCACAATTGTGCCCCTACGCTTACTTGAATTTATTATTTGGCCCCTAGATATGTTTGAATTTGCTTTCAAGCCCTTAATTCAATAGAATTTGCATTTCTGCCCCCGGCTTGTTAGAATTTTATATTTTTGTACTTTATTTATTTGTATCGAGATATCTTGACTTGTTTGTTCATTTTGATAGTACGTTAGTACCGGGTCTTCGGGAAGAGATATTTTCGTTATCTTTTATTTGCTTCTTTATGTGCTCCAATGTGCTCTAATGTGATATTTTATACATTTTTCTTCATGTGTTTCTTATTTTTATGCACTTTTTGCGTATTTATTTATTTTGCGTTATTTAATTTCAAATTTTATTATTTTGATAAAATGTAATATTTTTGTATTTAGCTAGTCAATGTAATAGTTAGATTATTTTTCTCATATTTTAGCAAAAATTGTGTAATTAGATAGAAAATGTAATAGATAGGACATTTTATTTTCCCCCCTTAAATTGTAAACCAAGCCCCCGGTGTAATAGTTAGGGTTTATTTGCTTTTGCGTGCTTATGTGTTTATTTCTTTTACCGCTTTCCTTAGGAATTTTGCATCTAGAATATTATGCTTATGTGTTATGTGCTCCTATGTGATCTTATATATTTTTACATATTTAATTAGCTTTTAATTCATGCTTTAATATTTAATTCGTGATTTATGGTATTCCGTCACCACACTAGTTCAACGCTAGTTGTGGCTTCATTCTTTTCCGCTAGTCCAACGCTAGTGGGATTTTTTTTAGAACGGGCTAGCCCAACGCTAGACCCTTAGGACATTTTAGTGTTAGGATCATTCGTGTGCATTTCACATTTCACACATTTTTTAGTTTTCTTTCCATCCGGCATGATTTTTATTATTATTATTATTATTATTTTGACACATTTTTTAAAATGCATGACATCTAAATTGCATTTCACTTAGATTTTAGGACATTTGCGTGATTCGACTAGAAATAGTCGTCTATTCACGTGGGAAGTGGTGGCGTACAGGCCGTTGCCCCCTCCGTGAGTAGGAATATTCAGTCACGAGATATTAGTTTCCCGTACCCGACATGTTGCATACCCACTTTTTTCGATCACTTACTATATATTATTATTTTTCTTTTCTACATTTCATTTTGCATCAACTTGTGACTCCCTCGAGGTCTCGACTCGGGTTTCGCAATTAATGTGATAATTCCGACCAAGTCTCGACGGAACATACCGATCCTCCTGATGTTCACATTTAGACTTAGGATTTTGTATTCATTTAGACACATTCGAACGCGATAGAATTTAGGGTTAATTTAAAAAAATTCGATTAAACCTCGCAACTAGCCTCGGCTAGGTTGAAAGGGTGCCTTAGGCGCAAGCCTTTGCCTTCCCTTTCTTCAAATGTGACTCCCGGATCTTTTTCTCTCGTTTTTTCGTAGACCGGAGTTGAAAAAGGGTTTTAAAATAGTTTTCTAAAATTTTTATTTTTGTTTTATTAAACGATTTTTCGGGTGATTTGGTACACCCTAACTCAATATCAAGTGGCGACTCCATTTTCTAAAATAAAACCCTTTTTCAAAAATTATTTGGCCAAACCTGTCGTATTTTTAGTCCCGACCTTGTTTTTCTTTAAAAACACTATTTTTCTCAAAATACACTTTTTCTACTAAAATTTGATTTTTCTCACACACGCACAGTTTTTCCAAATAACCTTTATTTTCGAAAGGGTCATTAGACCGGACCATCCTTTTCGGGACGCGACAGTCAACGACCCCACTTACACCCTTTCCTCACGATTTTTGGGATGCGACAGGGTTAAGAAAACTTAACTTATTTATTGGATGGATTGGATTTTTTATTTGGGTACCCATTACCCAAATGTATTTATATGTGTTTTTTGACCAAATTAACAAAGAGCTTTTATATAGTCAAATTCAAGTAATTTGAGTTTTTTATATATAAATTTGAACATTTATGCTTATCCTATCAGGTTGAAATTTATTTATATTTTACTCAATTAATTGGTTAACTAAATTCAAACTAGTACTTAACTAACTGAATTGAATTTAATTCAAGAATCGAGTAGTTTGGTTGTAATTTCATCCCTGGAGGAACAATTTCATACTACTCAAATTGAAAAAACAGAAAAACAAACGTTCTTTTATTTTTTATTTTTAGAGAAAATGAAAAACAAGTGGTAAATGAATGAAAAATCAAAGAGTAGTGAAAGCAAACACTTGCCCATTTTGTAGATTGTTTTGCCCAAAGTTTCCAGGGTCAAAGGTCGGAGACTCTTTGTTCTCTTTAGAGACTTAAAAAAAAGGTTGGAGAGTCTTTGTTCTCTTTAGTCTTTTTACCACTCATAAACTGGCCAACAAAAGCCTGAACGCAAGGTTTCTGTTTTCATTTTCCGATTTACCTTTTTTCTGTTTTTCTTTTCTTGGTACAAAATAAAAAATAAAAAGAAAAAAAGGGACAAAGAAAACTTCTTCGTTCTCCTTCCTTTTGAGAAAGTAAACGAAAAAAAAAGGAAAAAAAGAAGACTTCCTTTCAAGCATAGATAGATTTTACAACATGCCTTTTATGCTGAGATAATTAGTAGCAATAGCTTGGGATATATAGCATAGCAACAAGTGTATTTATTTTTTGTTTTAGCATTTTATTATGTCTTGCAAACTCCTTTATGGGCACCTGTTAATTGGTTTGTGGTGGGAAATGTAATTCAATTTAAGCAGCTTTTTCAGTTGTTTATTGGGAAACCCATCATTTTTAAATATTGAAAAAGAACAAACTTTTGTTTTGATTTCAAGAAAATTAAGAATGTCCCATAATTGTTAAATGCCAATTGTATTTCTGCTTTCTCCATCTGCGAACGTGTTATTTCTTTATTGAAGGTAATTAGCAGCTGTGATTCTCTTATATTTTATATATGGAAAGATGTGTTTATATGTGTGAAAAAAATTATTTTGTAATCATTTTGTGTGTGTAAATATGTGTGAAAAAATATTATGTACCAAAAATTTTAAAATAATATGTTGGGTTATATTTGGGTTATGGGTTTGAGTTAACCCAATATGACCCAACCCAATATTAACCTAATATATAGTTAGGCAGGTTGGGTATAACTCATTTAAATGAAAACCCAATACCAACCTGCCAAAAAACCGCTCAACCCGCCCAATTGCCTCCCACAACCAACATAATGTAAATTAAAGAGTTTTGTAACTCCACCTCAATCACATTATAATCAATTTCATTATAATACAAAATTTTCATTATAGCACTCAATTATAATACAATCAATTACATTATATCACAAAAGCACTTAATTACAGTAGAATCAATTTTATTATAACACAAAAGGCATTTTAGGTATATTTGAAAACTAACAATACAAGATGCAAAGACTCTAAACCTATTAAAAAAAACATACTTTTAAAGAAAGAATAGATAGATAGATAGATTTAGGATTGTCAAGTTTAGATTGGTACAATTAATAACTGTTTCAAAAGACTGGCGATACAAATCAATAAAATGTTGAGTAAAATCTATACGTATACAAAAAGAAAGCATTTGTTGAGTAAAATCTACATGCATACGAAAAGAAAAGGCATACTTTTGTATTCTCGAATCAAATGAACCAATCTGACTAATTGGTAAGGCCCGAATCTATAAAGCTTTTTCATTGAGTAATAATTATTTTTAAACAAATAGTAATAAGCTATATAGCTATAGGGGTTAGATATTTTATGAAGACCACAAGTATTAGAGTGACAATTTTTGTTTAAATAACTGTAATCCTAATAATTATGAGGGTGAATTTGATATTAAGTGGTAAACTTTATAAAATATTGACCCATTAGAAAATATAGTAGTGTAACCCAATAAAAGGGTAAGACTTTCTCAATGAAACCATTTTCTTGGAGTCAACACGTTGCCAGCGCATCAAGACTGAAAATTCAAGGTTTTTTTTTTTTTTTTTTTTTATGCAGGTGAAAATTCAAGCTTAGAAGTCGAATTAGACAAGCAAGCCCTGCATTTATATAGCACAATATTTCCACAAGGTCAACCCAAACTATTACCTAATACTTCCTTTCCTTCATCAGGCTTTGTCCACCATAATTCTCTTACTTTCTTCAAAATTCACAGCCAATTCTCTCAAGATTATCACCATTTTTACCTCATCCAAATCCACCAATTTGAAGCCTGAAAATGTCTCTTAGGGCTAGACCAACATCCTCTAATAAAACATCCTCAACTTCTGATCCTGCAGCCAGCACCAATACCACCCCTGATTCCCCCAAGTCTCCAAGAAGTCCTCCAACCCCATCTTTCTACCAACGTGCACTAGAAAGCACGGCCCACTTAGCCAACCTCCTCCCAACAGGAACCCTTTTAGCCTTCCAGCTACTGACACCGATGTCTACCAACAACGGCTCATGCGACGCCGCGACACGGCCCATCACCTTGATCCTCCTCATCATCCTTGCTGTTTCTTGCTTTCTTGCTTGTTTCACTGATAGCTTCAAGGCATCAGATGGACGGGTTTATTATGGGTTTGCTTCGCCTAAAGGGCTGTGGGTGTTTGATTATCCAGCTGCATCAGCTTCAGGAATTCCTGACCTCAGTAAATACAGGCTGAGTTTCATTGACGTGATTCATGCGGTCCTTTCAGTTTTTGTCTTTGCTGCAGTGGCTTTGAGAGATAAAAATGTGCTTAGTTGCTTTTATCCAACTCCTGGTCATGAGACTCAGGAGGTTTTGGATATTGTTCCTGTTAGTATTGGCCTCCTCTGCAGCTTGTTGTTCGTCATGTTTCCTACTAGACGGCAGGGTATTGGCTATCCTGTTTCCTCTGGCAAGTGATTTGGATGCCTTCTCCCATCTGAGAAAGAGTTGGGAAATTGTAATTTCAATGATATCATCGGTTTTTTATCATTAGATAACCCAGTAATTTCTCATTATTGTGATTGGTAAAATAATTTTCTTTTTCAGTTTTGCTTCGGATTTTTCGTTTCTGCTTTGAATTTTTATTTTTTCATTTTTTGCTTGAGAACATAACCTCAGAGATCACAAAGGCAAGTAACACACAGGAAGCAATTTTACGGTATATGACGACTTTGCTTAGAGAAGAATTAGAAAACCAGCCAAGAAGTTGTGGTACCAATTTCTGGGAAAAGAAATTGATAACGGCAAGTTAGACTCTGAATATTGGATGAGAACCACGAAAGCCGATTAGGCTCTGATTCCTTAAGAAAACAAAAAGGACTTTTCCACCCTTAAAGTTTACAACGTGCAAGCAAGAAAGTTGAATTTAATCTGGCAAATCCTATAAATATGCCAAACAGATTACGCAAAATGCCAACAACGTTGTCATCACAGCAGAACTTGTATAATTGCAGAAGAGCACCAAGGAAACTTTCCTATGGGCTACGAGCAACCTTCCTCTTTTTAAAGGTTTTTAAACAAAGAAGGAGATCGCCTACATCCCAGCCATAAAACCCTTACCAGCTTACACCCAACCACCCAAACACACAAAGGAATATACATCTGAGCCGTGGATTCATCCTCCAGCACCCAGTTGCAGTAAATGTTTAACTTAAAGTTCAGGAGGTAACCTATATCCCGCTTAATACTTCACCAATAATGACACATAAGAGTTGAGGAAAGTAAAGCTTAGATGAGGTTATTTTCCGGAGAAGAAAAATGCCCGTGAAAATGGCAAAGAATAAAATTAAGGACCCCGGTAAATGAACTACAGAAAACAATAAATTTGAGAGTGCATTATGCAATCAACTGCTTAACCCAAAAGAGTTAACATGTTAACACATAGTAATCTTTAGCAGCCTCCACCCTCAAATCATTAGTACAGATTCTTCAGATGAAAAAACACAACAAAGCCTAAATTATTATGATTCTTGATCTGTTCCTGATGGTGGCTTCGGCTGATTTGCCCCAGCTTGTTCACCACTAGGGGGCTGAGGAACTGTAGCCTGAGGCATGGAAATAAATTGCTGATCTGTCCTCCACCATGAATGGGTGGTGGTGGCATCTAGACTGATAAGGAGAGGATGTTGTTGATCCAACCCGGGTGGTGCTCTCTGCTGATAAGCTGATTGGTCCATGCCGGTGGGAAGTGGAGGCATTCTAGACTGATAAGGAGGAGGATGCTGATGAGGTGCTCCGGATGGTGCCTTTGCCTGATATGCTTGATCATTGGCAGGAGGTGGCGGACCCATTGAAGACGGATAGGGGGGATATTGCTTATAAGGTGCAGGTGGAGGTGTTGGTGGCATATATCCATATGGTGGATAATATTGCTGATAGAATTGACCATGAGGTGGTGGCGGCATAGCTGGGTAAGCATATTGCTGCCCTTGTTGCTGCTTCTCAAGACCACTTCTGTTATCAGCACTCCCTGATGGGCCATTTGAAGCCCCCTCTTGTGATGGAACAAGTGCACCCATTCTTTGAGGATCCATTGAAGGATAAAACGCTCTCTCCTGCTGAGGTTGTGGGGGAATATTGAAGTAAGGCATGGCTAGGGGTTGATCATGTGTGCCTGGTGGCTGAAGAGGCTGGTTCTGCTGCTGTGATATAACAGCCCTCGGCAACAAGCCGCTATGAGCCACTGCTGCCTGCTGTCTTGCTTCATCAGAGATTTCGGATTCCAGTTTTGGTGCTTGTGGCCTCCCCCAGAGAAGCTTCAGCCTAAGACCCTTTATTACCAGTTTGTTTGCAAGTTCTTCAGCTGCTTTCTCTGCGCCTTCTCTTGTAGTGTAAGTTACAAATGCACATGCTCGTTGGAGCACCATCTTTATGGATTCAATTTCACCATGAGCATAGAAGTGATCCCTCAGATCTTGCTCATTAATTCTTGCATCAAGTCCACCCACATAAAGGGTTCTAATGTTCTCATCCTCAGGTGGCTCGAGGGAAGGCATTTCACCGGCCTTGTTGAGAAGCTTCAAGGCCACAGGATCATTAACCCTGCAAGCAAAATGCCATAGGCAATAAATCAGAACAGTTTGTACAGTTCAAAGGATATGAACAGATACACAAGCCCACACACATTGACTGACAATAAGCCACCCTCCAAGTGGAAGTGCACGAAATTTTAGATAAGCTAATCTTTACACAGCAAGAATAAGGAACTGGAACCATTGCTAAGTTCAAGAAAAGGATGTACCAGTATGAGCAAGGCATGAAAAGTGAGCATATAAGTTGACTGGGTTCAAAGGCATAGCCAGATGAAAATTAAATTTTTACAATTTTCACTTTGGTGTTTTCTAGGGGATTATTTCATGGGAGTAAAATTAAACTTAAAAAAAGATTCCCCTCTTTAAAAGGATAACTGCTCCATGCATGATACATTTCACATGGAAACTACAGATCTGAATATGCAGCCCGAAAAAAAAACAAAAACACCACCCAGATTGAGGAAAAAATTGAAAAATTTTGCATACCCGTAGTATCGGTCTTTAATATTTTGCTGCGATAATTCCCCAGTTTCAGGCATCTCATGCCTATAGGGGCACTCAAGACCCCTGGTACATTGCCCACGGACATAGAAACTGCAGACATGAGCACGATTTCTCTTGTAATACGGAGTAGTCCTTTGAAGCTTTAGAATAGTGTCATTTGGTCGCACCTTCCCATATGAAGATTCATAATCTATTCCAGCTCTTGCCTGCAAAGGGAAGAGTAAGTTACCAGAGTTGAAGAGAAGCATGACAAACAACATTCTCTAAGTTTCCACTATAAAGTGTACTGTGCTAATGACCCACAAAGAAATATAAAAATTAAAAAAAAAAAAGATAAACCATGTTCAAAGCTACATACCCTGCGATCATGCTCCTCTGCAAAGTATTCTCTGTTCACATCACTCTTTGGGATGGCATCATTTGAATTGATGCTTAATGCAGTGTCTCGAACCTGAACAGGTAACCCATATTCTAGATCCAGGAGGCAAACTTGACAAACATTTTTCAGCTTACTGCAAGTCTGACAAATCTCAGTTTTTTTATACCTCGCATCACGACCGGGCCTCCACCTGAAAACAGTGAATGGCCGTGTGCAAATCTTGCACTCCTTATCATAATCAGCTTTTGTCTACAAACAAACAGATAAAGTTGACAACACTGAACACAGTTAGTCCAGACGTTCTAATAATCAGAGGAGAGAGCATTATTTCATTAGGAAAGCTAGAGAAAAGAGCACTAATAAACACAAGGAATAGATCGATCAACGCATGTCCTCCCAAAAAAAATTAAACTGAAATAGAAAATCAGGCAATGAACTGACCAAAGAATAAAACACTGGAAAGACAGCTCAAGTTCCACAAGATCAATTGGGACAAGCCATGTTTGAAACCAATGTAAAGACCATCAAACAGTCAGCCAGGTCAAGGCAATGAGTTCTAAGGAAAAACTCTTGCAAAATTGCCTCTCACACAATATGTATCTAATATCCAACATCCACACTTCTTCCAGCCAATCTCTCTGTTTCACTAGCACACTAGAGTTACTCACCTTCTATCTTGCGTACTTGTGTTTGTAGCAGCAAGAGCATGCAAGCGAGTTTTGCTTTCATAATCAAATCAAACATGTTACTTCTACACCTAGAGTAGGGGTAAATTATCTGTTAATCGAATTCAGATACAGCTAAACTACCAGGAACCATAAACCAGGGACTCATCAAGTCATAATCAGATCATATTAGATTATGAAACTTGGTAAATCTATACAACAAAATTCACAAGACACCTTGTACAACCCAAAATAATAATCTTTAAAACCCTCTAAAGTCCTATTTTTGTAACAGATAGGTACAAAATTAGATAAATTACCAATACCCTAGGAAAATCCCCTAATTAAATTCATATAGTATAAAACTGAAGGAAATAAACTGATACAACAAAATTGAACTTAGATGCACAGGCTACCACCAATTGGAAAAGAAAAGGAAACCCTAACCCTATAGCAAACCCAGAACAGAAAATTTACCATTCGAACATAAGGGTTGTCGCCGAGGCAAGACTCGCAAATGATGGGGAAATCGGATCGCTCCCATCCATCTGCTTCAGCGTCTCTTAATAATCTATGCGCCATTTTCTCGATTCACACTGTCAAAAAAAATGGTTAGCAATTTCTAATTTAAAAAAGAAGCGAGTACAAATGTGGAAAATTGGATTTGTATTTTTAAATAAAAAGAAAACCCAATAAAAAAAAGATGTCTACTTCGAGAAAGTTTTGAACAAGTGAAAGAGAAATGTGAGATATATACGATAGCTAGGCGAAGAAGATGGTTCTCGATTTCTCTGGAATTTGTAGCCCAATTTCTGGGATTTGAGAAGCGTGATTTGTAGCACTGCAGGGTAGGAATCTGATGCGGGTGAGTCCAACAAGTACGGTTGACGACCCTCTAACTATATATAGGCGGAGCTGCAGCGGCAGCCGAAGAGGAACGAGGGGGAGGATGAAGGAGCTATGAGAGGACGCAGTGTGGGGGTTTTTATTATTATTATAATTTTCTCAGCTCTATCTTCTTTCCTCTTTTTTTTTTTTTTCCTTATTTTTTGATATCAGTATCTAAATATTAAATTTTAGGATTAATAACACTTTGCCCCCTAAAGGTATAGAAAAGTCACACTTTGCCCCCCAACCTTTAAATTCATACATTTTGGCCCCCAATCAATTAGGTTAGAGAAAATTTGATTAAAATAAATAGTCAAATGACACAAATATCCTTGACTTTGCAGAAATGAAAATTTTAGAAAAAAACTCATCCATTACAATATTTTTAAAAAATATTTCTACAATTTTTCAAATAAAATAAACTATTAAATTTTAGATAAATTAAATATAAAAATAGCTAATAATAAATGTGACTCTGATATCATAAAAATTATACTTTTTGTACTATTGAAGAAGACCTCTACTAATTTCTTACCAAATAAAAATTGTACTATTATGAATGCAAAACTAATATTGAAACTTTTGATTTTTATTCTTAGTTTATGGGAAATTCTTAATTTACAACATTAAAAATCTCAATTTTAATTTTGCATACATAACAGTGTAATTTTTATTTAGTATGAAATTAGTAAAGGTCCTTTCTAATAGTATAAGAAGTATAATCTTATAATATCATTGTCATTTCTTATTAACTATTTTTCATATTTATTTTATTTAAAATTTAGTAGTTTAGTTTATTTGAAAGTTTTTTAGAATAATTTTATAAAATATTGTAACGTCTAAGTTTTTTTTTCGAAAATTTACCTCTTTGCCAAGTCAAGGGCATTTGTGTCATTCAACTATTTTTTAAAGTAAACTTTTCTCACTTAATTGATTGAGGGGGCAAAATTTATATATTTAAAGGTTAAGGGGTAATGTGTGACTTCCGTATACCTTTAGGGGGCAAAGTGTAATTAACCCTAAATTTTATATCTTTATCTTATTTACTTTTTTGGCCATCACTCATTTCATCATCGTTAGTCTTTTCCATTCTTTTTGAGGGGGGAGAAAAGAAGGTTAAAAAATATATATTGAGTTGTGACGTGAAAAATTGGACGGAGTTTTGAAGTCTAAATTGTAATTTAAATGAAATTGTGGGTTTTCAGAATGCAACTTGTTTCTTTGCTATATTTTTGCTATGATAATTCTCTCCTTCCGTCGATATTTGAAGAACTTACGAGCAATAATGATAGTAAAGCTCGAATTAAAAATATTTTGACACAATTTGTTGAACATTTCTTCACTCAGAGTTTTGGGACAGGTGGGAATAAATCGAACTCTTAATAAATAGTTTATCTTTTATTTGAATTGGAGTTTTGACGAACTTTAATTGAGCTCAAATAAAAAGTAAATTCAATTGCACTATTAAATCAAATTTGAGTTTATATATATTAAATCAAATTTGAGTTTATATATATTCAGCTTGATATGATTTGAATATTTTTTAAATAACTTTTATTAAATATATACTAATTATTTTATATAAAATAATATATTTTATATTTTATTAATAAAATAATACTAGAAATTAAAAATTAAAAAAATAAACTTTCCAATCGAACTTGAAGCATAAAATCAAATTAAATTGAAGCCCAAATTTTAAGCTTGTGTCGAGGTCAAGCTGAAAATCGAATTCGAGTTCAAATTTTTGGATCAAGCACCGTAGCTAAAATCTGAATGGATTCAGTTCGCTACAGCTTTAGTGGAGAGTTGGGGTTTTTTTTTTTTTTTGGTGTTTTTGCGGGGGGGGGGGGGGGGGGGGGGGGGTGTTGGGGGTTGGGGTTGGGGTTTTAAATTAGCATTGTAAATTGCTATGTTGCCAAAATGCATAGACAAATGCACCAAAGTAACAGGAAGTATTTGTAATCAGATGACTATTGCTTCGGAAATCAACTACCATACAGTACAAGGGTTGCAGGTTCAGTCGGACAAATTGCAAATTGTACCTGACGTTGATTAAAATGATTAAAAACTACAGTTGAGCAGAGGATCATTAGAAAAAAAAAAAAAACCTTCTCCACCAGCCAAAATAACTCAAAACACAAAATCCAAAATCACAGGGAAAATTCATACGGCTGGATGTTGTTTCTCACTAGAGCTATTTTTTGAGATAGCACATGTTCGACATACAGGACAAGAAGGGGTGTTCAACAACCACGAATCAATGCACTGAGCATGAAAGCTATGGTTGCAAATTGGCAGCAATCTGCACATTTCACCAATCTTGAAACCTTCCAAGCACACAGCACATTCCATGCTGGAATCATCGTTACTGTGATCTTCTGCCCTGTAGTTGAAGCTAGGGAGTTTCTTCAAGTCATCACTAGACATACTTGTGCGTCTGCAGCTCTGACCACTTTGGATTAGGACTGTCACAGAAGTGCTATGATTTCCAGGATTTGAACATCTGTGAAGTATGCACACATGAATGACTATGATAAGAATGATGCCCATACAACCAAGGCCGGCCGTGATCAATAGCTGCTGCACCTCCATTTTGTACAGCTAAACTAGCTAGTGATGCTCATTGCTTACAAGAAAGTTTGAAACCTGACTCTGTGCTTTTTCTGGACAGTCTCCTGATTTGGAAGACCAAATAAAAAATGCTAATTCAAAAGCCAGATTGGAAGCATGACGATGAATAATTTGAATTTCTTGAAGGAAGATTGTCTTATGAGTTTATGAGATATTGTTGTATAAATTTAAGTTTAGAGTAGTTTAATTAGTCGTGGCTATCAATAAACACAATTAAATAGAAAGGATTCTGTTTTTCGATATAAATTATTTCTGCGGACAGGGTGGAATTCTACCTAATCTTATTGTAATGAACCTAGATAACAAAATAACACCTTCCTTGAAAGATATTACCAAAGCTATTATTTTGCTACACACGTAGTCGCATAGGTATTGGCTAATTGGCAAGAAATTATTGTGCAAGCCTTAATATAAAATAAGGAAAAGGGAGGAAGGGGAGGGCCCCGGGGGGGGGGGGGGGGGAACGTATCCAAAAAATGAAGAAGACATTAATAATTAATTAAGTGAGATTGAAAAGTTCGATGATGAGGTCCGATATCAAAGACATTGTAATTCTAATCAATTCACACTTAGATGATGAGGTTCATTCAATTTAAGAAATTATTTTATTATTTTCTTCAAAAAAAATTTTTATTCCAACCAATTCACACTGTGTACTTGTTCACACCATTTGTTTTTATTTATGGTTTTGGTAGCTAGATATGGTGTGATTGTACTAAATGCTTTTTAAACAAAAATGTATACAGTATTATTGCTTTGTACATAGGAATAATCGTTCTGGGTGCCCTTGTTCACTTGATTTTTCCTTAAGATAAACCAAATTAATTGGCATTATGAGTAACTGTATAAAGGCATCACTTTCATAAAACGTGGAACGCAAAAAGAAAATATCAGCAGACTAATCAATGATTTACTACTATTTTAAATACATCTGCAAGCTGTAACCAATTTAAAAGGAGGGCACATGTAAGAAAATGCGTTCTATATGGAGCTGTAGATCACCGTAAACTTCAAATATAAGAGACAGTTAATCAGGTCAAGGGAGAGCATGCCATTATTAAGAAAAAAAACAAACTACAGATTTAGAATATACTCTTTAACTTAATCAATAATTGTAACAGCTACAAGGCTAAAAGTTTGAACTGAACTATGGGTTCAATATTGCGTATGTAGAGCATTTCTGCAGCAAGGAAATACTTTCGTGGAATTATCTAGTTCATCTATTGATCAATCATACTTTAGGCTCAAAGACTGAACAATTTGGATTGCAATAATCTCAGTAGAATTTCACCAGTTGAAATTTTCTGTCTGATTTTTTCTTTTTAGTGTTTAATTGTGTCTAATTTAAACTGAATCGTGTCATTAAATAATACGATTTGGTTTCATATCGTTTAACATTAATATGACTTTTTTGCATTGTACGCAAATGAAAAAAAAAATTAGACAGATGATCTGAAGTGTAATTATGCAAATATGATAATCATATATATGTACATCCACCTTCTATTTATTGGTGCGGCATTTTTGTGGGGAAAAACACTTAATACACATCTCAAAACAATTCTCGTACAAAATGATATTCAAATTAAACAGAAAAGCTGTGCAGGGTCGTGATGAGATTTCGCCAAGGGTCGTGATGAGATTTCGCCACGAATTGTTCAGAACTATTGAAACGACAATTCTCGTACATATTTTTCACACATTTGACCAGGCAATCATATGAGTTTAATGAGATTATCGTGCTTTAGATGAAACATACTTTTTTCACAAAATACAAAAGAAAAAAGAGAGAAAATAGAGAGATGACCCACAAATTACTTTTCGCTTTAAGCTTTGAACTATTTTTATACACTTTTTTATCTTTTTCTAGATGAGGCATGACAAAACCATGGGCCTGCATGATAAAACTATCTTGTGCAACATTATTTAAATTTATAGCTTTTACCTTGACGTTTACGTAAAGAAATATGATGAAAGAATATTAACAAGAAAACACGTATAGGTAACAATGTTAACATCAAGAGCAGTTGCAATATTCAGTTAATTACTATGATGCGTACTAAGTGACATAAATGATCTTCTTGCTTCCATTCTATGCATATTGAATTAGACATTTTCAAACATAGCTAATTAATTTAGGATTTGTTCTTAACTGCTTTTTTCAACCTGATTTTAGTTTTTAATTTAAAAAAATCTGTTTTGTAATATTTTCAATTGCTTTTTCTTCTGATTTTGAAGTTCTTAAGTATCAAATGCAACTTTGGATTCGATTTTGGATTCTGATTTTTAACTTTTTCTAAAATCAAATCTTATAGGAATTAAAATCAATTGAGAACAATTGAAAATGAATGTTCGGGATTATTTAAGCATATTAACTTAAACATCGAAGGTGGTTTGACTTAAATGTTAAATTAGGCTTATTAACCGTACAATAATGTAATGTACAAACCCTAAAAGGATGACATATCACGAATCTCTTTTATATAAGTTTGAGTTCTGTTGTTATGCATGCTTTACTGTATAAGTTAGAAATCTAAATGAAATAAAAAAAGTTATGAATCTAAATAATGAAAAAGCCGCCTAGTCCCTTTCCTGGAAAAAGTTACTATTATTTTTATGCGAAGATAAAATGCTTGTCAATGATTGGACATGGACCAACATCTAATTAGACATTTTATTAGACCTTTTTTTTTTTTTTTTTCCTTCAGGTCTCCATGTTAAACTTTTTTTCTTTTTTAACCATTATATAAAAATCTTATTAGCAAGATTAATTAACAGCATGCTTCCATGTTTCTCCCCCCTTAACTTTATCTTTGTTTAGAAGATAAATTTCAAAATTTTAAATGACCATTAGTCACAATGCATGTTGGTTAATTACTTCTATTCTGGGGAGAAAACAAAGAACTACCAAATACTAGCATTAATTAATTATTTAATAGTTTAATTGGGCAAAAGAAGCGTATATCTTCTAAAGTATTAGTGATTATACTGAAATCAACTCTGCTCTTAAATTTAAAAGGAAGATATTAATGACGTACACTAACTTATATGTATGTCACTGTCGTAAAAGTGCATGAGAAAACAGATAAACACCTGTCCTGCCAAGAGGGAAAATTCAGTAGCAAAAAACGTTTTTTGCGATTTTGGTTTCACCGCAATTCATGCCTATACTGCTGATATTTGTCTATTTAAGACGTGATTCCCAATTCCTCTTCATCACTTAGCAATATTCACATAGATAAATATAAGTCAATCTTCATTTTTTCTGATCAGTTTCATTCAATTGAATGAGGTACTCTTTTTCTTTCTTTCTGAAATGCATCAATTTTGACAGTTTATTGATATTAGTTTGCAATAATGCTATATTGCTATCAAATTAATATCACTAATTGCTTGTTTTTGTAGGTACTTCGAGTTTGAAGCTAAGAAAAGGCATGTTTCAGACCATGGACTTGTTACAAAGGAACACAAATAATGCTAGTAATAGTGATGCTAATATTAACAAGACCTTAATGATGATGAAGAATATTCATCATCAGTCTCGAGGCGGAGGCGGCGGCGGTGGTGGTGGCGGTGGCGGTGATGGTGCAGGAATGAGGAGAATTCCACCTGCTTCTTTGGTCCTACCCGAATATTTTGGGGGTTCTCGACCCCCTTCTCGCCTGGAACGATCTCTACTCCCAGGACTCAAGTACGTAAAAATTACGTCTCATTGGTAATCATAGTACTCACAAGCCCTTTTGCTATGTTGTTTAATTTACTAACGATTTGTGTGTCTTGACGTGCTCGAACTTGACAAATATATAGGCGAGAAGCAAGACTTCCAAATCCATCATTAGATCAGACTGAAACTGCTCAGCTTACAATCTTTTATTCTGGAATTATCAATGTATTTGACAATGTTCCAGTCGACAAGGTAAAACTTTGTCTACTCTTAGTTTTCTCTTTGGTTAAATATCACAAAAGGAAATGACTGAATGCTAAAGAATAAGAACAATGAGAAACTGAGAATTGCATGTTTTGAACTGTTTGTAGTTTCTTTAAATTTTTAGGTATAAAAGACTTTTACCTAAATTGTTAAATGTTAGGTTCATTGTGGAATTAACAGGCCCAAGCCATTATGCTGTTAGCAAATCAATGTTCTGTATCACCTCCCACTGTGCAAAATGCAACCAAAGAAGATATCACCAAACCAGTTCCAGGATCCCACTCACTATCATCACTTGGTGATGCCTCAGCAGGTGAATTTTTAATTTTGCTTCAAGAGATCTCCTCCAGAAGTCTTGCTGTAATAATCGAAAATTTGTACGAATTTTTCAACGTTTTTTTTTTTTTTCATACGTACAATGTATTAATGATTTGTTTTTTTCTCCTTTCTCTTTCATTTGTTTTTTCTCCTCTCTCTTTTCTTTTCTAGAGCTTCCAATTGTGAGGCGACACTCACTTCGGCGTTTCCTTGAAAAGCGTCGTGGAAGGTAAATTCTTCTCTACTGAACCATGAGCAAGTATTGCGTGTATCACGAACCATGTGTAAGTATTGCGTGTACCAGGCATGCCACAAGGCTTGCTACGTGATACACTAGAACCAATTACACATTACCAAATAATACAAGGTGTGGCCCACCATCTTCACGTGACGATAAATTATTAGTTCTAGTGCATTACTTGACAACACACGTGTGGTGCATTTAATACTCTTTCCTGTACCATTGAGCAAAATTTGCCAAGTAGATATATTTTTTATAATTAAATTGAGATTCATTTTCTTGATTATTCGCTTGTTGTGCAGGATAATAAACAAGGTTCCTTATGCTACTTGAAATGATGGTACACAAGCAAAGATGATGAGCTAATTAACCACTCCTACAGGTGATGGCTCAAATGATTGGACAAGAATTAAGTTTCCCTTCATGAATAGGCCTCTATTCTCTTGTTATATAAATCACATTAGGAAATGTTAATGAAATTAAGTCAACTCAGTTGTTCATCTACTTGTCGTCGTGTGATCATTCGGAATTAAAGTAGTAGTAATCATGGGGGACAGTGGTAAAATGCAACAAATTGTACGAGGAATCAAAGTGGGGATGACTTCAACTTTTGGATTTCCATGATAAATGATGTCAAATTGCAAAACGGCTGTCATCCTAAATCTCCACTTTAGGTCACAGTTACTATATGGATTGTACTATTGCTGCAAAATAAAGTACCATTTTTATATAATGTGATGTTCATACGCACAAATTAAGGTTGAATTTACTTGCTATAATTGCAATTAATCTTGGTTTTGAGCATAAATGATAACATGTCATACACATCAATATTATAATAGAGTTCAATTCTCGCCGTTGTTTTAGTCCTTTCCTGTTCCCCTACCTGATCTAAGTTTGAAAAGTTCATTTGATAAAAATTGATTACATTCTACATTCTTCTATGTGACGAAGGGCATATTCGATAAGACAAAAATGTGAAATGTGAAATTTGAATTTTAAATTTTGAATTTTAAGTATTGAAAGTATTTAGTTAAATATGTTTAATAATTAACTGAATTTAAATATATCATCTCATAAATATAAGAATTTTATCTCAAAGAGCAAAACAATTTATCAATAATATGTGTGAGAAAGAGTAAGAGGGAGATTGTGTGTTTGAGAGGGGGAAAGTGTAAGTGTATTTGTGTATGAAAATGTGTGTGAGAGAAAATATGTATATATTTGTGAAAATATATGTATGAAAGAGAGTGAGTTTGTGTAAATATATGAGAGGAACAATTTATACATGTTCGTGTGTGAATGAGAGGGTTATATATATGGCATGGAGAAAAAAATATACTTGTGTATGTATGTATGCATGTATGTATACATATGTGTGTGTGAGAGTGTGTGTGCAAGAAAATATGTAGGTATTTGAGAATGAATGTGCGTATAAGGGGGAGAGTACTGTGTGTGTATTTGTATGAAACGGGGGGGTGTGTGTGTGTGTGTGTGAAATAGAAAGGCAGAGTGAGAGTTTGCATGTGACAGTATGTGTGGAGTGCGATAGAATGAAAGTTCATGTATTTGCATGTATGAGAGAAGAAAAAAAATGTGCATATGCTTGCAAGTGTAATTGTATGTATGTGTTTGTATGTGCACAAATGTGTCTGGGAATATGTGTGTATATGTGTGAACGAAGATGAATGTGTGAGATTGTATGTGTGTATCACTGGACGGGGAAGGGGGAAGGGCATTGGCGGAGCCAGAAAAAGATGTTAGTGGGGGCAAACATAACATTAAAATTTTTACTTACTATTTTAATTTTTTTAAACAAAATAACATCAATGCTCACATAACAAGTAAAAATAATGCATATATTCCACATAAAACATATTAGAATTTATATTCAAAAATACTAATGTAACAATAATTTTATTTCAAAAAGTGGTGGGGGACCAAAGGAAAGTGAAGGAGGCAATCGTGCAAGCCTCAAAGAAATCCAAAAAGAGGGGGCACATTTGGAATTATTTAAAAAAATATGGCTATTAAAGTCATTTTATGGGAAGCAGTGGGGCCCGTGTCCCCAGGGCCCCCACTTTGCTTCCGCCCCTGGGGAAGGGTGTGTGGATACATGAGAGAGAGGGAAAGAAAGCATAATACACATGTTCAAAACTCAACCAATGAATTAAAAAATTTTCACTTAAATATTTGTATACAAATTAAGTAGTGCTTATTAATGTATTAAGTGATAGGGTAAGTTTTTGGTAATCATATATAATCTACAGAACTTTTAATTTATTAATTTTCAACATTAAATTAAGTTATTAAATCCTCTTAAATCTTATCATTTCCCAAAAACTGACAAGTAATAACTAGTGATATTACAAAGTTACTAATGCAGTTGTCCAAGAAATAATTAGTGTGTATATATACACATTCACACACCAAGATTTTTAACATGCTTTCCCTAGGTGAATTCACAAGTTTGTAATGCATCTAATTTGAAGTAGTAAATTTTTCATGCTACTACCAAAATAAGTGCAAAACTGCATTACGGCACGCAAAGATCGATAGATGCCAAATTCAATGTACATGGCATATTAGCATGGGCAAATGCATTTGGTTTGGTGACATACAATCAGTCATTGGATGGTGACTTTTTAGTTCATATTGTTCATATAAAATGATCCCCTAAAGTAAAGAACACAACAATTTTAAAATTATCAAAAGCCTTTGCTTTTTACTGCACATCGTTTCACATTTTTACCTTTATCAGACATTCTTTATGCAATATTATCATCCTTGCTTTTTACTTTTTGAAAAAAAAATTGCATGTTTTTTGTGTTTATTTTTTTATACAGTTCGGCAACAAATAGATAAACTAATAATTTACTCCAAAAGAGAATCTTTACTCGGTCTTCTTTTTCTGGTTAAAAAAGCGCAAGATTCCAAGTAAAAACGTCCAAAATCCAAATCGCAATAACGATGTTCGAAAAGATTTCTCGGTCACAAGGAAGTGTGGCCTGAACTCGCATTTTTAAGAACGACAACACTTCTGGTGGATTTGTTGCTCAAACTCTTAACGTTTAACCGAAAAAGAAGGGTCAATAAACCACCTCAATGAATTACAATTTGATCCCATATCTATTCGAGTCGACAAATGCTGCCCACCATCTACTCAATTTTATGCCAATTAAGGACAAGTGATTTTATGCCAAATAACGATGACTAATCTTTTGGTCTTGTATACCGACAGATCTTTTAAACAAAATCATTAATGGGAAAATGATGTGATTATCCGTGCATGCAACAAAATTTTGATCACAATTCAGTTATATTTTGTAGATTTTATTATCTTCTAACGTATATACTTAAATTATCATAATCACAATAAAAGCTTTTATACCCGCAAATGCAAGATTTAGGCTATAACATTTAGTCAATCTCAATTATCTGAAGGCTTACAATCATATTTAGCAAGTTATAAATCATCATATATAATTCTTAAAACGTTCAACTAGTGTATAAAAAGCAGTTATCGCTCAACTTTAATCATACTAGACCTCCTTTTTCAATTTAAATCAGCACGCCATTTAAATTTTTTTGCTTGTTTGGCTAAATCCCATCCCTCCTTCACAAATAAAATGAGGATACGAAAAAGGTAAGTTACACTCAACTCAATTGGCACAAAAAATGAGGGACTAAACATGTCCAGCCGAATAGATACGGGACCAAAAACGATTATGTATAAAAATAAGGGACCAAAAAGGGTAATTTTTCTTTTTTGAAAAACAAACTACGTCAGTCAACCAGTTTCCCTTTCCGCTTTCCTCGGGAGCTCACACCCCAGTCCTCTCATGGCTGCTTCTCCTGCTCTTCAGTGACAAATTCACACACACTAACACACTCTCCCACCACGAACTATATATACAGGTGCGTGTGTGTATATATAAGTGTCGGAGAATGCCGACGAGCAATGGAGATTCAAATTCAAATCCAAACCCTAGCAGCTCAACCCCAAATCTTAGTAGTAGACCAGAGCTGCCACCTGTACTCAAAAGGTCAAAGACGATTTCCGCCGAAACTCGGACCCCACACTTTCCTGGCCCGCTCTTCCCCGCCGTCCGCCGTGTCTCCACGTCTCCTCCTTCCTTAACCCACTCCTCCTCCTCCTCCAGCTCTTCCTCTACCGCAGCCAGTTCCGTCGCCTTCTCCGATCACGCCTTCAGTTTTGCGGATCGCGACTATGTTTACCCTTCCTTTCTCGGGCCGTACACTACTCGGAGCAGAGTTACCGTGAAATCTCCGTCGAAATCACAGAAGAATAATGAGCAGCCGTTGGCTCGGCGTAGTGCTTCTCCGCCGTCTAATTTGACCGTGGATGTTGGAAATAGAACGGACTCCATTCACCGGATTGGTGGTGCTCTTCCTCCTCCAGCTCCTCGTCCTCCGGCTAAACTTAAGTCGGAGCCGAAGCCGAAGCCGATGGCGAAGTTGAAAGGTGAGAAGGATTTGAATCCATTGTCAGTTCAAGTCCCAGCAGCTATAGCTAGTTCTTCGGCCAATTCTTACAGTCCTCGAAAACCTCCCGGATTCAGAAGTTCTTGGATTCTTAATTTGGTTAGTTTTTTTCACAATTTGTAAATCCTTTCTAACATATTTGAACGTTTTAAATTATTGTTGACTTAGTAGATGGCGTGAACTCTGTTTGGTAGTCAGGAAAGGTAGAAGAGAAGAAAATGAAAAAGGAAAAAATGGAACAGAAAACTGAAGATGGAAAAATAACTGAGGAAATAAAGTGAAGGAATTATTTACGTTTAGAAATTAATTTGAATTCGACTTATATTGGCATAGATTCTTGATTATAATAGAAAATGGATTCTTGATGAATTACTTAGTGATTCTGTTACTTTCTTAATGCAGCTTACATTGATTTGTACACTGTGTACATCTTATGCACTTTACTTGCAAAATAAAGTGTGGAAGCTTGAGGTATGTGTACTAATGGAATTACTGTCATTTGCTGTCAACTCATCTTTCCCAAAGTTCAATTCATAGGAAGATTTTGATGAGTAGAGTCATCTGATTGCAGGAAGAAAATGGTAACCTTCATAGATTGTGTAGCCCAAATACTGCCGTTCACAGTGACAGCATTGGATTTTTGGAGTTAGGAAGTGGGTTTTCATTTTTGTATCTTGGTGATACTGACAGTAGGAAGCTTGCCCTGTATACAGTTGTATGCACTCTTGTCATGCCATTTGTAGTGTACAAGTATCTTGATTGTGCTCCACAAATAAAGAACACCTTGAAGAGGACAAAAGATAGCAAGGAGGAGGTTCCACTTAAGAAGAGAATTGCTTATACGGTGGATGTTTGTTTCTCTGTTTATCCTTATGCAAAGCTACTTGCACTTCTCTTTGCCACTCTATTTCTTATTGGATTTGGAGGCTTGGCATTGTATGCTGTCAGTGATGGCAGCTTTACCGAAGCTCTTTGGCTCTCGTGGTGCTTTGTGGCAGACTCAGGAAACCATGCTGATATGGTTGGTACTGGGCCAAGAATGGTTTCAGTTTCTATAAGTTCAGGAGGCATGCTTATATTTGCTATGATGCTAGGGCTTGTTTCAGATGCTATTTCAGAGAAGGTGGATTCGTTGCGGAAAGGCAAGAGTGAGGTCATCGAAAGCAACCATATACTTATTCTAGGATGGAGTGACAAATTGGTAATTCTTTTTCCTGACTGTTGGTGTTCTAGATTTTTGGTATTTGTGTTTATTTTCTCTGAGTTTTTGCTGTGTTATTTTGGTACTTTTCTTCAGAGTTTAGTTGTGATGCCTTAGCATGCAGGGGTATTGAGATGGTTGCATTGAATGTGTATTTATTTCGCCTTTTGTAGTTCTCTTCTTATTTTGATATTTGTTCATTTATTTATTATTTATTTATCTATTTTGTAAATTAGGATCAGTGTAGATTCTACGTTATTGTATATGTTGCTGTCATTTGAGTAATGACTCTAGGAACTATTGATACGCCTTTCGATTAAAAGAATATTTGAGGCATATTGGTTGTCCATCAAACTGGCTATGACCATAGAGTTCTTCATTTATGGTTTATTGTGCATACTTATAGATTCTAGTTACTGCAACCTATTTTTGAGGTCATAGTAAATAAGGTTTGGTTTTATAGTTTGTTTACTTTGCAAGAGTATTTGTGTTGGCTGGAAACTGCCAAGAAATAGTCATCCTCTTTCATACAATTGGACAAATAAATAAAGTTGTTGTTTATCTAAAGGATGGGAAAAAGGAAGTAGAAAGGGGGAGACTTTTTCGTGGATTGATATCTTCATTTCTGGTTTTTATGGTTATTGACCTTGAGATTAGTGAGATATCCTCCTCCTAATTGCCAGTAGGACTAAGAGCTGTTTATTACTTACAGGGCTCTCTTCTGAAGCAGCTAGCAATAGCAAATAAGAGCATTGGTGGTGTTGTTGTTGTTGTTCTTGCAGAAAGAGACAAGGAGGAAATGGAAATGGACATAGCAAAGCTTGAATTTGACTTTATGGGTACATCAGTCATTTGCAGAAGTGGCAGTCCTCTTATACTTGCTGACTTGAAAAAGGTATATTTGTATATATGCACTGCATTAAATTATGCTATCCTTCTGTTATACCTTTCTATCATTGTTTACCTCATGCTGAGTGATAGAATGCTCATTTGGATTTCTCTCTCTCCTGCTTGCAGGTTTCAGTCTCAAAGGCACGTGCCATAATTGTCTTGGCATCTGATGAGAATGCAGATCAGGTTGTTTTAGGATTTGAATGAACAAAGTCTTCATATTATAGTTGAAAGTTACATCAATTAAATGCTCATATTCTTACATTTCTTATCAGAGTGATGCTCGTGCTTTGAGGGTTGTGCTTAGCCTTGCAGGAGTGAAAGAGGGATTGCGGGCTCATGTTGTTGTTGAGATGAGTGATCTTGACAATGAACCCTTAGTAAAACTTGTTGGAGGAGATCTAATTGAAACAGTTGTAGCACATGATGTGATTGGTCGGTTAATGATACAATGCGCTCTCCAACCTGGCCTTGCTCAGGTGAGCTTAATGTAATCCTATTATACTTTCATGGTCTGGGATTCTGTGGCATGTAAAATAACTGATGCTAAATAAATCCCACTTACATCTTGGAGTATCTTTTGAGTTCTCTTGTTGTCTCTCTCGTCTTCCAATCTTCGTGAAATTAATTTTACTCTTTTGAGCTTATTACAGTCTTTTGAGCTTATTACAGTCATTACAACACTGATAATGAAGTAATTTTAGTTTATGAGAGATTCAGCATTTTCTGTGTAGCGCATTGCAAACTTATTTCCCCTCCCTTGCCGCTTGAGTAATTGAATAGAGTAAGTGTGTTGCATCTTGGTAGAGAGCAAAATAAATATGTCTTTTGCAGTTGTTCAAAAATCCAATAATGCATTCTTACTTAATACTGAGAATTTGCACATAGTTTGCTTTGACTTCTTTCTTGAACTTGTAATCTTCTCTTTCAGTTGGCAAGTTTTTTGAGATTCTGATGGTTGCTGGAATCAGCTCATAATCTATGGATATGAATTCTTCTGACGTGATGTATTTCCTTTGGATTCTTAGCATTATTCTAATATGGCAGATTTGGGAAGACATTTTGGGGTTTGAAAATGCAGAGTTTTATATCAAAAGATGGCCTCAATTGGATGGTCTACATTTCGAAGAAGTATTGATATCATTTCCTGATGCAATTCCTTGTGGAGTCAAGGTTGCTGCAGATGGTGGCAAGATAATCATTAATCCAGAAGATAAATATGTTCTAAGAGAAGGTGATGAGATTCTTGTCATAGCTGAGGATGATGACACCTATGCCCCAGGTCCTGTACCAGAGGTCATATTTCTTCTCTTAGCTGATGTTTCGCTTGGATATTAATATTTGGATATACCTTGAATTATGTAGGTTCTCTCTTTCTTTGTCTTCATGCATTATTCTTTCACTTCTAATGCACCCATCTTTTTCTCATGGCATATGTCTTCCTTAGAATTTTAGTTTAAAATACTTTGCAATGAAAAAGAGAACCACCAAATTCTTTATATACTTCACTATAAAGGCCTAACAGCTGATACTCATGGAGAAAAGAATCTTGTAATGAGGTTTGGGCAATAAGGATTACAGGAAAGGGCCCTAATGGGAAAGAAGACTCCGTAAATGAACTCATTTTCATCGGGCAAGTGTATAAATGTATGGCATTAAGCGTGTGCATGGATGCCTTCCCATCATGATGATTGTTGAACATGATTATCTTCTGCATCATATAATATATACTATAAAATGCTGGTCATTCTGGTAAAAGGGAAAGGTTAATTGGAAAAACTTATTATTCAACATATGTACTTATCAAAACAAAATTGTTGACTTGATAGATTATTCAATTCTCTTATGTTGTTTTGAGCAACTTTTGGTGCATGCTTGGTGAAATATCGATCAACAAATGAAGCTTACCCATGGTCCACATTCTTTTTGTGTACAGTTCCCATTTCAGGTACACCACCACCCCCAACCCCACAAAAAAAAAAAAAAAAAGAAAAAGGACTCAAGGGAAAAGTAATAGGTTTTTTGGATGGACATTCTGCATTTTTGCTTCTGTGGGAGGTGGAAGGTGGTTCAATACTACTTTAATTAGGTTTTCATATTGCAGCCATGAATAATGCATTCACCGGTGAACTTGGATAAGTTATTGCTTGCTACCTCAAAATGGACTGTGTTCTTCTTGTACTGTAATGAACTCAGATACTCAATTACCTTGTTTTGTGGTGTTTCTTAGTTACAATTACTTGAGCTTTAAGTGACTTATGCTCATTCTTTTTTTGGTTGGTTTTTTCCTGAAACTGGTTTTATCGTTTTGTGTATGCAAACATTTATTACAGGTGCGTAGGGGCCATTGTCCTAGAATGATTGATCCTCCAAAATATCCAGAAAAAATACTTTTCTGTGGCTGGCGCCGTGACATAGATGATATGATTATGGTAATTGTTTCAATGTTTTAGCTTTTGTAGTTTTTCTCAAGTTATATTCTTATTTCTGAACGTTTCTTCCCTTGCTTGTTTTCATCTTTCTTACTCTCGTACTTTCTTAAAGATACGAATTTGTTTCAAAACTTTTGTTATGTTGTAAAAGTGAAAGCAAATTAGTCTTCCGAATGTACAGCAGTTTTTTGTATGCTGTTGTTCACTTTCTAAAGAAGAAAGTATTGGGTTAATTACTGGATTATGTGCCAAATTATGGATTATACATGTCATAAATCATTTGATCAGCCTGAATTCTAGTTGGATATAAAGATGATAGTAGAAATTAAAGACTAATGTTTTTCAACGTTTGCATTATTGGAACCTCCAAATGGCAAGTACATGTCTCACGAGTCATTTACCCATATAATCTAGGCCACACATACCTACAGAGGGTGAATAGGCCAGGAAAATTTAACCTGTAACCTGAGAAACTAAGAACCTCCCAGTGATGAATTTCTTTGGTTTCTTTCCTGTTTCTTTCTCTCTGGATCTAGTTACAAGGAAGGAACAAGCTTGTGTTTTGCATTTATCTCTCTTAAAGGTAAATGTTTCTGTCTATCTCTTCTAATTGAACCCTACAAATTTGACTCTTTTCATGCAATCCTTGACTGTTACAATTACTCCATGGTTTTAAACGGAAACCTTAAATAAATCGAGACAATTGAAATTCCTTAGAGGTTGAAGCCACCCCCCCCCCCCCCCCCCCCCCCAAAACCACCAAAAAAAAAAAAAAAGAAGAGTATTAGGAGGCACCTAGAGTTGGCTTACCCGTTTGGCCATGAAGAGAGTAGCAGTGCCTCAACTGGAGAGCCTATATAGGAGTCTGAAGCAGTAAGATTTTGTCAGGGTCACTACATGGACTTCTATGGTACAATCTGAAAGGTATGTAAAATTCAGACATGGGGCCGTTTCTGAAAAATATTTTATGCTTTATTTATTAAAGCAGATTTCTGAACTGAAAAACTACCAGTGCTCAATGAACCATTGAATCATATAGAAAATACAGTATTCTAAATAAATGATATTAAAAAGAAAACAGCATAGGAAGATTAAGGCAACAAGTAATGCAAAAAGGACAGTGATGTCTCCTAGTGATTTCATTGACATGGCTAATTTCAGGTAGGGTTATTGATGAGGAAGTATCTGATATTTCCTTCTCAGTGACAGTACTTCTCATGCTATGGAGTTTGATTTTCTCTGCTTCTGCCCTTGTCAGGTACTGGAGGCGTTCCTTTCTCCAGGTTCAGAATTGTGGATGTTCAATGAGGTGCCTATAAAAGATAGAGAGAAGAAATTGACCGACGGTGGTCTTGATATTTCAGGGTTAGTGAACATAAAACTTGTCCATCGTGAGGGGAATGCAGTCATTAGACGTCATTTAGAAAGTCTTCCTTTGGAGACATTTGATTCTGTAAGTTCTAATTGTTCACTCAGACTCACAGGTCTCCTAGCATCTTTTAGCTCAGTTGACATTTCACCTTCTGCATCTTTTTTTTCCCCTAGAAAATTTTTAGTTTACCATGGTATTCTGTAGAACCTGCATTTTTTGGACTTCTTTTCTTGCATCATTACTTATACATGGCTGATTACTAACTCTAAGAGAACAGATATTGATTCTTGCAGATGAATCTGTTGAAGACTCTATTGTTCACTCAGATTCACGATCTCTTGCAACCCTCCTTCTCATCCGAGATATTCAGGTAATTTATATTTCCTCATGTGTGAATAGCCCCTTTCAATTATGATACTTAAAATCACCTATTAGCATATGTTGCATGATCATTGTTTTTCATTGTATGGCTAAAGTTGTTTTACTTTACACAGTGTTTTATGTGTGTGATTGAAGTTGAAATCATTATTGTTTCCATAAACTTGTTTTTCTCTTGTATGCTGCCCAGAACTGCTTTATGGCAGTTCTGTTGCTGAATATGTAAGATGTGTGTTTGTATATGTACTGACACAAACATACATTTTTATATTTGTAAATGTATATTACATGTTTATGTGTGTTTGTGTTTTTATGTGTACATATCTATGTTACATATGCAAACCTCCATGGACATGTATAATGAATGTTTTGAATTCATGAATCATGTTAAATAAAAAAAGCTGTTTTTATGTTATTTATTGCAGTCAAAGCGTCTTCCTTATAAAGATACAAAATCCCTTCCTCCGAGGAATTCTGGGTTCTCTCAAAGTTCATGGATCCGTGAAATGCAGCAAGCTTCAGATAATCCATAATTATAAGCGAGATATTGGATTCGAGGACTAGGAATCTGGTTTCAGTTTCCAGAATAAGTGATTACGTGTTATCAAATGAGCTGGTGAGCATGGCGCTAGCTATGGTAGCAGAAGACAAGCAAATCAACCGTGTACTTGAAGAGCTCTTTGCTGAAGAGGTATGTTCCATGAAGGCTGATTAATGTAGCTTTGTACTTGAATGTAATCAAGAATATAACTTAAAATGCATCCATAACATCTGTTCCTTTTCCTTGTTTGTTGGTTGGTCAAAAAATGAAGGAAAAAAAATGATAATGTCAATTCATTTCAACTGATCCTATATCTATTGTGATCTAGCTTAAGGCAGGGTCGAACAACTGAGATTTGATGGCTTTAGGTTTAGCTGAGACGTCTTAATCTGAAAAGAAGCCACTACCTAAGCCATGATGATTACATTAGTTGGACCTTCCAGTGTGGCTAAATAGTTGAGTTGATGTTTTTTATCCTTAAAAAATAATGTTAGTTCATAAGCGTCAACATTCATACATTGAACACACTGAAGAAGATATCTATTGCCTGTTTGCTCCTTCTTTGAACTTCTCGACTAATCCGGCCATGAAATATTGGAACTACATGGTCTGTTGGATGGGTCCCTTAATTGTATCATTGATGAATGATTGAGGACTTTGGCCCAGGTTGCAAAATTATGTGTTGCATGTGCAATTAGAGTATGGAACTCAATTGGTGGCTACCACTTAACTAATGCAAGCTTCATCATATGTGCGGCGGACCCCGCCTCACATCCTAACCCACGCCTATTTCTTCAGTCTCCACCATTCCAAGCTAAATATCTCATTCTAGAATTTGTGAGATTTATCCTATTAATACGTACATGGAAAGTTTCCTATCCAGTGTTCACTTCACAAAAACTCAATCAACTTCTTTGGCATGAAATGTTTCCTTCTCCCCTTGGTTTTAACCTAGGGTTTGTAGTATTAGTACTTAGTGATAATTATTAAACACTATGTTAGAAATTTAGGCTACCCATGTCTCTTGCAGAATTATGTTTGTTAATATGTCAATGCTGAGATTTGAAGATTTACGTGGCAATAGCTTAACCATTTTGAGATCTGATTCAGTTAAGAAATCCTTATCTTGACTCCAATTTTATCTGTAGGGAAATGAAATGTGCATCAAGCCCGCAGAATTTTATCTTTATGACCAGGAAGAACTCTGCTTTTATGATATAATGATAAGGGGGCGTCGAAGGAGAGAAATTGTGATCGGTTATCGCCTTGCGACAGCAGAGTGTGCGGTAATCAACCCAGTAGATAAGTCAAAACCACGTAAGTGGTCCCATGATGATGTTTTCATTGTCATTTCTTCTGGTGAATGAGAAAACCGACAAATAGTGCTTCTCTGCAGCAGTATATATGAGCTAAATAATGGATTACAACAAACTAGGCGGCTAGATTTATTTCTTTGGATCTCTTCTGATCATGACATTGAACAATTAGATAAGTACGACTGGTTTTAGGAGATGGCCAAGTTTTCTATTTAGCGACTTTTGGACGATGGGTCCATAATCTGCTAAGGAAGAAAATGGTGGAAGAAACTGAGGCAATTTGGACACAGGAGCATAAGCTTGTAATGGATGCCAGTGCGTAATTAATGTCTTCTTTACGAGTCACAAGCATGATAGCGATACTGCTGGGAAATCCAAGCAAAATCTGCAGACTGAAAGTGAAATGTTTTAGATAAACACTCAACCATTTTCTGTATTATTTGCGAACATCATTTGCCAAGAAAATATAGGAGCTGCATGACCAGTTAATGTTAATTTCTACTGAGCTGCTTTTTTACTGCTTGGTAGTTGGAATAATTTCTGATGGGAAATCATACTTTCCTGATTCTTCTTCAACCAGAAGACCGCCTGAAGCCTTGGCACGCAGGAGTTAAGTAATTGTGATCAAGAGTGGTAGCAGGATATGATCTATAGGCTGTAGCATTGCTTGGGTATACAAACAGCATCTGTTGATATACTTGTGTAACTGCTGATATTAAAGGGGTTTTGTTGAAGATTAAAGATGGTCAGCTCTTCATCGTCAGTTTTTGCTGTTATAAGCACTAGAGCTTCTCCTATCCAGCTGAAGAATTGGCTAGACGTGTTAGTTTTCGTTTCCACTACCCCTCTCCTTGTTCTTTTTGCATCTAAACCCACAGAAAGAATTTGAGAACAAAACTCACGTTTCATTAAATCAGTATTCACAGATAGTGTTCGGTCTGCCTGACGGTGATAGCTGACAACTAAGATCTATATTAGCTGTAAGATTCTAAATAATTAGGTGGCGGGACCTCCTGCTTCTTTACTGTAGCCATGTTGATGTTTGTAGTATTCATTGGATGTAGGCATCTACCTAAAAATAGTACGGCACGAGCGACCTATCATGTTGGATAAGTCAATGGAATTTTTTTTTCTTTTCTGAAATATGCCATCACTTATCAATTTCGTTGGTAAACCAATCCAACTTGCTTGGGTTAGCTACCATAAAGCTTTTAAAGGTTATGTAGGGTAAGAGGTCAAGGGTTCAAACTTTACTTAATATCAAAAATCTAAATGGATGCATAATGTATTTATTTGGTTCGATGGTCATTCAGTCTCTATCGATTTCTCTGAAACTCAATTAGGTTCTTCTCCTATAGTTTAGGTTAAAAATAGGATAGTATACTGTTGACTATTGACAAAAAAAAAATCAATTTCATTGGTAAGGTTAGGTTGATTTAATTTTTCTTTCTTTGTTTTTGTGTTTTTAAATAAAATTAGGTCTTAGAAGCACTTAAAATCTTGTTCAATATCTCCACAATTATCATTAAGGGGCTAAAGTTTGCAATTTGCTCAATCAGTTTCTTTCTTCACAAGTGACAAGCCTGTGTGGACTTATGCAGAGTTTCGAATAACAGCATCAATTATTTGGCCAATATTTTGATCTGGAAATAGTGTAGTTAGGTGAACGTTAACTATTTCCTTGTAATCTCACTTTGGATACCTCTGAAAAAAACGTGCACCTAACACATGATATGTGCTTTTCTTTCTTTGTTTTTGTCAATACGTAAAAGTAAAACATTTTAACGTTCAATCTTATCTAACAAGGTACATAACAAATAGTTTGACGTTGAAGTATGGATTAAATTGTATCATTACGTAGAAAACACCTACCGACAATGATAAAAGCTGCAAAAGCAATTTTATTCACAAGGTAGATGTGTAGAACAGATCATATACCCGGAATTTTCATATTGACCAAATGGCCTTTTCTTAAGGACTTGAAATGGCCGAATCGAACTACACTTCTCATATTAGCATGCTCACAGTTTTACATAAATAGTATACTAAGATATAAGGATTTCAAAAAGCTGCAATCATGGAAAGGAAACTTCAGTTTTTTTCTTAAAATATAATCCGTGCATCTCAAAATGAAATGTTCATCATGTCCACGGCTAAGTTCTCCATCATTAGAGCTTCTACTTCTCCACTGCAGTACTTCAAATTGGAGGTTGCATTCCCTGCAATGAAACAATTTTGTAATTTTGTAGTACTAAAGTTGGTGAACTTCTCAAGCTAACTCCAACAACTCGAGTTCTTTAATTTAGTCCTTTCTGAGAACTTATTCAAACCAAAAAAAAGAGTCTTTTTTATGGGGACAAAGAATATTATTAACCACCATTTATTTAATTATCAACATTGAGAAAATTAACGTACCATAGAAGGATGATTTTATTTGGCCGCTAGTGGTAGATCTTGGTAGCTTTTTAAGAGGGCAGGAAGAAAGTGGAAGAACTGGGAGATTTTGGCAATTGCAAATCTCAATCATGTAGCCATCAGGATCATGGAAGAAGAGTTGATCCACTGTAATACCTCCTTCCTTAACCACTGCTGTCACATACTCTATATTCATGTCCTCCAATTTTTGCATTATGGCATCCATATTGGATGTTTGGAAAGAAATGTGATTGTCTTTTGGGTTAATTCTGCCCTTCTTGCTAGGTACATCGGCTACTTGGAGCAAATGGATTCCAATTCCATGGTTGAATAACCTGTAAATTTTAATTCAGAGAACTGAATCTTTCCCAAATCTAAACTATAAAAGATGAAATTGAAGCTTTACAAGTAATGTAAAGAAATGAAAGATGGATACTTCAATCATTCTCTAACGAAATTGGATTTGTGTACGACATCTAAAGTCAAAACCCCACCTGCCATCATCCCGAATTCTTTATTCTTATTGATGAATATGGATCCCACGTCCTTTGTTATCATTATTAGATCTATTGCTTTGACCAAACATTTTGCCGAGGCGAATAGTGCATAGCTAATAATAATTTGGGGAATTCATACCTAGAAAAGTAGAAGTTGCATTTACATTAGCAGAAATTTTATTATTGTTTATTACTCATCACTAACTGATATGAAACACATTCGCATTAATGTACAAAACGATAACTAAGTATAGATCATTACGGCATTTCACCGTGTCTTGATTGAGATATGTTGCCATGAAGTAATGAGCAGTTTGAAGTTTTAAACTCTAATGTTAAACCATTTGCAATGCGGTAACAAACTACTTGTAATGAGGTATGTTCGTTGTTTACGAAAAGGTTTAAAATTCTTAGTGTCCCTCTTCCTACTTGTGCCTTCCCCCTTGTATTCTAAAAATCTACAATTTGATAGCAATTTGATGTCCTCACTCAAGACCAAAAGGCGTCTCCCATGCAAAGGCAGCTTAATTCAGTTAGCTTTGTGAGATCTTTGTTTAAGTTCTTCACATCACACGGTATGCAATGGAAGTTGCAATCAAAAGGTAGTAAACTAGCTAGATTAGTCATCTAAGTTTTAATCTAAGACCCAGTGGATGAAACACGAACCAAGAAAACATGTACACGAATGACGAAAACTGTGAATAGAAGGCATCATGCTGCCTTTCTATCCTTCGGTTTCCTGTCATGTTGGTTACTTGGAGATACATAACATAACAAGTAGGCTTTCCCTCTAATTTTCAACACATTCACTATTTTAATTTGTGGGCTTCTCGTTTTCTGTTGGCAAAAATTTAAGGAAATAAGAAACAAATATCTTAGTTCAACTGTTGAATCAAAAGGAAAAAAGAATGACTATATATAAGAGAGTATTAAGGAACATACCAAGCTCCTTCAAAGTTGAAAGAAGAAGGCCTTTTTATGAGCACAAATCCAAGTACTTCTTCATAGAATCTGACAGATCTGTTGACAGATTTGCAAACAAATGAAACATGGTTTAATGACAACGAAGGCAATTGTGCTTGTTTTGCTTCATCAGCCAAATAAGAAGATGAAGTTGCTGAAAAGGAATTTGGTGATGCTGATGAAGATGAACTACTCAATAACACATCCTCCATTGTTTCTCCCTTCACGTAATTACTGACCTCTCTCTTCCTTAATAAGACGACTCCCCTTATCAAAGACTCTATTCAACCTCAACTACCATATACTTATTGCATCCAGCAGAGATATGGGGGGTGACAACATATTGGTGCTATACGCATATATATAGAGGAAAAAGAACTAGAGTTAAAAGATGGAGGCTAGAGGAGGGATAGAGGGGGATGGGGTTGGGGTTGGGGTTGGGGGTGGGAGTGGGGCATATTCCATCTCAATCCTACGTGACATTCATATGTTGCATATAACATCCATATGACGATCTTATCTCCTAATGTAGACTTGAATAGTACTATTCATAGAATTAAAATTGCACCACCGGCCAAATTTACACTAGAATGATATGATAATTGTTCAAGGAAATATTTGATATGATGTAACAGTGGTAGTCTAGTTAAATCTAGAAAAGTGGATTAGAGTGATGGATGCAACGAATCTGCACACAAAAAAGAAAGAAGTGAGGTTATCCCCCGATGTACTTCTGATACTTAAGTTAGAGAGGTGTAGAAGTGAATCTAACAGGTCGATAGTGATGAGAGAGTACCTATTATATCGTCCCCCATGGTAGATTTCTCAGAGATATTTATACTTTGGAAGAAAGAGAAAAGAAAACTATGAATAGCTCCCTCACTTGGTACCTAATCTGTATCTTATTCTAAAAGCACATCACTATGTACAGTTTAGTCTTGTAGGCAATCATTATGTCAGTAGATTAAAGTAGGACATGATACAATGTAAAGTAGTTCGGTGATTTCTCCCGAGATGACTATGTGAGATAAGTTGACAATTGTTACTGCAGTCTAACCCAATACTGTAAGTCATGGATGTCGAAGTCTAGCCAATCATAAATAATGACGCGGTACTAATGCTAACCCTTTTGATGACATAATGAAGACACGTGTTAGGCTGTAGTTAACCCTAAGCCCACAATAACTAAACTTCGAAACTCAGATTTTCTCATGCACATGTTCTTCTTTTCAAGGGCATCAATTATGATGCTCTAATATTACCTTTACACCACGTGATTTTGTGGGTTGATACTATTTTGTCATCTCATGGGTATGCATAGAAGTTAAAAGAAACTTCTGCTGAAAATTTCCCTTCTAGATTCTAGTTGCCTTCAATTTTTCTGTGGTAGTCGGCGGGGGAGCAAAATTATATAACTAGTAAAGATCGAAAGGCCCACAGAGCTTTAATTATATGCTATATTCAAGCAAATTATTAGCATTTCTTGCTTCACAATTGAAGTTATTTGCTTCAGAAAAGTGAACAATGAAAACTTGTCTCCTTGGCTACTCATATCCGTGTATCTAAGTAAAGATTATGAAGTTTTGTAGGAGGTATATAACATTTTAGCATGTCCAATTTTGACGTGCTTTGAAGGGAAAACCAAGAGGAGGAGGAGGAGGATGTTTCCTAAACAAGGAAAATACCATATGCTTTAGTTTTGATTTTGTATAAGCAATTTTATTTCTTAGAGATAATCTTCATTCTGTATTTAATAATCCACAATGTAAAAAGAGAATTAAGCGAAAGATGCATTGAATCTTTATGCAATAATTTAGCCGCAAATATCATCTATGGAATGAAAGGTTATTTAATATATCAGATGAAACTGGGAATGGTAGGTAAAACAGTTGAAGATCAATCCCTATAAGTAAATGCAAATTGACATAAACAATAAACAGTTGTAGCAGTCGACGTTCCATTTTTCTAATTTTATGAGATAGCTGTAACATGAAACACCATGAATGGCGGAATATGAAATTTTTTTGGTATGCCATCATCATGACTAAAATAAAAATTGCAATATAGTCAGCTGGCTTTCTCGTGTTGCACTTGCAACCGTGTGAAAGAAAACAAAGGAAAAGGTATGTTGCACTCCACCTTCTTCTTGTCTATAATCCCCCCCCCCCCCCCCCCCCCCCCCAAAAAAAAAAAAAAATCCCACACCCTCCCCCCAGAAAAGCAAAAATAAAAAATTGGTGCAGAATAATTCAAAGCCATGTAATCTTGAAATTAAAGAAATTCATAGATGGATACTCCCCCAAGTCCCCATTCCCATCAAAACCTATTGATTAAAATTCATTTTACTTAGCTTGAATCATTTGAGCTGGAATAGGATGTCAAAGTTTATAATATCTTTAGTACGCTACCATATAGAAAGAAAAAAAGGGTCACAAAACCATTCTTTCACGTTATGAATATTTCCAACTTGCCGTCAAAGTGCAAGCCAAGAAAAAAAAATGTCCAGGCTGCGCACACTATGTGCTGCTGCTACGTTTTGTATTTCGTAATAATTTGGGATAGCATGATTCTAGGAGATTTTTATTTCGAAGTGTCCTGTCTTACGAGAGTCAAAGACGGCAAACCTCGTATTAAATGTGATTAACACCTTGTTTACTTTTGAAGAATCACACTTATGAGTTATCGCATTCTAGACATTGGTATTTCTCTGAATTAGGTAGCTATTGGAATATATAGGTGTTTTCAAAGCCCGTGAGCTCTTGAAATGATTGATTTTTATATTGACAAATGGCTTAAAGAAAATATTGGTTCATTTATTTGCCTGATTGGCACTCCTTGCACAAGAAGATAAAAATTTAGTAAAGTTCAATGTTCCTGATTAGTCCTAATCTCATAGAGGCCAAACACTGTCTCAACTTGTATCCTCAACTTGGATGCTACTTGTAACACTTGGTTTTCACTTTCTTATGGTATATATTTTATTGGTTCTATTGGAATGATACCTATTCTTTGCAAGTTGTTTTGCCCTCAAATATTATTGTTTCCTCCTAAGTATCGTATGTGAGATTGTGATCAAAATAGTATCTGGTCTTCTCAAATAAACAATTTGAGGAATAAGATCTTGCTTTTTACTTCGAATAAAATGACTTCAGCTTTCATCATTTTCTACTTTAATTTATGTTAGCAAAGGAAGAAATGCAGCTATAACATTAAAATGCCAGTCAGGGTTATCAATGTTTATTGGAATCTTATAAGGAGTAATGAAGACACCCCAACTACTAACATCTATTTGGATTGTTCACAGTTAGGTTGGGTTCTTATTTTATTTTTCCTTTTTATTTTGGTACTGCTTCCACCCACCTGGGCGGCCTTCATTGATCGTGCAAACGTACCATTTCATTTTCTTTTTCCTTTTCAACATCAATACAAACATTTAAAGAAGATATTTTCTTTATAACCTAGCCAAGAGTCTGAATCAAAAAAAGATCAAATCGAGCTCAGCTTATCAATAAAACCTTACATAGACTCTGTATTTATTTCTTCGACACCTGCACACAGCTTGTCTCGTGTCAATCCCTGCAACAGCCAAATCAGCAATATTTACGTCAGCATTTCAGATAACCTATCAGCTTATCAAATTCATTTACCACGTGGGATAGGAAAGACTTTCATTGATGTATTATCCAGTACAAATGGTCCCCCCAATTAAAAGTACGTCCAACTACGGCTAACAACCAGTCTTAAATTAATATCTGCCATTCCTTATCAATACTATAACATGTATTGTGTGCTAAATGGTTAAAAATCTTCATTTTCTAAGTCAGGAATGTGGATTCAAAGGACCCTTACTGTAAACTTTTTTCATCAAATTTGGGGAGAGTTGGAGTTGGAGATAGTAATGCATGGTAAAGTAGGAGATAGTAACCTCTCAGCATCACTTTCAAAAAATGTTTCTATTCAGCATCAACAAAGACAATATGAATGCATTTACTGGAAGATGAGCTTCCAGATCCTTCCTCCATTTTTTTCCCCTGAAATCCCACATACAGTCAATCAGAGGCTAACAAGGAAGGACAAGTGATAACTGGAGTGAAAACAGGTTATAAAAGAAGCAGATATAGTAAAGTCCCATCTATGTCACAATCTAGTGTCGTGAAACACACGGGAGTTCCTAAATTTCCTTAGCAGTCTTTTGCAACAGTTAAGATTGAGCTTCATCAAGCAAAATGCATTTCACATGTAACTTTCCACCTTGACCCCGCATACAATGAACATCGGGATCCTGTCAATTGCTAGTTAATAAGAAAAATCAACTAATTTTAAAGCCATGAGACAATTTGTGAGGCACTCATAAACATGAAGTTTTTCAATATAATCGTATGACCTATCAAATAGGAAACAGATAAACAAGTCTGCACTCCACCAGCAGAAAAAGGATCATCAGGAAATTGAAAGGCTATCACACAATAACAGTTAATCCACTTTCAGAAGTTTGAGTCAATCTTTGTTACGCTTGGTTGGAAGAAGCAAAAGATTTTTCCCCTTACAAAATTATGTATGAATAAAAGATAGGTAAATTACCTTCAAGGTCACTATTTCCATGAAATACTCTGTCTGGCCCTCAGACCATAAAAATGTCCTGTTAAGTCCTCAAACCTTTTTAATCGGATCAATATGGTCAAAATCTGCCGTCTACTACAAATGCCATATTCTGGTGGCCCGCAAATCTCTTTCTTATTTCACTCATACACTAAGAAACTTACAAAATTACATCTAAGACTATAAAAACAAGATTTAGAAGATTAGATTGAGTCCTTTTTTTTTTTTTTTTTCAATTTAGATGGCATTATTGGCAACTCTTATTAGTTATTTTGATAAGCAAAACAATGATACTGTTCAAGAAAGTATGTTCCCCATCCCATGCACAGGAGGTTGTGTTTATAGCTTGAGGTTATGTTGATCGCTCGAGTGTTTTCCCTATACAAGAGTTCATCCAAGATTCTAAGCATGTAGCCATGTAGAAATAATCCGCCGACCCAAGATAACACATAAAACAAAATCCAATGCTTTGAAATCCATATAGGTTTTGCTAAGTCCTGAAAGCTCTCCTGTTCCTTTCATTCCAAAAACACAGCAAATGCAGCACCTCCCCAACACTACACATTCCAAAAACATAGCAAGTGCAGCACATTCCCAACATTATACAAATCTGCATTTGCAGTAATACTTTATAGTGAAAGTACCTTCTATCACATTCAACAGCACATCATCGCTTATGTGGACTATGTCAAGCTTTCCAAAACATGACGGATGTAACAAATTTTTTGTAACATTTATAGGTAAATATGATATTCCAACTATGGTCATAGTTCAAAATGTTTTAATTACTGTTTTATTAAATGACCTATTTGGTTTGTTATGGAAACGTTAGTTACTAAACCGATTCAACATTGACAAAGGGAGGACATATATATCAATAAATAAAAGCTCAAGTATTAAATATCAAGTCTAATAGATCCCATTTATCTTAACACTTTTGGTACTCTTAAAAGTTAAAAATTCATTATCTGCAGAATGTTTTTCGGCCGTTACTCACGCTAACGGGGAACCACTGGACAGGCGTCAACCGCACAAAAATTAATATTAAAAACTTACTCGATAAAAAATAATTTTGAGATAGCGATGAGTAGGGTTGTCTTCTCAGGGATTGGTCAATTTACTTATTTCAATGTCACCAAAATATGGGAGTTTTGGAATAACTAAAAATGACTAAGCGAATTAGAATAAACGAAATTGCAGAAAGAAAATTAAAAGAATTCAAGAATGAGAAAGCTTTAGCCAAAGGTATGACATCAGAATTAGTTCATTCGACTGATCATTGATGCAAGAATGAATTCTAACAATTACTAATAAATTGGTTATAACTGTAAATACAATCTAACAGCCAACTCTTCCTTATTGTTTTGGTAATTAAGTACAACTGTTAATTACTTCCCTAATTGAGAGATAACCTAGGTACAACCATAGAATTTAATCTCACAATTGCAATACAAATTAGAAAAGCCCAATTCTAATTAACAAACACCTACAAGGGTTCATTTAAATTAAATTGTATATTTATAAAACTAATTGTCATAAGTATCAAAATAGTTAAACAATTACGGATTCAACTATTTTGAATGATAGTGGACTATATGGTAGAATTAAATATTCGGCCAAAAATATTTAATCTAACACAATAATCCTAAGCACTAAAACCATGAGATATACAAATACCAATAACTAAAAGAAACAATAAAAATAAATTAGATCTCATAGTTTGTAGAACCAGTTCTTCAATATTTTTTTGACTAGAAAAGAGCTTTAGTTTCTTCTCATAGAGAAGAAACTAAGCAGAGAAAAGTAAAACAACGAAGAGTAAAAAGAAAGAAAGAAGTCGCTTCTCTCCAAGAGGAGAGAACGAGAGAGAGTCTTCCATTGAGAGGTCATTTCCCTCTTTATTCTCGCATATTCCTACTTTTTCTATCCTAATTAGAATGCTCTCACAAAAGGAAGTGTTTTCTTTTAGATAGAAGTCTAATTGACGAATAATATTTTCACATAAAGCTAATTGATTCTAATTGACAAAAGATAACAATTGTCACACCCCGTACCCGGGATATAACACCCGCCATGCCAAGACTACGCTATGACATAAGGCTAACAAAGCAAGCTTAAAACTTATCAAAAGAACCATTTCATTGAGCCTGACTCAAATACAAAGTCATGTGATACATTACAAAAATAATCCAAGAATCAAAATAATGGACCATCCTATACACTTCACTAAGGTCACAAAAAATCCAAAAGATGAAGGGTCCTATACAAAATAATTAACATGACATCTTTGCTATGTATCACATCCTATCTCCAAACTCTAGTACCACGAGTCGGTCCAATCAACTTCTTCAAAAGCATCAATTAACTACACTCAAGCCATTCATTTATATAGCAACTAATCAATTCAAAACGTTTATCATTTATCAAATTCATTTTCAAAGGAGCAGAGAGTACAAAACCCCACTTACCTCGATCCAAATCAACTAAGGTAATCCGAGAAAGAATGATCGATATCTTCACCTATAACACAAAACAAACACTAGATCAAAAGCTAATACTACCAAGAAAACAAACTAAGACCTACATCTAACATAACGCACAAAACGGAGCGAAAAGAAAAAGCCTGTGGTGATCCGCGGCGTCAGCCACGGCTCACCAACAGTGACTAGCCGCGGCTCTAACCGCGGCACGATTGGTACCGCGGCTCAGGTCAGAGGCAGAGGGCAACCCATCCGCGCCGCGGATGACCCCAGAAGGTCATCCCCAACGAGCCGCGGTCTCATCCGCGACGCGAGTAACGCCGCATATGAGCCCAGAAAAACACTCTGCAACACCTGTAACAACCCAAAGCCCACTTCAAACATTCCAACTTCCAACACCCTTAAACAAACACCAAAACAACTCCTAAAACAACTTCAAAAGGCGCAAGACATCAAATATACATCACGTCCAACCACCTAAACACATACATCTTCAAAGATTCATCGAATATCCACACGCCTCTAACACTTACCCACTCCTATCTTCAATCACCACAAAATCCAAATTATCACTAAGCTATACAACATCAACTCTTCTTAAATAGCACTCAAAGCATGAATCTATTTCCTAAGTCAAAGATTTAAGAGGGAAAAGAACAAGGAGAAGAAATACCTTGAGTTGAGAAGGAGGTAACCCTTCCTAAGCTTTCCTCACTTGATTGCCCTTGAAAAACTACACTTTCTCTTCTCTCTTCAAGAAGACACTAGAATAGAGTAAGAATGAGGGAATTTGGATAGAAAAAATTAAAGGAGATGAAATGGAAAGAAAAGGAAATAAAGCCCTAATACATTTAGGATGAAAGTTTTATAAATTGCAATTAAGACCCCTAACTAATGACTAATCACCCACATGCACTCAACTTAACAAAATTACAAAAATGCCCTTGATAAAAGGCCTTGGTGTTACAACAATAGACTCCTAAAAATTCGTTGGTCATCTAAAATCTCACACAAAAGATGCAGCTCAAGTCACAATAGGAAGTTTTTGCTTTTAATTCCGCAGCTTAATTTTCCAACTACAGCGTGCCCACGCCTTACGAGCAAAACTCTTCTAGAATTTGCCTTTTCTGCTCCAAATTGCACCAAATGCACCAAAATATCCATAAACGACACAAAACATAAAACTAAGTAGAATCAACTCATAAACACAATGAAACATTAAAACATTACGGAAAAACATACAATTAATACCAACTAAATACGCGCTATCAAATACCCTCACACCTAAACAATGCTTGTCCTCAAGCATTCCTCAAACAAGATAAACCAGCATTTCTTAGCAAAATCTCTCAAATACTAGCATGAATAGCATTTTTTTTTTAACAATTTCTCAAAACTTAAAATGTACAAGATTCAACAACTTCCTTCCGGATTTCACTCTATGCACTTAAAAGTGTTTTTAAGGGACCATTTAATCTCATATCAACACCATGAAATAACATTACTATATACTTGCTAATATATCATATCTCCACCACTTGAATAGAAATTTAATGCAAAAATCTAAGAGTCTTTGAATAAGGTTGTAATGGGGCTAAGGTCAAAAGGGTAGATACAAAGGAAATTTTTAGGTGTAAATGGGTGTTAAAAAGAATGCTTAAATTTACTACATGACCACAACTATTTTCATGTACTTCAATGCCTCATATCTTGAACAAATTAGACAAGCACAAATACATCTAGACTTTTGCCTGTTATCACGAAACAACACATATACACATCACACTTCACAAATATTTTTCTTCTTTTTGACTTTCACTTTTTCTTTTTTTTTCTTTTTTTCCTCTTTTTTTTTTCTTTTTTCTTCTTTTTGAACATGAACATAAATAACATCCAGATACTTGTACTTGTCAATAGTTGCTTTCTTCAATCAACATTGCAATGAGGCTTGTAATTTTTCATGTAACAAAATTAAGACATTTCTTCGACACAAGATTGGAAGTGAAAGTTAAAACAAACAAGTTTTGGTTAAATTCTAGAGACTAGTCAAAGAAGAAAAGGCTAAGGTTCAAAGCGTTCACTAGTGGTAACATATAAAGGTGGGTATTTTAGAAAGTCAAAAAGGGTTAAACCTAATTGCCCTTGTCATTTTAATGCACCAAATGTCATAAAAATGTGTCTTGACATGCATAACATAACAAGTTCTAAAATATCACATCCATGTGTGATAACCACCCATCAAAAGAAAATAGAGCAAATTTTTAATGAAATGCTCAAAATGCTCAAAAACTCACAAGTGGTTAGCTTTGTGTTAAATCTTGTACATTGAAATTTCAATTTATTGTTGAGAAATCAATGCAATACTTATACTAGCAATGAAAACTATACTAATCATACTTGTCTTTTATTGAGAAATTAGAAAGACAAGATTGTCACAAAAAAAAGAAAAAAATTCTACTATAATTAAAGAAAGTACAAAAATGACACATAAACTAACTAGACACATTAACACCAAACATAAAGCAAAAGCATAAATTCTCCCCCACACCTAAACTCTACATTGTCCTTAATGTAAGAATAAAGGCATAAGTGAAAATAAGGGGGACTTCCCTGAAAAAGTAGCTAAGTACTGGGGGTAGTAGGCGGAGTGAGTGGGAGTAGTGGACTTCTTCTAAGTGAATGAATTGGACCATGTTCTTCGTATTGGTGCTTTGGTGTTCATACAATCTATAAGTAAACTGGACAAAAGATAAATTAGACTTAAAGAAATAATTGAAATATGCACCCTGCAACCATCCAAAAGAAATAACCAACAATTCAACCACCCAAAATTCAACTAATCACCAATCATGAAAGTTCTTCCGTCAAACTAATAATACCATCACCGAATAGTTGGACACTCCAATTTCATTATTAACAATAAAAGCATAAATATGTGGCCGTCTAATCAAAGGTGGCGGCTAGTCAGTGAAGAAGAGAGAGAGGAAGGGCGATGGGTTAGAGAAGGAAATAGAGAGGGGACGAGAGAGAAAAAGAGGTGGGAAAAGGGTGGTTCGGATTGGGTTTGGGGGGATAGAGGCAAAATTAATTGAGGAAGGGATAGTGATGGCTATGGCCATTGAGTCACAAAGGAGGGGGCAAAGATAATAGTGAAACAGAGAGAGAAAAACGGGGAAAGACGGTGATACAGTGAGCGAGGGTGAAGAGAAAGAGAAAAGAAAGAGAATAAGGAAATAAAGAAATAAAGAAAGAAAGAAGAAAAAAAAGAGAAAAGGGAAATAAAAAAATAGCAAAAATAGGAAAATACGACATATAAGGAAAATAAAAAAAATAAGAAAATAAAAATTCTCTTTCTCCCCCTCTTTTTTTAGAACCAATTCATAGAAGACTTTCAGATTTAAAAGATGGGCACGTTGTATCCCAAAATGTATTCTAACATGTAAATTTAAAACTTCCTGAGTAAAATTTATAAGGCGTGGGCACATCTTGCAAGGTTAAGTCTTCTGACTTTTTTCACGTTTTGGCCTCTTGAAAATTGATGGTAAGATGTAGCCACGCTATACAGATTAAAGTCTTCTGTCTTTTACTCCAAATTTTCATTGAGAGCTAGCTATAAGGCGTGGCCACATCTTGTAAAATTTAATCTTCTACCTTCGTGTGCTTACCAATCCCTAAATGTAGGATGTGGCCACGCTCTATACAGCAAAATCTTCTTACTTCTCCGACTTTGATCTTTTAAAGCACCAGTTTAGGACGTGGTCACGTCTTATTGAAAAAACTCATTTGTCAATAGAAACAATTAGACTTTAATACTTAAACTTAAAACAACTTAAGAACAATAAAAATAAAATAAAATAAACTAAATAATTTGGGTTGCCTCCCAATTGCGTTTTTCTTTAACGTCTTTGGCTAGACGCAGTTTTCCTATCCACCAGGGTCAAACGGATACCCAAGCTATTGGAATTGCAATAATCTATGTTTTCCCCATCTATCCATCTTTATGTCAAAATTCTCTATAGCTTTATGGAAGAGGGTCAAAAATAAAGTTGTTGCCTGCGAAACGAATGGCAAAGGTTTCTCATTAGAAATTTGTAAAATAAAACAAAGCACTTTACCTGATTGTTGAAATTTCAATTGATCATTTAAGCCTTCAACATATTCTTATAACTCTTGATTCAAGGTTAACTTGTCAATCTCTTTTTCAAAATGTTTGTTGATGGTAGTTTTTATGCCATTAAATTCGAAAACCTCCTACAGTTTAGACACTTCATCATCAACATTTTCCTCTTAATCTTCTAGTGATTTTGGAGGCACCTCGTCAGTAGTCTTCTCTCTACCATCATAAATTGTTGAATTTTCAGTCATGACTGCCTCTTCTTCTTCTTCTTTTGATGGTATGTGGGATATCTTTTTAGACATCTCAAACTCCTCATTAGTCCATAAACTAGTGGTGTTTGCATCCTCCTCCATTTCTTCAATCATTTGTAGAGATGATTGTTCTCCTTTGCGCCAAACAATCGATAGCAATTGTTATCTGTCCTATTTGATTAGCCAAAATTTGAAATTAGACTTCTATATTTTGATGACATTGGAGTTGATTTTTTGCTATTTGCTGGAGCTTGAGTTGACTTTCTTCTATAGATTTTACACTATCCTCTAGAGACATACCGGAATTAGAATTTGGGATAATTTGTAGAGTAGAAGATATGAAAGATTGTACTGTTAGAGACTTTGGTGATGATCCCACGTTAACTGATACACGTGTGAATTCTTATAGCTAAAACTTATATGATCTCTCTATTCTAGATTGTACATGTCTGCATAATGATCATATATGGTTGAATAGGAGCTGAAATCTCTCTGTGGTTGCCTCGAAAATTCATCTGTATTCAATCCATGAATTATATTGTTAAGCTCAACATTTGATTTTTCAAAAAAAAAATCATTTACGTCATTAATTATCCTAGAGGAATAATTAAATGTTGTATCAAAATGTAGGAAGTTCGCTGTCATGCTCAAGAGTTAAGAGGATGAAAATAGACAAAAAGAAGTAAATAAATCAAGACGCCAATCCTCGGCAACGGTGCCAAAATTTTGGATGAGCGTCAACCGCACAAAAATTAATATTAAAAACTACTCAATAAAAGATAATTTTAAGTATAGCGATGAGTATGGTCGTCTTCTTAAGGATTGGTCGACTTACTTATTTCAATGTCACCAAAATATGAGAGTTTTGGAATAACTAAAAAAGACTAAGTGAACTAAAATAATCAAAATTGCAAAATGTAAATTAAAGGAATTCAAGAATGAGAAAACTCTAACCAAAGGAATGACATCAGAATTAGTTCATTCGACTGATCATTGATACAAGGATGAATTCTAACAATTACTGATAAATTGATTATGGCTGATGATACAATCTAACAGCCAACTCTTCCTTATTGTTTCAGTAATTAAAGTACAACTGTTAATTACTTCCCTAATTGAGAGATAATTTAGGTACAACCATAAAATTTAATCTCACAATTGCAATATCAATTAGAAAAACTCAATTCTAATTAACAAACACCTACAAGGGTTCAATTAAATTAGATTGTATATCTCTCAAACTAATTATCATAAGTATCAAAATAGTTAAATAATTACAGATTCAACTATTTTGAATGACACTGGACTATATGGTAGAATTAAATATTCGACCGAAAATATTTAATCTTACACAATAATCTTAAGTGCTAAAACCATGAGACATACAAATACAAATAACTGAAAGAAATAATGAAAATAAATTAGATCTCACAGTTTATAGAATCAATTCTTCAACATTCCTTTGACTAGAAAAGAGCTTTAATTTCTTCCCATGGAGAAAAAACTAAGCAGAGAAAAGTAAAACAACGTAGAGTAAAAAGAAAGAAAGAAGTCGCTTCTCTCCAAGAGGAGAGAACGAGAAAGAGTCTTCCATTGAGAGGTCGTTCTCCTCTTTATTCTCACCTATTCTTACTTTTTTAATGATAATTAGAATCCTCTCACAAAAGAAAGTGTTTCCTTCTAGATAGAAGTCTAATTGACTAATAATATTTTCTTATAAAGCTAATTGATTCTAATTGACAAAAGATAACAATAGACTCCTAAAAATATTCTGGTCATCTAAAATCTCGCACAAAAGATGCAACTCAAGTCACCATAAGATGTTTCTGCTTTTAATCTTACAGCTTAGTTTTTCAGTTACACCGCGCTCACGCCTTACGAGAAAAACTATTCTGGAATTTGCCTTTTCTGCTCCAAATTGCACCAAATACACCAAAACACTTACAAACAACACAAAACATAAAACTAAGTAGAATCAACTCATAAATGCAATAAAACACTAAAACATCACAAAAAACCACACAATTAATACCAACTAAATACGCACTATCAACTACTAAGCAAAGTGTGAAGGGATATGTCTACATACCTAGGCACCTTGTGCAAATTGTTTCCTTTACGAAGTCAGCATTACTTTCTTAACTTAAGAAGAATAGATAACAGCACAAATCCATATGCCAACATTCAATGAAACCTAAATTTTTTTAACTTTTTTTTCCTTTACAATATATTAAGTGGCAAAGGAATATACCCAAGAGTTGCTTGAATTCAAAATTAAAACCCAAAAGTTCCCAATTTATATGTGTCTCCATTGTATGAAAGTCAAGATACACATCTACTGGAGTAGATAATTATGCCTAGCTACGAAGGGAAATGGCATAGGCAAAACAACCTAACATGTATGCTGGAGTAGATAATTATACCTGGCTACTACGGGAAATGGCATAGGTAAAACAACCTAACTTGATCAGAGTCTAATTGGATTAGTCTCTAACATTAACTTGTGATGATTTTGTACCTCAATTTCCTTGTAATAGTAACATTGTCCTGTATTCTATCGAAGGCGTCTTATAGTTAAGGATTCTGGGCACTCAAAGTCTGTCACAATTTATTTAATTTTTTTGCATGGACAAAGCACCGTCGTTATTCTTAGATATCATAAAGCTGTAACACTATAGGCAGATCTTGTGCTGATTCTTCTTCTTTAAGTAAGAAAATATGAATGCTGCAATACTGTCTCAAGAACTTGCTCTCTCGTTTAAATTTTGACCATTACTTAAATAATCATCATGATGTGCCTTATTATGATTCACTTCCTTTGTCTTCTTTCTAAACAGAATCTTAAGAACTATGCGAGCTTCAAATTCTTCAAGTTTGAGTTCCCCATTTTCTTCCTTTTCTAAGTGTATATCAACTCTGCTCCAACCTCAAGGGAAAAGAAGTTTGTTTCTTTTTTCTGATTGACATTACTGCTGCCTATGAAAGGAATTGCTACTAAGTTAATAATGACCATTTAAAAAGAAAAAGAACACTTTTGTGACTAATCGACTGTTGCCCCAGATTTGGATCTTCTTCGTTCAGGTATTAGATTGTCTTCTATATATACCTTCTCAAGAATGATATATCACCTTCTAATAAGATGAATTGCAAATATTATTTTTATTTGATTTTAATACTAAAACTGCATTGTTTTGATATCTGTTAAAATTTGCAAATAGAGTGTTGGAGTGTTTAAAAAAAGAAGAATATTTGCATATTTATCTTCAATAAATAAAAGAAGAAACAAAGTCAAAGTTATCCCGTTGTTATGTGTTCTAAAATTTTCTCTTTACTGGCAAGTCATGCATTCAAAGGAGACTAATTTTAAAGGACAAGTCTAGAAATTGACTCCGACTACAGCAGCTTACCATTTATAGTGAGCTAGAACCAAAGAATTTTCCCTCAGAAACGCTGTGGCCTATTGATACAATAGTTCAAAGGATCGTCCCCTCTTGTTATTCAAATTCTAAATTTATATTATGGCAAGGAGGTCCAATGGCGAGTTTGTATATTAGGGTGGGAGGAAGAAAGGATGTTCGAGTAGTATTAAGGGGAAAAAAAAGAAAAAGTAAAAGAAAAAAAAAGAAACAGGAAAGAGAATCAAATAGTAGTGAGATGGGAAAGTATATGGTGGACGAAAAATTCTTGTATGAACCCGGTCTCACTTGTTCTGAAAGAGAGCCACATAAGCATTTGAATGTCATTTTCTTACATCAATATGTATCATTATCTTTATGCGGCACTCTTCTAGACAACATGTGAGGCATGGATCTGGTCCATATAAGAATATCCTTGCAGCCAGAAGTGAGCAAATTTGGTAAATACAGAATCACCTACTGAATTCAAATTGAATTCAGTAATTTGGAAATAAAAAAAATGAAATTGAATTCGATCGGCATTCGGAAATATAATTAAAATCGATAATACTGAATATATCAAATTCAATTTGATCATTTGAATTCGATATATATTTACCGAAATCGAATTACCAAATTTAGCATTAATTGAGTTAGTAATTCAGTGACCGATTTAGTATACCAAAATTTTAAAATTTTTTATTTAATTTTTTATTTTTTTTTAAACTTTTTATTTTGTATTTTTTTTTTTTTGAATTCGGTTATCAAATTGAATTTGGGATCAACTTCGATTTGGTATAGAGTGAATCGAAATCGAATTCGGTCACAAAATTTAAATAAAATACCGAATTTATCAATTTTAAATTACTGAATTACTAATCGATTCTTACCCCTGCCTATAGTAGATTGTTGCCACACACCGAATTGACTTCTTCTTTTTCCTTCCCTTTTTCGACTGCAACTAGATTGATTTTTTTCCTTTTTTGGCACAACACCAAATTGACTTCATTTTTAAAATTTAGATATCACTAAAACACTCATATTTCTTTTTAATTTAGCAGTTGAGATGAGATTAAAAATATTTTAATCGTCAATCAAGGTACTTGAAAAGTATAGTGAGTACATGCACTCTTTACCCTCTAGCTTGCCTTGGCTCATACTCTATATTACAGTCTTAATTTTTGCACTTAGTAAGGCCATATTAAATGAAAAAGGCTTTGATCAAAAAATCATGGCAAATTAAAAGGTGGGGAATAAGCTTGTTGTATCCCCGAAGCTTAGAAGAAGAAAAATCACTAGCAAATCACTATCAATTTGATTTTTTCCTTTTAGACAAAGAAAGGGAGTTGGAAATGCAAGCACTTGGTTAATAGTCAATTCAACATGCCTTTTTCGGCCCAGGGATGTCCCAAGTCCCATTTAGGACAAGTTAACGCCTTTGATTTAATAGGCAAAAATCGACGGTTGATATTAGTCAACATGACCAAATTTGAAGGCAAAAAATAATATCGTTTTAAGGTGAAAATAGTTATATTTTTTCACTAACAAATTACAAATCCTAACTAATCAATTACACATGCTTCCAATTTGTTCCAACTGGTACATGGTCAAATTGTGAGGCCCGTTCCCGCCTTTTTCTAAGTAAGTCTACTGCTGCTGAACCTCGACTTATCCCTAAATTTTTAGTGGGAGAATACATCTCACCAATAGTAACAAGAGAATTCAATTTCACTAATAACCAGCTATACAATTGTCAGAGATTCTAACCCAAAATATAGAATAATATGCAAGATTGAATTCGACTTTTATTGTTGCTAGCAGGTTTTATAGGAAAATTCTTACATGAATTCGATTTACCATCCCACTTGTGGACCTTGTGATCTAAAATAGAGCCACATAAATATTCTTACATTACTTTTTTATATCAGCATACATTATTATACTTACGTGACAAATTTTCACACTACAAAATCTACAAGTGGTACAAACCCGATCCACCTAAGAATTGTCCGATTCTATACATTTAAACTGCACATGTTAGGAAGGGTGTGAAACCCATGCTACAGGAGGTACGAAATTACACTTCACATTTTCTTACTATTTATAGGCAGGTAAATGTTATAAACATGAACATACCCATCAACCATCCTCAATAACAACCTCATCTCATATCTGCCTTGCTTGCACATGCAAAATAGGTAATTCTTGTTAGAAGAGTAACCAAAACACTTGAAAAAAAATCTTACCAAGATCTACTTACAAGACTGATTCTCCTCATACTTGTCACAAGCTGTATTTTTATCCCCAATTTTGGTGCACTTAGGAGGATTGTGCAGAAGGTTCTAAAATGGTATGGAGAGTTCTTGCATGTTCTCTATTTTTCCAGTCAAAGAATCCCCTAGAAGATAACTTAACCTCCTTAGACATCTAAGACTTATGTTGAGAATTCTAGAACCTACTATTACCTCATAAATATGTTACAATTGTACAGAATTTTCTAAAGAGTAAATATGTATTGTTGGATATAATTGATCTCCACCGTCTATTGAGGAGGTAGAAGGCTATATGAGGAGCTGGTCATTTGCCATGGCAACCAACACAATTATACACAAAACATTCTCTAAGTAACAGAGGCATTCTCCCCAAGCTTCCAACTTGTGTTCTCTTTCTTCCATACTCAACTTGTGCCAAGCAAGTCTCCCACTTAGTTTAAGTACACTTGTTGTCTTTCTTCCATACTCAAATTATAAAAGAAGCAAATATAATAAAGGCCCATATATGTCACAATCTAGTGTCGTGAAACACATGGCAGTTCTCAAATTTCCCTAGCAGTTTTTTGCAATAGACAAGATTGAGCTTCATCAAGCAAGATGTATTTCACATGTAACTTTCCACTCTGTTCCTTTAGCAAACATTGGGATCACATAATTGCTAGTTAATAAGAAAAATCAATTAATTTTGCTGTTAATGTTATTAACAGTATTCATGCACTTAAACCGCATGTTAGGAAGATTGTGAGACCCTAACAAAATTACTCTCATATCTACGTGTGTGTAATCAAGGGAATTTTGTCAGTCACCCTTCCACAATTGAACTTTCAGTCTGCCACTACCACAATGTTGGACTCGAGTTGGGAAAGAGGGCAAGGCCTTCGACAGAGCAGCAGTGAAAGTTGAGTCCTTGTCAGCCTTGATTTTTATGCTTGAAGAATTAGATGAGGCCTTCTGATTCTACTTACAGGCAATTCGACGTAATCATCAGATTCTACAAATGTCTGCCCTTTATCATATCCAGATTCTACGTGTGTCTTTCTTAACGATTTCTTTCCAAGATTCATCAGTAATAGAAATAAGCCTATAACACTCCTTATGCAGCCCAAGATTTCAACCTATCCTACCACAACCTGAACCATAACATAATTTTATGAAGAAAAGTGGAGTACAACTGCCTCCAAACCCATACCAACATCAAAAGAAGATGGTTTTAGACCCAAGATGGTAGAAAATAATTTATCAAAATCATTCAATTTACCATGAGAAGCCATGTGTCTCATCCCTCACATAATCAATCAATTCGGGCTTTATTCTGAGAAGTTTTCTCCAAAACATAGCTACTGTCTTTTCTATCCCAATCACAAATAATATGCCAAGTCCTGACACCATGATCACCCTGTTTCGCACAATGGATTGCCTAAGGTAATTCCAGTTATGGCACAAATGGTGCACAAGATGAAATATTGATGTATCATGCTTTGTAACTCTACAATTGCCTAGCCTTCAACTCCAAGTTAGAATTTTTTTCCTTCTAAGACTATTTAATTGTCGTTCAGCATTCTCTCGTACAAATTTTTCTTGAGAGAAAAAAGAAACTGTGAGTTACACCACGAAAAGAAAAGTAAAATAACAAAAGAGATTTCAAATAATACCTCTGACTTTGGTCATGGCTTCAAAAATATCCACCTGAAAAAGTTGAACAAGGAAGGCCAAACTATTTAGCGCTAAATAAAATATCAAACAAGATAATAAACGTGATAGACACCAAGCCTTTATTTATATTAAGATAGGCTTATAATTACCACAAATCAAGCACAACCTAAGGAGCTTTATTCGGATTTAAAGAAGAAGAAACATCTGCGATAACTAACCCCAAAAATATCTTTTCCAGATCGACGTTGTCCCAATAAATGCTAAATTCCATCAAGGGCAAGAGCATAAAAAATCCTCAATTGACATCCTCCCACCACCAAAAATACTTTAAAAACTTGAGAAAGAACAGTAAGAAAGAAGGGCAAGAGCATAAAAAATCCCCAATTGACATCCCCATCACCAAAAATACTTAAAATTTTGAGAAAGAACAGTAAGAAAGAACTAGTTTGAGTTCCATATTCCAAGATAATCCCACATCAACCACATAGATAAAGACATACAATCGCTAATTGAACATTTCTTCTAGACCTACACGTGTTTCCGTATCTATGTGTATTGGTCCCAAATCATTTTTGTACACTAGTTTTTCTGTTTAAATCAACAGGTATAAGGATTAATCCTTTTTCAGACTAAAAAGATGTCTTTATTACTTGCATAAGAATTGGGCTTATGCGTTTTGTTTCCTGTTCACCAATCAAAATATATTACTTAGTGAAATATGATCACCCATAAATTGTGGAAATCACACGCACTGCCTTTACACACAGGTTCTCTGAAAGCCACTCCTAAAAGATTCCCAACAACTTCGATGAAGCATGGTGGAAGAGGGAAGAAAGGGAGAGTCATGAGGGGAAACAGTATTCATACATGACATTTAGGTGCTTTACATGTATGACACGTACAACATATGCATACGGAACAGGAAAAGAGATTTATAAACACGTTTACGAATTCCACTGTAGACACTCAGGTTTGCATACACTCGTTTGTTAAAATAATTAAACTCGTATGTAGAAAAGAATATCATACATAAGGCAAGCAAAGAAAAGGTTATAGATGAGAGAAAAAATTGATAATAGCGTGCAGATATCATCCTATAACACACCTTCTTCTGATTCTCATTTAGTTATACTTCATTTCTTTCTCCTAAAATCTTAAAATCCAGATAGTTTTCAACAGCCGGCATATAATCATCCCAAACCTTACATGCATTGTCGCCAAAATTGATTGAATTCAACAGAAATTCCACATTTCAAAGTTCAAACAAAATTCTGAATACATAGCATTACTTCATGTAATAACTAAAATCACAAATTGAAAGCAGCTAAACTTCAACGATCTCGCACTGGATATTTTAACTACCTCATATCTTCCCCTATAAACTAAGACTACATTTCTTATGTATTCCTACCAATTTAACCAATATCTACGAGAAATTTCAGTACAAATTTGACAAAATCATAGAAGTTGACAAAAAGCCGCAAATTACGACCAATAATTAAATCAAAATCCTTCTCTCCCTCTCTCTCCACTTATACATTAGCCATATTTCTGATCGAAAATTCAATAAAGCTCAAATTAAGCTTCTTAACTCAATAGTTCTAGGGATTAACAGATCTACAACGGCATCATCTATGCATACATATTAAAAAATTAACATCTGACTAAATCAAATAAGTATAATTTCTTATATATATGAGGAAATGTAGAAATATAATTAAGCAGCAAAAATTACCAAATCGAAGAAACTTCAGGCGGCCGATGGATCTTCGGGGTTTCCTCGAGGATCAACAGAAAATGGTGAAATTTTAGAGTTTTTAAACAAAATTTTCCCGGGAGCCACGTAAGCGGATTATCGGATCAAATAATCTGGATTTGTATTTCGAGTTTAACCTTTTTATATTTGGATCTGGGCCGTGGTTTATGGACTATGGGCTCTGGTTGAATCCGAATTAGGAGCTTTATTGTACCCGAACGCGGTGTCCAAATTTTAATTCTGCAAGTGTGCAATTAGTTGCAGTGGAATGAAAGTCAAGCAAAGCAAATTCGTTTTATTTTTTTAATAAATAAATGCTTTTCTATTTTTAGTTCTGCAAAATGGGAAAATGGGAGAACTGTGGATTGGTGAGGATATTTGGAACTGGTCTAGTCATTGTTTGGTCTTTAATGCTGGAAAAGGGGGAAAGAAAAGAGAAATTGGTGTATGAATATTGTCAAAACAAACGATAGATATTTCTTCATGGAAATGTACTTTTATTTGTTATATTTATTTGGGAAAGATAAGATACTTTCATATTATTACAGTATCCAAAATGAAAGATGCAGTTTTATAGTGAAAATTTTATAGATACATGTCGAGTAAATAGTTGACTTGACATTTTAATTTAACTAATGAAGTTATTATAGGAAGCATCGCTCAAAAAATGAATGCGTTTTAATGTTTAGAAGTAAATAATTTATTTACATACGCAGTTCCAACTAATTATGCTCAAACCTAACAATCAAAAGGAAAAATCAAGCAAAGAATCAAATAAAGTTTGACAGAGATCTGCACTAATAATTTTTTGAACTTATAAAGCCAAGCAAACATACAGAAGTAATCTATGTATATACTAGTATTTACATGCTTTGATAAAGGAAATATGCTCCTTCTGAATGAAAATCTTGTGTTGTATAACTTGTATTATACAAGCACTTGGAGTTTGGGCTATCAAGCAGCTATTGGATTTTTCCCGGTACAGTCCAGAAGCCCTAAGGTTATTTCAAGTCCATGACATACACTTACAGAACCATTGATTTAACACGGACATAAATATTGCTTTTGACTCGCAAATTCTGGATACATTATCAAGCAGCGTGCAAACACCAGAAAAAGCACACGGTGTTCTTTGAATCTCAATTCTAAATCTTGCACACACGTTAAACCTGAAACTGTGGCTTTTGTAACAGCAGTTGAGATTTTTAGTGTCACTTTTTTTAATGCTAATTGAGTGTTATTTATAAGAAAGTGTCACTTTACATTCACACTCTAGTAATTATCTGACTTATTTAAGTGTTAATGTAATGTGATGCTTTCTTGTAAATCGCACTTAATTAGTACCGAGAAAAGTGACCTGAGAATCCTAAAAGCAACATCTCACCAAGCACTAACGTGCATGCTTGCTTACGTGGTCCGGATTTTCGTTGTGATATCTAATTTTTGCGGGGTTTTCAGAACACTTTTTCAGTTTTTTGGTTGCCCATCGTACATACTGAATATTAAATGGTTTTTGATTCCCCATGCAGCTGAACCCCATATCAGTATCCTAAAATTAATCCGTATCACTTTTCCGTGCAAAAACAGAAATTGTTCTATGTTTAATCCTGGAAGTTTTTTTCCACCAAGCAAAACGAGGAAAAAAGGAAATATATGGCCCGGAAAAGAGAGCATAAAACCTCATAGGCAGTGATAATGCCAGAGCAATTATTATTCTACCAGCGCAAATTGTCTAACTAGACAAAATTACCCTCAAAGGCCAAATTGGTTTATTTCACACATTTTTTTAGGCTCTCTCTCTCTCTCTCTCTCTCTCTCTCTCTCTCTCTCTCTCTCTCTCTCTCTCTCCTAACCTTCTTTTATGAAAAGCCTCTGTAAATTATCTTTACCCATACCAGACCATCTCCGGTTCCCGATGTTGCTTGCCCCCACCATATGCTACTCCCCAATTCCTCTTCTCAATAATCATACTCCAACCCCCAAACCTCCATAGGCATCTCTTTTCTCCTTTTCTATTTAAATCTCTTTGTTCTCTCCGTTTCACATGCTGCCACCTCTCATCTATTTGATGGTATGCTTTGTTGAAGTTTCTCGTTGAATGTGATTGGTAGCATTTCTGTTAAACTTTTTATTATTTTAACTCCAACACGAGGAATTCTTATAGTGCTATATAAACTATGCCAATATTTGCTTCAAGAAAATCTATGAAAATATTAAAGCATGATACATGCCTAATACCAAGTTTTTGTTTAACAACAGAAGTACTATCACAATTGTTTTTTAAAAAAAAAAAAACCAAAATCTTTCTAAGAAGAAAACAAAAGTTGGGGATTAAGTTAATTGATTTAATGAATTGGATTGATATGGCTGTATTTTGATGTTGAATTTTTGTCAAAATTATTTGAGATTCAACCAAAATAAAGCAGTGCACGGGAAAGTTGGTGAAGGATTACTTACCCAGTGTCAATTAACAACAATAGTAAATTAAGAGGAAAGTGAAAATACGGTGAAGAGGGAAAGGGAGAGGGAGAACTTAAGTATATCCATAATAATTAAAGGGGAATTGGTATTGACTTGTGAGGGTAATATTGTCATATAAAGCAAATTTGCTCTGGTTGGATGAAAGTTGCTCTGGCATTAACATCAACCAAACCTCATCATGCAGAACAGAACGGGATAATCTATCATGCACAGGTGATTTCGGGGTGGTATGCAACTGAACACATCTTAATGAAAGAGTAATCATCTAACTAGATAATCAAGAGTTCTACAATAACAGTATTGTAATTTCATCGCAATGACTTGGCTTATCGTAGAAAGTGGAGTTCGGTCATGAAGCATCTTATGACATATAAACCTTTTACACGAAAATACGACCAACTCACTAACCACCAAAAAACCACCTCGATGCAATTGCATTTCAGATTACTTGCAAAATTGTCCCTTGAAGCAATTAAAAGTGTTTGCTGAGAGACCTTACATCAGTTTCTTTATCACCACAAAGACTACAGGGGTATCCTTTTGCACACTATCTAAATCAAAGTACAGAATCGTGGAATTGCAGCATCCAGCCTACCTTCACTTTGAAAGAGAGATAAATACATCTGAGAATCTGAAATAAGATGAAAATTGGCAGCACCCAGCATTCCAGACGTCCAGGACAAGAGGTATAGCCTAAGCCCTGGTCATCTTCATTTTTGGCATGGACTTTTTCATTTGACGAGCACGTTCTTTAGCCTCTTTCTTGCGAAGAGCCTCAGCACTAAGCTTGGCATCAGCCTCTTCCATCTTCTTCCTCTGATCAGCTTTCTTTTTCTGCAAGGCTTCATGTCTGGCATTCTGAAGTTCTTTATATATCTCTTGGTCCACCTTCAACCTGGCTGCTTCTGTTTTAGAGCGGACCTGAAATGCACATCCCCTAGTTTAACACAGGAACAATAACTATAATGTTACAACATGTGCTAGATTAATGTTACAGGTCAACTTACATGCGAACTCATTTTGTATCGACCAATTAAGTCAATATAATAAGGCACGAGAGCCACTAATCGGGACATGTCAGCCATGTTATTGGCATCAGGCAGAGCAAACTTGAACACCAGCATCTTCTTGTGTGAACCCAAATGTTGATCAGAGAAATGCATTGAGATGAAACCCTTTCCAAATTTGTCAAATGCTTTCTCACCAAAGACCTACAAGGAGTCAAAGGAACTCATTTTACACGACTGCTGAGGAATGAAAATCCAGTCCATAACTGACCATCAGTACCCCTTCATTACTAAATAACTAATTACGGGGGAAGCAAAAGGATGGAGAAGAATAGAGGTGTTGATGTGCAGAGTGTGTGGAAGGTGTATCTCAAAGCATAAGGAAATAATTATTTACACATTCCAAAAAATGCATGTATAAGAGGAAAAACAGGAAACTATATCAGAAGTTGATGACACTACAGATGCAAGAAGAGCGACATGCCTCATAACACTCTCTCAACCATCTCATCCACAGTAGCTAGATTTTTCTAGATTGTTGTTACCTAGTTCAATTTCAGAATAATTTTATTGCAACCATTTTTACCACCTCATCGTTCAGAAATTTCGAAAAGACCATATAAACAAAAACATGATCAAACCATCAGATAACTGGGAGATATTTCAAATATTGAAACACTATATCTCTACAAGGAAAAAGGTTAGGGAACTACTGTATTTTATATGATCTTTAATATTCATTAAGAATTTTCTTCTAAGTGTACAGTAACCAAAGAAAATTTTATTCTAACCAAAAATTACTTTCAATTGAATGAGGTATTAAATTGCTCTGTGTTGTTTGTTGTTTTTTGGGGTTTTTTTTTTTTTTTTGGTTTTGGGGGGGGGGGGGGGGGGGTCTTCATGGGGTGGGGAAGCTTGGAATGGTAGGCAGAGTGGAATCACCATAGTCAAGGTTGACTTTCAGTGGGGGACGGAGGCCTCTTCATGGGGGTGGGGAAGCTTGGAATGGTAGGCAGAGATGGAATCACCATAGTCAAGGTTAACTTTCAGTGTGTTGGGATCTTACTCGAACAGTTTTTCCAAGAATATAATCATAACTTCTTCTGGTTACCTGAATTTTAGGATGGAGATATCATTCTAACCTTTTCTTACTCTTTTGAAAGACTGATACAAAAGATCCTGCCAACATCTATTTCAAATCCAGCCATAAACTCCTAGACGTTTACCTTTCTCACTTCTTCTATAATATCTGCTACAAAAAATTAATAACTACAGCATTTCATAAGTTCATCGAATTCATCACTGCACTAAGGAAATTTAGCTCACTACTCACTATGCTCAAACCAAACCATATGAAACCAAATAATTCCTTCAGAACTTCAATCTCCGCAGAATATGGTGCACACTTGTCTTCCACAAGTTTAAGCAGAGACCAACCAAAGCATTTGTCTGCCTTTTGACATTCTCAATGTCTTAAAAAACATATGAGATATAGAATCATAAAAACTAATAAAACAACAATAAAGCCAAAATAAGAAAAGGGAATGCCTGTATATTTTTCCTGCAATCCTAATACTCAATTCGTAACTCAAAAAAGAAAATGCCAGTAAACAATATTTGCTCCCTAACAATAAGCCACCGAAGATTAAAATTACAGTAATACTGAAAATATATGGAAAGAAAAAGAACAGAAGAGTAAAAATGATGCAGGATAAGACTTCAGCAGAATTTCTGTAACCAATGAGCAAGCACACACATAAACAAGCAACTACACTTATCTTCCTAAGAGAACATAAAGAACGTAAACCAATTAATGCACCTGATCAAGTACAGCCTCGGTGATCAAATCCCCAGCAACCTCCTTAGATTCTGAGACAACAGCCAAATCCTCAGCCAGCCACTTCCTCCCACTAGGAGGCGCCACCAAACCAGCAAACCTCTGCAAATCACCAACCTCCTTCTGCATTGTTTTCACCAACTTTTTCCTTGCCACCGCAAATATCACCTGGTCCATTGCATCATCATTCATATACGCCTCGAAAGTGATCTCATCTTTACAAGGCACCACCATGTTATACAATCTCGATATCAAATCATGCCTGCTCTTCAACTCCAACGTCGCCAACATCCCCTGGCAAAATCTCCTCCCACTCGCGTAAAACTTAAACACACTCTGCCCTTCTTTAAGCAACAACGGCGAATCATCCGTCTCCCCTATGCCTAACAAACTAAAATTCTTATCGAAAATCGAGTCCTTGGACGCATATTTCATCACCCAAGATAATGCTATATTCTCATTCTCTTTTTTCCCAGTAAAATAGTTAACAATAAACATAATTAAAAACGACCCACATACAATCTCAACCGTAAATGACTTAATTGATCTAGGAGAAGCAATGCCGGCATTGGGTTCGGATTCGGATTCGGATTCGGATTCGGGTTCGGAGGACTCCGGTTTTGAATCGGAGCCGGCAGGACTGCTCGTTGATTCAGGATTTTCAGAGGGCAAATGTTGAGGAAATCCCTCGAATTCATCTTCATCCCAGTAATACTCAAACGACGTCGCCTGCGAAGAGGGCTGCTTCGAATCGGAACCCGGAGACGAATCCCGAGAAGGGGCGGAGGAAGAAGAAGGATCGCTGGTTACTTTGGGATTGGGATTGGGATCGGGAGGTCCGTGGTGGGATCCGGTGGGGTCAGAGGGGGAAGAGAGAGTGGTGGGGGGAGGAGGGGAGAGAAGAGGGATGTCGAGTTGTTCGTCATCGTCTTCGTCGGCGTCGAAGCCTTCGAAGTGCGGTGGCTGAGAGGTGGGGGCGGCGGCGGCGGAGACGGAGAGGTCGTGGATGAGAAGAGAGAGGAGGGAGAGAAGGGCAATAAAGTAAATGTGAGAGTCGCCGCCTCTGGGGATGAAAAGAGAGAGCGGGGAAGAAATCATCAGAAGAGGAGAGTGTGATCTCTTGGGCTTCGCCATCACCACCAATCAATGATTGTTGACTTCTGCAGTTCTTCCGATTAATGGATTGATTAATTTGTAGGCGTCGCGTTTAGTGTGTGTTAGTGTGTGTTTTTGTTTTTATTTATTTGTTAATAGAGGAGTACAAGAGAAGGAATAGAGAGTACTAAAAAAAGTGGTTATGAGTTTCAAATTTACGCCTTCATGGCCCCTAATTCTTTGTCCAACGCCACAAAATCAACAGAAAAGAGGTTTTCATCTTCTAAAAGCACCATCTTTTGTTTCCTACGAATTATTGTGTTATCTTCCCAAAGATAACTAGATAGATTTTCAAATGTTAAAATAAAGACACAACTCATGAATAAAAAAGCTAGTTACGTGGAAAGTTAATACTAAGGAGCTATTTGGTTCAAATTATTTAAAAACTATCACTATGAATATCATTAAAGTATGGATTTTGTTTATTCCCTCTAACATGTTTGATTTAGTAATAGAATAGTTATTATTCACTCAGAAGGGTTAATGAATTTAATAGAGTATTATTTTGAAGGGAATCATAAATACCCCCAATTACTCATTTTTATTCTGATTGAATAATAGTAATAGTTATTTTCCAAATATCAATAATGGGTCTCATTACTACTTAAACATATTCTCCTCCTTGATCCCCTGAACCAAACAAAAACACCCCTGAAATCAAACAAATATTTGACATATGGAAAAGTGGTTCTATTGTATTAGCAATTTAGCATTGAGTAGTATTTGCTGATCCCTTTGTTTGCCAAAAATAATTCATAGCACTAACTTAGTTTCTAAATAATTATATATGCCGAAAATCATGAGTAATCAACCCCTTCTTGTGACTCTTTTTGGCGTTATTGATCTCCAAATGTTGTTTCTACTTTGAGTAAAAAACAATGGGTCTCAAAAAAGGCACTCCTAGCCGTTGGCTTAAGACTTGGTTTTGTGAGCTAATTGAAGAATCTCACTTGCTGAAAACAGAAAAGCACTATACATTGCCTAAGCTTCTTGCTTGGTAGTAGTTGAGTTGTCAACTTCCATCTCCAACTTCAAAATCTCATATGGCTTAACCTTCAAATCACAGTATCTCAATTCTTACCAGCTAGCTAGTATATTTCTATGTTACCCTCTTCTTCCATCTCTCTGAACTTTTGAAGTAAAAGCTAAGGAAATTCAGACCAAACCTATCATCAAATATTGTCTCATCTCATCTCAACTTATTCACCCCATTCATCAATTTTCCTTTTGACTACACAAGATGGAAATCCAAACTAGTCCTCATGACCATGAGCAGCCTTCACCAGCAGCCATAGATTATCGTTCCAATGTTGACACTTCACGTCCTTTCCGATCTGTCAAAGAAGCTGTGGCCATATTTGGAGAGAGATTCTTGGTTGGAGAAATTTATGCTTCAAAGACATTTCCATTTCCAAAGCAAGAAACTCCATGCTTTTACACACCATTACCAAGCCCAAAACAATCTCAAGAATTTGAATCATGGAAGTCAACTGACAGTTCTAATGATCCAAATCTTGCAGAAGTTTTGAGAAAAATCGAAGCTGAGCTCGAGGAAACGAAGACAGAGCTGAAGATTCTGAAGGAAAGAGAATCTGAGACTGAAGTTGCATTAGCTTCACTCAATGCTGAGCTTCACAAGAACATGTCTAAGCTAGCTCAAGCTGAAGCAGCAGCAGCATCAAAGGCATTAATGGCTTCAAGATCAGTGGTTCCTGATCGAAATGGATCAGATCATCATCAAGATGGTCTTACAGAAGAGGAGAGGAGAAGGGATTTGATCGTAAGGCTGGAGACTTCACCAACTTTGGCTCAGATGTTGAATACTGCTGCAGAAAAAGAAGGGTTGTTTGGAGAAAGGTTTAAGGAGAGAAAGGTGATGAAAAAGAAGCCTATTATTCCTCTTGTTGGAGACTTGTTCTCGAGGAAAAAGGGATCTTCTACTTCTATGGTTAATCCTCTCTATGCATCATCTCATGTGAATTTGAATTGACAGGAAGCATATTATGTGATTTATGATGCAATAAGTTATGTATATGTGCATATCTATCTGAGAAACATATGCATTCTTCATACTGAAAATGCTAAGAGGAACACAAGAAAATGAAATGGATGTTAAAGTTGTATCATGGGAAAAGTGTTTCTTTTTTCAATATACCTGCACATTTATTACTTTGTATCATGACATTTCAGTTGTTTAAGTTCTGTAAAAGTGTGGCATCATGGCTATAGGTACTTGGTTTTAAATTAGTATCACTGATTGTTATAAACTTTTTCAATTTATTGTGTTCTGCTTCTTGCACTGAAAGGGTGAAATGGCAGAGAAAATTAAATGCAATATTGTACAAATTTTTTTTTAATTGCTGCAAACAAATCAATGAAATAAACTTAATGTTTGATCATATGTTGGACCTCCAATTTTCTAGGACATTTTGGTGAAAAATTAAAAAATTTTGGGGTAGATGAGTTACATAATCTGACGTGGTGCAGCAGTTGCACTGAATATTTTCTTGAAGTTGTGACTAGGAAAATTAAATTGTAAGGATATAGGCAGAAAGAAATGAGTTATGCATTCAGGATTTCAAAAATTTATTAAGTATTTTTTCTTTTTCTTTTTATTTAACGTCACTCTTCAGCATATAAGAAAGAGCAACTATAAAGATGGTACAGACAAATTGCATAGTGATAATTTGTAGAGTCAAAATCACAGGATTGTCCAGAAAAGCAATATCACCACTACCATGATTAATTCGATAATTATGCTTGCTTCAAGCATCAAGAAGCACCTGTATTTGAATCAGTAGGTGAGTTTTTTTCTAAAATTTTAACATGAACAAAAACAAGTTTTTTTTTTTTTTTGTAATAAGATGTTTTTTTTTTTTCCTTAATTAATTGGCAAGTTAAAAATCTATTACGTGAGGTGGCCCATTTGATGATTCACACGTATTTCAAAGTTTACAATACAGGGTTGCTGGAACCTGGGCAGAAGTATTTAACATGGCCCAAGTTTAATGACCAGTATAAACCCCAATATGGAAACTATAGGTCCAAATATTTTATGGTGCCAAAAATGCCAAACGTCCAAAAAAACGTGGCCCAAGAGTCATGAATCTGAAGTAACCAAACCCACACGAAAAAAAAAAAAAAAAAAAACTCATTTCCAGATGCTACTCACGAGAACCACGATTTGGATCCCAAAACTTATTTGTTTACTTTTTGGAGGAAAAAATAAAAAAAAGCATAAATGGAAGACGCCAAGATGGGCAAAAATATTTTGTACAATAACTTAATAACTGTAACAAGACAAATTATATTTTTATTTGATACTTTAGAACTACTAATTTTTAAAATTGTTTTGTAAAACATCTTTTAATGTGCCAATTTGCGTACTTATGCACGATAAATAAGCTGTTATGAAATACTAAATCGATGCCTATACTGAAACAAGATTCATAAGCCAATCAGTTGTGCAATTCATATTGGCACGAGACAAATACAATAAGAAAGTAAAAAGGAAAAATCTGAACTGCATGGGAGTTTAGTATTCACAAATAAACCATGTTACTTTGTACTCCAATTGAATTTGGTTACTTGTCTGAATTTAGTTTGACAACTAATTGAACTATTGATTATATTTTCAAATTCGATTTGATAAGTATAAAATTAGAATTAGCATCTAAATAAATTATGATATTCAAACTTTATACGAGCCTACTAAAAGTTCGTCTGAACTTGACTCAAATGATAATCAAGGCAAGAAACTCAATTCTAACGTTTTAAGCTCATTCAAAGGAAAACGTTTTTTGGAGTTGCTTATAGTCCGAAATACAAACCAAAAGAAAACTAGCCCCCTAGCCCTCGGCGCTCGCCCCACACCCCCCCCCCCCCCCCCCCCGCCCCTCCCCCTCCTATGCTCATTAAATAAATAACTAAATTTAAACCACTATAGCGTAAGGATTGATGTCCACCATTTTTCCTTCGTATGAAAGGCCCCTCGTTTAAAAGCTATTTGTGTTTTGTACCCCGACAAATTTCTGAACAATCCTGGTCGCTATAGTCGGTTTGTAAAGATTCAGGACTAACTTCCAAACACCTTTCCTTCGTTCATATTTCGTGGGAGACTAAGAAAGAAAGAAACGTTTTCCATAATTACTCCCTCGTCTCTGCTGCAAAACGCCCTAAACCCAACGGAAATTTTGCTGAAAAATAGAGAATTTCCTTTTGGATTAACGAAGTAAAACTCAAAAGTTTTCTGGGTTGCTCTTAGCTTTTAGTATAGACGAAAGAGGAAAAGAAGAGGAGAGATGCAAGCAGCTTGTGCGGTGTTGAATTGTCCAACTTATATACACACCAGCTGCAGCAGCTATGCTTCTCTACAACATCAACAACAACGAACCATAGGACCTTCCTCCTGCTCCCCTTCCTGCCCTCCTCCTGCTTTCGCTCCCCTCAAGGTTATAACAAAATTGGAATCTTGATGACAAAGATTTTCTTTATTGGAATCTTGATGACAAAGATTTTCTTTTCTTTTGTTTTCTTTCAATTTTTCGGTAATTCTTGATTGGTTGGAAAAATTGCAGGATTCCAGTTTCTTGGGTGGCGGAGATTGGTCGTTGAGGGGGCGAAACCCGTTGCGTCGGAGCACATGGCGTTCTGATGGGATCAAATTTCCCCACGATTCACGGCAGCTAGGTAAGATTTGAATTTATTCATAATTTCTACTTTTATTACCTTTTTTTTTGTGTTAGTCTAGGTGCCTCTTCTTGTGGCGTTTCAATTGGTGATGTATTGAGGTTCTCTCCACTCTGTTAAATGAGTTCTGTTACTTTCCCAAATCAGGTTGCTTCATAGAAAATGAGCTGCATTTATTATGCTGGATAGGATAATTAGTATTATGCTATCTTTGTAGTTATTCTTTTTTGGGTTGCAAATGATTGTCAGTTTCTAAAATTTTGCAGTCTTAAAAAGTGTTTATTGGGTTGTAAATGATTTTCAGTGTTTTCTAAAATTTTGCAGTCTTAAAAAGTGTTTATTGGGTTGTAAATGATTTTCAGTGTGTAAAATTTTGCAGTCATAAAAGCTGTTGCAACCCCAGATTCAGCCATTGAGTTGCCCCTCACTGCAGAAAATGTTGAGAGTGTATTGGATGAAATTCGACCCTATCTGATTGCAGATGGGGGTAATGTGGCATTACATGAAATTGATGGCAATGTTGTGAAGCTGAAGCTACAAGGAGCGTGTGGTTCCTGTCCGAGCTCTGTAATGACAATGAAAATGGGCATTGAGCGTAGTCTGATGGAAAAGATCCCTGAGGTTGTTGCTGTTGAATCAATACCAGATGAAGAAACTGGGCTTGAGTTGAATGATGAAAATATAGAAAAGGTAAAACCATTGTGTTTACTTTTTCCTAAAAGACTGACAAGGAGTTACATGTTTAATTTTCTATCCAGTAATTTATAGATATTTTTTGCATTTTGCACATATATGTGTCTAGATTTTTAGCAATTGTTGGATGTTCACTCTCTTTAGAGCGATAAAAAGCAATATCATTGGTGAAATGATTTAGATATTGTCATCTCTTTCTTGATTACATATGGTTGAATGTATACATATAAGATTGTTTCAGAGGCAATTAAGACGAGGTTGATTCATTTGTCAGTCTGCAGACTGCTTTTTGTTAAACAAACCTTTGATCTGGCAGCTGATGGTCTTAGGATCTTGTGGATAATATGAAACAATTCCTGAGGATTCTTTTCATAATTTACCTTGATGAACTTGCATGGATAATTGCTACATGTTATGCATGCTTGCTTTCTCATGAGCATCACAAATTGCAAAACCTAATTTTTTCTGTTCATATTGACATGAATTTGCGACTGCATGCTAGCATGCTTCTGGGTGTCTTAAATTGCAGTGCCTTTCTTTATATTCATGTCAAGATTCTAGCTAATTAAGCTGCTAAACTTTTGTAGGTTCTTGAAGAAATAAGGCCTTACCTTGTTGGTGCTGCGGGTGGAACCTTGGAACTAGTTAGAATCGAGGAGCCAATAGTGAAGGTCCGGATAACAGGTCCTGCAGCCGGCGTGATGACTGTTCGTGTTGCAGTAACTCAGAAACTGCGAGAAAAGATCCCAGCTATTGCAGCAGTACAGCTCTTGCAATAGAAGATGGAGTCTGGTTGTCCACGACAAGGTCTGTTTATCAAGCCCCAATATCATTGCAGTTCATCCGTTCTTCTTGACTCGGTTCACAAGCAAGTTATTGGCTGATCTAAAAGTTGATTTATGTTAAGAGGAACCGAGTGCAAAGACTCTCGTGCTATAAGGTTCAGTGGGATGCTTGACATTTGTCCCTACTAACTACATGTTGTACAGTACCTATTCGACTGCAATGCTTCGATTCCCCCCCCCCCCCCCCGCCCGGTCCCTTCCCCCTTCCTCTCTTTTCTCTTCAATATTTGAATCTATATAACTCGTTTGAGACAGTAACGGGAACCTCTCAGGGTCTGTTGCTCCTCTAGTATTTCATCCTCTGAATATCTCATACTATATAAAGGCATCTGTACCTTTTCAACGTTTTGCTTTATGAGCGCATACTCCCTAAAAATTTTTACTATGTTAATTTGGTTAGTGCAAAGTATGATATTCAGACGGCAGTTCAAAAAAAAAAAAAATCTTGCGTTTTACAAATAATGAGGACAAACATCAACATGCAGAGCGGAATGCAGAGGCTGGATGAACAATCAAAAGCTACAGTTTATGTTTTCTCGTTAATCCAACCATATGCAGGCCACAGAAAGGGCAAAGTCTCCAGGTTAAACCAAAAATTCAACAGACTTCGAAGCTTTTACAAACGCCATACCCTCAATTTTTGTATGTTTTTCTGTGAGATCCTAAATTTGAAATTCTTCTGCAAATAAACGCCTTTTCAACTCTTTGTTCTTCTCAGTTAATGTAAATTTCTTTTTCATCATGGTAAATGCCTTTTCAACATCTTATACATAATATTAGACCTATCGTGTTTATATTATCGCTCATCGTCTTTATTTTTCCAGTTCAAACAAATTGACGTTTTCAATTTCTTCTTGCACTCATAGTGTTTCATTGAATTTACAAGGTAGTAATTAGTTGATAACGGCCTCACCACCCAAATATGGAATATAAATTTAGCAGGGGTGGATTAATGGGAACTTAGCCTGTCCTAGTTTAACTCACAATCTGAGTACAGTGTACACCTTGAATTAAAGCTCTCGCTTCAATTTGAGAGAGAGAGAGAGAGAGAGAGAGAGAGATAAATGCTAACTTTATTGAGGAAATTTCCTTCATCGATTGAGTAAAGGAATTGCATTGGACCCGGAAAATAATCAATAAGATTTTCGTTCTTTTTGACAACTGAGCGAAAATTGTTTTGTTCGTCATTTTATTTCTTTCCTGATACACAAGGTTTTGTTTTACTTATTTCGCTTAAACTTTCTGTTTTACATGTCATGAGACACGGTATTAAAATTTAGATTAATTTTTTAATCGTGGTAATAAGTATCTTTTCTACAATTATGTTTGTCAAGTGCATTACATTAGCTGTTGTAACTTGTAAGTTGCTCAATTGAGTAGACAAATGGCTAGACACTACCGGATAATTTAATTTTCTCAGCCAAACAGAAAAGACCATTCAAAGTTCAACAAAGTTCAACAAGGTATAGCATCCTTATATCAATCTAGGCTAACCTAGCAGAGTTCATCTGCAACAACAAAGAATATTATTACATGTCGCAACAAACAGTTATAATTATATTATTACATAAACTACAGAGAGAGAAATTTGCCTAAAAAAAAAAAAACCCAAAAACCAAAAACAAAACAAAATGGACATGCTAATGTCAATAGTATCGCGTCTTACGATTGCTGGGTAACTCAATACTCGTCTTCGCCTTCAGATATGCTGGAGAATGCGAAACATTGTCCATGAAATAAAGCAACTAAAGCCCCAGTTTTGAAAGAAGCTGCTGCCATCTTGGAGTCTCCTCATCAAAGATGTAGGTCAGTGGAGAAACCAGAACACCACTACCTCCAATCTGCACCAGACAAAACAAAGAACGCAAACAACTTTCACATAGCTAAATAGAAAATATGGAAAAATTTTAGAGAACCGAAACAAAAAATTAAAAAAAAAAAATCTTATCTAGCTGGATGAGAAATGAATCAATAAGACAGATATAGCTTCGATGATATAAATAGTTTTATAGCTTTAGAGACTTGCTTACAAAGTTAAATGGTACATAGTGTGGGGGTAGGAAGAGCAGCAATAAATTCACAATAATCAAAGCTCATTCCTAGCATTTGTTCTTAAAGTAGTTCAGAAATATTGCCACCACTGTTTTTCAAATTCCTACAACTCTCCCTTTTAATTTAATTAATCAACTACAAAGTTTCAGCACAACATTTGTTATAATTTTATTTGTCTTTTCCAATGTTATTGTTTTTCAAGCTAAAAAACCAACTCCTTCAGCAATTGTTCAGTTGATTAGAAACTTAACAGCAACGATACAGACAATTTACGAAGGCGTCAGAAGTTTAGCAGATTCTATGAAGGGTAGAAAGTAAAAAAGTTTCACGAATACCATTTATAAGAGGTGTACAAACACGAGGCAAACATAAGAATTTAAGCTAACTTAACAATCCACATAATAGCTCCAATAATCCTCAAACCCCCTTCTTTCGGTTGCATTGATGCGAGTAAGAAAAGGGGCGCGGGGTTGTTTTTGGCAGTCAAACATCAGCAATTGAGCTTTGAAGAGTTTATTGTCTTACCGCCCTCAACTGTTGAACAGACTTGTATAATGCTTGCTTTGGTACACATATAAGTATTGCATAATAATCAACTGCCCCAGTGCATTTGCAGAAAACTGGACTTACAGTGGGTCCCTGAACAGTAAATACATAAAGAGTCAAACAATCTCTTGGAATTAGAGATGAATAGGATTTGGCAGTTCTTTAATAACGTTCTACGCTATTCATTACCTGCAAACCAGATAACGATGGTTGGCTCAATACTCGCGCAGCCACTTCCTCTGCACTGCTTCCCCTCATATTGGCAGTTACCTGCACATAAAATAACATGAGAAGATAGGAAAAACAACAAATAGTTGCATTACAAATTTATAAAAAATAAGAAGAAGAAGAAGAAGACGAAAAAGAAGAAGAAGAAACTGTGCGCACCGTGAACTGACCCATGGCCCTCAAATGTGCCTCCAACCTTTCAAGCATTTCATGTGTTATATCAAGCACACCACTTCTCTTGACCAATGACTTTCTGCTAGCAACAAGGACAGCCTGAAGCAATACACTAAAGTCAAATGGTGATAATGAATTGAAAGTTGAACACTCATATCAAGTTGTGAATGTCTCAACATCCCGCTAAAAAGAGAATGATTACCTGACTTTCCAAAATAACTCCACCCTCAATTTCTTTCAGATTGTTTTCTCTCAGAGTTGTTCCGCTACTCACAAGATCCACAATAGCATCAGCTATCCCCATCTGAATTGGAAAAAAAAAAAAAAAAAAAAGCAGTCAATTTGGAAATGATGAGGAAATAACAGTAACAAAAATGTAGATGGCCATTGTACATCATAATCTTCCAAGATACAAGGTCAAAAACAAGGTTTACTGTACGATATAGATAAGTTGACAGAACATCAATATTCTAATTTCTAAACAAAGATCACATGAATTAAGCAAGAAATAAGAAGATAAATCAGAACCCTACAAGCATGATAAGAACTAAGAAATAAATCTCCTCCAAATTAGACTCTTGATTTCATGACAGAAGAAAAAAGACTTGTAGCTTATATGAGCAAGAAAATATAACTGACAAAACACTTCCTTGATCAAAAAAAATGTTTCTCATTCCTAGTACATATTTCCTTGGGGGACTACCAATCTACCATAAATACGATAACCTAATAAACAAAAAGAAAGGAAAGCAATGTTTGTTTCATGGCACTACTTATCTACTTCCTTTTATCTTTTCCATTACCCCTCTATTACCCCGCTTTTTCTTTTCTTGTTTTTACAGATTTGAAATCTGCAAGCAACAGTCCAAAAGAAGTAATAGAAAACTACTTCAAGATGTATTAATGTAGTGTTTGAACAAAAAAATTTTAAAGCAAGCAAAATTAGATAAATAAAAAATAAATTGAAGTAAACAAAAGTAGACTTACTGCAGGAGCTGCTTCTAGTGCTCCATCAGCTGTTGAAAATGTCACATACTTCAATCCGTTCTCTTTCATGAATTTGGGACCCATCTGATAAATGGTCAAGTACAACATGAATTGAAGGGAAAACTTTAGAGAAGAAAAAAATTGCATCTTCAAAACATACATAGGTGAAGCCAGTAGCAACTCTCAGGGGTCTTTCAGGTGTCCATTGAGGCATTTGCGCAAGATCCTTTATCGAGTTCACATTTTCAAAAATTCCATACTTGGGTATCTGACAAGGAGAAGTGTGTAAATGCTACCTATATAGCATACAATGCAGCAAAATAATCTTTTACTCATATTCAAATACTAATAGTAATGACATACAGCAAGGGATAACCGACAATCTCCAAACTTCAGAGCATCGTGAATAATGATGAGATCTTCATTCCCCTAACAAAAGAAATTCAATCATTAGGATATAACAACCAAATCAAAACAGGTATAAAACAGAAGGACATGCATCAATCACTCTACATACTTTTTTAACTTCAAGTGAGTAGCAAAACTTGAACAAAAGTACAAATAATTTCACATTCATACTAATCTCCCATCAAAGATCACCAGACCACAAACTTTCCCAAGATTGATGTCACAATAGATATCATGCACAAATTACTCAATAACTTCTATCCAGATTTTGAGGCCATTTCAACACTCCAGCTCACGAACAAGCCAAGGAACTATAAAGCTCCTAGCTTTCAGAGAATGCAAGTGATTGAAATAGCTAAGTTCAATCATACAAAAGCTATCAAAAGCTTTAACTCAAAGCACAAACAAACTAGCTTTTAATTTGTAAGAACGATTGGGCCTGCTTAAAATTGCATGCAACACCTTCTTTCAGTTGATTGAAAAAGCAATACATGGGACTAAAAAGAAGCCAAGAGGATAAAACTACTAGCTGCTTATAAAGAAGCATAACGTGCTCAAGATTCCCTAAGGTTCCAAAGGGTTGCACTTTTGTGGAGAAATTGACTATCAAAAGAAAACAGCATTTACATCAGCTTGCCCAAACATCAGAAGCTTTTCCAACAGGGCAGATGAGATTTGTGTACTGAAGAAACTCATAACGTCGTATACATGAGGACACAATATTTTAGCAACAATAATATTCTAATCACCGAGTTTACCACGAGTTTTATGAATCAACACAAATGTACTGCATAAAAATATTCATGCAAGGATATTCAAAAAAATGCACTGGATGTTAAGCTTCCCTTCCCTTATAAACTGTTGTTGTATTGTGGTTTGCAGCTGAAATGCTGTTTCTAGAATCAATAATCAATTTGGGCATCAGAAGATTACCTGTCCGTATTCATGAACTGTGTCAAGGCCCACAATACCAAGGTCTAAATCTCCAGACACCAACTTCCGTACAACATCTTTTGGCCGCTGAAACCAAACTTCTAAGTTTGGAATCTGTAACAGAAATTGAGAATATAAAATTAAACCAAAAAATTAGAAGATAGGCAGATAACAGTTCCACATTATCATGACACTCCAAATTCTAGATAGATGCATAGACGCACAAATAAAGTTTTCAAATATTGTTACATACTTATTGATGATGTAAAGAGCTAACTATTATCAAGAGTGTGACACGTAGACTTTTTCTTCTGTATCAATTAAGAGAAACTGATATCCTGAGATCCACTTATCTTTCAAACCTATTAAGTTTAAACATCACGTAATACATTTAAGAACACACACACATAATCATCGCATGGAATCTGATGCTTGATATCCAAACTTTGTGCTGTTGTTTAATAACTCTGGTTTTCGAATTTTTATTCTGTCATGCCAATCTAGAACATAACGAATTCTTCACTTAGTTCGTTATTTTGATAAAAATCAACTAACTTATCAATATAATTGACATCTAGGCACAAACGAAAATTAAAAAAAAAGTGACAAACAAATAAAGAAAAACTAAAATCAGCATACTAATGTAAATATTCTCCAAAAAAATCATAAAAGCCACAGACCTGAGGAATTTCAGCAACATATTGCCGTGGATTCACTTGCTTCACCGACAATTGACAATCCTTAAATATCAAAAACGAGAAAAAAAAGTATATTAACTGAGTAGAAAAATGAGATATTAGTACTGAAAGTTAAGGAACATAAATTAATAAATTACCTTGAGAAGATCGAGAGTGTCGGCGGCCATACGACCTTTACTGGGCAAGCCGAGGCGAATTTCATTCCTCTCCTGAGGTCTTTTATCGGCATTTCCGTTGACCACAGTAACCGGCGACGGCGCCAAAGAGCAACAGGAAACGGTAAATTTGACGGAGATTTTGAAAGTAAATGAAGACGAATACAGCATTGAAGCTGACGATAATGATTGAAGAGCAGACATAGTTTCGAGAATTTTCTTAGCTTTATCTCTCACCTACTAATACGTGCGATTTGGAGAGAGAGAAAAGAGAAAAAGGGAGGAGATTAATCGCCGCCGCGCGGGGATGAATTAAGACACTGGATACCTGGTTGAGGAGATCTCCTGGGGTAGATTCGGCATAAAATAATTCGGATTTTGTTTACTGCTAGTGTAGCCGAGAAAATGTTTAGCTGTGCGGGTGACAAATGATTAAATACGATTACAGTGCACATTTCAGGCATGTGCAAATTTAAACAGCGTACTTTTAGTTTGGATTGTAATTTTCTTAAGTATTATTGAAATAATAAAATTGTTTTATTTTTTATGCGAAATATATGTGAGATAAAAAAAAAATGAAAGGTGATCAAATGGCATTCGCAAAATAAACCCATAAACTTTTTTGAGGAAAAATAATTTTATAGAAATTTGTTTTGCAAAATGTTTTTATAAGACATAATTTGTATATACATACATCCACAAGTATAAAAGTTGGTTGTTGGGAGGGATAGAACAAGTACTTTTTAATTCAATTCTTTCTTTCTTTTTCGTGTCTTCCTTAGTGGTTTTCTTTTTCATTGTAGATTGTGAATGCTTCATCGATTTTTATTTTACATAGATTTATTGTTCTATCTTACTAATATAATTATTGGTAGAGCCATCTATTTTTATTTATTGATAGAATTTGTGATATATTTTGAAGGCAAATAAAAATGGTTCGTATGATTACTACATTCCGAAGTTCGTGTTATCGTGGCAACATTTAAAATGAGATAATTAGATCTTTAACAATAAAAAAGTATCAAAAATAGCCATTTGCATCATATTTGATCCCTGTTCTTACCAAACTAAGGTGGCGTTTGGTTCTCACTCGGGAATCGAATCGAAATCATTGGGTTTGAAATGAAGCAATCGATTCTAATACATGTATTTGGTTCAGTACTCATAATGGGAATCATTACTATAATTATTGTTTGGTTTGTTGGGAATCGGAATCATATCCATTTTATCGGATGAGCATCCAAATGAGCAAATGTTCGGTTAACAATGCGAACGCTAATGCGGACATCTGCATATGCTTGAAATTGATACGAATGTATTTCTGAACGTCCAAATCATCTATCTGAATATCTGCAGTCCATGCAGATGTCTTCATGAACGTCCTTTTCAAGCATTAGTGATGCATTTTCACCAAAACTCACCAATTTGGTTGAGTTTAGTGAAACCCAAAATTTTTGAGTTTCATTTTGATTCCAAAATCCAAAACCTAATTATCAAACAATAATAATGAGTTTCATTATGATTTTCGATTCCGAAGCCTTCCAACCAAACACCACCTGAGATATTCGCTCAACTACTATATAGATTTAGCAATACTACATTAAGGCATGTTTCTTTTTTTATACGTGTATATATATATATATATATATATATATATATATATATATATATATATATATAGAAAACGAGGCAATTCAAAATCACGTGTTTCTCTTTAGTAAGTTAAAAGCATAAAAATTTTAAAATTGACAATTTTTACATCCCATGTAATGCTGGCAATCAGTCCTAAGCCCCATTGGGATCCCATGCCCATATTTTATTTGGGCGGGATGGGTATCAATAATATGAGATTGGGCTTATTTGGGATTATACCCATTAACACCCATTTAAATATGGGTATGGTTGGGAAATGATTGGGATTCCCATACCCAAATATAGACAAACCTTGAAATAATTTGTTTTTTATTAGATCCACATCTTCTATACTTTTTTTTGAAAAAATCTTTCATTTTAAGCTGCATTAACAAAATATCTTTCATTTTTTATTTATTTTTTATTTTTTAACATTTTGTTCAATAACAATGGAATACCCATTTTTTTTAATGATTGACAAGTTGGAAATTTATTTTTGCATTCTTAGCTTCTTTATTTTGCCCTCTTCGATTCATCTATTTGTACTATAAATATTATGTTAAATTTTATCTATTGACATCAATTTTATGTGGTTAAACTGATATTTATACTAAAAAAATTCATGTGAATTTTATATATTGAGTGCTTTAATTTCAGTTCAACCTTATTCTCGAGAAAATCAGTCTTTATATTCTAGTTTCATCAAAGTTTGTAATGTCCATGAACAAATGAGATGTTGATTTATTTTAATTTTTAATTTGCTTCATTACTTTAGTAATAGGATTTTAGTGTCAGGAGTTTTAATAAGATACTATCTAAATTGATTTTTTTATGTGTAGATAAATAAAATATCTACACATCTTCGATCTATCCTCTTTACATGTAACAATTGAAAAACTACAGTTTATAATTAAAAGATTAAAGAGTATTAATAAATGAGATCTAAAAAAATAATAATATAAAAACAAAAAAAGTTAGAAATTTATTGAGGTTAATAAATTAAAAAAATAAATGATATAAAAAATAAATATTCATGTTAAACTAAAAAAAACAAGTAATCTAAAAAAATAACAATTGATTAATAAGGAAAAGATAATTTAGAAAAATAATAAAATGGGATAAATTGGGTTTTTGGGCGGTATCAAATGGGACTAGCCCATTTTAGTCCCACCCATATTGATCCCATGACAAATATGAGACTGTTTGGGTATGACCCATATTTCACAGTCCCAATTAAATCCCGCCCAAATCCCACCTATCCCGCCCATTTGCCATCTCTAATCCCATGCCACCTTGCCTGTGATTAGGGTTACCTTATTCAAATATGAACTTAATTGCTTAATACTCGAAGTGAACTCAGCTCAATACGAGTTTATTTGAAATTGATTTGTTAATTAATCAAATTAAATTTGAACTAGATTTACTGTTAGTTAATATTTCAAACTCGATTATAACTTTTTTTTGTAAGTGTAAAATTTAAAATGTATATGTTAAAAATTTAAACTATTCAAACTTGACTGAAATTCAGATGTATGAAAGCTCTTTTAAGCTGTGGTTGAAAAAAATCAAAAGTCTAGTTAATTAAGAGTATAAACAAGTATATCGAGTCTATGCTAAAGTTTGTTTGTATAATGAATTTAGAGTTGAATTTTCATTATACAAACAAACTTTAGCACTGACTCAATATGCTTGTTTATACTCTTAATTAACTACAGTGAGTGCGTGGTAGAAAAATTAATAGTTTATATTTTGTTATTGATACTCCATACTTTTTTGTAATTGTTTAACATGGATTTAAGACGTGTGGATGTGAGCGTCGCTACCCAAAGATAATGTACTACTCTGTACCATCCCAACTAGGTATTTCTCTTTTATCCCTGTCCTTATATCAAAGCCAAAAACATGGATGTCATTGCCAAATATTGGAAACCTATCATCTATGAACTTTAAATATCCAAAGCACTTCAATGGTCTAAAATTTGTTTTCTTTTGTTAAAATGAACATTCCATCCTATTTTCCAGGGCTGCTTCCTTTATGCAAGAAAAAATCCTCTAGTATTACTGTCCTGTACCATTCATTAAATGCTAATTTTTCTAGATTTATTCACATTAATCTTAAAGAATTAGGATTACAAAAATAGAAAATTAAACAAAAAAGGGAAATTTAAAAGTTAAAATAGAATAAAGAAACTTGGGGGTTTTAGTTTTTTAACAATATCTTTTTTCACCAAAGCAGATAGATTAGAGTGTAGTAGTATTGATCAACCCCAAGTCGGAAAAAGAGTCCTAATTGTGGTAAAATTAATTACTATTAATAAGCTCTCTTTACTTTCCCGATCTGATGAGTAAAACCCAGCCAAGATAACCACCATTCTTAGCTGTAGTCTCTCCATCACAAACCCCACCTCACAATTTTCTATACTGATCTTCGAAAACCCCATCAAGCCCATAAAATCCTTCTTCCCAAATTCATTGAATCCTTACAAGTTTCTTGCTGTTATTGATTTTATTGCAGTTTAAGATAAGATCCACTTGAAACGTAACTGCCCACAAGAAAATTATTCATATCTGTGGTTGGGGTTGGTGTTTTTGCTCGTGGAATTGATTTTAGAAATGAGATTGTGAGAAGGGCTAGGTGTTTTTTTTTGTTGTTTTTTTTATGATATGGCGGCGGAGGGGGTATCTGCTGCTGCAGCGTCGCAGAGCTGGGCAGACTCCTATAAGGGCATGTCGGCTGATAATATTAAGGGATTGGTTCTGGCATTGTCTTCCAGTTTCTTTATCGGAGCGAGCTTCATTGTTAAGAAAAAGGGTTTAAAGAAAGCTGGGGCTTCTGGCATCAGGGCTGGTAATTTGCTTTTTTTTTTTGGCTATTGTTTTGTGCCTTTCAGTTGGATGCATGTGGGGAATGGGGTTGTTTTTATGCTTGCTTAATTCAATTAATAATTTGTGTTTTCAGTTTTTGGTTTGGTTGCTTTGGATATTGGGAAGTTGTGATCTTTGATTTTTTTGATAAGTAGACGTGTTAAATTTTGTAATACAAATAGGAAACTATGTTGAAAGCGAAGTAAGTGTATTGGATTTAATTCCTTCTATACGTTTATGTTTGGGTCTATCAATTCATGCAGTGACTAAATCTAAACAGTGCAATTAGCATGGAACTTGGAAGAATTTTCATTTCTTGCATAAGTTGTTGTTAAGTTGGAATTGCGCGGGGTATAGCTTCCGTCCATTGCTGTCTATGGGCAGGAACGATAAATAGTGTCTGAACTGGGTAGAAATGGAGTGATTTCATATATTAGTTATAAACCTACATTCCAAATATTTGTCCTCAGCCCCAAATGACTGCCTTAACTTATTGACTCAACAGTTTCGCTGGTCCACCAATGAATCTTAGAATGATCATTTAGACACTGCTGAGATACAGATATTGTTGATCTTTTTTCCTATTCATAAACCAATTTTCAACTTTGAAAACATGCCAAAATATTTTATTTGATTTCAAGTTTTCCTATTGAATTGTAAGAGCCCTTCAAATGCTTCACACTATAAACCCCAAGTGCTTCTCATTCGCCCTTGAAATTCATCAGTTGATGTCCCAGGGGAGTGTTATCCAGTGTTTGGTGGTCGTTGACATTTTAGTGGGTCCAACATTGTTTTACTAATCAATCAATTGCCCTTTTTTTTAATTTTCTTTTGGGTAAGAATTTTTGTTATATTCTAGTTGCAATCTTGCTTCAGAGTAAGTTATCAGCCTTACTGATGCAGTCAACAAATGGCTGGAAAATAAAAATTAAAGCTTTTCATAATTGTCTTCAACTTTGTATTGTATTAGTTGTCTTAAAAGTATTATTTTGAATTTTAGATCTAAGGATATTTTAGGTATTTTAGTCTTTTACATATTCGCAGGAATTTTTCCAGCAACTATGTTTTTATTTTATTTAGTTATTCAATTATGTTAGGTAACTAATTAGAGTTAAAGTTGTTATAGGAATATATTCTATAAGTGTTTTGTTTTCTTAGGAAATAGGAATTCTATTTATAATAGATTTCTTTCTTTTAGGTAAGTCATAAGTTTATAAATACCTTTGTTATTAGGCTATTCTAGTAGAGAGAGAAAGATTGATTAATAAAATTTCAGTTTATTGTTTTAGTTTGTTAATTTTGTTTTTCAGATTTCCCTAATTTCCTCGTTCTTCTTCTTTCTTGTCATCATCGTTACTGTTCACGCTACAGTACGTGTTACTGTTCACCCGCGAAACAGTGTCATATTCTTCTGTTCTTCCGCTTGCGTTCGTAGGGAAGATTATTTCAATCTTGTCCTACATCACTTACCTTTTATGTTTCTTTTTCTATTTTCTTTTATGCAGGAGTTGGAGGATACTCATACCTGTATGAGCCACTTTGGTGGGTGGGCATGATAACAAGTGAGTTACTGTTTTACATTCCTTTGTCATACGTGATCTTGAGCTCCAAGTCATGAGATCTAATTTGTTTTGTTTTTCCACCTTCTAAGCGGACAGTCTTTCAAACTCAGCAACTAGTGCAACCAATTAGAAAATGAAAGAAAATTTTTGTCCATTAAGCTGAGATGTTTCTTACAAGATCTGTAGCCTATGCATAATGTGTTGTGTCATTTTTTCTAATGGAAACATTAGAATTGTAATTTACAGGTGCACAAAATTCATTCAATCATTTATGCAGTCTGACCATTTTGACATTTAAGTCTGCAGACTCTGAACTGGAAAGTATTGAGTAAATCTCGTATAAGAATTCAACCATTATTGTCGCCCAAATTTAAAGAGCAGGTTACTTTAGTTTTAGCATTACGAGGGTTATTAGAGCCAGAATAAGGTCATGTTCTTCCACAGTCTGAGATGATTTAATAAGCTTCTTGGGATTTGTGACATATATCAAGCTGAATGGGTAATAATTAGTTGTAGATCGGAATCTTTAGAATGTAATTTAGGCATTCAGGTGAAAAATTAGAGTCTATATGAGTATGAGTTGAGAATAAAAATCTTAAGGTAAACATTCCTAAGAAGTCAAGTCTAGTGTACTTGTTCAATTTTCCATTAGACTTGATGTTAAAACAGTTGACATCAAACCAACACCTTAACTTAATTTACAACATTAAATTGACCTGCATAATCTCATGAATAGTTTCTCCATTTAATCTCTTTGTGTTCTTATTGATGGCATCTATATAATTTTGGCACATGCCTATCAAAATACACTAAATTAAAGATATGACTTTGGGATGATTGAATTAATTTAGAAAACCTAGAACAATTGCAAAGGATTTGAAAATAATCCTTGCAGTATACCTCTTTTAAGAGGATTGCACTTTCTCAAAATAGTAACATCTCCTATGCACATATTTGAGTTTCTCTTCTATAGCATGGATCAAAATTTTTGAAGCATTCCTTTGCCATAGGCTAAATCAACTTAATTGAAAGTTGTCCTCTCATTAGAAGTATGCCACTTTGAATAATGTGTGTGATCATTTCCTTGATAATGAATAAAAAGAAGAAGTTAATAACTTCTTTTGGTTAGTTGCAAGCTCAAAGAGATAAAAGCCGTGACATACTGACTCCTATACTAGAATTTGAGATGTAATCCTTTCACTCTGTCTTTCACTCCATGCCCAGAGCATGGTGTCGTATACTCTTAGCTTTTATAATATTAAGCTTCTTGACTTTCATCTTGATTCCTTTCCTGTAGTTGGGGCTTGCCTCTTCAGTGAAACAAGTAAACTTTGTCAAGAAGTGAAAATTTCTGCAGTTTCGCTTATGGAAACTTATTTCATTGTCATTTCCTTCTCCTGTTATTTGACTAATCTTTGGGTTTATATTGGATAGTGAAGCGATAAAATATTCTGCTTTGAATTATTTTACTTAAACTACAACTGTGCCATAAGACTTGCTTATTACTTGATACTGTTGAAAGTTGATGTGTGATGGATTGTCTCTCTGTTGTAACAGTGATTGTCGGTGAGATTGCTAACTTTGCAGCTTATGCATTTGCTCCAGCTATTTTAGTCACTCCCCTTGGTGCGCTCAGCATTATTATCAGGCATGATTTAAAGTTATTCCTGCTGCTTACATTTACTTATCCAGCTCTGGCTGCTAACTGAAGAGTTGTATTGCAGTGCTGTGCTTGCGCACATAATTTTACGAGAAAGGCTACATATTTTTGGAATTCTTGGTTGTGTCTTGTGTGTGGTGGGTTCAACAACTATTGTTCTGCATGCCCCTCAAGAACGTGAGATTGAATCTGTGAGAGAGGTGTGGGATCTTGCTACTGAACCGGGTAAGATTTGTTGGGAAAATGTTGGTCATGTTTTTCGCTTTCTTCTTTTTCTACATGACTTCCTGAGATGTTTCCATAAATTTTTCCCTGCAGCTTTTCTCTTCTATGCAGCTGTGGTTATAATAATCGTGCTGATCCTTATATTTCATTATATTCCTGAATATGGCCCAACTCACATATTGTTCTATATTGGAGTGTGTTCCCTAGTAGGATCATTATCGGTATGCCTGCATTTATCCTTTTCAGGGGGAAAATACAACGAATTCTTTCATATTATTTCCCACAATATCCTTCGGTTAAGAGTTACCGTTTGACAGGTCATGAGTGTGAAAGCACTTGGAATTGCTTTGAAGCTAACACTATCAGGAATGAATCAACTTATATACCCACAAACATGGTTCTTTACTTTGGTGGTGGCTGTGTGTGTGATTACCCAGATGAACTATTTAAATAAGGTAATCACAATTCCTCTAACTGTACTATTCTTTTATATTCTGTTAATGCTAATTTCATGGGGAAAAAAATTACGAGATGTTTTGTGGTTTATGCTGTATCAGAAGAATATGAATTAGTTGGTCACTTGAGGAACTTAGGTTGGTCTTCGGAACAAAAAAGTTTTCTTTAAGTTGCTGCGCAGTTAGCAAAATCTCTTTACCCCTCTGTGTGTGCATACATGTTCATGTGAGGTGTAAGCATGGAGGTAAAACTAATCTGTAGGAAAATAATCTTGAGATTCACTAACTTCACCTTTTTTATGTAAGTATTGTTTCATACTTCAGGTCTCAACTGGAAGGACTAGCATTGATCATAGTGGCTGCAATTTTACATATCTTGAAAAGAGAATCAAGTCATAATTCAAAATCCATCTCCTTTCTTGCTTTTTTGCAATTACACATGATGTGGCTGCTTGTGAAATATTCATAGAGTTTTTGGTTACGTCCTACCATTTCCTGTCCCTATCTGCCCCTCTATAGGATTCTTTCTGTTTTCTCCTCTTCTACCATTTTATTTCTGCTCAATGTTGAATGCAGGCACTTGACACATTCAACACTGCTGTTGTTTCGCCAATCTACTACGTTATGTTTACATCCTTTACTATATTGGCTAGCGTGATTATGTTCAAGGTAATTCTCTCCGTTTTCAGCGGCTTATTACTTTTCTGCTTCACTTGAATTTTTTCTCTGTTATGCCTTTTCTCTTGAAACGTTAACCAATGCATAGTTTTGACCTTAAGTAAAATAATGTTAAACTTTGATACTTGCAGTGATTGAGTTTGAAAGAATAACCGATTTTAACTACGTTGTTATGTTCATTTTGTTAACAGGATTGGGATAGGCAGAATCCAACTCAAATAGTAACAGAAATGTGTGGATTTGTTACAATTCTTTCTGGGACCTTTCTTCTACACAAAACAAAAGACATGGCCGATGGTATGCTCTATGCCCGGTTTCTGGGCTTTCAAATCTATACTTTTAGGATCTTCTTGTTCCATGTCTAGTTGAGACTACTCATATGATTCATTTTTGAAGTGAGAAGTGATGTTGATTGAGGTCGTGTACTTGGTTGCTACAGGTTCAACGCCTACGCATCTGCGACTTTCCAAGCAAACTGATGAGGAGGATGGTTTTGGTCAAGAAGGCATACCTCTCAGGCGGCAGGATTCACTAAGAACATAATTATTTTTGGGAAATTCTTTTCTATTTTTAGCCATCATTTTTTGGAGTCATGCTTCTTCAGGAAAGAGAGTCAAGAGACCCCACGAACGTGAGAGTGTTGGTCAAGCACCAAAATCTGTTTCTTTTGCATCCAATGTAAAGGAAGAGTTTGTGCCCCCCTGCTTTTGGTCTTGTGTCGTTCTCTTTTGCATTTTTCCACCAGCAAAGAGCAAATTCTATAGTTGTTTCGAGAAATTGGGGCACTCGAAGCTAATGCCTGAACCTCGGAAACAGAGACCCTCATGTAATACTTTGGCAGATGTTGGTTATACAAAGCAAAATATTTCTTCTCTACTGGTGTCTCATATATAAGTAAAATCTTTGAGCTCATAAATGAACTTTTGAATGCATCTTAAATTATCTTATTGTACAAGAAAATGTGCCCAACAATTGGAAACAAAAATAGTAATTGCAGGAGTAGCCTCAGAAAATGTTAGAGACGCCTGCCGCAAGCTGATGCTCACATTTATTCTGGGTTGCACCTTTTTTGTATTCTTTTGTGGTTTGTGTTTTTGTTTTTGTTTTTGTTTTTTATTTTTTTTGGGTTGTTATGGGGCGGGGGTGGGGGTTGTTCTGTTGCTAGGTCGCTTTTGTCTCGTGATACATGAAAGTCTCGATCAACTTTTGGTTGCTGCTGTGACCTTCTGTTACGCAGTATAGTGGTTTTCCTGAACCTACCGACGCAGAACTCTAATGATACTTAGGATGGTGATGAAGGGTAAATAAATTAGTGATTTACCATCCAAGAAAAAATTGGATGGTAGGAAGGAAGAGGGAGCAAATGCCTCCTAAATTTGGCAGGGAAACAGAAGAAAAATTTGACGAAATGTCTTCCCATACACATTTGGTGGTCGTTATGTTATTTGTTAGTAAGAGGAGAACAGATGGTTAATGATCTGCTTTGCCTGTGGCTGGAAATTTGACACAAATTGCTACCATATTTTACGTTAGTCCTGTCAAACATAGACTAAAATCTGCTAATGCTGTTCAACTCCCCATCACGTAACTTTTAGTCAATCAACTTATAGTTACAAAATCCCATGCCATAAATAATCAAATAATACAAGAAATGGTCAAAAAGCAGAGAACAAAAATTGCATCTGAAAATCTTAGTGATAGAAAATGCAAAAATAGAACTTAAAGACATACATATACACCCGGTTCATTATCTCGTACCTACTTCAAACCTCACCTCAGAGGCTTCAGACCTGATTGCGAACTTACAGTAATTCAAGATACCAAGTAGCTAGTAGCGTAAGGACATCTGTTAGACAGGGTAAAGATCTCAACAAAAAAAATGTACCAGCAATTTAATCCCATCTCCTCCTCTTTTATTCCCAAAAAAAAAAAAATATAGGAAAATGGTGAACTCCAATTATCGAGTTGGAGGAGAGGCTCTCATTTGCGTATCTGCCTTAGAAGACCAGATACAGAAGCACAATGTGTTGATACATATTTGCACTCTTCACAGCACGACTGCAACAATTCGATGACTTTGACGCACCTGCACCACATTTGAACGAGCCTAAGATCTTACAGGAATCACTTACTGCAAGTTTACGCAAGCTATTTGAAACAATGCTGCTGCAACATGTAAACCCAGGTGCTATCACACTGTATGTCAGTCAACGGAGCAACTCGGCATCCTTCACTTTTGGGAGGCCCATACAATACAATACAACTGAAAGGGTCATCCAAGGTTTGATTACTGCATACTTTTGTGGTGGAGACATGAGGTACCACTCCAATACATGGTGTCAAAAAACATTATATCAACATGATATTCTTTAAAGGAAAATTGGACAGATTTGTATAGCTGGTATTGTGTATTCCCAGGATGCGGGTCCTCTCATTTTACAATACTTCCTCAGCTCTTTTGAACATTCCAAAACTTTACAAGAGTAATATACAACATGATCACATAGTGAAGCAGGACTATAACAAAGGGTTACAAACAGGCACCAAATCCATAAATAACTCTTTTTCAATCGAAAAAGCCACAAGTAACCCAAAAATTATTTTTGAATGTTTAGTTTTTTAAGGAACCAGAAGATTAACTTAAAGCAATTCAATCAATATGCCACCGGGACAACACGAAAGTTTTATTTCGAGTTCTTTGAATCAGGTGAACATAAGCCGTTCTGGTTCAAAACCTCAGTAAGAAAACTAAAAAATATCACAAGTGTCAACGAAAGCTGTCAAGGAGAATCAGCTACGATTTTGGGATTGAAATTGGAATATTAAACAATCAACTAGTATAATTTTATATAAGGAATTGTTTACACCAAAATCGTGATGAGACATCCATAAATACCCCTTGTAGGTGTCTAACCACCACCAACTTTCACAGATGCATCCAATCCCATCATTCATCCTGTAAAATTTTTTCTGGACCCAAATCCTTCTCACCAACAGTAACCAGTCATTTTCGTGAGTGTTTTGATGTTCAACACCATCACAACAATGCATAAAGAAACATAAATATTGGTATCGGGGAAATCATTTTGTGACTTTGTCTCGCTAAAGTTATCCGAACTCTAATTAGCGCTCGACCTTTTTCCATATTCATTATATAACCAAGAAATTCAAAAAGTCCATATCATACCGCAAATTCTGAAATTTTCTATCCTAGGACGTATAAATTTTTGCCTAAATAACAACGAAGCAAAAGAGAAAATTGCAAAAGATGGGTGCAGAAAATGAAAAAAAAAAAAAAGTAAACGTACTTTTGTGGATTGAAATTGTTCTTGGTAAGGCATGCTTGAATATCACAGGCCTGCTTCTTACATGGCTCTTTGCTTGGCTGCGGCATCTTTGCTTTCCCTGCTCTGATCCAAAAATCCTCTCTGCTTAAACTATTTTATTTCTTTGAATAGCTATTAAATTTTTGGCGAACTTGAAGACCTTAATCTATATTTATTAATTCTTTCTTGATGAAGAAATAATTGTCAATTTTTGACAAATCTTTCTCTCTCCCACGCAAGCAATTCGTATGCTTGATTCTTTGTTCTTTCCGTTGTGTTGTGATAGCTGCCTGTGAGGCGGGATCGAGAAATTTTCTCAGATGGGCCACCCGCTGATGAGTATAAATAGGCTTTGGTGGGCTTCAGGTTCATTTGGGTTCTGGGGGGGTTAAAATGAATTTTTGGGCTGCCGCAAGCCGCAACTACTCAGGAAGAACCGACAAACGTTGACCTGTTCTATTTCATACTTTCCTTAATTATGAACAAAATCCTTGTGGCTTTAGTATCATAATATACAAATCAACATTTTATTTAGAGCATCTACTTATGTGTCATGCTTTAATTTTTTTTTATCAGTCTACTTGTATCCAAACATTATTATTTTTAAACATGGATTTTGTTAAAGTACAAATATTTTTACATAATTGGAAGAAACTATTAAATCAAAATAGTCACGGACCAATCTCCTCAATAATTGTTAATAGAGTTGAAGTTACCAAATTATGAGAGGTCGTTATCAATTTATGTCGAATTATCTCACGTATAGTTACTTGAACTTTAACGAAAAAATTAATAAACAATACAATGACTTAGATTTATGATATGCTATGATCACTTCCCTATTTATCCTTCGTTTTTTGGGAGTAACTAATGTACTCCGATAGAAGAATTTTACCTTTCAAATTTCATTATCAAATATTCAATATTCTAACCTATTCCAATTTTCTTGTCAAGTATTTAATATTCTAACCTACTTCTAACTTACTCTAGTAGGGGAGGAAGTAACTAATCTGCTCTGACAAAAGAATTTTACCTTTCAAATTTCCTTGTCAAGTATTTAATATTCTAGTATACTTCCAACATACTCTAAGAAATAGTATCCTTTCAAATTTCCTTGTCAAGTATTCAACAATCTAACTTACCTTAGAGAATGTTCCAATTGGACCTAAAGATGATCACCTTTCAAATTTTCTAGTCAAATATTCAACATTCTAATTTACTTCTAACCTACTATAACCACCATTAGACTAGAGTAGCATTTGCTTCACTAAATTTTTTATCATCAAATTATCTGTTGCAGGTAGAATTTAAACCCTAACCTATAGCAAGATGCTTTTAAATACTCTCCTGACCACCAAATAAGCATGTCAACCGGTCGGGTTCAAACCGAAATGGAATATTTCGGATCCGGACCCGATCAAGAAAAAAGTTCCAAATCCGGACACGCATACCCCAACAGGTCCAGTCTCTCGTACCTGGAACCGGACCTGATTGGGTCCGGTTCCGGGTCGGGTAGACCCGCAGACAATACTAAGGTCCGATTTGAAGAGGAACTCATTGAAGCCATTGAAACTGCAACTGGAATAAAGAAAGATTGCCTGTTCTTCATTGAGGTAATTGTTCACAAAGAATACACGAGCAAAGAACTGCTCAAGTGGGGATCTTAGTTGAGAGTCTATGTTGCGAATAGCCGCCCACCAAACCCTCACTAAAATTTAATGGCGGTGCAAAATGCTTCTGGAATGCCGGTGCAAAATGCTTCTCCAATCTATTAATGCTCTGAGCCGCCAAAAAAATAGAGAAAATACTCTTATCAAATTTCTTCACAGTCACCATCTCAAACTCAGCTTTCAATCCACCAAAGAAACCAACTTGAAAACGAAGTACTCATTTCACAAGCTAATACTTGATCTTTTTTTTTTTTTTTTTTGGGAAAAAAAGACGACCAAATTATGTACACAATAATACAAATAACGGCAATCACATAAATCTGTCCAAGGAAAGAAACAATATCTCAAATTAAACATCAACCAAAAAGAAAGTGGAAAAAAATCTCAAATGTACCTTCTCATCTCCCCATTAAGTCTCACCACGATGAGCCAAGAGGGATTGAGAGGAAGATTTGAGTTTAGCAAAACGAACTCTCTTTACATAAAGAGTACTTTGGTCAACTGATCTAGGGAAAGTGAAGAGATCTAGGGAGAGTTAGAGTTGGAGGAAGAGACCTAGGGAGAGATGGAAATGCAGGAGAACTGGGGATAAAAAAAGGATAGGCCGGCGGTGGGTAAATGACCGTAGTGGCTGGGTTACGGGGGGTGGGTGAGTGGATATCTATATATATATATATAGATTGTATTATTTATTTAAACGGGTACGAATTCGGGTCAGGTCTGAAATAAATATTTCGGACTCAAACCCATTTTTAATAGAAAAATAAAAGTTTGGATCTAAGCCGAGTAAACAGAATAATACTCATATTCAGACCTCAAAAAAATAACGGGTCCGGATCCAGACCCAACCCTTGGCAGGCCTACCACCAGGTCACTGGCTCAGTGGCTGAATTTTGCCTTTCAAATTTACATGCCCTTTCTAATTCAAAAAAAAAAAAAAAAAAAAAAAAATTTACATGCCCTTTTTTTGGTGGTAAAAAAGAAAAAAAAAATTCATACATGCCCGCTTACATTTCTTGTAAGCCGGCATCTTATTCTGGGCCCAGGTGGGCTGCGTGCGCTGCTAAGTTGCCTTGTTGTCGGAGGAAAACTAGAACAGCGCAGCTCTATATCAACCTTCCCAATCGTCACCGCAAGTAAAAAATTTGGTAATTCTGATGGAAAGGCTGGGGCCATTGACGGCTACTCTCAGAGCAAAATCGAAGCAGGCGTCGCTGCTTTGGCTGGACGGTCTCCGAGAAGCGTGCTGTCTTCACCGCGTCGTCATCTACTGTCTTAGGTCTTCTTCTTCTCCTTCGTCTCTCTTTTTACTCATCTTTTTTTTGTGCTTCGATTTCATTGACTTTGTGCTGCTGAATTTCGACTCTATTTTGGTTTATGTGCTGTTTTGATTGAAGGTCAAAAGAGGTTACGATCCGCACCAGCCAGTGTTTTCTCTTGAATGGCTTCATCTTTTTAGGAAGGTACTCACTGTTCAAAATCTGTGTTATATTTTGATTGTTGCTTTTTATTTCTCCTTATTACTTCCGAATTTTCGTTAATTAGTTCAAAAAGTTATTATGAATCTATGGAGTTAAATTCGTATAGTCTTACGCATATTTATTTATGTGTAATCGAAAAACGTATCTAGCGGAACACTCGAATTTGCAGCTGAAGCGCAAAGTGTTTTTTTTTTTTTTTTCACTTCTGTATCATGGAGAAATGGTAAAATCCATAACTGAATTGCGAGGATATAAAATAAGCCAAATATGGCCCATTAAAAATTTTGTGTGGGTTTGACGTAAGAGGAAAATAGGAGGGAGGATTACACAGATTTTAATTATTTGTTAAGGGAAAGGAATTAGGGTTGACTTAACGATAGCACATTGTGTGTTGTTTTGCTTAAGAGTACATAAATTAAGCCTCTCGCTTAACATCCTAGCAATCTGTCTTATTTTACTTTCTTTTTTTTTTTTAAATAAGAGTTGTGGAAACAAAGCATAGTTGCATTTAAGGGCATACCCAAACGTGAAAAAAGATTGATTACTCGCATATCTTACTTAAGGTAGACAAAATACTGAAGCTTGAGGAATTCGGATCAATGCAACGTCTTGGTTCTTTTCACATTGTTGCAACTTGATTAAGCAGAGTACATTTGGGATTTTGTCATTCTTATTGACTTGATATCTTCAATTTTTGCATCTACTAGAGGTAAATTTTAGTAAAAGTACTATGCTTTTCTTTTTGTTTGGTAGTAGGTCAATTCTCACATTGCATTCAACTCATATTGTGCAAATATTATCACTTTGCAGTATATTTACTCTAAAATCAGTAATTATTCCGATTCTGGGATGGATATTACCTGATCAGTGCCCAGAAAGTCTTTCTCAAGAACCATGCTTTTCTGGGGGTGCTTTGAGATTCTATTCCTTCTTACGCCTTGGACTTGTACAACTCTTCTATGTAAGTATCCTGTTAAGTCTACTCGAATTGATTTATTTTTTCAGAAAGGAAGAATCCAAAATTGTGTGTACAATGAATTTGGATTAGTTTTTGTCAATTGACATGTACATATCTTACCTCGTGAGTGAAAGGAATGACTTGATAAGATGGTCTGTTGCAGGTATTCTGGTTCTACCCCTTGTACATATTTAGCTTTATCCTCAGCACACTATGGTATTGCCTTCTTCTTTGGCAGTTTTTTTCGTGATTAACTTTTTTTCCCATTTTTAATTTCCCAATATAAATTCTGGGATAGATCACTGTTTTCCCCCATCAATATGAGTATTCTTTCGGACGAGCTACTTATATTGTGGGCCTTGATGGCCCAAACTATGTTCAGAAACTTGAAAGAACAGGTATTTCTGTTATTAAAAAAATATAGTAGGTGCATCGTGGTAATTGTTTAAATCTGAGAGAGAATCTTTTGTTACTGTAAAAGGGAAAAATTTAAGTCCAGAGATTTTGTTGCTTTGCTTAATAAGTCTGTAGGTTGGATATCTACCTATAGTTAAATATCAAAATAAAAGGAGGGTATGCCTCTGCATACCTAAACTCAGTATAACTTTCGACAATAGAGGCAGTTAAGAATGGGCACTAGTCGAATGGGTGACAAGAATCATATAAACAAATTGGAGAGCATTATGCCCTCTTTGTTAACAGCAAAATTGAAGCAGTGTTTATTTGAATTAATGAAATTGATTTAACTGCATTTCATTTCTAGAGAAGGTTAAACATTAGAATTTTAAGGTCCGTGACACCCTTACTTGAAGGGCCTTGCGTGGCTGTTATTTCATTTGGATACTGCAGTACTTTAATGGCGCTGCTCATGCTTGTCAAGTTCTGTAGCGAAAAAGTTAGTCTTGTTATCTTTATGCATGGGTTCATATTAATTACTATTGAGTGCCAATTTAGGCCAAAGCTGAGATGATGAATCACTGATGACTTTGCAATCCTGAATGTTATTCTTGTGCATTCATATCTAACTAATGGCGCATTTCGCCCAGGTACAATGACATTGGTAAATATGGATTTTTTGCCATCACGAAATATGAGCATTCTGGTGCAGAATCGAATAGTGAAAGGGAGGCACCAACTTTGCAAAATAGAAGTCAAGCTGACAAACCTACTGATTTTCAGGGGTAGGATAAGTTTATCATTTGATGCTGTTCACTTTGGGTATTGTTGCTGCTGCATGAGGTCTATTAATCAAGCAAAAATAACAGCTTTTTCCTTATGTTTGCAGAACTCAACCATTTAACTCTAATTTTCCACAGGATTATGATAGGAATAGGAGAACAGGCGTACTCGGTCCTCCTATTGAGTTTCTTCTTCTTGCAGGTAGGATGGATTTCAATATCTTATGAAAATATAGCTCCCAACTCCTATAATTGCAAGATAGTTAACAGTTCCTTCTGGATTGTATACAGGTTTATGTTACTGGATTTATCCCCTATTGTGGAAAGATTATAAATTTTATGCTTCTTTCATGGATGTATGCTTACTATTGTTTTGAGTAAGTGGTGGATTCTCTAGCTCTGTTTTGTGTCCACTGCTCTTTGTATGAAAAATCATCTTAAATTTCTGTTCTGGATTCCTCAGATATAAATGGAATTTGTCTGGATTGAGTTTGGACAAGAGGCTGGACTTCTTTGAATCCAACTGGGCCTTTTTTGCTGGTTTTGGTAAATTTTTCCCTTTTTTCTCACGCAAGTTGCTTCTATCTTACTTTATATTCTCCTGAAAATTTTCGAGAATAGGTGATACATGCAGTTTGTGACACATTCTTATGATGTATTTGCATTGCGCAGAATATTTTGGACTGTGTTTTTTATTTTTTTTCAAATTGAACACTACAAAATTTGAAGAGCAAAGCATTATATACATTTTATGTTGCTATTCTAATGTATTTACAAAGTCTGAAAAAATTTTGAGTAAGTAAATCCATATAGATGTACAAAGAGGGATTTTATTTATTGTCCTTATCTCTTCAAGTCATGTTCCCTTCTTATTGCTGCAGCATGTTTTCCTCTTTACTCTTCCCTCAGATTCGATTGACGCCCCCTCCCCCCTCCCCCCTTCCATGGAGGGGTAGAGGGGTGGTTCAGAGCAGTGTGTAAATCCGATATTGGTTCAAACTCCAAATAATATCCCTTGACAAAGAATTAGTTTGGTTTTTCTGTACATGGCTTTTCCTTTTTTGTTCTTGCGTGGTAGGTTATGAGATTTCCTGTCCCTAATTGGCTGATGATTTGTAAAATTGTTACTGGCAACTTATTGTTGGTTATGGTTTTTGGTTTTTGGCCTCATACCCTCTACCTCAGTTGATGGTTTCATTGCATATTTGCTAAGTGGAAGAGTTTAATTTGGCGAACATTTATCTGGATCCAGTAAAATGATAAAAGTCCTGTTTCGTGATATGTAAAATTTGCATTTGGTCAACAAACTTACTATGCATCAGGCATTTTTCTTTCACAGCAAATGGCTAAAAATTAAAAAAATTAAAAAAAGAAGAAGGAAAGTATAGATGAATATTTGAAGCTGAAGTCATATGGCGGGAGAAAACCTTCAGATGTTTCAGTAACCATCCCTTCTGGAAATGTTTAAAGCAAGTATAATTTGAATAGAATTTGTGCCATTCCTTTGAGATGCCTTATTAATTATCTAATTGAATTGTGTACATTATATTCTTCAGGATGCCCCTGTATCCTTGCAATATTCTTTTTCTCTCCTTTGGTTAGCTATGGAGTTATGGCTATACTCTACCCACTGGTAAGCCCTAATGGTGTCTCTTGCAATGTCTGGATCCTTTACAGGCTTCCTTCAATATGCGCAAATACATGCAATTTTCTGTTAATAATGTGTTTGTTACTTCTTCCCTTACATACTTCCTTTAAAATGTTTTTTGATATTTACTAATAAAAAAAATTAAAACAGAGATTTTATTGGTCGGCTTTGGATATTGAAGGCCTTCATTCTTGCTAGATTATGAGTAGGTATAGCTGAAAATGTTCAAAGTACCGATAAATGGTATTCATCAACCGTTATATCCTAAGATTTTGAAAGGCTACAGTCATGTGTTGAAGTCCTACCAGTTTTTATATTGGTGCTGAGGTATGTCTTTGCACCCAAATATCAAATATAAAATTGAAAAGGAAAAAAAAAAAAAAAAAAGCTCATTCTGAAAAAATATAGGAAACTGAAAGATAAGAATGAATTAATAACTGAAGTTATTGTTATGACTTGTGAAAATTAGTCATGCACTTTATTAGTTCTTTTTATGCTGCATGAGGAATACAGTCATACTTCTGCAACCAGTTCTTGTTCCCTCCTCGCACAATGTTATGTTTTCATTATTGTACTCTTATTTAACCAAGTGATTGAGGCAATCTAACTCCAAGGGCAAACTTCACTAACGAATCACGTATGAGGGCTTTGCTTCACATGTTTGATTGCCTTGCCATTTGTTTAGATATTTCAAGATAATCTGCAACAACGGATAAGCAGCATGGGTAAGATCAAAGAAAAAGGGAAGGAGAACACATAAGACTGAACAAGTTCTTGTATATGGAAAATTGTTTTTGTTTCACTGACTGTTTTACTTTGAAACTATTTGCAACTAGCACAGAATCGTCAAAATGCATGCAAATGCATTCAACATAATTATTTTGTTCGTCTTCAATCCTCATCTAGAATAGTTTGACACTTAACTTGAAGGTTTACTTTCTCTTCTCAATATGCTTGTTTTATTTCAATTGTGATTATAAACTCTGAAACACTGCTTTTGGCTTTGTCATTTAAACAAAGTTCACTTGTTGTGAACTCTTATGGTTGCTATAAGTCAATAAACATGACATTTTATTTTCCTCTGTCCCTTCTCTGTTCATTTAGATAATTCAGGCATGGCGATGTTGAATATTGAGGTGTTAACTTTGCCTCTTTTAGTTTGTATTGACCGCCTAACTTTGCCTCTTTTAGTTTGTATTGACCGCCACAGGCTCAGAGGCTGACAAAATTATTGTCCTGCCAAGAAGAAAATGGAAAGGTTTTGGATTAGGAAGGCTTCCAATATTCTTTGGTGCAGATTATTTGTCGTAAGCAATTTACCATCATTTTCATTTCTTTGTCTCCATTGGAATATATTTTCATATTTCTTGTTTGAAGATGAAATCCTTTTGATCCTAAATATTTTTCTATTGTGATGGCTGTCATAGTTGCTACAGTTGGAATAAAATTCCAAAAGCTATTGTGAACAAAATTATTGAACATAAGAATGTCAATATGCTACCCATGTATGTTGAATAACGTGGTTCTAATCTGCCTTAGTATTGTGACTTTCTTTGTTATCAGACCCCTTCACTATGTGTCCTAGTCAATCATTTTGCTCAAGTATTAGGAATGGCATCTGATACTTTTTTTCGTGGCTATACATCGTATATTGTATATCTTGATGGTCCAATTTTTATACCATATTTTGCTCAATATAGACGTCTTTCCACAACCGGGTGCTCTTTCTTTATTTAATTCAAAATTTTTGGGACTATGTCCAGCTGTTGTAGGGGCTTTGTTATTGATGGACTTTTAACCTTTTAAATAGATAGGACAATCAGAATTTTGGTGAAGTGGCCTTATTTTTAACGCAAAGGTCATTAGAGTCAAGAACTAGAAACTGGCATTTGACCCTTTGAAAACCCCATACTGTGCTTACGGTGTTTGACCTACGAGTGCGAGGCCAATGATGCTGGCAAAGAAACATATTTTAAACTTCTAGAGGACCAGAGATTTAAGACAAACAGTAGAAGTTACTAGCAATGCTACTTTGGACCAAGGTTCTTATAGCGCACTTTGTGGTTTGTGTTGAAGAAAGCACTTACATGGAAACATACTCTCGGATCTCATATTGCATGGTGAACCTGAGCTTTGATTTCTAGACCTTCTGATGTCTATGGGGCAAAAGGATTTGGTTGGAATTACTAATAGCTTAAGCTTGGGCAAATGCTTTAGATTTGCTTAGGTATGTGCTTGGCTTAATATCTGGAACCTGATTACATGGAGAAATATTTTCAAGTGGGGAATGGCTTTTCAAGTTTTCAACCACCCATCAATTCCGCCCCAGTGGGCCCTGCACCCTAATTTCCTCTAACCATTCAAGGAAAGAATGATTACATTAGGACAACTATCAGAGCAGTGCAGTGCAGTGCAGCATTTTGAAAGAGCTGCTTCACGTCGGACGATCATTTATATTTGTGCATTAACAAAAGCAAATTTGGAGAAATATTTTGCTATTTAAGCACTGAAAAAACTTTAGATGCTCGTGTAGACTGCTCATAAGGAAACAAATTTTTAAAAATATCTATGGAAGAAATTTGTGGAAATGTGTCAGCTTTGTTGAATAGGGCTTCTTTTGTTACCACTACCTTAATATCATTATTATTGTTGATTTTGGTCATTTGACTTTTCCCAGATTTTAGAATTAGTATTTTTCTGTGTCCATTTGACTACAATCTTGAGCTTGTTTTCTGTAGAGGGGAATTGCTATGAGCTATCATCTAATGTCTATGTTATGTAGGATGCGTGCCTTGTCTCTCTTGTCTCAGAAGTCTCATCAGAAATAGCCGGACAAGGCACTCACTCTGAGGACCAAATTGATGTAACATATGGTTCTATTGGTATGCCCGTGTAAATTTGATGATATTGCCAGTTTTTATGTTATGCTACATCATTTGGTTCTTATTGTTGCTGTACACAGATGCCGGCCTTGATAGACCATGAAGTCCCGAAATTCTTTTAATTATTAGGAAAGTAAAGACTGACAGTAGGGGCGATGATAATGGCAACTCGAATGCTTGATGCTCCATTCTGTAAGTTATTATAAAAGATTAATTTAGCCAAGCGTTTCTTCATAAGGTAGAGAATTTAATGGGATATACCAAAATCTTGTTTGTATAATCTCCACAATGCACATCTTTTGTTAACCTTTTCATCAATTGTACATGTACAAGTCAAAATCGATTGTAGGCAGAGTTAGGAGTTTGTTAATTTATGCGTGTCTTCAAATCTCGTGCGTTTGAAGATAAACACGGTCACCAATTTTTTTTTCTTTGCTTGTTCTTTTTCCGGCGAGAAACACCTATAGCTGCTTTGCCACCAAAAAAGCAAAAAAGTAAAAGAGATTTGAGTCTTTGTCTGTTCTTTCTTTTGTACTTGTGGAAAACGAGTATCATCCACTGCAAGTGCCTTCTTATCGTGCGGAGGGCCAGCTTTGATTGAATTTTGAGTATCAACTTTATGCTTTTTTCCACTCCGCTTTCCTCTACTTTTTCTTTGACATGGACTTGGCAACTCTGTTTAATGTGTGTTCCACGAACTCCAAATATTCTGGAGTTGGCTTAATGCAAGTGCGGCCGTATTTGTGCCGTAAATCATGTGCCTGTGCGGGCTTTCCTCCTAAAGGAATTACTTCAGGAGGGAGGGCGACTGCTGTCGACGCGGTTTCCCTTCTTTAATTCCGTTGTCTAACTTGAAAATGAAGTTTCCATAATGTAATTCCTAATTTTTCATTTTCGTTTGTAATTGGAAGTATTTTAATAGTGGACAGTAACTAATAGGGGACACTTTTATGGTACACAAAACAGTAGAATTTTGACAATTTATATGGGTCGGATTATTTGTAAATCAAATTAACAATTCATGTGAGCCTGTTCTTTTTTTTTTTTAATCAATTATTTGTATTACAATGTATGTTATCTCACACAAATAGGATGAGGCTTCTAGTGGTGTGTTGGATGTGATCTCAAATTATTTTGTCACATATAATGGGGGGTGTAACTCTCCGATCTTAAATCTATTTTTTTTTTATTCCTCCCCTCCTCAATGCCAAGGTTGGGGTTTGAACCTCTGACCGTGGCACAAGAAAGGCTTTAAAGGCCTTCCCCTGACGGCTAGAGCAAGCTCCAGTGGCTGCTCTCTTTGTTGTCATCATTAGTTCTTTGTATTATTACAAAGTTTACTCAGTTTTGCATTATAACCAAATCCCTAATCAGGCATGCCAAATTATGTTCTCTTTAGATCAAAGCGCTTACATGTTAAACCATGCTTCTTGTCAGATATAATTTATGTTCTACTCTATATAAGATTTCAAGTTAACCAAAAACTTGCCGCCTGAAAAAGCTTATAATTTTCTTCGTACTCAGAAAGTTGACATCTGAAATTGGGCTAGGACAATGGTTTTGTAGGTGTCCAAGTCTATCAAAACCAATTGCTTTAGTTGAAACCTGAACATCATCTAAAAAAATGCATAGCATCCTTTAGTTGGATCAAACTTAAGAGCTTTTCGAAGTGTCTTTTATTTTAAAACCAATGTATTATCACAGCACAACACTAATTTCTCCTGATCAAATCCACCAAGAAATATTCCACTTCAGAATGAAATTTTCACTTTACAGAATTATCCTCTTTTAGATAAGAAACATTTTCCTAATTGTCTACAATCTATATAACAAAGCTTGCAGTTGCATATATATGATATACCTCCAATTAAAATTCCCTCACATCAAGTCACAAGACAGCATCTAACAAGGTTCATGATAGATACACGTGAAGAGCGTGGGCTAGGGAACTTATTTATTCCATTTACAACTACTACATAACATACAAAATATGAATGAATAATAAAAGATCCAAACATATACTATCTTATCTGTGTGACCCATGTGATAATGTGACTCCATTTTAGAAGAATCTTGACCGTCCATCCACTCGATTACTGTACAACTCATAATGTCAGCTTATCTCCAGTCGTTTCCTAAAACAGTAACCTCCACACAATTTTCAATTCCTCTCCCTTCCATCCAGAATTGGGAGAGGTCTACTCGACGTGATCAATATTTGCACAATTTTTTTTTTTTTAATTGCTGGGGAGTTGCCAATAGGAAATGGAATGATGGTTTTCATTGGGTCTGACTCCGCAGAATGAATCAACATTGAGACAATTGACCTGTTCTTAATAATTTTTTTTATTTACTTTTAATTTTTAATTTTAAAAAATTTATTTTTTTAATGTTCTCAACTATTTTTTTAATCTTATTTTTAAATTAAAATTAAAAGCAAACTAAATTTTAACTTTTTTAAAATTATTTTTTACAAAAATAAAAATCTGTTGAGAACAAAACCTAAGTATAATCATCACCACCAGGCCAATGGATAGAATATGACTAAAGTAACATCAAACACAAAGATAAAATAATTTCGTCGTTGCGATAATCACGGGTTAGTGGAACTGTGGAAAAGCGCAATAAAATGCTTTAAGTACAGCTATATTTTATGGCGGGACGACTTTGATTGATTGATTAATTAAAATGGTAGTTTTACGAGTATTTTATAATCTTGGATGGATACAGACACACATGTAATCATGTCTGAATGTGTTTTTTCACCACTAGTTTTTGAATCCCAATGCAAATTATGGTTTTCTTTTTTTTTTTTTAACTTTTTATAATATTAAGTACAATAATGCATGAAAGTTCAGTTTTGTCCAAATTAATGTGAAAATGGCCACGAAAGACACAGATCGTTGACCTCGAGTTAACACAAACTATTTATTTTGGAATTTTAAATAAAAAAAAAGAGGAGTAGTTATTTTGGGATTGGAAATTCTTCTTTTTAAGACACCTCATATGAATTTTACCCAAATGTGCCAATGATATATGCACAGTAAATATAAGTTGATGCATGTGGGCCTAGCGGTAACTTTTGAGGGATGTAGTATAGTTATAGCCCCCACAGAGTCCACTGAAATTATGGATTGGATAGGTCAATTTCTAGAAAATAAAAAATTCCTGGGCAAATGAAGTTTGCTTGCATTGGATTCTTGTGAAGTAGTGCTTGCTCAGAAAGTGAAGAAAAAGAAGAAAAGAATCTGCAACAAGATAAAAAAGAGGCTCTCCATCATTTGACAGTTGCTGGATCATTAACACAGAGGGACCACTTTATTAAACACACTTCAATTTTTGTGGATACAATTACAAATGGTCAAGAACCTAGATGGCCGGAGAGAAATCCTTCCTAATAAAATAATGACAGAAAAATGATTGATTTAGATGAAAATGAGGAAGGCTTCCTGAATTGACTGTAAAATTCAAGAACAAAAAAGTCATTCTCAGGGTGTGTGAATACACTACTCAAAATGAAAAGGAAACTTTGAGTCCATCCAAGTGCGTAGTTTTCTTTTTTTTTACCCACAAAAGTACAATTAACTCAAGTAGTAAATTATTGAAAAAGTATTAAATGAATTACGTAAATTGTCACGTAACACATTAAAACAAATAGTTTATCACCATATGATGATGGTAACCGTACATTATAGTATTTGATAATATGTAATTGCTTCTATTTCATCACGTGATATGGCGCGCCTAATAGTTAATCGTAAGTTATTGACGCCAATTCCTCTAAGAATTCATCGAAATAGACCTTGGTAGTACGACGAAAAATTAGCTATATACACAAGCACGGAAATTACTCCCACGAGACAAAAAAAACTGCGATTGACCAAACGTGCTAACCATCGTAGGAAACAATCAATCTATTGACCTCAAAACTTAGGAATCTGCACTGGATAGAGGACAGGTTGGTTCCTTTAGCAACAAACAACATGATGATAGGTTTTGAGAAGCTTTACATAGTTCGTGGGGACAGTAGATTGATGCGTTAAAGCACATTTATTTATCCTAAGCAAGACATAGTTGGAATGTACCAAACAAGATAATTCTATCAAGAAGAAGTGGCGAAAATATAAAAACACCATCTTGGCTGGGTTTCTGATTCTCCTTAGAAAAAGAAATAGAGAGAGAGAGAGATAAAATATTTATATACTTCATTGAACAATGTTCACAAGAAATGTTTGTAATCTGGAAAAGAATGAAATTATGCAGATTATATTACAAAGTATTTTCTTTTTTCTTTTTTCTGCCTGTCCAATTTAATTTCTTTTTTGTTTGTTTTCTAATTTCCTCATACAAAGAAAGCAAAAACAAATTGGAATATTAGTATTTTACTAACACATATACGAAATCCTCCTATACAATCTCTCTCTTTTCACTCCTACCTAATGTCCCTTTGGACCAAACTAAACAGCTTTTACATGCCAAATCCTCCACAACAATCTAGAAAAAGATTCCAAAAAAAAAAAAATTATAGTAACAGATAAAAGTAAAACAAGAAGAAGATACCTCTCTCTTTACTTCTATGAAAAATCTTCATTCATGAATCTTTCAAGCACTTAATTCATCATATCTCAACTTCTAAATCTGCAAATTCAACCAACCCATATAAGTTCTTTAGTAATATAATTCTATATATTAAGAAAAATAAATTAATTGGAATAACGAACTAACCACTGTAGATTACAGACTTATCATTGAGAGCTATTTTGGCCATCTTCTCCGCTGTCTGTTGCTTGAGGCTGGTGCTGTTGTGGATGATGGTGATCCATTGGGTGATTTTGCTGATCAGAATTCATATTTAAACCACTTCTTGAATAAGCATTAAGAGCAGCCAACATGCCCAAATTAGAATCGGACATTCCCAATCCAAGATGTTGAGATGGTTGCTGCTGCATTAGCATTGATCCCAGCTGCAATGGACTTGCTCTTCCTCCTTGAAATTCAAGATTCCCCGGAATATTAAACCTAGGCATGAAAGGTAAAGGAGCTTGAAGCGAGTTTCCACTAGCTGTGGGAAACGGCCACATCTGGGGTTCAGATGGTATAGCCCCAGATGTGGACGCCGCAGCTGCAGCCAATGTGTGGCTGCTGCTGCCACCGGCACCACCACCAGCAGTGACGGGTAACATCCAAAACGTGTTACCAGTTGTTCCACTGCTAGGTGCCGGTGCCACTGCCCACATGGCAGTGGCTGGCATCATATTAGCATGCCTCAGCATACTTAAAGATGGTCCAGCACCAGCAACATCTTGAGGTTTTGGCAATTGCATGCTGCCGCTGCCGCCTCCTACTTTAAATTGCTTATTTGAAGGTGAATTTTCATCTGCTCCTCCATCTCCTTGGGCAGTAGAACCTTCTTCTTTGAACAAATCTTCCCTGTATCTCTTCCTTAAATAATTCTCTGTGGCATCTTGTCCACCCCCGCTATCTCCACCTCCGCCGCTTCCGCTAGGAATTGTTTCAGATATTTGATTAGCTGTTAACAGATGAGGGTGCTGATGCTGTTGCTGAAAACCCAACATGTGAGAAAAACCTTCTTCATAGGAGTGATGAGCTAAAGCTAATGCAGCGTTGTGGAACGAATGAGGAGCTGATTTTGAAGGAGGAGCTGACAGAGTGGAGCCACTGCTCCGGAGAGAGATGTTAAGGGTAGAAAAATTAGCTGGAATGGTTCCGGTGCCGGTGGCAGCGATGATGGCTGGCTCAGCTTGTTGTAGAAGCCATTCAATTGTTTCTCCGTCGGACTTGTTGCCTAATTCTCTAGTCAACTGGAAAACCCTGGCTGCACAGGCTGCCGGCATTCGGATACGCCGCCCTCGGCCGTCAACTTTGGTGTGACGGTCCTTTGTTGATCTCTTGGCTGGCTGTTGAGTTGCCGGTTGTTGTGGTTTCTTTGAGGGATCAGCTAGGGTTTCGGATCTGGTGGCTATAGCAAGGGAGGCGTCGACGGAGGTGGAAGAAGGAGAAGCACCGGTGGAGGGTGCAGACTGTGAGTTAGATGACGGGGCACCGGTTTGTGCAGTATCAGTTGCACTAGTAGCACCGGTGGTCGTACTTGTAAGTCCAGCTGGGATGGAGATGGAGGCAATAAATGGAGCTGAGCGGCCATGTTGTTGATGATGGTGGAGGTGGAGGGGTGAGAGATGGTAAGGCTGTGAAGTGGTGGCGGTGGTGGAGGAAGTGTTATTGTTGGTGGATTGTTTACTGGTTTGTAAATTACTAGTGAGTTCCATATTGGTTGTGGGCTGGGGGGTGGGTGGGGTAATCTAAGAATTTTCTTGGTGGGTTCAAGAATTCAGCTGATGATCTTTCTTTGTTTCTTTTTTCTTTTTTTGATGATTGCTGATGATCATGATCAAATTCAACCCCATCTCCATCCCTCTCTTCCCTAGTTCTTGTTAGAGAGAGAAAGAGAGGGGAGGGTTAGGGGTAGAGAATTGTTGTTTTTTGGGGGGTCGGGGGGGGGGGGGGGGGCGGGGGGGAGAGAGGGGAAAAAAACCAAAATCCTTTAAAATCTTCTTGTTGTGGAGACGGGGATATGGACCTAACTATGACTAATGGCTTTTGTGGGGCTGTGCTGGGGTTCGCTTATTGACTCTTGTCTTCTTTCTCACAAAGGCTGGGAGATATACAATGAGAGAGTGAGAGAGAGAGAGAGGGTGGTGATGGTTAACTGGTAAGTGTTGAGAGCGAAGCTCAGGAATGAGATTGGGGGACCTGCAGCAAACTAAGAAATGTGCAGAGCCCACCCGTGGGGTATTCTACTGTTCTCAATTCAATATTATGTTAAAAAATGGCCTTTAAATTTCTCAACAAAAAAAAAGGCCTTTAAATGTTAGTTTACTGCTCTTGTAATAATATATATGCACAAAATTATATAGTTTTGCTAATTCAGCAAGGGCAGACTTAATAAGAGTTAGAACTTGGAATGTTTTGGACTACTATTTTTACTTTTTGAAATGTGATACATGTGAAATAAAGTCGTTAAAAATACTAAAAAATAATTAAAAATGTGTTTTGATAAATTTGGAAAGGGATAATTTCACATATTTTTCCTGAGATTTGTCATAATTACAATCAACTTCTCTCAGGTTTTGAAAATTATACTTACACCTCTTGTGTTTATATTTTTCATAACAAAACAAGTCCATTTTGATAATATAACCCAAAAATATTAACCAAACACCTTAAAATATGCTTAATTGCGTTTAAATTGGTCATCTCTTTTTTACCAATATATTTTTTTATAAAATTTGAATAGATAAAGTGAATTTATTTAGATTAGTCAGATAACTGAGTTTTGAAAAAATAATATTTGGTGGAGCTTGAAAATATGATGTAAGAATATAAATACTTTTTGACATTTTTATGACTAATTAATTAATTTTTTAAGATTTATTTATCTTTTTCAAAAGTAATTAAGTATATTTTAAAGTGTTGGGTTGGTGTTCTTGGATTATATTATCAAAATGGACTTGTTTTATTATGAAAAATATAAACACAAGGGGTGTAAGTATAATTTTTAAAACCTGAAACGAGATGAGTGTAATTATGGTAAACCTTAGGGGACTTACGTGAAATTATCCCTATTGAAAATATTACTTTAAAATAGCAACTATTCAGACAAAAATAAAGACCTTTTTCCCATTATCCACCTACGTGTATAATTTCCATATAGACTTCGATTCCTGAATTTCTGAACTTTGGCACTAGATTTGCCTATAATGGTTACGAGCCAGGTAGTAGTAACATCATAGATATTTGGTGTAGGTGTTAGTTTTTATGCTAAAATTTAAACTAATTAAGGAAGACAAATTTTATTTATGCATAATTATGTGACAAAAAAACTATAATTTTTTTTTTCAAGATCACCAAAAAAAAACTATAATTGATAATCAAATTATATTATGTGATACGAGTCTCTTGATCAAACGGACAAAAAAGGAAACATCAAAACCAGAATATATGCATGGTCAAATATTTTAGAAAAAAGTATTGGCTTAATTCTCGTGCAAGTAAGATTCCATGTAGCCTAATGTAACTGCGGGGTTCAAACTTCAAAGCTTAAATTGGCATTCAAATTCAAATATCTGGGATCCTGTACATTTTCGTTCTGTAGCCTGCAATAGCGAATAAATATAACATACTAGGCCAGTAAATAAATATTTTATCACTATTTACTCGCGTGAGTACAAGAAACAAGGGATTCTCCTTCCTCACTACCGTCCACACTGTGCAGATAAAAGCAACATTTACAGTCTATAAAAATAAATTTACTGCAGAAGCATATCTCCTTTCTTCTTTCACACAATCACGTGTGAATGCACACAGAAACACACAAATATGAAATACTACTGTTATACAAATATACTGCCCTTATATATTTTTTATTAGACTTGGATTGTATAGATTGATATTTAGAAGGGCTTTAAAATGTCGTTACGTTATAGTACTATTGTGGAAAAGTTCCCATTAAGAAGTCCGGTACTTAAAATTTAGAGGAACTAATAGTGAGATATGAGCAGTTAAAGTTCTATGGTTCTTTTTCAGAGTTAACGAGTTTGATTTCTAATAATTCTACTTTTCTAAAGACCCCCTTGTAATAGAATAGACTTTCAAAAAAAAAAATAGAATGCTAAATATATTTTTATGAAGAACTGCGTCTGGATGAGTGTTTTTTGAAATATTTTTTAGAAAATATTACTGTAGTTGTTTTAAATATTTTCCTTGATAAATGTGAATATGAGATAAAAGATGATTAAAAACGTGTATGAAGTTTCTAAAAAATATGTTTCAAAAAAATAGTGTTAAACAAACAAAACCTTTATTTCTTTACTTATATATCATACCATAATGGCGTTATAGAATTTGTAAGAAATTTAAATCATGTTCGGATGGTGATTTTCCCCTCTTATTTATGTTATGTTATATATATTTGTATACAAATGAGTTGAGCGGTGATCATGGGTTAGTTTAGGGCTGGACAAATGAACGAGCATAAGAAAGAGAGGTGATGAGTCCAGGGGGGCAGATGGACAGCACAGCGCAGGTAAGCATACATCAGATACAATACAGTCGCTAGCATCTAATGCTGCAGTTAGGACAGCTCATTCGGAGAGAAATATTTAGGAGTACCTAAAAGCCCATGAATATATAGTATTGTATGTATGACACCATACTTAGGTGGATTATACAAATTTAGTTTGCTGCTCTTCTAATATTGTATGTATGACACCATTCCATACACGAAGGATATACAGCGCATTCAAAAATAATGCGAACTCTTTTTATCAATATAGATCCTAACTTTATTTGCTCACTGAGGTGGGCAAATTCAGTACAAATCGATTTAATGGTCGATTTCGAAATGAATTTAATATTTTAAAATCAATAAATCGACAATTTGATCCAGAATCGATAGATCGAATAATTAAATTTGAAATAGGTACCATAACAGTTTTTGACTTTTTTTAAATTTGGTATACCAAATTAATCTTTAATAATATGAAAAAAGTATATGCGTATATTAGAATATTACTGTTTCACAAAAAAAATAAAATTAAGATTCAAAGGACTAATGTACAAAGAATCTTGGATTCTTGAGGTTGAAATAAAGAGCAGGCATAGGGGAAAAAATAAAAAACTGTGTGAATTTAAATATATATATACATATATATATATATATATATGATTGGTACGTACTTCAGTACGAAATAAAAATTGGTACATACAATTCTAAATCAAATTTGATACACGATTTTAAATTCAAATAACTGAATTTATTGAACACTGATCAATTCTCACCCCTATTGCTCACTATTTAATCATAATCACTTAATCCTTATAAATGACATGAACGTACATTTATGAATCTGTAATCAATCACGACAAATGTACATGAATCATTAATTTGGGGGAATTTGATATTCTAAAATAATCAGGTAATGAGAATATCTGAAAGATTGTGTATCATTTGGCTCTGAATACAATTACGTAATAAATTGTTTATTTAACCACAATCCCATCATCCCATAAAATTCCCAATTGTGAGAGGTCTAATCTCTTCAAAATGATGATAACATGTCAAATTGATCAGTACATTTCTTGACAACTTTTGCTTGAGGCTGTAGAGGATAATTACAATAGAAATGTGTGGAAAAAGGACAAATTTGTCCAGTCATTATAATGGAATAAAATTTCCAAAAGTTTTCATTGAGTGGCCCTAAATCATATCACTCTCATTATTGAATTCTAACCAACTACTGTGTTTAAAAAAGTCATTTAACAATGTCAATCAGCCAGGTAGTTCCACCTGGACCCACTTCCATCATGAATTATTGTATTTGATTGAATAGATAACCATCAACTACAATCCATTTTAATGCACCCACACAATTCTTCCAACCCTCACATCCTCATCCTCAATTATCTTATTGCTTATTTTATTCAATAATAAAACAAAAAAATGTTGTCACAAGATAAAAAGAAGTATCCCATCTTTTCCTCTGGCAATGATACTGCATGTTTGGATTTGAAGCATTTTCAATTAAAAATTGTATATTCTTTTTATATTCCCTTATTGTACAATATTTTTTTGGGCTTTTAAAGATTATTTGAATCAATTAAAGGGACAATTGTGCTACTTTTGCCTTAGTTTACTGTCTATTTCATAATAACTGTTGATCATGATTCTGATGCTGCTTTTCTTCTTTAATATCCTGTTTTATTCTTATAGTTGTGTTGAGAATCAGAAAAACTAAAAAATGGTATGTGTTTTAATCACGGATTACTCTCTTTGTACTAATAATAATAGGTTATTGAAATTTTATTAAGTTTGTTGGAATTTTTGGAATATATTCAAGGGTCAAAAATTAGATTTGGTTTGCAAATAATTGTATTACCAAAAGAATTTATAACTACGTTTTGAATGGTCCTTAAAGTTATTAAAAAATATAGAGCTAGTTAATGAAAATTAAATAGGAACAATTTAGGCCTTGAAGATTTATTATTGTTCTACTTTGGCTCTGCACAAAATCTGCTTCTATAGACAAAAAAACATACACGAATGGATTATATGCAGAACTTTTCTTCGGACGGTATTTGAAAATGAATGATATTCGTGACTTTATTGATAGTTGTGTAAAATTATTAAAGAGAGAAATAATCATTAAAGTTGAAACTTTGTCACATGGGCAATTGAGATTGGGAGATCTTGATAATATAGCATAACCAAAAACTTACAAATCTGAAACTTCAAGAAAGCTTTTTTTCAAACTTTATGCACTTTTGAGGATAACAGATCCCAAATGAGAACCCTTTTTTCTTTTTTAATACACACATTTGAACATAGAGAAGACAAACAAAAAATAAAAGGCTTAAAAAATTTTCAAATTAATGTTATTGGCTGGCTTTCCCTTATACCAACAATTGGCACAGAAACATAATTTCAATGCTGATATTGCCATTGATTCATTTGACATTATGTGAGTGCCTGTTCATTCGTGCAAGGACAGTGGAGAGCAGAAGAGTTACTGTTCATACATCAGTACCATCTTTGTTTGGTTTGCCATTTAGAAAGGGATTCATGACAACGACCACTCCAAACTCCAAAGCCCTTTTTCTCTATCTCCTATCATTTTCCAACTAACAAAATTTAATTAGTACATTACTATTTACTGCTACTGCTACTTCTACGTATTTTTACATCATATTCCAAAACAATGCTGTCATAGGACTGTCAGATATGTTGTTGAACAGTACACCCCTCCTTTCATCCGACTTGGATTACTTCTACTTCCTTTTTCAAGACAATTACTCAGTTCATTGTTGGCTGTACTTGGTCCAAATTACCCTATACAACTACCTACTGTTGATTTAATGCTTAGTTCTCATTTCTTTATGCTTCCATTAATTCTATCCATTTGCCCAAAAATAGAACTGCAACTTAATTATTAAATAGCTATACAAAGTTGAAATTTCCATGGTCTTGTACAAAACAAAATTTCGTGACTTTAAATAAGTCGGATTAGTTGTTTTATGCTCGGTTGTTTGAAGTATATCATTCGTCCGAATCAATAGTTAGTGACAGTATTAAATGGGATTATGTTACACTTTAGGTACACTTTTTTTTTTTTTTTTTTTTGGACTTTAGGTACACTTTAGGTACATTTGAATAATCTTGACAATAATAAGATTTTTAGGTGATTACGTGTGTATGTACAAGCCAGTGACATAGCGTCTTCATACGATTATTTACTTTTTGGGTATAATAAATACTTGATTTTTGGCACAATAAGCCATTTAGTTTAAAACAATTTGGTTTTATTGGTTCATCTATTTATTAGTGTACACTCTTTTTCTTTTTTTTTTTGTTTTGAGAAAATTAGTGTACACTCTCTGGAAAATTAAAAAAAAAAGAAAAAGATTTGGTAGTAAAGGAATAGCTAGGGATGATGTGTAGCCAGTAGGCTAAACTAAGAGGTTCACAGTTTAGGCAATAAATTAAAAGCCGATCCAATAGGTGATAAAAAAAGATGAGGGAGAAAGTTAATAGTAGTATCCCGAATTTGACTATGATACAAAGTTGAGTCAGTTTTGTAATATACAAAGAGCTAATAGTTGAATGAAAATAAAGAAGGCATACCCACATGAATTGTTAATTTCATCTATAAATACAAAGTCTCACATGAATTTTTAAAATTTTACTAATTCTTTACAAACTTATATTGTACACCATAAAATTATCCGTAATACCCCTTTGTTTTTGTGCATTCATGATTTCGCACTGGTTCAGAAGCCTCTTGAGTCGTTATCAAAACTTGAATGGGGCTGTCCCCAAGGCCCAGAAGCTAATCATATGCTACATTTACGGCGGTTAAACCCCCATAAGTCTGCCTCCAGTAGCCTCCTATTCAACTAAACTTTACCTCTTATGTCTCTTCCTTTTATTAAAATTTTCAAACAGTAACTAATCCTCAGCGCGCACAAATTATAATATGAATGTATATATTCACATTAATTATCATCTTTCCGATTTTTTAAGGCTTTTAAAAAAATACGAGAACTGGTTTTTGCAGTCTCCCAGGTTAGAGGTGATAATAAAGAGTGAAATTAGTACATGAATCAGGTAAGTCCACTGTGTTTGTTATATTTAAATCCACACAATAGTTAAAAAGACATGCAAACCGAATACTGTCATTAACTTTTACCGAAATGCCTATTAAGCGGTGTAAAACTGACAGCATCGGGCACGAAGTATCAGTAGTGAAAGTAGGTTTGAGTCCTGAAATTGAAAATACTGCTTGTTACATTTTTTTTTTCCTCCTTTTTTAAAGTAAAAACTATGACACTAGCACAGTGACGTATACTTATATAAAAAATTGATTTAAAGATATTTATGCGACTCTATTTAGAATCACAAGATCCATCGTTGAAATTGTGAATTGAGTAAATGTAAGAATTTTCCTATGAGACTTTTTTCCATTTTTTATTTTTAATATTTAGTGATAATTATGAGTTGTAAAGATCTACAACAACCCCATTGTTTTTTTAGGACATGTAACCGTTGCATTTTTTTGAAGTTAATTGTACCTTGGTATAATAGTCTTTCTCTAGATTACATGAATTGTATTTCTATCTCATATTATCATATGTTAACCAAATTTTGAGTTATTTTGAAATCAATGGGATTAGATATTGCTAATAAAAATCATTTAAGTTTTTGATTCCTAAAATTGCTCTCTACATTTTATCCAATGCTGTACTATATATTTTACCTTGTTCATTAAATATAGTTGGACTGGAATTAAAATGCAATGGCACTAGTTTTTATCTTTAGCGTCCTGATGATGCAATCTAAATAATTTGCAGTTATCCATGGATCAGGCTTCGTAATTTATGCCCCTTTCATTTATCACATTTGAAGTAAACGCAACATACTAGTTAAAAAGTATAATTATATTAAAATGATAATATAATTCTGTTGAAATGTATAATTATTTACCGTTTTAAAACGATATATTTTTTTAATTTAAATACGATTTTGTTAACTTGTTCATTTATTTTTTACGATTTAAATATAGACAGTTACCGTGTGAGAAATGGACCTGTGACTCCCCATCTCCTCAGTTGTCACATCTAGTAGTACTCCATGGCAAATATAGAAAAATGTACAACTTAGCCTCCACCTGCAAGTTTTGTCCAATATGGCATATCAAGTCATTGCTTCACCAACTCTTTCTAATTTTCGTCAAGAAGTTTCAAAAATTTTGCCAGTTTAAATTTTACAAAGTTTGTGGACACTCTTTAAAGTTGATAATGATCCCCCAAACCTTATATTACTCCCAACGGGACTCACGTAGATGGTGAAGCACAATTCTTATGGTACATGTTGGCCTCAAACAGATTTGAGGTTTGTTGATGTTAATAATTTACATGTTTCTTTCCTAAAAATAGTTATCTTTTTATCTTTTTGCTGGATTTTTTTAATAACTTCTGTTCGAGTATAAATGACCTTCTCAAAGATGTTTGTTTCTCCTTTCCCATAAATAATTATATCTTTCTTTTTTGATGGAATTTAACAACTTCTTCGAATATAGATGGCCTTATTAAACGTATTTAATTAAAGAGGAGTTACATATAATTCTACATTTGTAAATCAAAGATTTTATATCGCAGTTTATGTAGAGAGGAGGTAGACAGACAGAGAAAATATTATTATGGCTAACACATATGTGATGGTGAAATTAAAAGGGGAAAACCATTCAAATTTTAATATTATTCCCTTTTGTCCATAGTAATAGCATGTGAGTGACGAACTGACTCATATCATCACATGGCTTTTGCACACACAGAATTTGGTCCAATTTTCTACTGCTAATTTGGAACTTAGCATAATTTATTAGAAAAACACATTTAAATTTTTAATTTTCTTCTTAGCCTAAGGACAAGGATGGGTTCATCAACATTGTATTCAATGTTTAATTCCAAAAAACCAAAATGTTGAATGATAGAGCTAGGGTCATGTCTTGTTGTTGGCAACATTTTTTCAGTTCATATCCTCTGTCTAATTACTTAATAGTATCCAATATGAAACTACATCATATTAACGTTAAACTATACAAAACTTTATTGTACTATTTAGCGATACAATGTAGTTTTGTTGTGGTAGGACGTAACTTTGTATTGGATACAGTTGGACAAAAAAAAAATTAGACAGAGAATTTGGACCACCATTTTTCACCCAATCGTTAGACGTGGAGATGGAAGTTATTTCCTTTTTCGGTTTGATTGGGAAAAAAAATAGGGTAGCAGTACTTGTACTCATATTTTGTTGATGACGTCTTATTTGCTTCATATTTAGGTGTAAAAATTATAAAGAAATTGAAGTTCTAATATTTTCGCCTGAACAAATTTGGCGAGCCAAAAAAAAAAAAAAGTTCAATCCATAACATTTTTCATGGATTCGGGCATTTGGGCTTTGCTGGTGATGAATAAGCATCTTAGTGGGCTATTTAACCCAAACCGTTGGAAAAACAAAGATTTTTGTCTTTTTTTCGTTGCCCATGAAATGAAACATGGTCCGTCTAGAAATCCACAACCGTTATCAATTAAATTTTTCTCGGGTGGAGCGGGTCCACGGGCCCCAACCATCGACCCGATCCACCCGAGAACGGCTCTATCAATTTTGACCGTTTATTTCAAATGATTCAGGTCTTTAAACTATATCATGCCCTCAACTACAATTATTATATATTTTGGATTTTAAAATATACAAATAATTTTTTTCCGTTTATTTTAAATGAGTCAGGTCTTTAAACTATATCATGCCCTCAACTATAATTATTATATATTTTGGATTTTAAAAATACAAATAATGTTTTTTTTTTAAATCTGTGAAGGTACAAATTACAATATAAGACCTTGTTTTGATGGACACATTTAGTATGAAATATAATCGTTTGAAATATTTGTCAATCCAACCGACACGAACTTGCTAATTGCTTTAATTCAAGCTAAACATACAACTCAAAGGTTTAAATGTGTTTACGTGCTTGAGTAAGTTTTTATCTGCATGAAAATTTGTTCTGTGATCATGATAGTTGGGTTTTCACTGGTGGGATATTTTCAAAACTATGACAAAAGCTAGGAGTATCCTTAATTATTCGAAGGAACCGTTTAATTAAAATTCCTTGATTACTACCATTGTAGATATCATTAATCTCACTTTGAGTTTGGTTTAGTAATGAAATGCGTATCATTCACTCAAAATGGTTCATGAGTTTGATAGAGTATTATTTTGAGAGAATCATAGAGATCTAATTAATCGCTTTCATTCTAATTGAATGATAATGATATTTGTTTTTCAAATGTTAATAATGAGTGTTATTATTACTTATTCCTATTCCTTTCATTGATTTCTTTGAACCAAACACCTCCTAAATCTTTGTATGATATGTTACTTGTCCGTTCTCACTTACAATTATTTTTTTCTCTAAAATAAAACTTGCTTCCAGGGAATGCTGAAGAACATTCACAGATTCTCGAGGAGAGGAAGAGAATTCTCCAATAGATTTTAGACTTCGAGACAGGGGAGGTAGAAACGATTGCAAAGGCCGGAGAGGAAAAAGACATTCATAATGGGAAAATTCTTAAATGGACTCGGTTTACGATTTCATTTGTAAATCTTGTGGTTTAAAATAAAATCATATAAGTATTATTCTACTATTTTATTTTTTTTTGTATATCACTATGTATTATTTTACTTATTTAATTATTTTTTTAAATTACAAAGTTTATAGGTGAGCCGTGAATGAAAGACACCTAAGAATCTCCCTTCCTAATGCAAAAAATGGATGTTCAAACATGGCATATTAGACCAGGTGTGGTCAAATATACTTTTGATCTTCCAATTAAATTCAGCCATGTACATGCACTACCATTTACACCTTGTTCGGGAATCCGGACTATATACTAAATGGTCGGTACGACATCGTCTGAATATATACCTCGATTGCCACCCGTTCCCGATTCAAATAACTATTGTACATATTAATTTCCCCAATTCCTAAGAGAGATGCTAAAACCCTAGCGAAAAAAAAATATTAATTGCAATTGTTTTACAAGATTATCACAGGTGATTAATTAAGGACAGATGGAGACTCATATAACTTACAATTTGTTCGAGAGGCGGCCAATTATCAAGTCCAAGGCTCCAGCGGTTAAATGGATCAAAGAATGGTAAAAAAAAAAAAAATTCCCTCTAATTATTCTCATGTACAATTGCACATATATGGGTGTGAATCTTTTTGGTATTTTTTATCTTTGTTTGAAGTTGCTTAGTTTCACGTGTAATTGCGTACTTGCTTTTAGTCTTTGGTGTTTGATGCAAATTAGGCGTAATAATTTTTGCTGAACTGATTGGGACTGGGATTTTGCATATTTGGTCATGATTTGTTGGGCTTATTGTTTAGTGATTATGTTGATTTTCGAGGTATTTGTTGGTTTAGTTTGTTCAGGAGTATATTTTTTTCCCTCCCTGCTTATGGGCGTTGTGGACATTTAACTGGGATTTTATTAGCGTTTTTGTTGTCACAATTTTATTACGGGACTTTGGGTTTGATTAATGGATAGTAGATGACATTGAAGGTATTTTGTTGTATAGCTGTATATTTTTTGTCAGCCTAACCTGCTGTTTCGTTTCAGGGTGCCACAAGACGTTGTAGCAACAGGAGGAAAGTGCCGTCTTCTAAGATGGGTTAATGGTTAGTTTTCAATGGTTTCACCTGAATTATGACTCTTTTTTGGAAAATTGAACAGTGTTCTCTATTTCTGACGGGGAAATATGTTTTATAAATTGTATTTATTTATTTATTTTGGATGTTCTATCATACAATTAGCTAAATCTATTTTTTTTTTGGGGTACGGTTAGTTGAAAACTCATGTTTGCATGAATGTTTTCCCTTTTTTTTTTTCAGATGTTGATGTCTGTATTCTTTTCAAGCTCTCCAAAGTATGTTACGTGTCTTGTGATTGTGTTATAAGGAAGTCCAGGGCTGTGTTTGTTTAGTCTTGTTTTTAAAAAACATGTTTTTTAAAAACTTCAAACACGTTTCCCAAACAGCTTTTTATCTCACAAACACATTTATCGAGAAGAATTTTTAAAGTTGCTACCGTAATATTTCCTAAAAAACGCCCCTAAAAACAACCATCCAAATGGAGCCCAGGACGCCCTTCTAGTATAAAAATCATATATCTTATCGCCCTTGGCTGTTTCCTAATTCTTCTTTTACTTTGATTTTTCTTTTGTAAAGTGCAGTTTTGAGCCTGAAATTTGTTGTAATTTAGAAAGAAACTGTTGTTTGTCCAATTGGATTAAATACCTAGGTGGAATGAAATGCTTGGATGATCGTTGGTTTGGAGTATCTTTTAATGTGATCGTGTATATTTGAGGGGAGGGTATGGTTATTTACCCATAACTGCTATTGAATTGCAATTTTGTATCTTATCATGGTTTTTTCTGGAAATACATGTAAACTGGGAGTCCAATTTATGACATAGGATAAATGTTGACCAATAGTATCTTGACATTTGTGTCCTTCTGGAAAGTCTGATGGTCTCTCTCTCTCTCTCTACTTTTCTCAACTAATTTGCAATTTTAACTTACAGACATGTGTAACAAACTCCAAAGAACTTCCTTTTTGATACGGCAAAATTAGAGATTTGTTTACCTGAACTGCAAAGAATTGTAGTCCTCTTGCTATTGTGAGCAAATGCATGGCTAAATTACCTGGCTTGTGGTGGATGTGAATGTCTTCTAGGGGGTTTTATGGTGATACAAATTTTGAGTATTGAGATGAAATAGTGAAATGGTCTATGTGACCTGCCATAAATTGGGGTAAATTTTAGATAAGGTACAAACATGAAAGACAAGTATTGGGCTTTAATGAGATCGGATAACGACTGTTGAAGCTTGAATTAGCTGAGCAAAACTTTTTGATGTTCTAATTACTAATGCTGTTGCCTTTTTTCTTTTTCTTTTTATTATTAATATGTCTGCTTTGCTTAGCCAGCATCTTAGGCCTTCTGTATGTTTGCTGCTTGTTTCCTGACATTTTTGTATTTTTTTCTGCAAGTAGTATCTAGTCCTTATAGAATTGTGCTCTATTCATCAGGGTAGACATTTAAAAAACAGGGTAGGCCAATTTTACTGATATAAGCAACTAAACAAGTGTCTTTTTTCTTTGTGTTTGTCAAATGAAGATAACTTGAATTTGATGGCCCTTTTCTTTTAGAGGCAACATTGAAGGCTATTAAAGACAAAAGAGAACCAGAAGTGCCAGAGCCGGAGCCTGAACCAACCACTGAAGTTCTCTTTCTTTGTAGTTATGAAGGCTGTGGAAAGACGTTTATTGATGCCGGGGCATTGAGGAAGCATTCACACATCCATGGAGAGAGGCAATATGTTTGCCACTATGAGAATTGTGGGAAAGTACGGCGGTCAATTGTTTTTTACCATGTTGTACAGTTAATTTTGGATAAAAAACTTAGTTAAACATGGATTGGAAACAACATGAACCCAAATTTTGTTCTGATGTACGCTGCCCTTGAAGCATCCTGGATTAATAACCTTAAATTTCTTCCTTTGAATTTCGGAACGTTCCTTTGTAAAAATTGTGTCCATGAATTTCATTTCCCTCTGCTCTAGCATGTTTTCTTTTTAGGAGACCAGATCACCTCATAAAACATGAAATTCTGCTTTTGTCTATTCCCTGAAAAAGTAGCAGAATAATGTTGGCTTATGTCTGGCCATCTACTTTTCTTATTTTTTTCTTTTGTGGCTGGTCAATCATATCTTATGGAGTTAGTGTTTAGATTTTTGCTACCCCGGCTGTGTCTGGTTTGTTTTTTGTCTGGTGATAGGGGATTTGTTTATTGATTAATGGAATAATTTTGCAGAAATTTTTGGATAGTTCAAAATTGAAGAGACACTTTCTTATTCATACTGGGGAGAGGGATTTTGTGTGCCCACATGAAGGGTGTGGTAAGGTAATCAATCACTTGACTCCTGGAATATGGTACCATTAATATATGACTGTTCTTCTTCCTCCTCCTCCTCTTGTTAATCTTTTTCAGGTTTTCCTTGGCTGAATCTTGGCTTGTAATTTGTCTTATATTTATATCTCTTTGCTATAATTATACTGGATGTACCTTGCTATATTTTCTCAATGCTACCAGCATCTCTCTCTGTCTCTCTCTCTGAAGTATTACATTTATCAGTGCCCAAATGATTAGGTTTTTCTCAGATGGTAATATGTGAATCAGATTCATCCTTCATAAAAGAATGGGCCTTTATTAACCAATACTTTTCCAGTCCTCATATGTGAGCCGATTTATGATTGATCAGTGACTTACAAATTGTGTTTGAAGGTTATGCAAGTCAAGATTGTTGTCTGACTTCCTTTGCCTAACTTTATCCTTTTCTTGGTTATTCATTTTGCAGGCATTCTCATTGGATTTCAACCTTAGATCACACATGAAAACACATTCACAGGAGAACTACCATATCTGCCACTATCCAGATTGTGGAAAACGATATGCGCATGAATACAAGCTAAAAAATCACATTGCAACTCATCATGAGAAGGTTTATTACTTTCTGTCTGTTCTCTTCGGTTGCATACCTCTCACCTAAGCTTTGTTCAGTCTTGATTTTGAATTGGTTTGTCATTCTTTTTGTAAAGTTCTTTGGGGAATTGACTAACTCTTCTGATGGAAATGGGCTTTAGATGGTGGGGTTTGTGATAGTTTTGTAGGAAACTAGTAGAATATGTTTGTTGTGTGCATCGTGAATTCATATATGTCATTTTGTGTGACAGAAAAGAGGGGTGAGCATGGGGTCCACAGCCCCTGCTTTTGGCAACTGTGAACCAATGACTGTAAATTCATTTTCCAAGGCCCCTCCCCTTCCCCCAGGGACTGCAGGTTTGGGGATGTGGGGAATCGCATGGCTTCTGATTATCTTCTTTTGGTTAACTGTTATAGCAATGCCTTAATGTTAAGAGACCAGTCCAACAATTCACTTGCCAGAAGATTTTGGTGGATAAATATTGGGTATCATCACGGCATAAGGGTTTTATTGGCCAATCAGGAAATAAGACTCTCTCAGCATCCTACAACTAAACACTCATAATTTTACATTTATTTGATAACTGCGGCGTCTAGATAAAAGTTTATAAGTAGCTTTTTTTGAATTGTTATGTGGCAACTTGCAACTGGCAAAAGTAAGGTGCTTTGTATGCGAAGTAATTAGTATGAATAATTGAATGGATGCTGCCTTTTTCCCCCCTTTTTGGGACATATTGTTTTCATGTTACAATTATCTTTGAAGTGGCTTGTGTGTGCTTCTGTCCTCACTATGAAGGTCTGCAAAGTCTTTAAGCTTCCATTTTTTTTTTTTTGGTTGGCAAAAAACAGTAATTCTCAGTTTTTTAAAGAATAAATTTCTGTTGAGTTCATAATTTTCTTTACACTGTCTCTATAGTTCTGATAACTCCTTCATTCTGCAGAATATGGTAGAAACTCCCAAGTATACCCTCCCCACAGAGAAGCCACTGAAAACTCCAAAATCTTCTACAGGAGCTTATAGCTCTGCATCGTCAGACCGCCCTTATGCCTGCCCATATGAAGGGTGTGAAAAGGCCTACATCCATGAGTACAAGCTAAATCTTCATTTAAGAAGAGAGCACCCTGGCCATTTTAAGGATGAAACTCCTAAGAATGTGCAATCAGCTGCTGAAAATGAGATGGACGAAGGCAGTGATCAAGATGCATATGCTGGAAAACGTGGGAATGACAAAAGCCAGAAGCAAAACAAGCCAAAGCCAAGCTTAAAATTGCCTCCGGCAAAAGCTCAACGTAAAAGCTCCAATGCTTCTGCAGCTAATGTAAACGTAATGAAAAAGCCTTGGCCAGTAAAAGAAGAAGTATATGATGAAGAAGATAGTGAAGAAACAGAAGAGGAACGTGACAATGTTGGGGATGGTTGGAGGTTTGCAGAAAATGAAGAAGATGATGAAGAGACTGAGTACGAGGATTAATATTGTTGATATGCATCCATGCATAGGAATTGATCTATGCTTGTGAAATGCATAGATGTATCTCATCCTATATTTAGAACAAACCTCATGTCCTCTTTTACAAACGAGATTTTCTATCTGTGAAAAATACCTCTGAGGTAATTTAAGTCAACTGACTACCATTTTCTGTGAAGACCTCATTAGCTTTTAATTGAATATCAAGTTGGTCTCCCTCTATACATTAGTCTGAAAGGATTGTTCTGTAGTTCACATTTGGATGTAATTTCAGCTATCATCTTTTATTCTTAGTTCACACACAATCTCGCTCAATCTTCGGTTGACTGACTAAGGGAATAAACCGTATTGGTGTCGTACGTCATTTTATGGTGACTTGTGAAAATATGATATCCTTCAAAAATATTTTACACTTAAAAAATTATATATAGCTTATTCCACTTTCTATGTACTCAATCCGTGTATCATTGGGTTGAACTGCCACATTGTTATAAATCGAGTAGATGCCCAAAAACATTCATTGTTTCTCCAGTCAAATTTCTGCCAAAATTCATATAAGTTGAAAACAAAATAAAGCTCCATGAAAGACAACCCTTCATCCTCCCTTAAAAATAATTCAAGCACCCTAAATATAAATTCAAGTGGAAAAGGATGAGGCTCAGCGACTACAAAAAAGAGAAAAGAGACATTGAGGGAAGGAAAGTAAAAAGTTCCAACATAAAGCCTCTGGTCAAAGCGTTTAATGGGATTTCACATATTCTTGAACAATATGAAGGCCCTCAGTCTCTTCTCCATAATCCTGCAAAATAATCAGATCATCAGGTTTCATAGACAATTTCTTTTTTTTAGAAGGGCAGACAAAGGAGAAACAGTCTTAATCTCATCAAGAAATTTCTACTTGAAATAAACTCCAGCATAAATAGAAAACCAATCATTAGACTCGATTCTCATGAAGAATTCCAGGAAGACACACGATTTAGATGTTAATTTCATGAAAGATAGAAGATCCCTATCAGATTAATATAATTGATAGATAGCATGATATGGAGGAGTATAATTCAATATGACAGACTTTCCAATTTAAGTGAGAAATGAAACTTCATATTTCCTGAGAAGGCAACTCAGATCCATCACTTCATAAAAGGGAATTAGTCCTTGGAAATGAATCACAATTTATTACCTTCACAACAACACAGGAGCAACCAACCACTTTCCTTGCATTACCTTCAGAATCAATCTTGCACAACTGTAGATAATTAGCAAAAAGGGAGCATGATTTAACAGGATCACAATCAATTTGAATTTATTATCCAGAACCAGATTGGAAGTAAGAGAATAAATAAGTACAGAGAAAGGTCCCCATGGGACTTTGTAGAAGACGCATAAAAAGAAGCAGGTCATGCTTAAGAGTTTTAACACTTTGAATACTTCAAAGATTTTACTAGCCCACTGCGAAATTGGCAAAAAGCAGAAAAAGTTTCAGCAAGGAATGATACTTACGCCAGCCCATTCACCAAGAGTCTTGGCACTAGGTACTGTAATCAAACTGACATTATGATCTGCACAAAGGGCTTTCACCAGTTTTACATAATCTGGCTGGTCACAATCCTCTGCCAAAACACAAAGCTGTGCAGCATGCTTCTCAATTACTTTGGCAGCTTCATGGAGACCCCGAGCAAGACCTCCATGAGCTTTTGATTTCCTTAATACCAATTGAAGAGCAGTCATGATGTCCATGGGTTCTCCCAGAGCTGGCGCAGGAGTCTCTGCAACAGCAACATCCTCTCTGTTGTACAAGATATAAACATTAGAAAAACATATGCAAAAATAATCATTCATCACAATAATGGGAAGAAGATACATAGATGCAAAATTGTAAGGTGAACATCTTCTCACTGAAAGTGAGACCATAGAAAAAACTGGACGCTAGTGGGTTTGCCATAGACTAAAATGAGAAGGGGGTTGAAGCTACTGCATAGGTTTGAGTTGTCATGCCATCAGCTCAATTAACGCAAAGGAAAACTGATTTCATTAAATGCTAAAACACTTAAGGATGTAGCATTTGTTTATGACATGACTCGTGCTCATGTACAGATACAAATACAAGATCACACTTCTTTTTAACAAGTGTTGGTTAAAACTTAGTTAAACCAAGTTAAAAATCATTCAAATGGCACTTCTGCAGTACCATAACTAATCATTTACCAATTGTGATGATGCCAATAGGCTCATAATTTTAGTAAAGTTCAACTGCTCAGCTCTACAAAACCTTTCTCAGACTATTACCAATGCAATAATCTATTTCTGGCAAATATTAATTCTGTGATTATCCAGCTTTTATTTACAAATGATGTAGAAAACATGTCAAATCATTCCCAATTAAATAATCCAATAAATAGGCCAAGACACAATCCCAGGTTCAAACACAGACTGAAAAAAAAAAATTCTTACCGAAGACTCATCACGACTTATTCAAGTCCTTAATTGTCTTAAATTTTCGCCACTATAAAAAATGACATGGATTTCCCTACATTCTAAGCTAGTTTACAGCATACTATGCAATTTCAACCTCTCATTTGATACACATATGAAGGAAAAAAAAAACGAATAACAAGAAAAATGCCTGCAAGAAACTATACAAAAACATGTGGCCCACCTAATAATTTGCAACCGAATTCAAGAAATCCCATCTCCAAAAACCCATCTCCTTTCTGGGCAACCATCCATTTATTCGAATAAAGCCCAGAATCCCCATTCCATTACAATTTCTGATTAATTTTTTAAATTATTTAGCAGACGCATAAAACAGCAAATCAGAATATAAAAATTAAAAACAATATCAACAATTTACACATACCCAGACATTTTCGCTGACTGATAGCAAACTCAAAAAGCCCTTTTCCTGTTAAAGAATATAAGAACAAAAGGAAAGTGAATTAAGTATCGATTGAGGGCTAAATATAAAATCTTAGTAAATCCGTTCTCTCGTTTTGCAAATATTATATATTATGCAATAAAAAGAAAAGAATAATACAGGGGAAAAAACATGAACTGATTAGTAATATAATAAAGATGGGGGTTGACCTGGCAATTTTGGGGCAGCAAATCTGCAGATCACGTAGGAAAGTGAAGAAGAAATTGAGGGTAGCAGCCGTGGGGTTTCCAGGGGTTTATATGAAAAGGGCCGTCTAAAACCTCTTTTACCAATTCTTTTAATGGAGAATTGCCGAATTGTCCTTGAAGTTTGAAAAAATTGTCATTGCAGTGCTTATTTTATTGTTAAAATTATACAGATTTTACTATTTCACTTGAATGCTACAACACAGAATAGCTTCAATCTCAGTTCATCAAGGATTAAATGAACACTCCAATTGTTATTTTTCTTGAAAAATTATCATATTATTACACAAGAAAATAATTCTAATTTTTTTTATACACAATTTGAATATTTGTTTGTTGGTTATGTTTGTATCTATACACTTGTATCTCTGTTACGTGACAAATTTTGGCATTACACAACTTGCATAGTACTCATTGTGTAGCTTGTGCATTGCCTTGCAAATTAGTTGGATACTTGTGGAGATAGTCACAACATTATGCATACTTTTTTCTTTTCTGATGATCTTGGCCATGAAACATATCTGATAGTTTAAATTTATGCACTCATATTGCATTTAATCCATATGAGCATTTATATATAGAGTACTGATTGTTGGGAGATTAAAAAAACACTAATTTTTTTAATAACGAATTGCTATGAGTTATTCTGGATGAATTTTTCTTCTTTATGATGTCAATAAACGGTTAATTATCTTACATTAATTCCACTGTTTTGTATTAGAAGCCAAGGCTCTAGACCATTATTATTGTAATTGATTCTACATGTCTCTCTCTGCAGCTTTTGCCCTACCTATCTTCTGTCTTTTGGGCAAAAAAGAAATACAAAAGAAGACAGATTCATTGCCCTATGAATATATAGGCATACACATGCAATCATACTCATATACATGCATATTTGTGTGTGTTCTTCTACATGTCTGTATCTATCTATGTTTCCATATTATTCGTCATGTTGTAATATGAGAAATAAAAATGTGTACTCCTTGCTCTTTTATAAACCTCAAAGGACAACTTTTCACAAAATCCTAATAACAATACAATTTACATATTGATCACGACATTTAACCACCAAAGAAAACAATTGTAAATAACAAAATACTAGTAGTAATTACTATTCAAGCGTCACTCACAATAAACTTTTGTTTCAATCTTTTCACATTCTCACAAACTACTTTCGAGCTAGGAATGATCAAATTGGAATCTTGCGCAACCCTTGATGATTTTGCAAGAATTTTCTTCTTATTATTGTTGATCCAATTCCTCAAGGCAAGTTTGGTCATTCCAACTTCAGAGCAAAATCTCTTGATATTTTTCTCGTCACAATTTCTTATCGTCCAACCTATTTTGTTGGCAAATGCTTCCAATTTTTCTTTTGTCTCTGGATTAACCTTCATCCTCGTTTTCTTTGTTACTGTTTTATTCATCTCATTCTCTTCATCACTTATTTTTTCAGATTGTCCCTCTACTGCATGTGGAATAGCAGCTTGCACTTGATCCATAACTTGTGCTTGTATTTGCTGCCTCAGTGCTGCTGTTAACATTGGCTGAGTTGCATCAGGTATTGCATGAGAGCCACCATTATTATTTGTGTTCAAACTTTTGCAATGGCTTTGGAGCTGTACTTCTACCTTTCTATGGAAATTTCGATGACAGCCACATACAGCACAAAATGAAGACCTCGGTGTTCCTTCTGTGCCACTAGTTTCATATTCACCACAACCATCAAAGATATATGACATTGATTTTACTCCATGGTTCCGTAAGCACTCCATGTATTTCACATTGCCAATGCCTCCTTTTGCTCCATGAGAAGCATTGCTGGAAGCCATGGAGGAACAGAAAGGAACAAAATTTAGGATAAGAGTAAACAGGGCTTTGCTTTTGCAAGATTGCAAGCAAGAATGGAGGTGAGTTGATACATGATAGCCATAGATGTAACGTATATAAAGCACGACCAAGTGTAAAGGTGTCGTCTTGCATGGCTGTTTGGTGAAACCTTGAAAATTCAATGGCATCTGGTAGTCACATGCAATGACATATGGAGATATGGACAATTGCCTTTTTAATATTTGGCATTATTTATGAGCGCAAAATGTGAAAAAAGCAATTTTGTATCTATATCGTGTTGTATAAAGTTTCAAATTGATGTTACTGTCTCTACAAATAAGATAGCTAGCTCTAAATAGGTATCCTTTGAAGTTAGGCATACTTAAAAACGAAGTGATCATTTTACCTTTTGGCAATAAAGAAATAAAAAAATTTTATATCATTTATGGCTAAATAAGTTATGTTATTTTCTTGCCGTTTTAAGATTTGCAAAAAGTAAATTGCTTCATTAATATTTTACAATTTTCAAAAGTTTTATAGCTAAAGTGGAATTAATGGACCTAACCATATCTCAAAACCAAGTTGCTCAACAAGTGAAGTTTGATCAACAATAAGCAAAATATTATTAGGGTTTAGTTCCTACAATTGGCTAGGGAAATACCTTACACTTATGCAATAATTGACTTCATGTTTTTAACATTAGGCTTAATATGTCCACATAATTTATAATGATTGATCAAACCAAAACCCTAAATTGTGAAATAATTTATTATACGATCTAAATTTTTTACAATATACTAAATATATACTAAATTATTCACTCATAATTTGTGATGGATAGAGTTTTGTTGAGCTTCAATAACCAAAACTAAAAAATGGATATTATACAATATGAAATTATAGATGATTCTAAACAACATGTTTATATATTTATATAATAGATTTGATTTTTTTTCCTTAGTTAGTGATAAAATATAATGTAGATATGTGGGATTTTTTAGTGTCATTACTAATTGTATCTTAACTCGATGGACATTTCAGTACATTAGTAAGTGTCTTTCTCATTTAATTATTTAAAGTTGCAAAAAACATTATTATATCATTTTTTTTCACCTTACCCAACTAAAAGCTATAACTATTATCAAATATCAAGTTGGGTGTGAAATTCTTTTTAATGAATATGATATTTCTAATTTCTAATTGCTTTATATAAGACAAAAATAATAGAATTACAAATTTAAGTTATGCAATGATTGAGAAAAAATCAGGATTTAATTTCTTATGTATGACCGTAATTATCTCATAAGTGAGTAAGAAATAAATAATCAACGTATATTTCTTCATACTTCAATGTTGTATAATTTGTATAATATTTCACTATTTACATCTACATAATGGGATATTTCAATTTACTAGACAACTATTAATATGCTCTTATGCATATCAAATAGCATTTTCATATAGATTCATTATTCATTTTTTATGTTTGAATATATACTAAAAAATATGCACAACAAATATAAGAACAATAAATTACAATAATATATACTAATTGGAAGCAAAAATTGATTCCGTTTAATTTGATGTTCATTCTCATTGAAGATGTTCCTTTCAAAATTTTTCTAGTTATACCTAAAAACATACTTTGTAAGTTATTGATATTACAAAGTTTATCAAACTACAAATGCTCAATTTCGGATCACAAAATAAATTAGATCGATCAAATCTAAATGATTATGGCTACAATACATAGAAAAAAAATTTATTCCATAGAAAAATAAATGCAATTATGTGAATAGTCAAATTTTATCTCTTTGAGAAACAAAAAAGCATAAAGCTACTGTGTCAAAAATTTATTAATAGAACATGGTATAAATATATGATTAATAGCTTAAAACATGTATCTTAATTGGCATATAGAAAAAATGAATCCAACTTATATGTCAACCATTTGGAATTAAATAAGCAAACCGTAGCATTCTTTCTGTGACAATATATAAATTGATCTAGAGAGTAGATGTGCAAACAACCGTGAGTTTAATAACCATAAGGATAATGAAGAAAAAGCTCGATCTTACTTAGGTATATCATATAGATTATATACGATTCTTATCCTATAAGTTAAATGCTTATTAAACTATAAGACTTGTTTGAGTGAATTAAAAATTTAAGAGAATTAAGTAAATAATAAAAAATTTTAAGAAATAGTAGTAAGAGAAATGATTTATATACTCTATCTTTTCAAGCATACACTCCTCTAGTTTCTTTTTATTATATGAGAAGAGTAAGAAAACCTTATTATTTTTTTGTACATGTAAAACTTAAATTTTTATAATTTATATTTTAGATTAACATAAATTCTAGATCTTATGATCTAGAGATATTTAAGGGTTGTTTATCTATCACAAAATAAGGAAGAAACTATATGTATAAAAAATTGGAGTTTGCAAACCATTAATGTTTTGTTTGATAAGTTTTTCTTTGAGTACTAGTTCAATATCCTTTCTCATATGCACGCACAAAAGCTCCAAATGCTCACTAATTCCTCTCCTGTAGCACAAAAATTCCCACATCGGTTGTGTAGTAATGTTAGAATGAATAGATAAATTTGATGGTTAACACAAAAGGTTGGATCTCTTTTGTGTATATCATCACTCCTCTTTCTATTCTCCCCTAATTCTTATGAAATTCTAAAAGAAGAAAAAATACTGCTCTGCGAAGTTAATATTTAGTAGAGTGCAAGGTTAATATTTAGTTAAGTGGAGTGTTAGTTAACCCCAAAAAAAACTCACTAATTCCCCTCCTGTAGCACAAAAATTCTCACATCGATTGTGTAGTAATATTAGAATGAGTAGATAAGTTTGATGGTTAGCAGAAAAGGTTGGATCTCTTTTGTGTATAACATCACTCCTCTTTCTATTCTCCCCTACTTCCTATGAAATTCTGAAAGAAGAAAACAAAAGCTCCAAATGCACATAAAACCAAAAAAAAAAAAAAACCGACCATGTAAATACTAAAAATACCCGGGTAAAGCTGCAAATTCTCAAATCCTTTTTATTTTAATATATTTTCTTGTAAAAATTTCAAAAGAAGCAATAAATACCTAGCACGCTGAGTTTCAGTACAAGTTACGACGTCCCCTTGAACATCAAACACTCCTAAAAAATGGCTGGTGAATCGTCGGCGACGGCGGCATCGCCTGTGACAGAGGAGGAGATAACTCTGACTGTGAAGTGGAGCGGCAAAGAGTACACCGTGAGAGTGTGTGGAGACGACACCGTTGGAGAGCTAAAAAGGCGCATATGTGAAGTAACAAATGTGCTACCTAAACGCCAGAAGCTTCTCTACCCCAAAGTCGGCTCAAAGCTCTCCGATGATTCCACTCTTCTCTCACAACTTTCCCTTAAATCCTCTCTCAAAATGACCATGATCGGGTTTGCTCTAATCCCTTCTAATTTTATACAAAAATCTAATTTTTTTAAAATGTTTCTTGATTTTTTTATTCACTGAAATATGGCATCACAAGTACTTTGGGAACTTGATTTTATGAATGAAATGTTTCAGTTAAAGGATTTTGGCAACTGGGTTGTGATTAAATTTTGATCTTTTTTAGGTTTGTCGGTAAAGAGTTAGAAGGTTGTTGTATAGTAGGTTGTGTTGAAAATTTTTTACTTGTGATTTACTAGGGGTTTAATAGGATAATTTACTGCTTCACTTTAGCATTTGATCATGTCAAATCTGGTATCTGTTCTAGATTTTAGAAGTAAGGTTGTGGTGAAGACTGTTGTTGAAATTGTCGTACAGTTGGATTACTTTAATTGTCTCCTGTTTCATGAATTTAATATTGGGATGAGATACATCATGATTGGTCTTTCAAGTTAGCGTTTTCTAGGTTCTGTTGTTACCTTGAGAAAACAAGAACTTCTGTTGTTATTTCTGTTTCCAGAACTAAAATAAATTTGGGATGATATCATCTTTTTTGGAGCAGTATAATAGTAATCAACAGTTCTGTTGGTTCCTTTCTTTAAAAGTTACAGAGAGTAGTAATTTGGAAACCTTTCTGCCACGTTTGGACTGAAAACCGTATTGTTGTGGTTCAATTGAATATCTTGGTGACATGTTGGGTTATTCTTTTAGATTTTTTAAAGAATGTTGGCTAGACTTGGAATAGATTTTTATCAGTAGCATTTTCATGCCATGATAGTATGACTCAGTGTCAATCCGTATGTCATTAGAACTTTAAGCTATGGTATTTTTGAAGGAAAGAAAATCTGAATCCACTAATCTGAATGGCACTAATATCTGATCTGATGTAGATTTTGGAAATTACTTACCAAGTGGTGTGAGTTTTTGTTTGTAAGTACATCAGTCTTGTTCTGACTAGTAACTGTACTTTTCTCATTTGAAATGTTCTTGGGTTTGTAGTACCGTTGAAGATGATATATTTGTGGATCAAGTGGATTCCCCAGAGATCATGGATGATTTTGAACTTGGGCATGATGAAGTAGTAGACATCAAAGATAAAGAAGTTAATAAACAGAAACTTCGAAGACGCATTGAGCAGTACAAAGTAAGTGTATCTTTAAACATTATTAAATTGATAAGAAAGCTCTAGTGATGGCAGTTTATAGAGGTCTTCTATTCCTCTGGAGGCGTTCAGAGATGAGAGGGGGGGGGGGGGGGGTTGAAGGTGAGTTGTTGAAGCAGAAGTAAGTTTCTATGCATGGGATTCCCATATGGTAATTACAAGAAAAAATTTTGACTGCCTAGAAAGAGCTAATTGATTAGTAGATGTGTATTGTACATATTGGCAGTCTTTTGTGGAATCTTTTGCTTTTCTCTGTTGTGGAAATGACTTAAAAAAAGCTTTTGTATTATCATTCCTTGGAGCTGTGTTGATAACATTTTGTTGAAGAAAATGAGCACTTTCAAAATTGCAGCTCTTTGATGCTTCCTTTCTTGATTTAAAACTGTGATTCTTCTTATTTTGTAGTTGCTAATTGTTAATAATTTTAGTCTAATCTACTAATATCATTAATGCACTCATGGTTTTTCTCCCATCTTTACAGTCACTAGGAACTCTAATTTTCTCTTGAATCTACATTCTCTGTAATGTTTGGAACTTCGGGACTCTTAGCATTGGCTAATGAACAGATTTTTGCCCAGCAACAGGAAATAAACATTGGATTGAATTGCTGTAGTAGTAATCATAATTCCTGTCTGTCCTAGGACTTTGTTGATCTTGATAAGCATTAAGCTTTCTTTGCTGCTGAATGAATATAAGTTTGAGCTTTAAATTTCCTGTGTGTACCCTTGCACCAACTAGAATTGCATGCACCAGTCTGCCCATGAAAACAACCTTTGCCTATATAAAAAGCGTTCTCTTTCCTTTTAGACACAGGCACAAAGATTTCTCTAGGCAAGTTCTTTATTGAATTTAAATTTTAGGGTTCAGACAACTGATTTGTCTCTGTTCTTCATCCTTTCTGTCAGTGGTAAAAAATGGTGAACTTGCAGTGTCTTTTGTTTCTTGCTTAGTAACTTGACACTTGTGATAAACAGTAGACATTCCCTTATGAGCCAATTGCAGATTAGTCACCATGACCTAATCGATGAGCGATATCATTTAAATGCACATCTAATTTGTAGTCAAGATACTTGTCTCATCCTTTATGGAATAGCCTCATAATCAACTGAACTGTTTAGTCTGGCATGACTTTATTCGTCCTTGTTTACAAAGTTTTCATCAAATCTAAGTTGGTTCCAATTGACCTGCTCCTTTATAGTTCAGTTAATTATTCGGTTTTGAGTTATACTATATTAGATTCACGAAGGTTGAGTGCATTCAAATTCTCACCTGATAGGAGAAGGAAATGGTTAATGCTTTCCTTTACTTGGTTGGAGAGGAAAATGAACTAAATGAGCATTCTCTTTGTATATTTATGCATCCACTTTCCTAAAGTTACACTACGGTGCCCCTCCGTCATTGGGGAGATAGGTAATGCTGATATAGACTACCAGTTCCCCACCCCTGGGCTGCCCCCTTCTTAAAAAGAGCATTTTTTCCCCTTCATCTCCTTATCTGTTATATTTTTCTGCCAAATGAAGAGGTGTACTTCTTGTTAATGTCAATTGAATTATTGGCTATTGAATTCTAGATCGAGCTCCAGAACCCATGCCGTGAAGGTAAAAAACTGCTTGTTCTGGATATTGACTACACCCTGTTTGATCATCGGTCGTCAGCTGAGAACCCGGCCCAACTGATGCGACCTTGTAAGTGTATATTTAATTTGCTTAATATGCTTTCTTTCTAGGTGGCCAACTTCTGAAAACTATCTTGAATAATCGATTGCAGATCTTCATGAATTTCTCTCTGCCGCTTATGCTGAATATGATATTATTATCTGGTCCGCTACTAAGTGAGTTTTCTTTGTTTGTTGTCATATATTATTTTAAGGGTCCTGTTTTCCTCTCTCTCTCTCTCTCTCTCTCTCTCTCTCTCTCTCTCTCTCTTTCTCTTTTATTATTATTTTTTGTTTGGTGGGGGGGGGGGGGTGTTGAGAAGTAGGGCAAATTACAGTTAGAGCGTCTTTGGTACCCTACTTGTTTTCAAAATTTGCCAATGCTTGGACTTACATTACTTGCTACTTTACAAATTTGAAGGGTTGAAGCCTCCACTTCATGTAGAAGTATTGTACAGGATGTAAACAGAGTGGCAAAATTGACTGACGAAAGATGCTGTGACAAGTTATTTCCATTCTAGATAGTATTATATGTGACTTACAGATCAGTGTTGACTTGATATTTTCTGTATAGTTTTTCTGTCCAACTTTCCCTTGAGATTGAGCTTGTAACTCTGTGATTTTGCTAAAGACACATATTAGTGTTCCTCTCCTTATTTTCTGATCAAGATAGTTCCCCACATATTTGAAGTCTCTGGAGCAGGAAATTTTGGGATTTCGTGGAACTATGACCTCTCTTAATTGTTTTGTATGTAAATCCAAAACAATTGTGAATATTTAGAATTGTATGGAATCCTGTAACCGATATTTTAGTTCCATTCAACAGCATGAAGTGGGTTGAATTGAAGATGGGACAACTTGGCGTACTGAATCATCCTAGCTACAAAATTACGGCACTGCTCGATCATTTAGCTATGATCACAGTTCAATCAGATACTCGTGGGGTCTTTGACTGCAAACCACTTGGCTTGATTTGGGGGCATTTTCCACAGGTTCACTTAACTCTTTACATTCTTCTTTATTTTGTCTAATGATAGATGATTATATGGCTATTCTTGTTTCCAAACCTTAAAATAACTTTACCTTTGCAAGCTTACATTTCACTCAATGCTGTATGATTCTAGTATTTTATGAAAATTTATAGTAATCTAGATCCACTTCCTGCTCTACTGACATATTTTTGTCTTGCTATTGATCATTTCCAGTTTTACAATTCAAAGAACACCATAATGTTTGATGACCTACGAAGAAATTTTGTAATGAATCCTCAAAATGGTTTGACCATAAAGCCGTTCAGAAAGGCCCATGCAAACCGAGGCAATGATAGGGAGCTCGTGAAACTCACTCAATATTTGCTTGCTATAGCGGATCTTGATGATCTTAGCAGCCTTGATCATAATAACTGGGAGTCATATAACGAGGACAATTCCAAGAGAAGACGGCATGCATGATTCAGTGGATGATTCTGAAATTGTATAGCTACCCTTCTTTGAACACTGTTCCTATTTTGTTGGTGAAAAATCAGTGGTCTCACTATTTTGTTCATCAAGAAGCATCTTCTCTCCTTGTCAAGGGAATGCATCCTACCTATTGGCATAAACTGATGATAAGCGAAATGTATTGTCTAGGAGTGGACTGCAGGTGCTGAAATTTCACATGCGTACATATGTATGCACATTGGGTTGGACTTTTGATTTCCATGGTTAAGTTGTCCTTTTGGTACTTTTGTAACAGTGCCAGTCTTTTGGTGTCTTACTATTCTTATTCTTCATGCTCGAGACCTTAATTATTATGTACAATTCCACAGCTGAGTAGCTGGACTTTGTCATATCTCTGAATGGTTGCTCACACAATGGCAGTAATATTTTTTGTTTGCTTAAATTTTGAAGTAATCATATAGGGCGACTTACATTTTTTGGTCCCTTTCCTTCTTGTCTTGTCCCAGTTTAATCCGCACATGTGAGAAGCTAAAATATCAGAGAACTTGCTACACTGGGACAAGCTCAAACCAAAGGAGACTAGAATGGCAGCATGTGATAGAAATGTTGAATTCGATTCATCAAAATTTGAAACTCCTTCTGAATTTCCTTCTTTTTTGTTTTCTTTTTCTTAAAATTTAGCTGCTAAATTGGTTAAATCTAGTTAGGCGAAGTTGATGTTTTTTGTTAAATGTTTCGCGAATAGCCCATGTTTTGCTTTTACCGCACTGCGAATGTTCGTGATTTTATGGCATAACCAGTTAGATAATAAAATCTATTGACTTTAGATCTCAAATCAACAGAAATATTTCTATCCCATGCACTTGAATTTTGAAATCATAAAGCTACTGTATCTTATGAGATCATAGTATACTAGTATAAAGTTGCATTCGTGGGAAAAATACAAAAACAAATTTATATGGTTCATTATTGCTTCCTCCCCGTAGATACTCGACTTGCTAAAAGATTCAATAATTGTATTAAAAAATATCAAAGAATAAATTCTCTGTTTTTTATTTTTCTGCCTTCTTCTTTTTTATTTTCCATTTTTTTAAGTTCTAGGTGAATAAGTTGGCAGATTGCTTGGCTAATTTGGCTTGGGACAGCAAAGAGACAAATTAATTTAATTTTAAAAAGTGAAAAAGGGGCAATGAAGGCAGAAAATAAATGAAAAAAAGCAGAATGTTTAATTCAAAGAACGTCCCAAAACGGCTGGCCTTGGCCTCGGAGCCAAACGCGTGACTTTGAATTCGTAACAATTCCAAAATATACGCAACATTTACCACCTAAATGTTGCTGCAAAAACAACCTTCTTTACATTAATTTTTGTCTATCACATTAATTGTGATTTTTTATTTCCTTTCTTTTATACACAAAATTGCAGATTCCATGCATTGCATATTCATACACTGAACTCTCACCACATCTTCTCTCTTTTGATCTGTGATATTATCTTTCAACCCAATTACTCTTCTTCTATTTTACATGTTCATCTAAATTAAAGTTTTCTTCGAAGCATTCTTTTTTGTTTTTTTTTTTTTTTGGTATTTTGAAAAATTTTGTGAAGCACTTAAATTTGAGGCAGCCAAGAATCTGTCAGTTAAGTGAAAAATGGATGGCAGCCCACTTGTGCATATTGAGAAAAGATCAAAGGGTTTTCTTTTAGTTTTGTTGGTTTGGCTTCTTTGTTTGGTTTCATCAACTTGTAAGTTACTATTTTATAGTATTTCTGAGGAAATTTAAGTTGTTGGTTTTTCTCATTTAGTACTGACAAGTAAATGGGGCCTTCAATTGGTTTTAATGGCTTTCTTAAAATCTTTTAATGGTAAAGATTTCAGTTCTATTGCAGATGGCTACGATCCACTGGATCCTCAAGGCAATGTCACCATCAAATGGGATATCATGCAGGAAAATGGTGGCACACAAGACGTAACTTCCTTCTTGTTTTCAACACACAAGAAATGTGTTATGTCTGAATTATATCTACACATACGAGTGTGTGTGTTTTCATATGTGCAATGCAAGGAATGCATGAATAGCGAATCTCAGTGGTCTGCAAAGTGCTAAGGATTTGTGGCTTTTCGTCTTCTTGTACATTGCATTTGCAATTTTAATTTGCATCTAGATGTTTTTTCAGGCCAGAATGTGGTTTATTTTGAGAAAAGTCTATTCGTTCAAGTAGCTTAATCGAGTCTGTACTCAGCCCTTTCAGATGTAGTTGATCCTCCTGTTATTCTTGCTCCTGAAATTGAATCCTTTTATTTGCTACTTCTGATATTCCATTATATAATTTGGTGCTTTCTCTTCTCTCCGTTTCGTGCTAAATATTAATTTAGTTGCAATTGGGAAGATTTAGAAGACTTGTTTGCATTTCCTTGATTTGTGAGTACTGCGAATTCATGACATTGGGTGTAATGTACTGCACTGGAGTTATTAAGAATACAGTTATTTCTGTTCTTCCAGGTCAGCGTATCAATTTTCAATTTCCAGCTTTTCCGGCATGTAGAGCAGCCTGGATGGAAACTAAGTTGGAGATGGCCAGATGATGGAGTAATCTGGAACATATGGGGAGCTGAGGCTACTGAACAGGGGAACTGTTCTGCATTTAAAGGAAGACAACTTCCTCATTGTTGTGAGAAGGAACCAGTTATTGTCGACCTTTTACCTGGAGCCCCATACAATAAGCAGGTTGCAAATTGCTGCAAGGGAGGTGTACTCACATCTATTACTCAAGACCCCTCAAAATATGGGGCTTCTTTTCAGATGAATATAGGCAGTTCTTCTATAAATGGTGGACCTTTACCAGGAATTCCTGGAAACTTCAGTCTTGGACTTCCAGGTTACACTTGTGGAGATCCATTCCAGGTCCCACCAAGTAAGTTCATTGAGGATCAAGGCCGGCGAAGGACACAAGCTCTTGGTAAGTGAGCAAAGGCACACTTTCATACTTCTAGCAGTAGATGTTTTGGATTTATTTAGCAGTAGATTTAGAGTTTGATTCAATCCTTCTGATTTACTGGAATTTTTAGTTTTTGATGATAGTTTGGAACATCAATGCAGGTACATGGAATGTTACTTGCTCTTACTCGCAGTTCAGGGCATCACCTTCCCCAACATGTTGTGTTTCCTTATCTGCTTTCTACAATGACATTATTGTTCCATGTCCAAAATGCAGTTGTTCTTGCCAAGGTCAACCTGGAGTAAAATGTGTAAAGTAAACCATCTCGATTGTTTAGTCCATTTTCAATTTTAGTATCATCGATATCTGCTTTATGGGATGCTAATCTGTATATAGGCTGTACTTTTCAGCCCGCTATTATGTTTATTGTTTGTTGTTGTTGTTGTTGTTATTTATGGCAGGCCTGGTGAACTGCCCCCTGTATTGCAGCTGCAAACTAATGAAGAGCTCGAGTCCGTTGTGCAGTGTACACATCATATGTGCCCAATAAGGGTGCATTGGCATGTCAAACTAAGTTATACACAGTACTGGAGAGTAAAGATCACAGTTACGAATTTAAATTTTGTTAAGAACTATAGTCAGTGGAACTTGGTGGTGCTGCATCCCAACCTGAGAAGTGTAACACAGGTTTTCAGCTTCAACTACAAGCCTCTTAATCAATACGGCCGAATTAGTAAGTTCGTTCTTATTCATTATTTATACCGTAACTAATTTAGTGCTCTTCCTATTTTTGATCATCACCAAGTCATCAAATTTAGCTAACTTACAAATAGTGATTGGCCTGTTGCTTTTGTGAAATTCTTCGTTTAATTCATTGTGTCTCTCTATGTGCTTAGTGGAGTTTTTAAGTCCCAACTTCTTGTCATTGTGTCTGTCTATGTGCTTAGTGGAATTTAAGTCCCAACTTGTCGTGGGGTTTGGAGTCAGGCTATGGCTGACCATGGATTGCAGGCATTGCCAACTTCCATAAGGACCCTTCTAGCAGCAGTCCCTAAGTTGCTACAGCTGCTAAAGTCATGTGGCTCGTAGTTTTATCGCCCTCTCCAGCGCTTTATAACAAAACAACTAAACAAACGAACATTTGTTTTTTTTTTTTTTTCCTTTTTTCCCTTTTTTTTTTGGTGTACTCTTCTTCCATAGAGTTATCTAATACAAGAAGAATTTACATTTGCTCTTCTGCCTCTTGAATTTCAGACAACACTGGAATGTTTTATGGGATTCAGTATTATAATGATATGCTACTCCAGCCGGGGGAAAATGGAAATGTGCAAACAGAGCTATTACTGTACAAAGATCCAGGGATCTTTACTTTCAGAGAAGGATGGGCTTTCCCAAGAAAAATTTCCTTCAATGGTGAGGAATGTGTGATGCCTCTACCTGATGACTACCCAAGACTTCCTAATGCAGGCCAGTTGGGTACACCAGCATTAGCAACATCCCTTGTAATGCTAGTATCATTCTTTGTATATTCATTAATTTCTTGAAGTTTTCCTTATTCCATTCAAAGAGTATGATGGGCTTCGTCATAGGCCGTTTATTAAATGATTCTTGTATTGATAATCGAACAGATCAAGCAAAAAGAATTGAAGAGACTTGAGTATTTCTGTGAATAATGTACAACTTAAATCAAAATGTTGCATCTTGCAAAGGGGAAAAAAAAAAAAAAGAAGTTAAGGATGGATAACTGATGCTAGAGCTTATGGGGCAAAAAAACTTACCCGAAGCCGCTACCAAAAAACTACTCTCATCCACACCTTGGCCATTTAACTAAGCTACATTCTTGATTCTTCCATTGGCGATGTAAGCCAACATTATTGGCTTCCATTATACACATACACGGAAGACCAAAAGAGGAAAACAGGGAAGAATGACTAAGCATGTATAATCTCGCATACAAAGAATATCTGTTATTATCCCACGATGCCAATAAAGGGCTTCCAAAATATTTAGGTGTTCACAAGATATCATAGTGGTACTGAGTTTCGCATTGATTCATTGGAAAGAAACTTATATCAGTTTAGCCAATAAAGCAATGAGTGCCATGAGAAACACAAATCCATCAAGCACATCCATGGTAAAGCAATCTCTGTGTGTATTTCAGAAATTAAAAAATATAAATTAAATACAGAGTGCATGAGATGAAGGGAAATACAAGAATACAATGGGATAAATAATCATTCTTCAATTAACCACCTCAGGTAAGTCAATTGCCAAAACGACAATTTGATGGCACTGACAACCAGGTGCAAATGAGGACTACAGAGTTAATAAACTTTTCCAAAAGAAAAAGAAAAAGTGAAGAATACCAAATATTAAGTAAATTCACGAAGTCAAGGCAACAGACAAAACAGGCAAAACCTGGAGAATCACAAAGATTAAAAAGTGATCGGCCTGATCCTTCCATAAGGAAGCCACAAAACACGTCACTGGTGAGGCCAAATTAGTTGAGGAACCATCAGAAGGCAATGCAAATGCCCTAGCTATAAGCACGATCAATGTACAATCAATGGTTAAGTTGGCCAGGGACATGGTCACGTGCTGAAATACCATCCTTGTGTTTCAGAGAAAGGCTTGCAAACTGTAGATCAAGATCTTTACTGTTGTTACGCCGATGACCAGCAGTCTGCTGATGCTGAGGCTGTTGCTGATACAAGCCTTGTAATCTTCCTACTTCTCTCTCCAGTACTTCGTGTTCCACTGCACAAAGCATTTACAAGTTTAGTTCCTTAAACAATAATTAGCGTGTCTCCCATTGCAACCTGCACCCTTCTTTAATCACCAAGCAGAAAAGAGGATCGACACTATTTCACCATGCATATCAGTGCTAATTTGGTATTTCAGAGATATCTAGACAAAGAAAGTAGTGTCCAGGGAAGCAACGAATCAAACATCAAAATAAATTTTTGTAGTGGTAAACAATGCCAAGATTTAGCCATACACAATCAACACAATTACCACAAGCATTTCCTATTTCCAATGTCAAATTGTCTGTTCTCACTTCTAACCAATTCGAATAGGTAAGTCAAATTCATCTCCGCAATGTACTTCCTAGAATGGCTAGCAGCAGAGATTTCCTCGTCTCGTGTTGGGAATTCTTTGTCACAACTAGGGAATCAAGGTAGAGTATTCAATGTAAGAGGGAAAGACAAATAAAATAATAAAGTAGATATAATATTTTCCAATCTCGTGCATGTAGTGAGCCATACAGCAACACTTCCTCAGCCTAAAAAGCTTGAGAAACCAGGTGGAGCATAAAAAGGAAGGCTGCAATTAGCTTATTGAATGTACTTGGATCAAGCCCATGATTACTTTTCACAATAAACATCATAAAAAGATATTGGGTTCAGGTTTGTCAACAATCATTATCATTTCTTGATATCAAAAAATGAAAAACAAACATTCATCGGCACTTCTCTTTTACAACTTAGGATCAGGAACGTCATAAGTTGATGATAGATCATACCATCAATTAAACAGCCATGAGAGATGCCTCTTATAACAAGAAAAATGCAAACACTAAAACAGATGTTGAAAATGTTAAATTCTATACTTTGAGGTTCACCGTTTCAGCATAAGAGCCAAATTTCTAATGAAAAATACCAGTGTTTGCATCGAGATAAAGTTAACACTTTTTAGGTTGTTTCATAGCTATACGCAACATAAGCTGCAGGACTGAAAAACATTTTAAAACACTAACTAATAGGAACAAATGCTTACCACATTTTATAAGTTGCTCTTGACCTAAGCTTTCAAGGCGTTGCTTCAGAGCTTTATTCTCCATGCTGAGAATAAGGTGTTGCTGGTTGAGGAAATCAAGCTCAGCAGAAACTTCAGAACCTTCTGCCTGTGTTCATTATAAACGACATCGGTGTCAACAATTTATATCAGCCTACTATTTGGTTTATGGCATTATCTTCTTCAACTATACTAGATTTAGCACTACTTGCCTGCAGAGCTTGAACATTTCTTTCCAGCTCAGCTATGTACTGCAGTTTCCTGACCCGCGAACGCTGAGCAAATTGCCTGCAATTCATAGAATGAAATCAGACCTCAGCACACCTTTTTTTAACGTTTAGACAATCTCTCATAGTACAAGAAAACATATAGCTATCTCAATCATGATCAATATTTTCTCACATAATCAAAATCCCCAAAAATAGGAATGGATACAGGATTTTATCAAGAAACTATGTTCAGTAGCAACAAATGACTTACAGCAGTTCAAGCCAATAATGATGAAAAAGAAAAAAAATTGCTCTAATGATATATCACATAAAATCTCAATAACAAGCATCTCAAATATTTATGTAGGGCAATAGAATGCATAAGAAGAATGGGGCATAGATGCAAGAGAGTGAGCTAAAGAGAAAATGAAATTATGCAAGTTATATCTAAGTAAAGGCAAAGTTTCAAAGCAAAATCACAGACAGAACACAAAAGCAGTAAAAGCCATTTAAACACCACTTACTACAAATTGGACTGGTATAAATATATATTTGGTTAAAACAATTTTAGTTTGTAATATATAATTTGGAGGTTGTCAAGATGAGTAAGCTTACTGCTTTGCTCGTTTGGTGTCTGTTTCAGATGTAGAAGGCTTTCCATGAGAAGAATCTTTCTTGTCAGAAGACCCTTTTGAATCCTGAGGGCCAGGGTCATTTATATCCTGTTTCTTAGAAGCTGTATTAAGAACTACATCTGCTTCTTGCTGGGTATGTGATAATCCTGAATTTTGAACAATGTCGCTGGGAGAAGGAAAGCCACGCTGGTGCATGACTGAGTTTACAGATGCATCCCATGCCCGATTTTTATGTTTTCCCGAAGAATTTGGATCTGCAACAACAGAAGCATGCAGAGCATCTCTGTAATGATTAAAATCTTGAGACCCCCATGAATTCACAGGCATCATGTTTTTAAATCTGCTCTCATCTTGGGCTGCATAATCTATGCTCCCAATATTAGCCGCATCAATATATGCAAAGGAGTCACTTGACGAACGCCGATGCCCTCCTCTACGCACAGGGGTTTCTGGCTCATTAAGGAGATCATCCAGCCAAGAAGGCTGCTCCTCTATTACAAGGCTTTCAGAGGAAGTACGTTGATGGTATGAGTTGCCTTCTTTGGTCCTCAGAGTACCTTTCTGCCCATTAGTTGAACTTGGGACATAATCAGCATATGGTTGGGCTGTGCTGGGAAATGGACTTTTTGGTGGCAGCAAAGAGTTCCTGCCACTGAACATCATATTTCTCATGCTAGCAGGGCCCTTGGAATTTGCCATAGCCCAAGCACGACTAATCCCTATCAAATCAATTGAGTGTGAACTTACATAATGAAGTAATAAAGAGGTGATAAACAAAAGAAATACAAATGGACAACAAAATCCTTGCATAAGAGTCTAAGATAGTAAACTAAATTTAAGTAAATTAACATGCAGAATAATTAAGAAACCAAGTCTTTGCTCTGAAGATTATAGTTAACAACTACATTATGAAAATAAGCAAGGATTGGGATAAACACAGTTCAAAGAGCTATTGATCCTCGACATACATACACCATGTGAAATAACTTCAAAATATGAAATCAAAGCAAAACCAATCATGTAAAAAAGCAAATGTCTTTTTTCAGAGTTCATGAAGAATTTAGTATAAATGTGATAACACATTCAAAGAGCGTGGGACAGAAATGATGTAAACGCAGATTTACCATGGCATCAACTCCAGGCAAGTTCAAGGAAATCTACGCACAACGCAAAATAGAAGGATGGGGAAAAGGACAATCCAATAAAGACAGAGCCAGAAAATACTGCCAAGTAACAGTTCTCTCTTAGGAAACATTAGAAGATTTGGTGCAAAATGTAATGGCTGGAACTAATATTCAACTTTGATACTATTACATAATGCATATACAAAATGCCTATAAAATCATCAGAAAAGACACATTTTCAAAAGGAAAGGAAGTACAAACATGAGAGCCTTCTATAAGAAGTCTATTAAATCAATCAAGAGATATTGAATGGGAAAGTGCACATCATTGCAACACCATATACACTACTCCCAAGACACCAACTTTCAACATTACAGCACTTCAAATTTTTAAGTTTTTGTTAGATTTTTCTACCTATACGATTCCTGCAGTCAATTTATCCTCCGAACAACATAAAAGAGCTCCAATTAAAACAGGCTCCCATCATCACTGTCCTTAATGTCAAATTTCCTCAAAAATTAAACTTAAAACACTTTTCCGCTCAGTTTTCCAAATATTTAAAAAAAAGCAAAGATTAAGACAACAAAAATAAAGGCACAGCATTGCATCCCAAAAATTTAAAAGGTAAAATAATTACTTCCTAATTTCTTTAGAGACCAAAAAAAAAAAAAAAAAAAAAAAAAAACAGCTCGTATAGATACGTAAATGAATCAAACATCACAAATTTCTCAAATCTCAAGCTTCATACTCAAAAGATCATCTTCCAGTATTCTAATAATTTTTCTTCAACCGGCTCCCAATCCAACATCAAACAAAAATAACAAAAAAATATATAAAATAAAAAACTGAAACAAATTTTTTCCCAAAAATTCTCCGCTACTTAAACCACATTTTCTCATCAACACGAACAAATTACAATGAATAAATACATTATGAACATTATTTCACGCACTGATAAAAGACAACTGACCTTATTCCGCCAACAGTAAGATCTTGGAAACGTGATTCGGAGATTTTGTTAATCTGTTGTTAGTTAGGGTTTGCTCTTTCTTCCTCGAAGCTGCCCAAATTTTCTCTCTCTCCTTTCTCTCTCTGCACTTGGTCGTTGACAGCCTCTGTTGAGTTGGGGAAGGGGCTGAGATTGAGAGATTCTTAACAGCCCAATTCTACTTGTTTTTATGGTTATGTTAATTTATAATCTGATCCTCGGATTCTTTTGTATATCATAAAATGCCCATATTCCTTTTTTTTTAATCTTGTAATTTTTTTATTATTTTGAAAAGAAAAATAAAAAGTCACCTGATTTAGTTAGAAGTGTAAATACACCTAACCAAATCAAACATTATAGGTTTAGATTTACTCTGATTGTTTGGTGATTTATAAGTGAATTTGGTGTTATAATTTGAGTCTCATATCAAGTTTGAGTAACTTGATTTATTTATGTATAGATTTCAAATATTTTGCTTATTGAGGTCAAGTTGAGATTAAACGTATAATAAATATTAAATCTAGTTTATACTTGATGGGAGGAATTTACAAATTAATCCACAAAAATGAGTTCAGTTCAAGTATCAAATAACTTAATTCGCCTTTGAGTACTAGATAAACTAGCACATTAGGAGTTAATCTATCCAGCTAATGATATTTCTCTTGCAAGTTTCTTTTACGTTTTCTTGAATCATTATGTTGGTTCAACTTAATATAACTGCTCATAATTGTTCAAGTCATTGTCATTATCTTTGCTTACGGAAAACATCACAACTTCTTACTTCAACATCTCACTTTTTTTACTTTGTGATGATGATGATAACATACACTTTTGGCAAGTTTTATTTTATTCAGTTATTAGTGTCATAATTATCTTCCGAAGTTGGCTGGTCCAATTGTGGTGTGTGACAGAATTTTTACAGCTCATCTTTTATGTACATTGCGGAACCGTGTTGGTGCCAATCTGCCTTGAAGTTGATAACTTGATGTACAAAATTATTTGCATATTAAAAGAAGTGTTCAAAAAGGCAAGCACACTTTTACTGTTATTAATGACTATTAAGTAGTAGTATGACTTTCAAAGCTGCATCTTCTCCCAGGAGCCTATCTTAGTGGCAATGTCAAACAATGTAGTGTGGGATGAGGATAAAGGCTGAAAAAAACTAAAGAGAGAGAAAGAGATAGAGAGAGAGTTGGGGTGAGGGGAGTTTGGTAGAGTTGCACCTAGTTGCGGAGCCAGAAATTTGTCTAGTTAAGAAATGTTAGATTTAAATCTAAGGGCCGCTTGTTTAGTGGGAATGGGAATCATGGAATGGAATAAATCCTTTATTGGTGGCTTGGTTTAAGTCTATTGGAATCAATCTTTTGGAATCAATTCTAAAAAATTTGGTTTCGTCAATCCCGACCATATTGGTGGGTTTTGACAAAATGCTTTGTTTGATTCCTTAACAATTTCGCACGGCCATTTCCAAATATTTTCCCTCCGTCGAAGCAGACCAAGGATAGCTTTAAAGTGGAATTCAGAGCAGAGATGGTGAGACTCAAAATCCAAAAAACACAATCCACAATCGGTGAACACAAGTCCCAAATTAAATCCAGTTCCCATCCAATCCCAAGTCCTCTCCACCAATCAAAACCTCTTGTTAGCCAAAACCCCAGATGATCTTTCCAGATTCACCGGCATGTCCAAACCCCTTACCCCACTGTCCTCCCCCAACCTCACCCACGGCTCCATTGTTTACCTCACCTAAGAAGGTGAATGCACCGTCGCCGGCAAGCTTTACGTTCACCCTCGCCGGCGGGCACCATGTTCACCCCCGACGGCTCCTTCAGCAAGAAGATGACCATGGATGTTCTCATCGCTAAACAGATGCGGGTCACCTGCCAGGAGAATTCTCACTCGAATTAGTGTCCTTCAATTCGCGACACCTTTAATGCCTTCCAGGATTATGTGAACGAATCTCTCGTTTTTGTTGTGAAAACCCCATATGGAAAAATTGATAAAGATAAAAACTTTGCGGGTAATTGTTGAAAAATAGTGGCCATGGTAATCAAAATCCAGAACCTTTCGGATGGAATGGAAGTATGGTGGAGGAAGTGTAGACTTGGAATGATACTCATTCCAACACGTGAACCAAGCAAGTGTATTGGAATGAAAAACATCATTCCAATTCCAGAGTGTATGATTCCAATTCTAATTCCAAATCCAATCCTCCAACCAAGCAGCCCCTAAGTAATTTATGAAGGTATAGTTATTTTTTTGGTTAATTTTTGAGGGGGCAAAATATGGTACTAGTATAAAAAATTTTACTTCAAAAAATTGTTTTTTACAAGTTGAAGGGGTTCCGGGCCGCCCCTGTTGCACCATAGCTAGCTAAGACGTGCTCTTTCTTTTGGCATATACTCTGGACTGAAGTGAATTAAATTTTGAAATAAAGAATTCCACAAACGCATTATTAAGGATTCTTATTCTTCTGTTCTCTAATTTTTGGAAATGAAGATTAACTTGATATTGAGTTCAGATTAATGAAAAGAAATCTTAAAAGTTGACAAAATTAAGATACAAATTTCTTCTTACCAATGCTAATTATGTGGTGTTTATCAAACACGCTTGTATGTACTTTATTTTTACACCAACAACCAACAAACACCAAATCCTTGGAAAAGTGACTGTATAATGTGGATCAATCAATGCTTAAAAATTTTAGTGTTTGATTTGTTAATTGTTTCATTAAGTTCAAGTAAAAAAAAATTTGGAAGACCTTTTCTAATTATCATCTCATTATGATAATTTAAGTTTTTATTAGTTATCACTAATTTGGGTTAATTACTCCATTGGTCCCTAAACTATTTTATGAGTGTCACTTTAGTCCCTCAACTTTTAATTGTATCTATTTAGTCCCTCAACTTTTATATTTGTGTTTAATTAGTCCTCAATACCAATTAATGACAAAATTGCCCTTCTACTTTTATGACCTTTACTTTTTATCTCCTTTTTTATATTCTTTTTAATTTATCCTTTCTCCACATTCACTATCCTTGTCCACATCATTAGAAACCTAATTGCATATCAGCTTCTTTTCTTTTCTTTTTTCGGGTTTATATTGATTGGTTTAGTTGATAAGTTTAGAATTTTTTTTTATTCTCTTGAGATCTCTGAGGACAAATAAAAGAAAAAAAGTTAAGAAAAATTAAGAAAATGATTAAAAAAGAAAGACATAAATGTCTACAACCAAGTAAATAAATTGAAATCCTAAACCTTATGTTTTTCTATTTTAATATTTTTTGAAGTTTTCCTTCATTTTATTTCTTTTAATAGTCTTTTTCATCTTAAGAACTCTGAAAAACACTCTAAATATTTTAGATAAATCAATCAATATAAACTTGTGAATAAAAAAGGTAATGTTTTGGCTGAGTTTTTTGAGAACACGGATAAAGATAGGGAAAGAGTTGAAGGAATAAATAAAAAATATAAGAAAACTGATAAAAAGTAAAGTAGAGAAAAAACAAAGATAATATATGATATAAATAGAAGGGCAATTTTGCCATTTATTGGTATTGGGGATCAATTAAACACTAATGTAAAAGTTGATGGACCAAATAGACATAAATAAAAGCTTGGGGACTAAATTGACACTCATGAAATAGTTTGAGAACTATTGGAGTAATTAACCCCACTAATTTTCACATCCGAAGAAAAAGAAATGAGTAGTGATGGGCTGTCAGTGTTCAATCCGAGGACCACACCGCCCCTTTCATTTATTTACTTAGCATACTCTACCATAATGCTTCCAAAATACTGCTTTCGGTGCCAGGCTGGTCAACTTGCGAAGCTTAACAGAAAGCTCGGAAGGCTTCATTTCCAATCTCTCTTCCACGCAAATTGGAGTAATTTTTTTCAAACAGAATAAAGTGTAAATTCATTTCATTTCCTCTTTTTTATTTTCATGTATCTTTCTGACTTTGTCATTCACATTGGAGATGGATTTCTCTCTCTCTCTCTCTCTCTCTCTCTCTCTCTCTCTCTCTCTAGATTAAAGAATGGAAAATCAGCAACAAATTGAAAGCTAATAGTTGTTAACCAACATCATCTTGGATATTTGGTTGTTCCCAGGAAAACTTGAGGGCAAAAATTATCAAGGGTTTTGATAAAATATTTTTTGGAGGAATGCAATTTTTATAAGTTTATTTATAAGATATAAAGATAGTTAGATAACGCGTCTCAAAAATAATTTTAAGAAAGAATGACATACAAATACATTTTCATATGTGGACCTTCCACTTTCTCTTGAATTTGCAGGCCTCATATAGCTCCAACTGCCAGTGTCTAGGAAAGATATAATGGCATGTGGAACAAGGCACAGCATCAATAAGGAATTATTGCTGCGTATGGAGTATTTGCTGTTGCCGCCAGACAGTACTACCAAGGCAAAGCAGTTACTTTCATGGGATGAGATGCTTTTTAAGACCGAGTAACAATCACAACAGCACAACTCTAGGGAACTTGTGCAAAAGCATTACAGAACAGTGATGAAATAAAGCTATGCAACTGGAAGTTGGTCCCCCTTGTTGGAAGACAACAATACCACACCAATTAATAGACCATCGCAATCTCACAACTAATATGCATTACTTACATAAATTTCTGTTGGAAGCTGCTTCAAACTTGCCCATAAAATTACATTACTTGTATGATTGAGTTTGCTTGAATTTGTATGGTATAACATCATACAATTATAAAGTTCTATGAGAAAGTCACGTATATTTGAGATCATCTAACTTAAATGGAGCAACAAAATACACGGTGACTTTACCCCAAAAAATAAAAACGAAGTGTCTATCATCTTTTCTTATTCATGTTGATGTTAACAAAAATAGGAGTTCAAGATCCAAGCAGCTTCTTCCATCTGGCATATCCCAAAATAATAACGAAGAGTAGTACACAACCAGCTGTAGCACCGCCAACAAGTGGCCAGAATACCCCGTCAATGTTGTTGAGTGTATAAGGAATATTCATACCAAATATACTAGCTATCAGTGTCTCCACAGCAATGGCAAATGAGGCAATGGTCAATGTCAACTGCAGTTGGATGAGCTCGTTTCGCTGGTTGTCAAGTTGGATGTTGACATAATCTTCTGTGTCGTCAATGTATTCCCGAACCTGCAATTAAACAGATTCAAGAAAACCTCAGAGAGAGAGAGAGAGAGTACTTTTCAAACAAAACATTATAACTTGATTGTAACATAGCAACGGATGACCTACTTGGAAAGTAAAATATACATAAGCAGAACAAAGAGGGAAAAAAAAAATCAAAGAAATAGGAAAGCTAGTTTTTTCTTCATAAAAAAAAAAAGAAAAAACTTAGATTCAATTTGTTACAGAGAATTGGTAACTAGTCAGTAAATTTTTAATAGAGAATCTAATTTGAAGCTTAATTTCTCCTCAATCCATGAGAATTGAGGTTCCATACAGAAGACAAGACCCACACGCATCACCTTTCAGGTCAAGTCAATGACCGATTACAAACTGTCTAAGGATCATCAACCTGAAATTCCCTATGTCCAACATGATAAATTTCTTCACAAAGGGAGTCAGCACAGAATCAGAATCATAATGCTTATTGATTCAAGAACACATTCTTTATTGGTGCAAGTTAATAACACCATGCAGAAAACACATGTTATGAACCAACATAGCTTGAAACTTGTAGATTCCAAAGAAGCCAGCGAAAAAAGTACAAATTTGACCAGCTTTATTAAGAATATTTACTTTATATATAATAACAACTAAATTTAGGACTTTACATATGTGAAGAAGCATATGTAATTATTGATTGCCGAAAATCTCCCAAGTCCATTCAGAACAACATGCTTCACTGCTAAATTGCTTGAGATCTGAAAGAAATGAAATATATGGACCAAGTATTTCAAACATTACAGTCAAGAAAAAAATACTCACAGACAGTATTTTGTTACGAGTGCCATCCAGCTGCATGAAATAAGCCTCAAGCAACATTTCCAAATCCTCCACATCATGGTCATTTAAATGGTTGAAAGTCAAACTTCCACTCGTTGTAGAATTAAGTCGTTGAAGATGAGTAGCAGCAGGGACAATGTTATTTGAGACCATAACTCCCAAAAGAGCCTCCGATTGTTGATTCTGGATCCATTTCCTAGTTAAGTATAACTGGGCCATATCTTCATTGTCATCCAAAAGATGTTCAATTTCGTCTCTCACCTACAATCATGAGTATTAATTTAATCTTCCTCTAATTATACTTCACTAAACACGAAAAGAGAACCAACAGCAATAGTGCAGGAAAGGTCAACTAGAAAATCTGATTTTATTCAGAATAAATCTAGCTGGGACCGACAGAGGGTACATTCTCAAGGAAATTGGCCATGATGTAAACAACTCCAAAGAAAAACAATGCCTCTGCAGGAGAAAGAGAGTTAAAAATCAAAGCAGTGAAGGTATTGGAGGAAATATCATTCTACGCTAGCTACCTTTAGGGCATGTTAGATATCTGTATAGTTCTTAAAGATTACATAACACGAAAACAAATGTACCCTTTTCGCGTAAAATGAAGAGCGAACTAGACTAGCAATTACAAAATAGCAAGTCATACAGAAATGTACAGTATCAAGTCAACAACAGGAACTCAAGTGTTGAGGCAATTAATATGATTGCCAGCAAAAGCAGCATCATGTAATAATGTATTTTTGATAACACTGTTCTAGCCTCTAATTGGAAGAATGGATGAGTTTGAAAGAGATAATTTTTTTTTATTTCCACTCATAACGTCTGGATAAGCAACAGGGGAACTTCAATTGCCACACCACTTATCAAACATGAAATGAAAAGAAGGAATAACACGAAGTAATATACCTTTTGTACTCGTGCAAGCAATCGGGTAAGATTGCTCTTTAAACTCCGGACGTGCTCGAGATTCTTCGTGCTCACATTCATGGCCAGTTCATCCAGAACGGGGTAAGCATCTCTCTCAAGTTCCGCAACATTGGAGTCCAAAAAAGTACAAACCACCTCCAATGCAATCTCCAGAACCTGGAATTCAAATGGAAGCTCTGCCTGCATACCTTCAACTGCTTCTGGGACAGGCAACAATTGTCCAGATATCGGAAATTGCATTTCATCTTGTCCAACTATTTGGCCCATTCCATCATTGTTGAGGACACTTCTTGGAGGAATTTGCTGCCTCAGCTGATCCACAAACGGAAGAACCTCCTGCCGCAGAGGATCAAGCAACAACACCTCTTCAGCAGTAACAATAGCTCTTATAAACTCTAAATTGACTACCATAGCCTTATCCCTAGCTGCAAATATAAAGCAAAGCTTAAAGGTCTGCAACAAATAATAGTGATACTCCCAATTAGAAAATGGCTTTAGTATTGCATTAGCATCAGCTAAGAGAGATTTGTTTGTTGAATTCCATAAAAGAAAAACCAATTCAACTCTCCCATCACCAAACAATTTTAAGTTTGACCACAATGACATTCAAACCTCAAAAGACAGGAAAAAGAAAAGAATGACCTCAAATTGACCTAAAATGTTTAGCAATCAAGTTTCAGGCCCATACGCTACAGCAATAAAACCGGAAGCTCAGTAGCACAAATCAGTGAGAATCTTTATTCAAGAAGGGCAGTCATCAAAATCATCTCATGACTGATTAGAGTGCAAAACAGACTCCTGAAAACAAGCTTAGTAAAACACTTGAATTCTCTTGTGACAGCACAGTCCTACAGCTTTTCCATCACTCACCTAAAACAAGAAATTCCAATGCAGCATGAACCATCATATATTTAACAACAAAATGACCTTGGGACCTCTCCAACAACACTACATAAATCAAGACCAAAAAACAGTACACGGTGCCAGTATTTAAACAAATTAGTTCGATATTTATCATATACAAGGATAAGTTATACCAAACCAAAACCCAAGCTTTGAAGCCGACCTTAAAACTTCCCAGGAAAAGACATGTAAGTAATTCTACAATCTACACGTGTGTTTGTGTGAGAGAGAGAAAGAGAGAGAGGAAAGAGACAATATAGCAAACTTTGACGTACAAATTCATGCATAAATGTGGAAATGAAAGCAGTTCACCAGAATGATATAAAAAAAAATCTCAGACGTGCTAAAGTGGGAGGAGATAATTACCAAGAATGCTGGAGGAATGAGAGAAGATAGGGCCGAGAATCCGAAGATCACGAGCAGGTATAGAAACGCGCTTAATAATAAAATTTTTATCGCACTCAATCAACTCCGAATGCCCCGTCCGGTCAAACCTCATCCACAGCCTCGCTGCCCCAGCCGTCTTCTTCTTCCCCGAAGGAGCCTTATTACCAATATTCCCCGATGCCACAATCATCGAATTACTATTCCCAGCCGCCGCAGCAGCAGTAGCCTCTATCTCCCGCGGCGGTGTCGGCGGTGAGGTCTTCTTCCGCCGCCTAAAGATGGATTGCTGCTTCCTCATCTTCCCCGAACCACAATCTTCTTAGATAGGTATCTGTATGCGTGTGTATAAATATAGATGTTGTATGTATAGGAAGAATTAGTGATTTTGGGGATTGAAGAAGAGGGCTGCTGATGCTGATGTCGAATCTTTTTCTTCTTCTTCTTCTTCTTCTGCTTGATCTTCAGATTCTTCCTCTTGTAGAAGCTCCATATACAGAAGAAAGCTCCTCCGGTGGGGCTAGGGAGTTGGGGGTCGGGGGTTGGGAGAATCAGGTGCTGTTTTCGTGGAAAGTTTCTTATTTGTGGGGAAGATTTTAATTTAATCTAAATTTAAGGGTCACAAGCTGAATAGCGCGCGTCTCCTAATTCTTGTACATTATTAGTCTACATTTTCTTTCTTTCTATTTTTCCCCATTTTCTTGTGGCATTTGATTGACATGTGGGTTTTGCATTAGTGTGCGCGTTTGATCAGTTCCACTGAATGTTAGTACTACAATTTACCAATACTAAGGATTGAAGAGTACCAAGAAATCAATATAAGAATTATTGTCTGTTCTATTTGTTGTATTTTTATGTCTGTCAGTGTACATGGAGTTCAATTACTCTAGTTATTGGGCTCACACATATGAATGTAAACTTACGTTCTTTTAGCCGAAAAGATAAAAAATAGAGAGAAAAGCTAGTATATTTTTTCGTCCTTCGTTCTTTGTTTTACTTGTTTTATTTCATTATAATGTTCTCACAGACGCAGCCACAAAGAACAGTATTTTTTTTTAAGTGCTGATGAATCTATTGTTATCCCGTCATGAACGATACAGAAAAGTTGAGAACAAGCAGCAAAGAACCCTGAAAATTTTTGTCTTCCAGAGAACTCTAAAAAACAACAGTTTTCTTTCTATTCCTCCCCTCCTTTTGTATGTTAACTAAACAAGCCTGAAACTACCAACATAGCAGTACATCAAGAACCTGTGCTTCAACCAATATAAGATATCCTGACGTTACAAAATCTACATTCTCCTGTGTCTCTGCGGATTCGTGTGTTCCTCTGTCTGCCAATCTGAAAGAACACGAACCCAACTGGTTGCAAATCAATCAACATGACCGGCAATGCAAGAGAATGTAAACCACATAAAAGCTAAAGATGATGGGAGATCATACTCGCAGCACGACACAAAACTTGGAGAGCACAAGAAGGGAAAAAAAAAATAATGTACAGTAACAGTACCAATGATCCTTGAGAATGAGTTCCCCAGAACTTCCAGAGCCATTATACGTGAGTGATAAATTCATCAAGAAGTGTCACAATCAACAAGATCCCTGGCCCAAAACAGCAGATATCCACGCAATTGGTTACCAGACAAGATGACAATATCCAAAAGTGCAACCTCCATGTTGTACTTCTCTTCCCAAAACTCAGCACATACCTGGCACTAACCTACAGAAAACATTTGGCATCATCAAGGTATCGATCAAGAGTCACAAAACCTTGACATCACCTTCCGTGCTTCAGAGTGTAGACTTATAGAGCACATGGTAAATATAATAGATCCCATCACAATACGTTTAAACCCAAGAAAAAGATGAGTGCTATACAAAATGAAAGCTGACCCTTTATGCAGCTTCATTGCTCTTACGACATTGCCAGGGTTAAACAAATGTTACCTGAAATTCTATTTCCTAAGCATTCAAATCCAATTCTATCTTCAGGCACAAGGGCAGAAACCTCCCTTCCATGATCTCGACAACTTAAAACTCATTAGTTTCGCACGTTTTTGCTTTTCTACTCTTTTGGGAGTAGGAACAAGCTCAAACTGGCAACAGAAGCAAGTCAATAATCTAGATGCATAGTTCATTTGCAAATATTGTCATGGAAGCCAAGCTCTTCCCAGATGAAGTGTTGACAGAATCCCTAGTGCCACCCCCAAAACTTGACAGACCAGTAGATTACATAAAGATCACCTTGACTATTTCAACAAGAGACTCAATTCCCCAACAGCATAGACAAAGTTTGGCAAATTAAAGTTCCAGTAGCTGCTTAAGCTAGGGATAACACCAGAACCTATTGGTCAACATTCTACAACTTTTTCTGAGAAATTTTTACAGAGGTAGAATGAACTCCTAAAGATCACGGATGGAGTTAATTATGCAAAAGCACTAGTCCGTTGAAAGGCATGCGTAGCAACAGAAAAACTTGGCACTTAGAACTACTGCTGGTCGAGCATCATAAATAGCAGGTCACCTCCAAGGCAACAAGCAGATTTCAGAAAGTAATCCTATAGGAAGTCATTGCAAGAATGGCACAGCACTTTTTGTTGTATTTTTAGGAAGCATAAAGTCATAAATCTTCTGAAGACTATCAAACAATTTCGTCAAAAGTCCACAAATATACCCAATGCTGGAGCCTTCTTTGAAGCAAGATTCTCCCAACTGAAGGTCCTTCACAACATTGAAGCAGATAGTCCATTTTTCCCTGGAATAGAACACCTGCAAAGAACAAAATACCAATTTAAAGATTACAATTATCATGGATACAATAATGACTTAATCATCAGGTTATTCTGTAAAAGACAAGAAGTACATGTCTTATCAGATTCTGTCCACCAATATGGACACAGAAAATGAACTAAAAGGAGCCCTGGAGGGGGCAGATCATTGAAATTTTGAAAAAGAAAAGAAAAGAGAAGGCCAGTTAGTCGCTGAATTCAAGAATGCAGCATATGCGTATAGTGCAGCCTATGGAACAGGTGACCAACCAAATTCAACTTCGTATATTCCATTTTGTGTTTTCTTCCTTCTAGTTTACTTTTGGATGGAGAGAGAGAGGGAGGGAGGAAGGAAGGGAGAGAGAGAGGGGGGGGGGGGGGGGGACATGGAGCCGGTGCAAATAGGAAGTTCAAGCGGAATAAGAAAAGAAAAGGTGACACAAAAAATATGAATGAGAGAAAGAAAGAGAGAGATTTTAAAGGAGAAAAGGGTCAACATCATCCAAATTTATCAGACAATTATCATACTAAAAAGCTTGTGATATGAGATCTGGTTACAAAGAATACGAAATTCCATCATAGTAGTTCACAATCTCATAGTCCCTTGCAACAGATGTGGATAATGATTCAAGAAGTCAATGGTTGTAAAATTGGAACTTCTCTCCAAATTATTACTGCACCAAGTATATTTAGCAAACCAGCCATGTGGATAATGCCTCCATTAGCTGCATGGCATCATATTATAGTTGGCTTCCACAGCCTTTTTCCCAGCTCTCTCCCTCTCGCTCCCCTCCCTCCCTCCCTCCCTCCCCCTCCCGCTCTCTCCCCACTCCCTTTTCTCCCCCTCTCTAGGGGAGTTTTGTCCATGACATTTTTCTTCTCTTCTCACGCACAAATTTCCTCAATAAGATTAAGATCACAACACTAACTAAATGTTATCACAATAGAAGATCTTCAGCATCAGTAGTTTCTATCTTAACTCCACAATTGTTTTCAATCGGTTCAACAACATATCCAAAAGAACTCTCGATGAAGTCACTCTTGGTTCCTCATCTTCTAAAACACATACATGTAACATAAAAACTAGGCAGGCATAAATGTGATACAGACAAAAGTTTATTTCCTTTTGTCTTGATATTGGTCTAGCTTGAAATTTTCATTGATTATACAGCCCAAAAACCAGCCCTAGTGTTAGGACAGAAAAAAGTCACCTCTCAGCACGGTCACCACTGCAATAAATTCTATTTATTGATGAAACCTATACCTCAAAATATATAGCTTATAAAACCCAGTACTACACACAAATTGTCTAACTTGCTTTTAATCACACTCATTATGTTAATTTGTCTCATGACAGAATGCATTAATTTGACGAGTTTCTTATCTCTTTATTCCTTTTCATTTTGCTTTTCAACCAAGCTAGGCAAAATACAAAGACTTCCTATAGTAAATCTCAGAAAACTTCAACAAAGAAAGCTACAAAAGCCCACTCAACTTCTATAGAAACAAAGCATAGTTCTTTCAGTGGAAAAAAAATTAAGACTCAAAGCCCATCAGGTTACAGCACAACAGCAAATGTCACAAATATCAATTAAGGCATTTACATAAATGAAATTTTTTTGTCCATAGTAACACTAAAAATAATACTCAAAACGTGCATGATCACATAGATTCCAGCTCATCCTCACTTCAGCTTCTGAATAGCAATAATTTCCCAGTGATATAAAAAACGACTATCACTGTCCATGGGTTTTCACGCGGGCCATCCTTCGAGTGTTAATGAGTTTGTTCCATCTTGTCTTGGGAGATCCCAAAGTATGAGTACTTGGAAACAACCTTTCTATTTTCAAGGTTAAGGATGTGCATGCCAAACTGTTTTTAAACTGATGTATACCGATGTTGTACCCGATGTTGTACCTGTCATTCTAGGATTTATTTTGTTTCCCAGTATACTTCCAATCACTATCTATTATTTTATTCCTTTTTGAGTGCCTATCCCATTTCTGTTTTAGTAAAAGTTTATTTAGTTTCCTTTTAATTACTTTTAGGATTTTGTCTATCACTTAAAGTTATATTCCTTTTTGGTTATAATTAATTTTCTTACCTTTCTTACTATTCAAAGCATTCGCTTTTATTTTGTTTTGTCATTCTATTCCTAGGCTTCCAAAATGACTACCTTTAGAGTTACAAGCATCCGGTAAATTAATGACACATTTAAAAGATGATATCAATTGTTCAAACTTTAATAATTACTGAATAAAATTTTAGCTTTAAACTGTTTCAAAAGCATTAGGTTTTACTATATTAGAACCTCTATTACTAGTTTTAATAGCCTACGCTAAAAGCCTTGGCTTCTGCATAACATAAAGTATGAGCTCACCCACTTGCCGCAGTTGATACCAAAAGTAAAGAAAAACTAGAAATGGTGACAATATGTGCAGTATAAGTGGAGCGACTAAAAAGTCAAACCAAAAAGGAAAAACCGAATTACTCAATAATCAATGAGATTATGACTCCAGAATAATAAACTCATGGTGAGATTCAATAATGCAGCCATGAAACTGGAAACACATCGAAGGTAGTCTTGAAGAAGATTTTCTTGATTACCTAAATGCTAGAAAGACTCCGTCAAGTTATGATGGTCATAATGGTAATAGCTAGATAGTAGAGTATCTTGCTTCAAGATGAAGCTTCTTGATATCTTATCAGATGTGATGTTTGCATATAATGACAAGAGATCAAATTTTGTCACATGGACACTTGTGGTACTGGAAGGATAAAATAGAAAACAGAAGAAATGAAAACTATAGAGAAGATTGCTTGGGCATCCTATTGCACGTGGAAAATCAAGATGTAACTCTAGAAAAAGATTTTCTTGAACACAAAGAAACATGAAAGCAGGCAAAAAAGAGAAAGAAAAATAAATAAATAAATAAATCTTTAATGTATTTAGCAGTAATGCTGATATTATGGAGACAGGTAAACCCCTCTAAGGCTTATTTTCTTTCCTTTCTTAATATTTTTATGTTGTGGTCTATTAAATTTGTTCCTTTTTATATCCTTATAACATTTCAATTATAATTTCAGTTCTTGGCTGTCAAGAACTTAATGTGTACAGTTAGGCACATTCAATAACTAGTATTACCTTGATCAGACCAGTACTACTGTGTCTACTTAAATGATTTATGCTATAAGCATTTGGCTTTAGGAAATTCCATGACATTTACATTGATCTATATATCTGCATCGTTATGTACACAACCTGCCATGCATGTCTGTATATTCCCCACATATCAAAGATCTCTTTTCTTTATGCATACATATATATACAAATAGAATTTATCTGTGACTTTAATGATTCATGTTATATGCGTATAATTATTCTCATAAATTAAATTTTGTATCTTAAAACTATTTTTTGTTGCACTAAAAATAATTTAAGTGAAAGACATTGGAGAAGCAATGGAACAAAGCTCGAGCATCAGCAGCAGCTTTAGGTAACATCATTGGAGTAATGGTCATAAGATCATTGGCACTGATCACATTATCACTAATTTCTTCCACTATCATAAAAAGTTTAAAAGAATCACAATTTTACCAGATTTATGAATAGACACGACTCATGAGGCATTGAGGCATTTAAGTTCTAAAGACAAAGAACCCAACACAAAGAAGTCCTACAATACTGAGCCCTAAGAACTTCAGTAAAAGCCTCAATTTCGTAATGAATCCAGAAAGAACTCTAAGAACCTCTTGAAAACTTGGATACATCAAGTCATTTGCTGCTCTAGAAAAATAATGCATTTGGGAAATGCTGCTTCAGAATTCACATAACTGAGACACATCTGAAGGCCACAGGTCAACCTGTCTTATGTAAAACTAATCCTGTAATGTACCCTTCAGCGATATTGGGTGAAAAGCAAAAGAAAAGGGGGAAGATGATAATTTTCTTCCTTTTTTTTTGCGTATTAGGAAGAAATGAAGTGATTCTTTCCTTTTCATCGGAGTGAAAGTATGAAAAATAGACCAATTTATACCTTCAGAAGCTCTAGAATTCAACACTGAAGGCCATTTATGAAGCTTTCTCTTTGCTCCATTTCTTTCCAACTTATGGGATGATTAAAATCCCCTCCATTTTGCTCACTTCTCTTACCACAAAACATCCCAAACAAGAGAAAATAGTACATTTCCCTTTTAAACCAATTTGTACTTAAAAAATGCAACATTTAAAGATACTTCATATAAAACTAAAATCACCTTCCTGTACTTTAGATTTATAAGCTCTCAGGAATCTGATTGGAAGAAATTCAAGGATTAGTTAAGCAATGGAAAGAAACCCAATTTATAGACTTGCCTCTAAAAACTTGATGAACTAAACATCAACCAATGCTGTAATTTTAAGCCAAAAAAACCCAAAAATCCCAAATCATGCAAACATACACCAGTTTAAGAAGCTGGCATTGTACCAATGTACATTACACCCGAATAAGTTAAAAGTAACAAGAAAAGCATAAAGAAACATGAGTCTCATAATATTAGTCTAAACAGCAAAACATCTCCATGTTGAATCACCTTGTTGAATTGCAGCTTCCAGAAAGTTCTTTGTCAATTAGGTGTAGTTTGAACACACATCAGTTCTATTAGGCCATCCTGCAAATTTCCATAACAGCTTAGGACAGTCAGAAAAAAATGATATAAAGTAAACACACTGCAAAGATAATATATGATCAAGAAAAAGATAAATTCATTGAGACCTCTGACTATTGAACAGCATCACTGAGGAACTGAGAAATGCAAGCAATCATTCCCCCAGCGAACTCTGATCTCCCTTCCAACATGAAGTCTCTTCCCTCTAACAATTTTGCCCCATTTACCAATAAGATTGTAATAACTGCCTCGCCATTTCAGCTTCATCAAATACAGATCACCTGTGTCTTCATCCCGAGCATTAACATTAATCTGTTGTTCATTCCTCAACTGCTCCCGTGCCTGAGGCGTCCAGTAGAAAAGAATATGATCTTCAACAGCTTTTCCAGGTAAAGTAAGAAATGGATGATTAGTATCCACATCAGACAATGTGAGCGCCTTCTTAATAGGCCAATTGTCCTGCCCTGATGCTGTTGCAACGAGCCTCTCATGAGGAACTGAAAAGTATAAGCAGTCATTCAACCAGCGCAAATTGATCTCCTTCCCAACACCCAGTCCTTTCTGTCGAATTATAGTTCCCCATTTGCCAAGGAGGTTGTAGTAATTACCCCTCCACTTCAATTTCATCACGTAAACTTCACCTGTATCATAGTCTCTAGCATTAACATTGACCTGCTCTTCCCTTCTCAACAGTTCCCGTTGTTCCTGTGACCAATACCCAAGAATGTGATCTTCAACCAATCGGCGAGGCAAAGGAAGAAACGGATGATTGGTATCTACATCAGACAACGTCAACACCTTCTTAATAGGCCATTGGTCCTGCACTGGGGGTGCTGCAATCATCCGAATAGGTGGCACAGCAACAACCTGCTGTTGAGGGACTGAAAAGTGCAAGCACCCATTAGACCATCGTATATAAATCTCTTGACCAACATCCAGTCCCTTTCCTCGAACAACTTTGCCCCACTTCCCAATTAGATTATAATAACTCCCACGCCACTTCAATTTCATCACATACATTTCACCAGTATCGTCATCTCGTGCATTGAAATCCACCTGGCCAACAGCCCTCAAATGATCCTGTTGTTGCTGTGGCATATGCACAACAATATGATTATCGACTTGCTGCCTGGACAAAGTGAGGAATGGATGAGTAATGTCCACATCAGACAATGTAAGTGCCTTTTTGATAGGCCAATGCTCCTGCACTTGTGGGACAGCAACAGCATTATAATACATTGTGCGCTTCATTTTGATAACCTATATATAGTAGAAAATAAAAGACCAATGATTAGTGCCATAAATGGCAATAGCTCAAACTACCAAAACAATTGAAGATTAATTTGCAAGTGGTTGCCTTCAACAGTGAAAGAAAATGCAGTAGCCACGCAATTGATACTCTCTCTCAAAAATCATCACCTTGAACTCTTAATTGCATCAATTACCACCTTGAACTACGAAACTAAATTAAATAAATTCAGATAGACAATACAAATCGAAATCTCAGCATAAATTACGTGAACAGAAAGAAACAGACTGAAATCCATCATGGAAAAATGACAAAAAACAGCTCCTTATAAGGCATTGATCAAATTGATATCAATAACTATCATAAAAAAATTACTCAGATGAAGCACAGTTCAATTTCAGTGCCATATCCTCCAAGTATGGTTTCAGTCCTAAAACCCTACGACCAAAAGCAATAACAGTATGGCGGAGTTAAAGATGCCATCCATTTGGAATGAAAAATAATAATAACAAAAGCCCTAGAAAACCAAGTCAACCGTAGCATTAATGGAATGATGAAAAGATAACACTTCGATAGGATCTGATCAAACATTGATAGCATTTCCCCAAATATTTACACCTTTGGACAACCACTATCAAACCACATGCATCCAATTAAAGAACATATTTAAAAAACTGTTAATTAAGCTCACTTCACACATACCCACCGCCGACAAAAAGCCTAGAAAATCAATTCCGGCAAAGAACCTGTCAAAAAAAATCAAAAAAATAAATAAATAAAACCCCACATTTAATCAAACAAAAATCCCCAAACAACAAGCAAACACATAAACTTTTCCTCAACACAAACTGAATTTTCCCTCGCGATCGATATGAAACAGAAATGTACCAAATTAATCAAAAACATGGGAAAATAAAAGGGGCGGAATTGGTGAATCGTACTTACTGATGAAAAAGGATCAAGGAACTCAATCAAACTCCCTCCCACACCCAAAAAAAAAAAAAAAAAAACCCTAGATCCTAATGGGAAAGCGAGAGACTTTGATGAGGTGAAGGTATGGGGAAATTGAGAGGAGGGCTCAATTTATTTATAAATGAAAGGGAAATGGGGTTACAAGGAGGAGGGTGGGAGAAAAGGTGCGGACGGTGCGGATGGGGGTTAAAGCGAAGGAAGATAAGCAACACATTTTCTGAGAGGGGAGGCTGCTGAGAAGAGAAGAAGCATGTGAAGAAAGGAGGTTGGGAAAGACTGCTCTCTCTCTCTCTCCCTTTTGTGTGTGTTTATTTGGCAGAGTAAAGAAGAAAGAGGCTATGGACTTGGGTATGGGGTTGGGCGTGGGCGTTGGGAGGTGTTTTGTGTGAGATGTGAGAGAGAGAGAGAGAGAGAGAGAGAGAGAGAGAGAGAGAGAGGATTTGTCATTTTTTGGGGTTGGAGGATGGCTTTGTGTGACTGTGTTATGGAGTTACATTTTTACCCTTTTATTATTATTTTTTTTTTTGGGCTTTAGGCTTAATCTCTAGACTAATAATTTATTCTCTCTCCTTATGTTTTATGGGATTAAAACACTAAAATAAATTTGGATAATAGGATTTTAAATTTACGGTTCATTTAAAAGACTCATATGTATGAGAGAATTTGTTTTTTAACTTTTTTTCCCTATAATAAAAAAGTAAAGTGGGAGTGTATAAATTATTTTCTAATTTTACTATATATTTCATTTTAGGACCTATAAAATTAATTTTATTAAATCCTGACACTGTATTTGACAAGATGGGAGTTCTTAAATTGGTCATATATTTGACAACATGAGAGTAATGCATCCCAAGAAACCAGACGCTTATTAGCAAGATGGAAGGGAATTGGCAAATTAAAACTGGGAGCAAATGGAAAATATTCCAAAAGGAGAAATGCAAGTGGCGAGTGAAATGCAGCACTGCCATTTAAGGCAACCGATTTACTTTGCAAAGAGATAACTGGATTCCGAAGTACAGTTAGTTTCTACATACAGCACATAAAAGTATAGGTTTCAACTGCAGAGAATCAAGTGAAATTAGCAATATATCACAATCTTGTCTCCAGCTGATGAACTAGAAGGGAGCCAAAAAAAAAATAGAAGTGGCCTAGGCTGAAAGAGGGGTTGGCTTTACAGCACTTCTTATTCGCCGGAATGCCATATGCACGCGTTCCTTTAGACTTCCATTTTCGCTTTCAACAACCCCAGTTTGTCTATCAAGATGTGCCACATTGCCATCCACATTTATCACCAGCTTCCCATTCTCTCCAAATTTCACATCTCCAAAAAGAGAAACAAGGAGTGCATGTATAATCTTTTCAGCTTTCCTCGCATCTTCTTCCGCACTTATTACAGGTTCTGACTCCACTACCACCTTAGACATTGCCCGGTTGGCATTTAGAACCAGAGCCACAATTGAGTCTGAAACCATATCGCTAATTGGATCTGCTGTCCAATGCAGTGAGATATGATTCGTTGACTCCTGCTTCACAGTCACCTTATCATGAACTCGCAGAGTTGGAACTCCAGATTCCACGTCAGTTGAGGATTCCACACTCTCATACATCTGCTTAAGCCTGTGGGTTATAACGGCAAATGCTCCTGAGTAAGGAATCGTGGTCCTCTGTGTGACATTACCTGTGGAAAGCTGGGAGAAAACATCCAGATCATCAGGTGCCATAATCTGATATGTAAAGCCTTTCTTTACAAGTAAACCGCTGACAGTTTCACCAACTTCGGGGATCTTTTCAGCCAGCTTTCCAATGGTTTTTGCCATTTTCTCAGAGGTGAAGTACATTTCAACAGACTGGCAGTTCTTAGGGGTTATGATTTTGGTATTTCTGTCAGCAAAGAGGGACACAAGCTTCTGTTTGAGCCTTCCCATCTCGTTAGCTTCACCATGAACCAAAATTATGTGAGGAGGCATTAGTTCTCTCAAGAACGTACTTGTCTGAGCGTAATCTGCATGAGCTGCGAAGGAAATGTAATGAACTTGCATGTTGAGAGGAGCAGTCAACCCATTTGTTAGGGTAACTTCCTTGGGTTCATTGATAATCGTCTTTGCCAGTGTCCCTTCGACAACATATCCAGGTATGACACAAGCATTTTTCTTGTCGGTGCACCATCTATCAAAGAGCTGTCTTGACAATCCACTCTGAAGCCCACTAGGGCTTGCCATCACCACTGATGGACCCACATCCTTGAAATTTTCAATGCTTTTTAAAAATGAAATATTTTTGAAGTCAAAGGGGTCAGAACTTGCATATTGATTGCGAATCCTCTCATTCATTGCATTGATGTATGTCTGGTAAACTTCCAAACACCTTTTCGCAAGTGGAGAAGCATAATATATTGGCACATTTTTTAGCTCAGGATGGTTTGACCAATACTCCTCCAAAATCAGTAGAAGTTCTTGGGCACGACCAAGAGCAAAAGCAGGTATCAATACACGACCACCTTGGGAAACAGTGGAGTGAATGACATCAGTGAAACGTTTCTCTCGAATATGTCGTGGCTGATGAATTTGAACTCCAAAGGTTGACTCAATGATGCATATATCTGGAGAAAATTGAGGAAGTTCAGCAGCAAGAAGATGCCGATCCTCTTCTCGTGAATAATCTCCAGTATAAAGCACTCGAACACCAGCAATATCCACCATAAACATAGCAGCACCAAGAACATGGCCCGCTGTGTAACACCAGAAGCGGATGCCATTGACTTCCAGAGTCTGATGGAAGTCAATAACCTGCAGAATGAATAAAATTAGTCAATACAATTTGGCTATGCACTAATTTGGACAAGCCGTGAACTGGCCATATTCATTTCAAAATCCTAAAAGGGGTTTAAATCATGTCAATAGTATTAAGTCAGTAATCCTTTTTCTCCATTCCGTAAATATAAGATCCACACATGCTTTGCTCTTTTCTCCAATTTTTTTCAATCTTTGAAACAAAAAGACAACAAAAAATTGTATTTAAAAAAAAAAAAGGAAAGCAAAAAGGTGTGCTTTCTTGTTCTTCTGCCCATTTTACAGATAGGTTTGAAATAGGAAATTATAGTTTCAAGGCAAAGGCCAAATAAGTAACCAGAATGGCAAGTGAATGTAACACACACCTCAATTCTATCCATGGACTTGTTAATATCTTGCTCAGTATACAACATGTCTTCAACTGAAACCTTGCTCACTTTGATATAATCTGATAAAAGTAACTTGTAGATGGCTTTTGTCGCATGAGTCATAAAAACACGCCCGTTAAATGTAGTCTATGAAGAAAGAAATGAGCTCATCACATGAAGAAACTTGCACATAAAAATCAAGCAAGTCATTATCTAGGAATCAAACCTTCTCCAGAAAGTATGGAAGTGAGGCGGCATGATCCAAATGAAAACTGCAAATGAACTCATCTCAGTACAGTTTCAACAAGGAGAAAAGGACGATATGTTTGTGAGAGAAAGCTAAGCACAGTTGAAACAGCATTTTCAAAGGTGAAGATCAAATGCACATAATTTGGGATCATTGAGAAAAAGGAGAAAGTAGAGACACACGTTGCATTGCTAGGTTCTCGAAAAGTTATCATATGGAAAAGATTTTCCATATTTGCTAAGGATAGAATATTAATAATATGAGAATTCCAATCTTCTTGATGTCCTTCAGTTGATAATAATGTTACTACAAACAACTAAACAGCTAAAACTATATTCCATGAAACGTAGTGTCCAACATATAAATCCTCTTTGTCCATTCCACTGAAGATGACAAAGTAACAGAATCAATCAAAATGGATTGACCTAGTTTCCAGTAAAATCAAAATCTGGCACTTAGAAAACAACCTTCGATCAGATTAAATTAACAATAAAATCTAGCTATGAAGACCAACACTAAATCACAGATCAAATATAGTTCTGACATATTCAGCCGATTCATCCATATCTCTTACCAAATAATTAATCTACAGTAGCAAATTCAATTGCTTGAACATTCAACGAGCATTTAACTTAAAGATAATCAAACAAACCAAACAAATCAACATCAAACAGGACCACTAAGCTACAAACTACATTTTCTCTTCCTTCACATTCTCGTCTACATATAAACTCAACAAGACTTAAAATTTCATCACACATTCTCTCCAAACAAAACATATACAGCCAAATTCATGCTACTTTATTAGTAAATTTTCAGTTCAACAACAAAGGAATCCTCAACATATAATCTAAACAAGTACAATGTCCAGCGGCATAGCAAAGTGAAACAACAAGAAAGAAAACATACTGCGTAATAAGAAGAACATCAACAGTAGAAGGATCGATTTCATCAAAGTAAGGCAATGCAGCCATCCCAGAATAAGCCGGATGAATCCCACAATCAAACTGCCAAGAACAGCAAAAAATATTAAAAAATCCGCCATAAAATCAAGAACCCGTATATCAAAAAAGGATCTTTCAAACAAAAACAAAAAGGGTTCACAGGATTTTAGCAATTTTGAATCATACATACATACCAAGATTGTTTTTCCTCTGTAAGACATGTAAACACAGGACCGACCCACTTCATTCCCAGCACCTAAAGGCGTGATTATCAGCTGATCACCTTCTCTATTTGCTACTGTAGCCTCACGTTTCTTTAAGGAAGAGAGAGATTGCCCTGTTGAAGCCATGCTCTTTTTTCACTCAGCAGAAATAGTAGCAAGTTGAATTGAGAGCTGAAATTTGCCGGAGAAGATGTTTTCACGCCGCTGGTACAGTTTCGTGCAAGACTTGACTTGTAATGGAGGGTCAGTTTTTCACTTTGGACCGCTCCGGTGTTTTGCTTTTTTTTTTTTTTTGGTATAATTCTTTTTCCCCTTTCAATAATGAAAAGTACTATCAGCTTCATCATCTTTTGTGGGGTAAATCCCATTAAAAAAAAATTTTGATATGATAAAAAAGAGAAAATAGTAAATTAAATTAGGTTGTGTTTGATTCTAATTGGTATAAAGTACAATTTCAATTATAATCCACTTTCGAATAAGTAACCATACATAACCTTTATTACGTTAACATTTCTGATTCTTTTTTCTTTTTTTTTTTTGAGTAAGACCTCCTTAATCTAAGATAACAAATATAGAAAATGATTATTGTGGTTGCACCATTTGCCTTTTTAGTTTTCAAACTATAGTGACCTTATGTTACATAAGTCTTTAGTTTCTTAAATTATAGTGACCTTCTTGTGTTTGCATAAATGTTTTCTGATAGGATTATATCGGTTACTTTCGTAACACTTTGGATAGGAATTCCTTTTCTTGCATATTAGCATGATTATGCAAATTTGGAAATTCAGCAGCCACTGCTGGAGAAAATCATTTGAAGAAAATAAAAAGCATATTCTCAAAACAAATAAAGAGGGAAGAGAAAACAAGAAAGGAAATACAAAAGCATCGCGCCCGACCACAGTGGGAGTCGAACCCACGACCTTCTGATCCGAAGTCAGACGCGCTAATCCACTGCGCTATGCGGTCTGTTAGGAAGGAACACGAGAATTTGAAAAATGTAGTCAGTGCTTAAACTCTTACTCCCCAATTAGCCCTCGTAAAATATGAAAAACAAAAAACACCAGAGACGGTGGAAGAGGGAGGAGGATGAAAGAGAGATAAAGCTCGATGGAGAAGAAGTGAGTTTCACGCCATCTCTGGCGGCGGAACGGTGGCGATGGTGCAGCAGTGAGTTAGTAGTGGGTGTAGCGTGTTTGAGTGGGATTCTGGAAAAAGGGAGTAGGGCTTAGGCATTCGATGAGTTTATTTATATTCAGAAAGTAAAGTATTTTGCTGATTTCAATTACATTATAATTAGTTAAGCAGGGGAAAGGTCATTAGGTAAATATTTATGGCAGAAAATCTGGAAATTTGCAAATTTAATCCCTAAACTTTTGCTTTTTCTTTGATAATTCAGTTCCTAAAAACAAGAGAGGAATGGTCCACAATTTTATCATGTATTTTTACATTGTAAATTGGAAGGAATTATCAATCTCTTTTGCTTTAAAGTAGGGGATAAAACTCATATCCCGAAAGCATCACATGAAAATATTGAATTGCATTTTGATCAAAGTTTGATCCTACGAATTTAATTTGCTCGTTAGAAAATAAATTAAGATAATTTGTACGTAGTGTTCTATAATTTGTCAATTTGAAATGAGATAATACTCTTCTTGCCAAGATAGATGATATGTTCTATTTCTTAATGCATTCGAGATACCACTATATAAAATATTGGAAACAAACTGTCAAGAACGTGTGTTTTAAAAACTCCAGAGTACAATATATCTGCTTAACATATTCAGACGATATCATGTAGAAGCATGCATGATCCAGTGCTGCACTCAATTTCAAACTCGTAAAATTCAAAGAATTTATGCAAGTCTCTTTTCTATCCTGTATGATACTGGTTAGTTTATTCTGTTACTGACAGTTTTTTTTTTTTTTTTTTTTTTTTGAAGGGTGTTACTGACAGTTGATTTCAGACGCTAATTAACTAGAGAAAGCAGGGTAATCAAAGATCCTTAGTTGAAAAATAGAACTCAAACAGAAAAAGAGAAAAGGCAAAATTATGATTTAAAAGTCACTACAACAACTTGTTTTATGACACGGAAAAAAGTTACATACGAGTATTAAACTAGGTACTCATCATTCAGTTCAGAAAGAACATAGTAGTATATCCTTGGAACAGCCAACACCCAAATTAATTAATAGATTATTGCGACAAATTTAGGAGCTAGTGAGCTCTTCCTCTTTGTGGGTCTCGATGACAACATCAGATTTAGGATAAGCAATGCAAGTGAGAACCCATCCTTGCTCAATTTGAGAGTCATCAAGGAAGCTATTATCTTGCTGATCCACTTCTCCTGATACAATTTTACCAGCACAAGAAGAGCAAGAACCTGAACGGCACGAGTATGGAAGATCATCATGACCTTCCTCTTCCGCATGGTCGAGAATGTATGTGTCTTCTGGACAATCAAACTCTTTAGGTCCGCTAGGAGTAATCAGCTTTACTTTGTATGCAGCCATGCAAATTATTCTGCCACCACGGCCAGCTCCAGCACCACCCTTTGGGCCAAAAAGAGCCTGGTTGACATTAGGGAGGGAACCCAGGCTAGTCACCGGCTTCCTTGGAAGGAATGAGGTGCTAACCATGGTACCCGAGATGGTGGCCATAGCTGCTTCGATTGCTGATGGGCTCTGAGGAAATGTGCTAAGAAGGAAGCTGAGCTGAGAGTGTGAGTCGAGAAAATTGTAGGGAAGGCTTGGGGAAATTGTGTGGCTTGGAGGAGGCTGAGGATGAATGGCAGTGGAAGGCTATGCTCCACGTGTCAACATCATGTGGTTGCTTTATCATGTTGTCCAGACTATACGTTGTGGTACACTAGTTTTGTTTGTGACTGTGATCGCCAAAATCATGGCATTGTTTTGGCCTTTCATATATGAGAGGGAGAAATGACAGGCAGTTTTTTTGTTTATTTATTTTTATGACCAAATTTTATTCCACGTACACTGTGAATAAAAGGTCAAATTGCTATTTAGTGTGTGAAAGAGAGAGTATTCTGATGCTGTTACTCAAGCCACTAGCACTAATTTTTCAGCAGCCAAAAGGGCCAAATCTTGAAGGACAAAAATGGGGCCGAACTCGACAACAGATGAAAATCGGCGGAAGTTTGAACTGTACCCTAATGAAGCAATGGCTCAAACCCATTTGATAGTTTCATCCGTCAAAATCTCAAAGGGCTAGTTTGGGAGTTTAGGATAGAATAGAAAAGAAAGAAAATGTTGGGTGGAAAAAGAAAAGAAATGAAGAGAAATGATGAAATTTTTTGTTTAGTATTGTTTGGAAGTTTAAAAAGAAAAGAAAGAAATTAGAATTCATTAATAATTTAATTTTACTTTAAAATCTTTTTAAGTACAAAAGTATCATATTATAAAAATTTAAACAACATTTTTCACTTTCCTACTATTTCCGCCCAATTATGGGCGAAAAACTTCTGAGATTTTGAAAGCCAAAATTTT